>OX596013.1:5638764-6238764 GCA_951394025.1 Heteromyza rotundicornis
CCTTTATTGTCCACCGCATTGTCAATGTCATCGTTGTTGCATTCTCCAAATCCATCAGCATTTCCATTCTGGCCAAATCCTCCAACATCCATTTTCTCATCACCATAATTTGCAGTCACCATTACCCATTGCACCCTCAAAACCGAAACAATTCTCCAAATGATGAATGAT
Organism: Heteromyza rotundicornis; assembly: GCA_951394025.1. Lineage (NCBI taxonomy): Eukaryota > Metazoa > Arthropoda > Insecta > Diptera > Heleomyzidae > Heteromyza > Heteromyza rotundicornis. The sequence goes on from OX596013.1 coordinate 5,638,936, forward strand.
GATTTAATTCTCAACCGCGCAAATATTTTTTATAATTTAATATACCACGGCTAAGCTACCGTTGTATCAAAATCCGCCCTGAGTGAAAAGAATTGTGGCGGTGGCGTCAAACACTTGCACAGAGTATACAGAGGTGACACTCTCTTTAAATTCCCTGAAATCCAATATGGCGGAGCATTTTTTTTTGATTTTTCGTCCTTTCCTTCACACTATACGTGAGTTCACCACGAATTATTCCGATTTTTCGCAGGGATGATTCTATTTCGTATGAAAAGTAGTATATAATTGTACAAAATAACATACAATTGTACCGGAATATAATAAATAAACAAAAAATTGAATTTATAAAAATATGGTTAATTTTCTTGAAGGTCAACATTTGTATATGGTTTTTCATAAGAATTGTTTTAAGCAAATGTAATAGTTCTATTTGGGTATAAAAATATTTCGTTACAATTGTATGTTATTAAGTACAATTTTATACTACTTTTCATACGATTCAAAGAAAATTTAACAATATTTTCATAAATTCCAAACCAATTTTATTTATTTTAGACGAAAAAGATTTATTGGCGTGGGGGTTTGTTCAAAATCCCTATAAAATTGAAAGTTTTGTTTCTTTTTTGTGTTTGAAACTGAAAATTTTTTGTAATTGGAGTTATTATTGAATTTTTGGGAAATATATATTTTTTTTAAAATTATTAAAATAAAGCAATACGTATTCATGCTAAACATTAAAGCTGAAATTATAGTGGCTCCAAAGATATAGAGGGTGAAATTTTATCGCAAGCGAAAGTTAACTTAAAGATTTTATAAGGACACAAGATTTCTTTGTTTTTTTAAATTACATTTTGAGCTAAAAATATTCTTTCTGCGTGGAGAATTGTTAAAATTTCTTGGGGTGTTTATAAATATTGGAAAAGAAACGATGGTTTTGTACAGTCAAAGTTAGTTGTTACTAAACCTTAGTACCAACTTAGTAGCTGTCAGTAGAGTACTTAAGTTAAGTTGGAACTTAATTTGGATAAAAATATGGGCCATTGTACTAGGTATTTAATTATTAAATTTTGAAAGTAACAAAATTGTACCAAAAATGTCTCAGTAGTAGGAAAGTAAAAAAGTACAACTGTACGGAAAAAATCATCCCTGATCCGAAGAAGTAAGAGAATATGAATAAAAAAGTGTAAAAAATGTGGTGAAAAAGTAAAAAATGTAAACAATTCCTATAAATTTCTTTAATAATTTTGGAATTATATCTTTTTTTATATTAAATTATAAAAAAAATTCGCGCGGTTGAGAATTAGGCCATCATTCATCATTTGGAGAATTGTTTCGGTTTTGAGGGTGCAATGGTGACTGCAAATTATGGTGATGAGAAAATGGATGTTACATTGGAGGATTTGGTCAGAATGGAAATGCTGATGGCTTTGGAGAATGCAACAACGATGACATTGACAATGTGGTGGACAATAAAGGGAACCGCATATCTTTCAGTTTTGGCAAATGCTATGTGCTATTGCCACTTAATTTGAAAGCCACGGTGGCACTGCTGGAGAAATTAGCACTTTCTGGCGGTGACAGAAGGAGGAAGTTCTCAGATTATGTCCCATTTTTAAACCATTATGCTGTGCAGCAATCAGGAGACCAGGCCAAAGGTATACAAAAGCTATAAAGTATATAAGCAGGTAAACTAAAACCACATAAACAATAAAATGTTTTATTAATTTCAATTTTATTAAATTCCAGCGACAATCGTGAATACATAATTTTTCTTAGATAATACTCAAAGTACCACGACTCGTCCCTGATGACGTATTGGTTACCTTCCCTTGTCCACGATGAATCAGTGTCAATTTTGTGACGTGCCTGCGGACTCTGGTCGCACAAGCCAATTTTTGGAGAACCGCGCAATTAGAAAATCACCATCATTGAAGAATTCTCCCGCGTATTAGCATCGACATGCATATTTAATTGAGAATTCTTAATAATTTTGTAAAATTGATTGCATTTTTTTTATGATGAAAAGTGTGGTTGCAAGTTCTCCACCAAACAACTCCACTTAGATGCGGTTGTTTTACAGACACAAAATTACATTCCCAGCATTGTCCTGATCGGAAGATTACCACCTGTGGCTAAGGGGAAGAGCTCCTGCCAAGACCTACAAGATGCGCTCTGGCACAACCCAGATCTGCCTGGATCCGCTTTCTCAAAAGCTACATGGCTAGGATCAGAGAGGAAGTGGTGAAAGTGTGCTCGGACTGTAGGTTTGCCTCACATGACGTGGAGCACCTTTTCAGCTGCCCAACCAAACCAAGAACCACAAGAACTTCACTTTGTAACTACCCTACGGGCCCTTTTCATATGTCTTGAAATGGCGGAACAAGTATTGGCATTTCATGACGTATTCTCTCATTATAAAGAATTTGATGTCTTCAAATGTAAAATTGCAAAATTCAATTATGTAGTAAAATTAAATTTCTTTACACCAATTACAAATCACTTCTGCAATGGAGTACGGTATTTTGTCCTCAGCTAATTGAAAAATGGCCAATGAAGAAAACTATATAAAAATATAAAATATTAGTAGAATTATAACTTTTTATTTATTAAAACCTCCCAATTTTGCATTTTTCGCTGTTTGGCGCGTGAAATCATATGAAAATTATATGAAATTAGTGGTGAGCACGAAAACAAAATCAAAACCAAAGAAAAAGTCTGGTGGGGAGTTTGTAAAACAGCTGAGCTCTGGTGTTGAGTTTCTATCAACAGCTGAGCTCTGGTGGTGAATAAAATTCATAATTTTGACGCATACCAATAAAGAAATTTCATTTTTTCACGCACACCAGTAAACAAATTTGCTGTCACTTCACTCATATTCCCTCTCGCTCAAGCAGAGTGTCCCCTCTGTATACGCTGTGATCACCTGGCAGATGCAAATCAATGGTGTCCTATGGTGAAAATAATGGAAATGGGTAATTTTTTAGCTGGAAAGGGTAATGTACATTTTTCAGGGCAGTTTCAAAAACACCTTAGCCCTGTTTTATTTGTGTTGTGTATACAATTACCGGTAGTAGACAAACACAACTCGCAGTCACAATTACCTATGTTTTTACCAATAAGATAGCCATACACAATTTTAGATAGTTGTAAACTTCGGGGGTGCAATCGCGTATCTTGACATCAAACGAAATCGACAGTATTCAATCATTTGAGTTTCGTTTTAGGTTTGATATTTGCTCGGAACACTTTCGAAACACATTCGACACCATATTAGCTGTCGAAGCCAAATCGAAAACATGATTGCACCTCTGAAATAATAAAACCAATTGAAATTTTTGTACACCTTTCTTACTATACACCATTTCAAATACTATTGGAATTAATTAAATAACAAAGAACAGCAAACAAAACAAAAAACTTTAATATTTTAAAATTAATCAGGGAATTTTGTATTTAATTCGGCCTATTTTTCGGCCGCTTCAGCGAATTTCAAAAATATGCATTATGCATTAAACAGAATTGCAGCAGTTGACGGTTAAGCGGACGAAATTAAAACACACGCTAGATGGGAATGCACGGAAACGTGACGGAGACGGTAAAGCGGTATAGCGGTAGCCGCCGAACTTAGATTTATTTCTATTTTCTGGTCGACGGCTGACGGTATAGGGTTGCAATCAGTAAGGCCAATATTTATGAAATCCGCTGCAGATTTTGAAAAATAGGCATCTTCAGCGATAAGATCGCCATACAACATTTTAGATACTTGTAAACTTCTGGGGTGCAATCGACAGTATTCCATAATTTGAGATTCGTTTTTGGTATGATATTTGGTCGGAACACTATCGAAACACATTCGATACCATATTAGCTGTCGAAGCTGTAGCGTCATAAAAATAACTTGAATATTTATTTCTATAAAATAATTAGTACAATTTCCATTTCGAATACAATACAAAGCTCACCGCAGTTTGCGCCTCCCTAATGGCTCCTCTTGATCGATAGTAACTGACAAATGCGTCAGTGGACGAGAGTTTACGACATTCTCCGCCTCGATGAGTAGACTCTGCAACGTGTGCTCACTAGGAGCAACTTCTTTCAATGTTTGGCCCAGCACTCGTTTAACGCAGCTCACCATCCGTTCCCAAACACCGCCTTCTGCTGGCTTGTTTGGACAATTAAAGACCCATTCCACTCCTCTCGATGACATCTCGTTTTGTATTAGTGCGCAGTCAAACACTTCCGAAAATTTCTTCGCCTCATTGTCCGCTCCAACGAAATTCTTTCCATTGTCGCTTCGCATTCTGACAGGAATTCCTCGCCGATTAATAAAGTTCCGAATAGAGTCGGTCAACAAATTGTTAGCTACCTCTAGATGAATGGCTCGCACTATGAGACGTGTAAATAAGGCGACCCATCGTTTTTCGTGACGGCGGCCGATTGTCACATTGAGTGGTCCGAAATAGTCCACACCGGTGTAGCTGAATGGTCTGACGTAAGGCGTTACACGATGTTCAGGAAGCGGGCCCATTATGGGTGCGACTGGCTCCGCTCGTGCTATTCTACACACAAAACAATCACCGATGACGCTTCGAAGAATCTGCCTCAAGCTCGGGATCCAAAATGTCTTTCGAATTACACTTATCGTCGCCTCCGTATTCTGATGCTTCATCCTGCAATTATGGTGGACAACAACTAGCGTAGTAAAGGCGTGCTTCGGCGGCAATATGATTGGATTTCTAGTGCTATACTAGCGGCCAACTAGCGGCTTCTATACGTCCGTATACTCATAGAATTTGATCTGCATCCAAGTACGGCGAGAGTTTGTATATCGAACTGTTTCTTTGCAGATTCTCGCCATTTCCCAATTGATTGAATTCCGCAGAATATGTTTCACGTTGAACCTGGCTGCATAGAACGATTAAAATTAAAATTATTTCGATTAGCGACAACAAACACAGGTTTTGGCCGTAGGTCCTCATCGCTTTCATGCCGAGAACCAATTCAGTGCCAAAATTTCCAAGAATATGGCCACACAAAATCGTATTGCACACTTCCCAGAGTGTGCGTAATATCAGAGAACTTATATTCATAGAGAAGCGGCATAAACTCTTCCTTTTTGCTAACTCGGAGCTCGTGCAATTCTGGTGAGTAAGCAGACTACGGAGTTTGGACAGTGAGTGTACAGACTGCGGCATTTGGCCAGCATTTTTTAATTTTTTGTAGTCTGCTAGAAATGTTTTTGTTGTTGGTTTGCTTTTGTTTTTGCTTTTCTTTACATTTGTTTTTTTGTCCCTTTTCTTATTTCGATCGTTTTCTTTGACTAGATCTTGATTCGTTTGTTTAGATTCTTCTTTTTTTTCTTCTTCCAATTTTTTGCCGTATGGTTTTTTTTACTATGATTGGCGGTGCAGGTTGTTGTTGGCGATTTTCATCCCTCCTGCTGCTGTTTTCTTATATGCATGTATATTTTTCTATGATTGGTGATTGATCAAATTTTCGTGTAAATAAGTACGCCGCGAAACTTGCTAAAAAATTGTTCTTGAAAAGGCGATATTCGAATAAAAAAGATTTGTTTGTGGTGAAAAATTTAATAAAAACAAATAAAAATGTATATCACTTACAAATTTTGTTAAAAGGAACGCAATATAGCATTTTCAAGAACACTTTTTGAGCAACTTTCGCGGCGTCTGCGAAATTTCGCGTTGGTGTGTGGGGACTAAGGCATTCAATCCCGAAGCGTTTTTGAAAATTCCGGGATTTGAAATTACAATCCCGGGATCCCGGGATTTTCCAATTAAATACAATAATTAATATAAAATTAAAGAAAAAATTGTTGAAACAATATTTTAAGTTTAATTTTATTTTAATTCGACAAAGAAATAATATTTATTAAATATAACATTAAACAAAACAAATAATATTTAAAAAAAATAAGTCGAACAAAAAGTATTTCTTTTTAAATTACATTGATCGAACAAATAATTTGAATCTGATCATTATCATAAAATTCTGCCAGCTCCATTTCATGCTACACACGAAAAAGTTACTTTCAGTAGTTTTAGTATTATAGCTAGAACGGATACACGAATTGTTGTTTAAAACATTAATCTTTTTTGTAAAAAAAAAATTGTTTAAATTGAAAAAAATTTGATTTAGATCGATAAAAATTGTTTGTTAACCGTTATTGACAAACATTTTGTAAATTTTTGTGTGTGTGTAGCACTAAATCTGCAAAAATGGTTTTTTTTTAATTTACCAATTAGATTGGATGTAAATGCACGGCTGTATTTTTGTAGAAAACCGTCAAAAATATCTTAAACAATGCATAAAAAAGCCTTTTTTGAATCCCGGGATTCCGGACTGAAAATCCCGGGTTTCCAGGATTGAGAAAACGTCCGGGATCCCGGTATTTCGGGATCCCGGGATTGAATGCCTTAGTGGGGACCTTAAAAGTAACTCTTTTTTTGGCAGTTGGCATTGCCAATTGAGAAAACATACTTTAACTGAGATATGACTTGCTCATTTTCGCACTTAAAATGCGTTTTTACATAAATAAAAGTATTGTGTCTTTTCCTCGTCGAAAAGAAAGGCAAAAAAGTGACACTTTCATGCAATAAATCATTGTTGTCGAGTTATTTTGGTCTGAAAAAAAATTGTAGTAGATCTTAGCTCGAGCGGAGTGACGGAGTAGATTTGAAAATCGTAGTAGATCTACCATCTAAATTATATTTATTGTTGAACTTTGATTCAATAAAATTATTTTTTAGGGTTCAACAAAGCAATCAAACGCAAATAAAAGTGATGATCGAGTTCATGGAGAAGCATTCGTGGATTGCAAAAAATTCATTGCAAAACACTGCAAATGGGCCAAAAAACAAAAATTATGGACGAAGTTATCTGCTATGCTTAACAGTAATGGCCCGCCTAGGAAATCGACGAAGAACTGGCAAAAGGTGATTTTATATACTAGAATTGGTAATACAATGTTTGCTTAATTCTAAAACTTCAATGCTTAGGTTTGGACAGAGCACAAATACAATGCCAAAAGAAAATTGTCTAAAAATAGGCAGAGTATGTCCAAAACCGGTGGCGGACCGGTGATTTTATAGTAGTGACGTTGTGGAATTGAGCAATTTCGAAGATAGAGTCATCGCCGCTGCGTCGATTGAAGCGCAGCTAGCTGGAGTACCTAATGTTGCAAAATTCGGTGTAAGATCGGTTGTTGTGCCTTCCTGTTCCACTTCAAAGGCAGTTCCTAATGACAAAACTTCAGCTTCAATTGATAATAAGGCCTTTATTATTAACCTTTGTTGGCCAATGGAATTTGAAAACTTAGGAATATCTATGAGTGTGTTTACTAAACAATGTTTACTGAACACTCCTCACTCTATGCCAATCAAAGAAATGTGTATAAAGAGAAACACAGAACAAAGTTGTTATGTTTTAAAAAGTAGATAATATTTAAAATATAAAATATCGAAATTTTTTTTAATTTGCTCCAATTTCAAGCGCTTTTTTTCAAATTTTTGGCGCCCCTTAGAATTTGGCGCTGTAGGCAAGTGCCTACTGTGCCTATAGCTAAATCCAGCGTTGATGACAACAGCAACCATGTCAATTTTGATTTAGACTTCGGCAATGAAAAAATTAAACATTTCTTGTATATGTTTATGTGCAACATGCAGCACCTCCTTTCACGCAATTCCAATGGAATTGAAGCATCCGTAAGTATCCTTCGCTGCCTTGCAATGTTATCTGCCTCATCGCTTTCGTCAAGAAAAAAATATCTTTTAATCATCGCGAAGTGTTCGGAAAGTGCTTTTTCACACCGGATAAAATCGCGGAAGGGTTCGGAAAGTGTTTTTGGATAAAAGTAAAACGAGAATCGATAGTAAAGTTACGTGAGGCAAACTTTGAGAATCGAGCCCCAGGTGTGCAATCGTGTAACTCGACCGCGATTCACCTTTTCGCTGATAGTCCGAACGAGAATTTGTTTACGTGAAGCAAAAACGATGTGCAGAACCTCGTTTTCATTGAATATCGAGGTATACGATTGCACCCCAGAATTTGCTTATTTCGTATAGCCTGGCAGCTGAATGCAAGCTTCGATTTAACCATTCTTTTCTGACAAATCTTATTTCGTATGTTTTAACCAAAGCGTTAAAACAAAGTATGAGTGATTTTGACACTTCTCTATTTTTCCCAATCCATAGAATGTCAAACTTAAAAAAATCTTTACCCAAAATAACCGTATATTTTCAAAATAAAAAATAACAAATTTGTGTGAAAATTTTGAAATCTGCAAATAAAATGAAGGAAACCTAAATATAAAGCGGTTTGCAGTGTGCGGAAGTGTGCAAGCAAAGCGCCAGCGTTGGATAACAAACTGCAGTGTTGTCCTGGGTAGCTCTTCGCGTTTGTAAGAGCCATTTCCAGGACAGTGATTTCATTATATCTCCACTAAAAGCAACCGCGTCGAATAGACCACGTGCCTTTGCCACGTGTTCAGCCGATCCATATATGTAAAACTTCTATATTGCTAGTATATTCAAATTCAATTCACTGGCATTGCAGTCCAGATATATTGTAATCTGAGCAAGACAACCGATTATGTATTTGGCAAAAACGACATTTAAATTTGAAGAAAATCACAGGAGCGGATGAATAATTTTTTGTCAAAGCTGTGTAACGAGGTAATTTTGGAGCCGGGGTGAAGCCGTCGGCGTCCAAGGTTCGTTGCAAAAATTTGTAAGACCGCGCGATGGTAACAAAAAGGATTTAAATTTGATATTCAGTTTATTTATTTTCGATATAGTTTACTCCTTAACTATTTATCACTATTTTCTTATTTTATTAAAATTTATTGTCTATTAAAATTTATCTCGCGCTACTTTCGGCGTGTGATTTCCTGTCTACCAAAGAGAGTTCTGATGATAGTTAATCCTAAGCTATGCCTACCTCAAAAGTCATGCGCCACGGTCAAAAGCGCGTTGGCGATAGAAAATCCTATGCTATACCTGCTACCAGAGCCAGGCGCCACTAACAAAGAGTGCGTTGGCGATAGAGAATCCTATGCTAAGCCTGCTGCTAGAGCCAAGCGCCACGAACAATGAGAGCGCTGGCGATAGAAAATCCTATGCTAAGTCTACTACTCGGGGACCTATGCGCCAGGAGCACTGATTGCGCTGGCGAGGGGAAATATTCCTAAGCTAATTCTATTAACGCGGAACTTTACGGCCGTGAGAATTATTCTAAAACTACTATGCGGGGCCTATGCACCAGGAGCACTAGTTGCGCTGGCGATAGAAAAATATACTAACTATTTCTACTACGTGCTCCCAACTCTAAGACGGATCACTCACCCCATGCCGCTGCCGTATCACTGCCGAATTTAAACTTGGCGAATTATTTCTAAGTCGATGTGCGACTTGTCGATCTGACTGCTACGAACTCAACTTTTCTAATTTCTGAATTTCTAACTAACATCAGCGCAGACTCCTGCGCCGTTCAAAACTTGTAACTTCACCACTCACCACACTTTGTAGGGCGGTGTTGCCAGTACTCGGGACATTGACTTAATACTATCGTTTTGAGTAAATAACTACTTATTCTATTATTCTATTGGCCTGGAATTTGGTGGCCGACATACTTATTATTTAGAAATAATTTCGCGGATGATGTGGAGGTAAAACGAGGGTCACGACTTTGCTCCTCACAGCTGAAATACAAAATGAAATATTTCCATAGAATATTATAATTTGTCTGTGTCTGTGAAATAATTTAAAACAATGTCGCACCGATGCTTTTTGTGTGATAAAAAAGAGATCAATCGAAGAATGTCGTATTGTATTTTGAAATCCGGCCCTGAAGTCATTTGACAATTGTTTATATGTGTAAGTTGTCAAATATCCTGCCAATAATTAAACGAACTTTTTACGAAAATCGTATTTTACGAACTTTTCTCGATCAAAAATATTCGTTAAAAGTCCGACATTCCGACATATCGAACAAAAAAGTGCTCGTTTACGACTTCGTAATCGAAATCGTTAACGACTTAGTTAAAGAATTCTTTAACGACTTCGTTTACGAGTACATTAACGAACGAAATGATCGTTTTGAAAAGCTATTTTTAAATCGAATGGTTTTCAAACTGTTAGAAAAAAAGTTGTATAACGATTTCTCAGCAAGATAAAAATCTGTTTTTAGAATCAGTGTTTTTCAAACTGTTAGGAAAACAATTTTAAAATGTTTGTTAAATTATACTTTTAAGCGCTTGTTCAATAATGGCTGAGTTAGGTGAATGTGTTAAGCGCTCGGCACATACTTTAAAAAACGGAGGACGTGAGTTCAATCCCGGGTCCGACTCTGTGAAAAGGTTATTACAAATTATTCTAAAGAAAAGTCTGGAAATAAAAATAGAAGAAGAAAATTCCAAGTTTAAAAAAAAATATTTTTTTTAGGGTTTGTTAAAAATATTGTAATGATGATCGTTTACGAGATCGTTTACGAAATCGTTAACGAGCACTTTTTTGTTCGATAACGATAACTCGTTTCGCTGCAAAATTAAGAACGAAGTCGGACTCGTATACGTATCGTTATCGTGTGTCGCCTACTATTGTTTTATCCGCTTTTCGATCGAAAAAAACTAGGGGTATTCGATTAATTAAAAAAGTAATTATCAAAATTAATAAAATGCGGTACTCGTTTATTGTCTAAGTGAGTATGCCCACAATACTAATATAGTTTGCTTCGAAAATGGTGGTAACCCAGCCAATAATTGTACGAACTTTTTACGAAGATCGTATTTTACGAACTTTTCTCGATCAAAAATATTCGAGAAATGTCCGACATTCACTCGTATATTACGATAGTCGTAATTTCCTCGATAAAATATCGTTAACGTCTTCATAATCGAACCCGTTAACGACTTAGTTAACGAATTCTTCAACGACTTCGTTTACGAGTCTTTTAACGAACAAACGAATTCGTTAACGAGCACATTTTGGTTCGATAACGAGATAACTCATTTCGATGCAAAATTAAGAACGAAGTCGGACTCGTAACCGTATCGTTATCGTGTGTCGCCTACGATTGTTTTGCCCGCATTACGATCGAAAATTTTTCGTTTACGAGCTCTTTAACGATAAAATTATTGGCTGGGTAAGTAAACAAATTTACTTACCGCAGTCAACGAAAGCTATTTCTTCAAATAGTTTGATACATTTTTTTTTCGCTTATTTTAGGCATTTCACTTTAAACAACAGCTGTCAAAAATTCGAAGAAGAATCAAAAGAAGTTCACAAATAATTTTCTGGTGCGTTCATGAAACAGACCGGGGAAAACTGCGTTAGTTACCAACTGCACAACTTCCACTTTTAAATGAATACCCTTACTAATACATACAAAACCTGAGCATGCGTACAAATATTATTTGAATAAACTTGTCTGAATTGAATTCGGAATTCAAACACATTGCGCAGATAGGTTGCTAGCAATATCGAAGAAGCTGTGGGTGAGCAACGTGCAAGTAGTTATGGCCGAGACTTAAAAGAATAGTGGAAGATGCCTGTTTTCTACGATTTCGATAGCCGAATGACGGAGTCATGTCTTAAAAGCATCATTACTGCCCTTTATCGTTTGTGTGGTGCAAAAGTACAACTTGGCCGTATAAGGGTTAAACTCAAAATACTCAAAAATATATAAAACGTCACTCCTACTTTGATTAATATGCTTTGGTTTTAACCGATTCCAAAAAGTTGTATAGTTTTTTAAAAATGGCTCCTTCAATAAATCCGTGTAATATTTTCTTTTTTATTTTTCCAAATAAACCTTCGCTCATGGCTAAAGAAAATAAGGTTGATCCATTTCGGACAAAATGACAGAAATAAGGATTCTGACGTTTAATTTTGTGTTCTCAAAGTTGCCACAGTATTTAAAATTTTCTAAGAAACGTGTTGGCGTTGCCAAATATTTTTCATAACTTTTCGTCATTTTACTCTTTCCAAGTTTTTTTTTTAGTTTTGCTGTCATAAAGTAACATTTAAGGGTCAGATTTTACAAATATAACATCGTTTCATGTTGCCTTTGCATAAATACGTCACAAAATTAGGTTTCATGTTAGCAAAATGTCGACAATTCGCAAATATTTATGTCAGATGGTTAAGATGGCGGAAAGTGTCTTCGCTCCATGGTAAAAAAATATATAAGGTAGTGCCGCTTCTGACACTTTCCTCCATCTTCACCATCTGACATAAATAAGGACTGTACTACCAGATCAATTTAAAAACAATCCCCCAAAAGGTGCTGCCAGATGTGGCGATTTGTCGACATTTTGCCAACTTAAAACCTAATTTTGTGACGTATTTATGCAATGGCAACATGAAACGATGTTATATTTGTAAAATCTGACCCTTAAATGTTACTTTATGACAGCAAAACTAAAAAAAAACTTGGAAAGAGTAAAATTACGATAAGTTATGAAAAATATTTGGCAACGCCAACACGTTTCTTAGAAAATTTTAAATAATGTAGCAACTTTGTGAACACTAAATTAAACGTCAGAATCCTTAATTCTGTCATTTTGTCTGAAGTGGATCAACCTTATTTTCTTTAGCCATGCCTTCGCTCAGAACTGTGGCGTGTATTGCACCAGGAAAGCTCACTGATGAGTTCCTTAGATCGTCTTTTCTTAAAAGGGTCGGCTTTATGGTATAACTTTAATGTAATCTAAATTAAAAAATAGTTGGACAATTATGTTGTTATATTGTGAGTATATTGAATGTAAGGTTCCGATATACATATTTTATTTTCAGTATACATTAACTCCATCTGTAATGCGCATATGCCCTATTGCCCTCACATTGTCGGTGCAAATCGTTCCTTTTCTTAATAACCCTACCCTGCCCGTAGGCGGCATCCAGAACCTCCCAAGCAAGTTTAGAAGGAAGATGCAATTTTCGCTCCTTTTCTTTCGCTGCCTCCAGGAGCCATTTCATTGCCAGAAAATAGGAACGGCTAACAGTAACAGGAATGGGAACTTGATATGTTACACCTCCTCTTTTTATGGACGTTAATTGAAGCAATGGTCTGCTATTTTCAATGGCTTTGGTTAGCAACTGTTCCGGATCTGCAATAATTTGTTCGCTATTCGATGCTATATTCTGACGCTCGATTTGCATCCGTTTCATGCACTCAAAGGTTTTTTCTAGTAATTCCCGGGCAAGTTTTTTTTTGCCTCCGATGGTCATGTAATTTATCATCTTCTTTTCAAAACCATTGTAAAATATTGATTCAGATTCATTGTTCTTTGCAGCTTTAGTTGGAATATGACTAAGTTTAGCGCATTCATCAGTGTTGTTGTGAAGTGTATTCTTAGTAAAAATTGGTTCGATATAATGTTGCGGATAAACTGACATACTACGAAACAGTGTACACGCTCGGCTGAAAACCCAGAAATGGTAAAATATTAATGTAAAATAAGATTTATAGAGTATAGATATTTACAGGCAACTCTTATAACGTTTCACGAATTGTTGCATGCTGAATATGTTATTTCATCTTCTGAATTATCTAATAAAAATAAAAATGCAACCAGTGATGCAAAATTGAGGGTATTTTCCATTTTTGAGGTATTTTTTGTTTGGAAAAAAGTATTTTTTTGTATATACACAGGTGGACAAAATAATAGGTGTGACAACCAAAATTTGTGAAATGTACCTAAAAAATTACACAACATGTTCTACAATAAAAAAAAATAATATGAAAGTGTGGTAACACTGTTTTAAAATAAAATAGGGAAATCCCCGCCATAAAAGTATTGTTCGTAAATATTGCGGCTTGTTTATTCGCTGAGTCTTTAAATGAAGCTGGACAATAAAATAGGTGTGTGTTAGCAAAAATTGTAAGTGAATAAATTAAAAGTGTTATTTAGTTACGAAAGGTAAGATTTTGAGCCAATGCAACTAAATGGAGTTTTAATTATGATATTTAATTATATTAGATGGGTCGTGGACGCCACTGCAGTGCAGAGGAGAAACGTCTTGTTCGTCAGCTCCGAGATGAAGGAAAAACCTACAAATTCATTGCCACATTAATGGGACGGTCAGAAAACTTCATTACAAATGCCCTCAAACCGGAAAAAGTCATGGAAATGCGCGGGGCACATAAAAAAACTTCACCAGTGACCGACAGTCGTATCGTCACATTAGCGAAACACGACCCGTTCGCATCATCCAAGATGATTGCAGCCGATATTGGAAATGTTATTTCATCAAGAACCGTTCGACGACGATTAGTAAACGCAAAGCTACCCGGTAGGATTGCCCGAAAAGTTCCTTTACTTAGAACTGCAAATTTGAAGACGAGGAAAAACTTTGCATTGGTTCATAAATCCTGGCGCGGACCACAGGGTGAAAAAAAATGGCGCAATATCCTCTGGAGTGATGACACAAAGATAAATTTGTTTGGTAGCGATGCAGAAAGAAACGTTCGTCGGCCGAAAGGCAAAGAATTTCACGTAAGGTTCACAAAAAAAACAGTGAAGCACGGAGGTGGCAGTCTAATGGTATGGGGCTGTTTTTCATGGCAAGGTGTAGGCCCGATACATCGAATTGATGGCATAATGGATCGATTCGTGTACAAGGATTTGTTGGAGACGGTAATGCAACCATATGCCGACGATAATATGCCGCTTTTGTGGACATTTCAGCAGGACAATGATCCAAAACATTCGTCGCGATTGGTCAAACAATGGTTCCAAGAACATAATGTGGACGTCCTGGAGTGGCCAAGTCAATCCCCAGACCTCAATCCTATTGAGAACCTCTGGGGTGAACTTAAACGAGGTATTTCGAAGACGGTTAACCATAATAAAACGCAGCTATGGGAAAATATTCAAAAAGTTTGGTGCAATATTCCTGTAGAAACTTGTCGGAAGTTGATATCGTCTATGCCCAAAAGAATCGAAAAAGTCGTCGAAAATAATGGTTGATATACTGGGTATTGAATGCGTTCTAAGTAATTTAGTACAAAAAGAGACCATAACCAAAGAAATTTTCACGCTAATTACTAAGTTTGTTGGGCACACCTATTATTCTGACCACTTGAAAACTGTGTATTTTATGAATTACCTAAATGTAAAGTTTTTTTTGTAGAGTTTGTGAAGCCCTAAACTTTTTGTTGTGACTATAAAGTATTATTATTTTAAAATATAACTTATCCTTTGAAAAATAATAAAAAAAATATGCTAAAATCAAGCATTTTTGGAAAAAAAAATTCCACACCTATTATTTTGTCCACCTGTGTATCATAAGAACAAAAGGGAATTTTTTAACTTTCATTCTTTTATATATATTTATACTTATATATAAGTTTTTCTCTTATGAATGATGTAGTTTTGTTCCTCGGAAGTTTTTCTACAAATAATTTTTTATCTACGATGAACATTTTTTTCAATAAATCCGATTTTGTGAACTCGCTGATTTCTCATACAAAAATTCATTCATGAAATGCTAAAAAATTATATTCCATTTTCCCCTTAAATAAAAAACAGTAAAAAACAAGCTTTATAAAATATATCCCTTAAACCGATTGAAAAGCAGAAAATAAGTTCCCTTCAAATTAATTTCCGCAATTTCGATTTAAAATTAAGGGTTTTTGGCATTGTTCCTAATATTATTGCAGATTTTGAAGTCGCCAAAAACCCTTAATTTAAAATCAAAATTGCGGAAATTAGTTTTAAGGGATTTTTCTGCTTTTTAGTCGGTTTGAGGGTTATATTTTAAAAAGCTTGTTTTTTATTTCCATTTTTTTTTTTAAAATTTTTTTCTCCCACCTTTTTTTCACCCCTTTTTTACTCTTTTTCCTGATTACAAACCTAAGTACAAAATTTCAGCCCTGTAGCTTAGAAAATACGAAAGTTAGAACTTTAAATTGGATCCATCCCGCTCCCCTTTCAAAGGGTATAAAATTTCATTTTGTCAACGTATTTATGCAATGGCAACATGAAACGATGTTATATTTGTAAAATCTGACCCTTAAATGTTACTTTATGACAGCAAAACTAAAAAAAAACTTGGAAAGAGTAAAATTACGATAAGTTATGAAAAATATTTGGCAACGCCAACACGTTTCTTAGAAAATTTTAAATAATGTAGCAACTTTGTGAACACTAAATTAAACGTCAGAATCCTTAATTCTGTCATTTTGTCTGAAGTGGATCAACCTTATTTTCTTTAGCCATGCCTTCGCTCAGAACTGTGGCGTGTATTGCACCAGGAAAGCTCACTGATGAGTTCCTTAGATCGTCTTTTCTTAAAAGGGTCGGCTTTATGGTATAACTTTAATGTAATCTAAATTAAAAAATAGTTGGACAATTATGTTGTTATATTGTGAGTATATTGAATGTAAGGTTCCGATATACATATTTTATTTTCAGTATACATTAACTCCATCTGTAATGCGCATATGCCCTATTGCCCTCACATTGTCGGTGCAAATCGTTCCTTTTCTTAATAACCCTACCCTGCCCGTAGGCGGCATCCAGAACCTCCCAAGCAAGTTTAGAAGGCAGATGCAATTTTCGCTCCTTTTCTTTCGCTGCCTCCAGGAGCCATTTCATTGCCAGAAAATAGGAACGGCTAACAGTAACAGGAATGGGAACTTGATATGTTACACCTCCTCTTTTTATGGACGTTAATTGAAGCAATGGTCTGCTATTTTCAATGGCTTTGGTTAGCAACTGTTCCGGATCTGCAATAATTTGTTCGCTATTCGATGCTATATTCTGACGCTCGATTTGCATCCGTTTCATGCACTCAAAGGTTTTTTCTAGTAATTCCCGGGCAAGTTTTTTTTTGCCTCCGATGGTCATGTAATTTATCATCTTCTTTTCAAAACCATTGTAAAATATTGATTCAGATTCATTGTTCTTTGCAGCTTTAGTTGGAATATGACTAAGTTTAGCGCATTCATCAGTGTTGTTGTGAAGTGTATTCTTAGTAAAAATTGGTTCGATATAATGTTGCGGATAAACTGACATACTACGAAACAGTGTACACGCTCGGCTGAAAACCCAGAAATGGTAAAATATTAATGTAAAATAAGATTTATAGAGTATAGATATTTACAGGCAACTCTTATAACGTTTCACGAATTGTTGCATGCTGAATATGTTATTTCATCTTCTGAATTATCTAATAAAAATAAAAATGCAACCAGTGATGCAAAATTGAGGGTATTTTTCCCTTTTTGAGGTATTTTTTGTTTGGAAAAAAGTATTTTTTTGTATATATCATAAGAACAAAAGGGAATTCTTTAACTTTCATTCTTTTATATATATTTATACTTATATATAAGTTTTTCTCTTATGAATGATGTAGTTTTGTTCCTCGGAAGTTTTTCTACAAATAATTTTTTATCTACGATGAACATTTTTTTCAATAAATCCGATTTTGTGAACTCGCTGATTTCTCATACAAAAATTCATTCATGAAATGCTAAAAAATTATATTCCATTTTCCCCTTAAATAAAAAACAGTAAAAAACAAGCTTTATAAAATATATCCCTTAAACCGATTGAAAAGCAGAAAATAAGTTCCTTTCAAATTAATTTCCGCAATTTCGATTTAAAATTAAGGGTTTTTGACATTGTTCCTAATATTATTGCAGATTTTGAAGTCGCCAAAAACCCTTAATTTAAAATCAAAATTGCGGAAATTAGTTTTAAGGGATTTTTCTGCTTTTTAGTCGGTTTGAGGGTTATATTTTAAAAAGCTTGTTTTTTATTTCCAGTTTTTTTTTTTTAATTTTTTTCTCCCACCTTTTTTTCACCCCTTTTTTACTCTTTTTCCTGATTACAAACCTAAGTACAAAATTTCAGCCCTGTAGCTTAGAAAATACGAAAGTTAGAACTTTAAATTGGATCCATCCCGCTCCCCTTTCAAAGGGTATAAAATTTCATTTTGTCAATAAGAACACACCTACCAATTTTATCAATTTCATCATTGTAGCTTGAAGGAATTGGAAGTTATGCCATGTTTAAGAAAAAGGTGTTTGAGTCCCCCACGGCCCCCTACGCCTCAGATGGACCCCAAAATCGAGTTCTATCTGTGTACCAAATTTCAGCTCTCTAGCTCATGTGGAAGTGTATGACTGTAGTATTCACAACTTATATAATTTCAAAAAAAATTTTTGTGTAATGAAACTTTTGTTATTTTGTGGCGGAATTGTGTGTGGGAATTTTCGTGGGTATTTTTTTAGTCCATTGAGGGAAAAAGGGTTGTTTTTTTTGCTGTGGGAAATTTGGAGCAAAGTCCTTGGCATTACTGCTTGCAACCAAGAAAAAACCTGTATACAATTAGCAACGATGCTAAAAACCACATGGAAAAATACGCCAAAACCGGGTGACTCAGATGAAAATTTAAATCAAATTAAATTCCGCTTTTAAATCTCGTCAGAAACGTGTCAAGAAAATTGGGTTATGGCTCTCACTTTTTAAAGTGTAAAACTTCTAAATTTTTTAACAGTTAGATTAAACCGACAAAAAATTGTAAAAAAAAATAGTTGAAATAACCGAAAAAAATCGTTGTTTTACAAAAATTGAATTTTCAGCAATTTGTGCAATTTACCATTCGCGCATCTTCAGTTGAATAGTTCGTACAAAGAAAGAAGAATTCCCAATCGTCTTATGAATGTTGTGCCTTATAGAGGCAGCTTGAGCAGAGCAAAACAGAGTTTTTTTTGCTTGTAATACTGCATCCGTAATACTAATTTTGGAAAATATGAGCTTGTGTCACTTATGCGCTCTAGCAAATATTTATTTTTTTTTAAACATGCAATCTTTCATTTTTAAAATTTATTTTTGCGTTTGTTATTTTTTTTTTTTTTTCAAAAGAAAAAGTTTTATGGTTTTCTTACTAAAAAATGTGTAGCGTAACAAATTTTTGCGGTAAGTTTACAATTAAAATTGTAAACCAACAAATTATTAAGGTAAGCTTACCTCTATCATCTGGTAACTTACGTACCCTTTTTTATAACCCTTATATTAACTTGCTTTGGGTGGACTAGATATATATATATATATATATATATATCCTCAAATCTGCGGCGAGCTTTTTCATACACTTCCACATGAGCTAGAGAGCTGATTTGGAACACTGATAGAACTCCGGTGACAATGCATTCTATTAAACTTTGGGGTCCATCAGAGGCGTAGGGGGCCGTGGGGGACTCAAACCCCTTTTTTTTAAACATGGCATAACTTCCAATTCCTTCAAGCTACAATGATGAATTGGTAGGTGAGTTCTTATTGACAAAATGAAATTTTTTACCCTTTGGAAAGGGGGGTGTGAGGGCAAAGGGGAGCGGGATGGAGTCAATTTAAAGTTCTAACTTTCGTATTTTTTAAGCTACAAGGCTGAAAATTTTTACTTAGGTTCGCATTCGGGAAAAAGAGTAAAAAAAGAGTAAAAAACTAGTTTTTTAAAATATAAACCTTTAACCGACTAAAAAGCAGAAAATAAATTTCCATTAAATTATTTTCAGCAATTTCGATTTAAAATTAAGGGTCTAGGACATCCCTACTCTAAAAAATGAAAGAACAATGCAGAATGTAACATTTTTGATCTTTGAATTCTACATTTTGGCTTCAAGAAATTTATTTTAAATTTCCAACCGTCGTTCTAGATTTTTCATTCCTTTGATATTAAGTATGTGCCGTTCTAATTACGCGCAAAAAGAACCTTTCCGTTGTATTTGCATCGATTTTAATAGCTCATATTCTGTCTTTGACCTGTCTGATTCACTTCATAAAACAAAAATGTTTCTTATAAATGCACCTAATCGCATTTAAGGCCTTTATCTCTTTTTGAGTTTTTCAAATGACAGGGTTGCCAAACTCCGCGAAGATCTTCCAGTCGAAGTGTTGTATTTTTGATGTATTTATATTTCAGTGGAATTCTATTTTTTTCTATATTGTATACAAATAAAACAAAAATTTTAACTGAATTCACATTCGTTCCGTTATTGTTTGCTTAATTGTTCTATTTGTATTTGATTTTTTATATTTCGTACTAGTTGAATACCCCGGCGTTGCTCGGACTTATACTTAAAGTAGTGAAAGTACCCTCCCGTAAATCTTTCCGGGGTTCACTGAAAAAACAACAGAGCATGATATAAAAAATTGCAGAACTCTAGGTTCAGCGGTTTGGGCTGGGCGGTGATAAGTCAGTCAATCACCAATCATTCCATCAATCGGGACAAACACTTTTATATTTGTAATTGCGTGACGCCTGATTTGAAGTTCTCATTTCTAGAAATTATTTTTTAATCGAAATTTGTTTGTTTCGTTTAGTTTTTTTTTTTGTCAAATGCTTGACCAATTTTACTCATTGAATTTGGAATAGTATCATAATACCATTACTGCTGGATATATTTTGAAGTAATACTTAAATTGTATGAGTTGTAGCCCGCTTCTTTGATCAATCAAGTTCTAAGTTGTACATAAACCTTCCAGAGCTCACAAATAAACGTATGGTTGTACAGGTTTATTAACTTTATTATCATCGCCTCCCATAAAATAGATTTGGAAAAATGTTGGTCCTACATTTGGTAATGGAAGCAAAGAGCCGATGCGATGGTACACTTGACCTTGTATTAGAATGACAGAAAAAGCGTTGAAATCGTGTTTTGAGCCATTTTTTTAACGGTCATTTTACCTTGAATTTGAACGTAGAATCAAAAGTCCGACCTTGTGCATTAGTGTTGATGTCGGCACCAAAGGATGTCACATGAAAGTAGCAGTTGAATTTTCGAATTCTTTTCAAAAATAGTAAGGGTATTCATTTAAAAGTGGAAGTTGTGCAGTTGGTGACTAGCGCAGTTTTCCCCGGTCTGTTTCATGAACGCACCAGAAAATTATTTGTGCACTTCTTTTGATTCTTCTTCTTCTTCGAATTTTTGACAGCTGTTGTTTAAAGTCAAAATAATGCCTAAAATAAGCGAAAAAAGAAAATTAATCAAACTATTTGAAGAAATAGCTTTCGCTGACGGCGGTAAGTAAATTTGTTTACTCACCGCCATTTTCGAAGCAAACTATATTAGTGTTGTGAGCATACTCAATTAGCCAATAAACGAGTTCCCACTTACAAGTACTCGATATTCTGCACAGCTTTGACAATTATAAATTCAATTAACTTTTATTTTGCAAACAATTGTTACCTATAGTTATTTTTTAAACTTATATATATAATTATACATTTTTCTTTTAATTTGCAGCCGCATTTTATTACTTTTTTAATTAATCGAATATCAATTTTATTGTTCGACATCACTACAATCGCACAACATTTGTGCAGTTCTTTCCGCACCAAAATCGACGCGCAAAGTTTTCCACTTTGTGCAATTTTCTTCTCACACAATTTTTGACAGTTCTCGTCAACAACTGAACCACTGCGCGTTTCCCAGGGTTTTCCCACTTTAAATGAATACTCCGCATTTCCTCCCGACATCAAAGTTTTTAGAGGTTCCGGCGGTGTATTTAATCTAGGTAAAACTACTTTACCTGATGAACAACACATTCCAGCTGTTTCATTTTTGAATGTCAGAGCAATAGGTGCATTCTTTGTCCATATTACCAATTATAATTTTTGGATGTTCGCAATAATTGATGTCTGGATCATATTCGAACGTAATACGATTGAATGATGACAATGTAAGTGCTCTCGATTATTTAATTGTGTTAAACTTCTGCTTGCATCCGTAGCTTGATTACGCGACACCTGAATTGAAGTCCTCATTTCTGCAAGTCGACTGGTTCTATGAGCGTCAGTTTCTGATGCACGTGTGGCTGCATTTTGTGCTCGTTTCAAATTGCATGTTGTTGCTGTGTTAAATCTTCCCTTGCCCGTTGTTGTTCGGAGAACCCGAATTTGATTTATTCGGGTTCTCCGACCGATGTTAGGATGTCCAGTCATTTTAATTTAATTTGAAAATAATTATTTTTCCTTTTGATTTTTGAATGTTAAAATTATTTTTTTAGATCAAAATTTGTTTGTTTAGTGTAGTTTTTTTTTGTTAAATAATTGACCTTTGTCCAATTTTACTCAGTGAATTGTACTTTTGGAATAAGAAGCATAATACCATGTGCACTGGAAAGTATCCCAGATGTATTTTGAAGTAATACTTAAAATGTATGAGGTGAACCACGCTCTTTTGACCAATCAAGTCCAAAGTAGTACGTAAACCTTCCGAAGCTCACAAATAAACGTCTGGTGTTCTGATACGTTCAGTGGTTTAGCCGTGATGTTCACTCATACATACGCACCAACGTTTTTATATATATTTCGTATAAAAAATAAAAGTACTTAAATTAATATTTGTAATCTTTTGTCGCATAAATTGACTGTTTTGATTGTTGTGTCTTTGTATTTTTCTGTTAGGTCGAACAGCGAAAAGTAGAGAAAAATTATGTTTGATCAAATTCATATTCATCGCATGAATTCTGATGCTTCATAAAATTTTCTTTTAAGTTCTATTGCTTATTATCATGTTAATCTTGTTTATTTCTTTCATTGAGTCATGTTTGGAAGAATTCTCTATTGCATTCATAACACAATTCGTAATTTATTAATATGCGTTTTATCAGCTGATGATTTTAATCTGTAGCTGAAACGAATTTCAATAAGGGTATTCATTTAAAGTGGGAAACCCCTCGAAACGCTTAAAAGAAATGTCAAATTTCATATGTTTTGACTGCTCATCTGCACAACTGAATCGTTTCCGAGAGGTTTCCCACTTTAAATGAATCGACCTAATATATGTTTACCCGCGATCGGTTGCACAGCGTAATCCGGATTACGGCTGTTCGGTCACCATGTCCGTGTGTCATGCGGATGTGCCCTTCGTCGGTTGGGCAGGTAAATGGGACCGTTAAGATTCGTCGTAAAAAAAAAGACAAGTTCGCTGAGTCATGATACAAGAATATATAGGTAGGATAACTAGCTGACGTTCATAAAAATGGGACCCGGCTTAAGTCAAAAAGTTGGCGATGCCACATTTGTAAATTTTGTTGGGTTGAGGGAAAAACACTTTATGGGGATTTTATGAAAGAGGGATACATGAATGTGTTATATTTTTAATATAGGGAAGAGATATGCCATAATATGCTTACATATGTACGTTGTATTTATATTCGATCGAAATAAAAAAATAATAATATTATAAATAAATTAAAAGTCGATGTGTTTTAAAGATCCTATTTACACAGTCATTCCCATGACGCATGGGCATGCCGTTTTTAGAATTTGCACTGAAAATGTAAAATGAAAATGTAAATAGACAAAGTATGGAGTTGCCACCTTTTATGTTTATTTCAATTGATTTTCATTGCAAAATTTTCTATCCCGTTTTCACTACAGCAATTCTTATGAGCTCTTTGTCAGATTTTTCGTCATGGAAATGATAGTGTAAATAGGTTCAAAGTACTATTTTTATTAATTTGTTGTTACCCATTATTCTTTGCTTAGATTTTTGTAATTGAATACGTTTATTCAAAGACTTAATTCGGAAATGCATTCTGCATTTAAAGAAAAACCTTTTTACAATATCTGACAAAATTATTTCCGAGCTGCGAACCACAATAAAATAAACAAATTTTATCGTAACATTTCTGATCACAGGATTTTTCTGTGATAATATGGCAACACCGAATTTCTTCGATTTTGACATAAGCCGGGTCCCATTTTCATAAACGTCAGGCTAGTTATCCTACCTATACATTCTTGTATCATTCGCTGAATAAAGATATTCCTATTTTCCATCGATTAAGTTTTCTTTTGTTTATGCAAACCTAAAATCAATAGGTTATGGGAGCAGTCCATGCAACATTAAAGTCCGACAAACAAAGTGGACTCATGGACACTGCACATTTGCAGTGGAGTACGCGTGATTTTCGAGATTGATGGAGAAAAAATCAGCGTAGATTGGAAGGTGGTACCAATTGGCTTTAAGTTCCAGATGAAGCAATTTTTGGAAGCAGGAGAATTGTGGGACGTCGTTGCTGGCGCAGAGTTGTCTCCGGTGGTAGGCGCTACAAATTATGCAACATTAATGATTGCATGGAAGAAAAATGATACCAGAGCGTGACGTGCAATCTCAGGAGCATGTCATAAGCAGCCACTTTTGCAAATTATGAACTGCGAAACTGCAAATGACATGTGGACTACGCTCTAAAGCACTTCCGACCAGGCTTCAAAAGCAACTATTCTTCTTCTGTAACAATGGTACTACTGTTTTAGTAAAGATCCAAGTGATGACGGAGCTACTTTCTTATCGAAGCTTATGGAAATTTTGCAGCAAGGTGAAAGCGTTTCCGACTCAATGGTTATGACCAGGGCTCGGAATTCGATGATATGCCATTTTTTCTGCTGTTGCGAAGACATTTCCTGGTGATCTATGAGCATTGTTTATGTTCCCTTATTACACAAATAAAAAGTTTCTAGGGAATTTTTTCGTCACTTTTTGCCAATTTGGTTTTAAGGGTTATTTTTTAAAATTATTGGTCACTTTTTGGTAATTTTTTAATCTTTTTAAGTACATTATTAAAAATTGATATAAATTTTTGATAAAAATTTTTAATTTTAAAATAATAGAATTTTTATATTGAACGAGCTCATTTTTGTTAATAATGATTTTGTAAAGTCGGGTTCAAGCTCAAGTGCAGCTTAACTCAAATTAAGACTGCTATTTTTATACAACAACAAATTTTAGTGCCGGCAGGTAGTTACTCATGTGCGCATTTCGTTCCAACTAAGGAACTCATCAGTGAGCTTTCCTGGTACAATACTATGTATTGCTTAAAACAACGATATATATTTACAACAATTCGAAAAATTCGCTCAGAACTGTGGTGTGTAAATATGAATATTGACCATTTCAAATACAAATTGTCTTAGACATAATTTTAAATGTCTAATTTCAAATATTTTAAATTAAAATCGCTGGCAACAGCACACACTTAAGTTGCAATTGCATTCGAATCCTAACAAGAATTGCTTGGCTAATAAAGTGCATCTATTACACCAAACAAATTGTATGCCAGTGAAAAATGGTCAAAATTCACATTGGTTGTCACACAAATATTTACACATCATAGTTCTAGAGTATCGTGGACACAATCGAACCTCTGCTTATACGTTTACACCAGCGCCCTCTTGCGGTCACAAGCTGCGGTGCTATCTATCATAGACACAATCCAAGCTCAATCGTAACCCACTGAGCCAAAGCCATGGTGGTGAATTACTCACCTACACTTGATGACAATTTAAACGATTCCAATATGCAGAATCTGCTACAACAACAACAATTACAAGAACAATCACTGTTACAACAACAACAATTGCTACAACAACAGCTATCACAACAACAATATGTGCAACAGCAGCAACAAGAGCAATTACATCAACATATGCCATTGCACCAACAGCATCCGCAGCAAATACTACAATATCAGCAAATTCAGCAACTTCTGCCAACTCAGCAACAGCACACCAGTCAACAACTACCAACACTGCAAACTCTGCAACAGGTGGATTCTCTTCTGCCTGTTCTATCTGCACACACAAACTCAGATAACTCTGTATCAGCTATTTCTCATATAGATACTCCTAGTAAATATATTCAAATCCCCCTCTGCATCACCCCAATGTCTGATGCGCATGATACAGATCAAACCAGCACATTGCCTACAAAGCAAAAGGGTATTGATATTTACTTTCCAAAGCGAGGTCTTTCGTCCCCCTCTAATGGAAATAAGAACTCAGCTAAAATTCAAAAGACAAATCCCAATATACCGTATCTTGAACTTGAGCAAAATCGATTTGCGTTTCTTGCTGAGGAAAGAAATTCAGATCCCAAGCCGAAAACGCAAAAACCCCTATATATCTACGCGAGCGAAACTCTAATTCGCCCATAAAAGTAATTACCAAACACATTGGTGATAATAGTTTCCAAGTGATTTCCATCCTAAATGGAAAAATAAATGAAACGAAAATACAGATTTATAGTCAGCCAAACTTTGGGGAAATTATCAATCTCTTTGATAAACTCAAAAAGAGCTACAACACTTACCAGCTCAAAAGCTCGAAAGGCCTCTCAGTCGTACTGAAAGGAATTGAATCTTTCGTAGAATGTGACGAAATCAAAAATGCTCTAACCCATGAAAGCTTTGAAGTAAAGTCAGTATTCAATATACAAATTCGAAATAAAGTCCCACAACCCCTATTCCGTGTGGAACTAGAGTTAGACTCAAAAACTCTTAAAAAAGATGAACCCCACCCAATTTACATTCTGCGATATGAATTACAATTGAAGAACCCCACAAGCGCCATGGACCGATTCAGTGTCATAACTGACAATAATATGGCCACACAACAGGTATGTGTAAGAAAATAAAGGAAAATTCGACAATTAAAAAATGTAGTAATTGTGGTGGCAATCACACCGCAAACTATTGAGGCTGTGCAGTTTATCAAAGTTTTTTAAATAAGACTCAAAACTCGACTCAAAAAGAGGAAGCAAGGAAAACCCCAAATTTTCCCCCGCAACCCGATGGTCAATCTCTTGTAAGCAACACTAGACAACATGGTGTTTCCTACGCCAGCGCCTTAAAAAGCGGTGGCCCTGTCCCTGTAAAAATTCATACTGCTCCTCCTAGTAGTAGCCTTGAACAAACTCTACAAATGTTCATGCAAAATATGTCTCAATTTATGTCTGGTATGCAAAATATGATGCAAGAAATGATTAAAAATCAAAGTCTTTTACTACATCTCATGTTTAAACCATGAACGGTTTAAAAATATCATTCTGGAATGCAAACGGCCTGTGTCTTCACAAACTGGAACTTCTCGAGTTCTTGAAAGAGTCCAGCATAGACGTAATGCTAGTTTCTGAAACTCACTTCACTGAAAAACACTTTTTCAATTTACCAGGATACAGACTATATGACACAAAGCATCCAAGAGGAAACGCTAGAGGTGGAACCGCCATTCTCATTAAAAGTCGTATAAAACATTACGCTCTCCAGAATTATTGCACAGAATATATCCAAGCGACAAGTATTTCTCTCGATGAATACTTAAAAGGCCTAACATTAACAGCTATATACTGCCCGCCCAGACACAAAATATCTGAGCAACAATTCCAGACTTTTTTCCATTCTCTTGGACAAAAGTATCTCGTTGCCGGCGACATCAAAGCAAAACATACATATTGGGGCTCTCGCCTAATATCACCAAAGGGCAGACTCCTGCTGAACACTGTCAACAGACTCGGCCTTGGCGTAGTCTCGTCTGGCACTCCAACCTATTGGCCAACTGACAGTCGAAAAACTCCCGACGTCATTGACTTTGCAGTATTTAAAACCGTAAAAAGGAGCCAATTGACTATAGAATCTTCTCTAGATCTCTCATCAGACCATACGCCTACTATTATCACAATAAAGTATGCTCCAAGTTCTGAGGTCAATTCACCAGATAAATTGACCAGTAAACTCACAAACTGGCTCAAATATCGGAAGTATATAAGCACCCACATTAGCCCAAATGTGTCACTAAAAACGAAAGATGAAATAAACACAGCTGTTAGTAATTTCAAACTCTTGCTTTCCCAAGCAGCTGCAGCTGTCACTCCCGCCCAAATCCCAAGTATCTCAACTCGCAGATATGCAAAATGTACCCCAAAGGACATAGAGCAGCTAATAAGAAATAAAAGGAAAATACGTCGCGAATGGCAAAACAACAGATCCCAAATCGGAAAAAACCACTCAATGACATCACTCGAACTCTGCAAAAACAGCAAAAATGTAAATCCAAAAGAGACTTCCACCCGTACTGGCAGAACCCCCCATACGTCTGCCAAATGGAAACTGGGGCAGAAGCGATGCAGAAAAAGGTGCAGCTTTTGCAAACCGTGTTCACCCCGAACATGACATTTACCATTACCAACATTAATCCCACTCAATAACTCTTGTACAGTCGCGATTAAAAAAATGAACTTATGGGGCAATAAATAAATGCTTGGACCCAAAAAAAGCACCAGTACCGGTCTTGATAACGCCCACATTGATAAAAGAACTGCCAACAGCTGCAATAACGCCCATATTTAACGCGATCCTTAGAACATGGTACTACCCAGATGATTGGAAACTTTCTCAAGTTACAATGATTCTCAAACCTGGAAAAAATCCCAACAATGTGCATTCATATCGGCCCATAAGTTTGCTCTCTTTGTTATCGAAACTCTTCGAAAAACTTCTAATAAAATTGATTTTACCCAAAATTACAGAAAGAAATGTGATTCCCGATAACCAGTTTGGCTTTCGAGAAAAGCATGGTACTATAGAGCAAGTGCACCGCTTTGTAGACTCAATAAAAAGCACTTTCGAAAAGAAACAGTACTGCTCCGCTGTTTTTCTCGATATCACCCAGGCCTTTGAGGACATATTTACAAATTACAGCATATTCTTCCCGCTAATATGCACTGCTTCTCAAAAACTACCTCACGAATAAAAAATTTGTGGTAAAATATAAAAGGGCATCTAAGCTAAATCTCACATATAAAGTCCAAATATACAAAAATATAATAAAACCCATATGGACATATGGAATTGAACTCTGGCGTACAGCCCCTCCAACGTGGAAAAACTCCAGAGAGCCCAATCAAAAATCCTGCGACAAATTACCAAAGCCCCTTCGTATATAAGAAACGCAAACGTCCACAGAGAATATACCCACAGTAAAGGACGAAATTCTGAAACATACCTCGAAGTACAAGAAGAAGCGTTTTAAATTAAACTAATATCTCCCTAATATGGAACTAGAGTTAGACTCAAAAACTCTTAAAAAAGGTGAACCCCACCCAATTTACATTCTGCGATATGAATTGCAATTGAAGAACCCCACAAGCGCCATGGACCGATTCAGTGTCATAACTGACAATAATATGTGTAAGAAAATAAAGGAAAAATCGACAATAAAAAAATGTAGTAATTGTGGTGGCAATCACACCGCAAACTATAGAGGCTGTGCAGTTTATCAAAGATTTTTAAATAAGACTCAAAAAGGAAGGAAGCAAAGAAAACCCCAAATTTTCCCCCGGAACCCGATGTCTGTCTGTCTGTCTGTCTGTCTGTCTGTCTGTCTGTCTGTCTGTCTGTCTGTCTGTCTGTCTGTCTGTCTGTCTGTCTGTCTGTCTGTCTGTCTGTCTGTCTGTCTGTCTGTCTGTCTGTCTGTCTGTCTGTCTGTCTGTCTGTCTGTCTGTCTGTCTGTCTGTCTGTCTGTCTGTCTGTCTGTCTGTCTGTCTGTCTGTCTGTCTGTCTGTCTGTCTGTCTGTCTGTCTGTCTGTCTGTCTGTCTGTCTGTCTGTCTGTCTGTCTGTCTGTCTGTCTGTCTGTCTGTCTGTCTGTCTGTCTGTCTGTCTGTCTGTCTGTCTGTCTGTCTGTCTGTCTGTCTGTCTGTCTGTCTGTCTGTCTGTCTGTCTGTCTGTCTGTCTGTCTGTCTGTCTGTCTGTCTGTCTGTCTGTCTGTCTGTCTGTCTGTCTGTCTGTCTGTCTGTCTGTCTGTCTGTCTGTCTGTCTGTCTGTCTGTCTGTCTGTCTGTCTGTCTGTCTGTCTGTCTGTCTGTCTGTCTGTCTGTCTGTCTGTCTGTCTGTCTGTCTGTCTGTCTGTCTGTCTGTCTGTCTGTCTGTCTGTCTGTCTGTCTGTCTGTCTGTCTGTCTGTCTGTCTGTCTGTCTGTCTGTCTGTCTGTCTGTCTGTCTGTCTGTCTGTCTGTCTGTCTGTCTGTCTGTCTGTCT
Organism: Heteromyza rotundicornis; assembly: GCA_951394025.1. NCBI lineage: Eukaryota > Metazoa > Arthropoda > Insecta > Diptera > Heleomyzidae > Heteromyza > Heteromyza rotundicornis. The sequence goes on from OX596013.1 coordinate 5,668,776, forward strand.
GTCTGTCTGTCTGTCTGTCTGTCTGTCTGTCTGTCTGTCTGTCTGTCTGTCTGTCTGTCTGTCTGTCTGTCTGTCTGTCTGTCTGTCTGTCTGTCTGTCTGTCTGTCTGTCTGTCTGTCTGTCTGTCTGTCTGTCTGTCTGTCTGTCTGTCTGTCTGTCTGTCTGTCTGTCTGTCTGTCTGTCTGTCTGTCTGTCTGTCTGTCTGTCTGTCTGTCTGTCTGTCTGTCTGTCTGTCTGTCTGTCTGTCTGTCTGTCTGTCTGTCTGTCTGTCTGTCTGTCTGTCTGTCTGTCTGTCTGTCTGTCTGTCTGTCTGTCTGTCTGTCTGTCTGTCTGTCTGTCTGTCTGTCTGTCTGTCTGTCTGTCTGTCTGTCTGTCTGTCTGTCTGTCTGTCTGTCTGTCTGTCTGTCTGTCTGTCTGTCTGTCTGTCTGTCTGTCTGTCTGTCTGTCTGTCTGTCTGTCTGTCTGTCTGTCTGTCTGTCTGTCTGTCTGTCTGTCTGTCTGTCTGTCTGTCTGTCTGTCTGTCTGTCTGTCTGTCTGTCTGTCTGTCTGTCTGTCTGTCTGTCTGTCTGTCTGTCTGTCTGTCTGTCTGTCTGTCTGTCTGTCTGTCTGTCTGTCTGTCTGTCTGTCTGTCTGTCTGTCTGTCTGTCTGTCTGTCTGTCTGTCTGTCTGTCTGTCTGTCTGTCTGTCTGTCTGTCTGTCTGTCTGTCTGTCTGTCTGTCTGTCTGTCTGTCTGTCTGTCTGTCTGTCTGTCTGTCTGTCTGTCTGTCTGTCTGTCTGTCTGTCTGTCTGTCTGTCTGTCTGTCTGTCTGTCTGTCTGTCTGTCTGTCTGTCTGTCTGTCTGTCTGTCTGTCTGTCTGTCTGTCTGTCTGTCTGTCTGTCTGTCTGTCTGTCTGTCTGTCTGTCTGTCTGTCTGTCTGTCTGTCTGTCTGTCTGTCTGTCTGTCTGTCTGTCTGTCTGTCTGTCTGTCTGTCTGTCTGTCTGTCTGTCTGTCTGTCTGTCTGTCTGTCTGTCTGTCTGTCTGTCTGTCTGTCTGTCTGTCTGTCTGTCTGTCTGTCTGTCTGTCTGTCTGTCTGTCTGTCTGTCTGTCTGTCTGTCTGTCTGTCTGTCTGTCTGTCTGTCTGTCTGTCTGTCTGTCTGTCTGTCTGTCTGTCTGTCTGTCTGTCTGTCTGTCTGTCTGTCTGTCTGTCTGTCTGTCTGTCTGTCTGTCTGTCTGTCTGTCTGTCTGTCTGTCTGTCTGTCTGTCTGTCTGTCTGTCTGTCTGTCTGTCTGTCTGTCTGTCTGTCTGTCTGTCTGTCTGTCTGTCTGTCTGTCTGTCTGTCTGTCTGTCTGTCTGTCTGTCTGTCTGTCTGTCTGTCTGTCTGTCTGTCTGTCTGTCTGTCTGTCTGTCTGTCTGTCTGTCTGTCTGTCTGTCTGTCTGTCTGTCTGTCTGTCTGTCTGTCTGTCTGTCTGTCTGTCTGTCTGTCTGTCTGTCTGTCTGTCTGTCTGTCTGTCTGTCTGTCTGTCTGTCTGTCTGTCTGTCTGTCTGTCTGTCTGTCTGTCTGTCTGTCTGTCTGTCTGTCTGTCTGTCTGTCTGTCTGTCTGTCTGTCTGTCTGTCTGTCTGTCTGTCTGTCTGTCTGTCTGTCTGTCTGTCTGTCTGTCTGTCTGTCTGTCTGTCTGTCTGTCTGTCTGTCTGTCTGTCTGTCTGTCTGTCTGTCTGTCTGTCTGTCTGTCTGTCTGTCTGTCTGTCTGTCTGTCTGTCTGTCTGTCTGTCTGTCTGTCTGTCTGTCTGTCTGTCTGTCTGTCTGTCTGTCTGTCTGTCTGTCTGTCTGTCTGTCTGTCTGTCTGTCTGTCTGTCTGTCTGTCTGTCTGTCTGTCTGTCTGTCTGTCTGTCTGTCTGTCTGTCTGTCTGTCTGTCTGTCTGTCTGTCTGTCTGTCTGTCTGTCTGTCTGTCTGTCTGTCTGTCTGTCTGTCTGTCTGTCTGTCTGTCTGTCTGTCTGTCTGTCTGTCTGTCTGTCTGTCTGTCTGTCTGTCTGTCTGTCTGTCTGTCTGTCTGTCTGTCTGTCTGTCTGTCTGTCTGTCTGTCTGTCTGTCTGTCTGTCTGTCTGTCTGTCTGTCTGTCTGTCTGTCTGTCTGTCTGTCTGTCTGTCTGTCTGTCTGTCTGTCTGTCTGTCTGTCTGTCTGTCTGTCTGTCTGTCTGTCTGTCTGTCTGTCTGTCTGTCTGTCTGTCTGTCTGTCTGTCTGTCTGTCTGTCTGTCTGTCTGTCTGTCTGTCTGTCTGTCTGTCTGTCTGTCTGTCTGTCTGTCTGTCTGTCTGTCTGTCTGTCTGTCTGTCTGTCTGTCTGTCTGTCTGTCTGTCTGTCTGTCTGTCTGTCTGTCTGTCTGTCTGTCTGTCTGTCTGTCTGTCTGTCTGTCTGTCTGTCTGTCTGTCTGTCTGTCTGTCTGTCTGTCTGTCTGTCTGTCTGTCTGTCTGTCTGTCTGTCTGTCTGTCTGTCTGTCTGTCTGTCTGTCTGTCTGTCTGTCTGTCTGTCTGTCTGTCTGTCTGTCTGTCTGTCTGTCTGTCTGTCTGTCTGTCTGTCTGTCTGTCTGTCTGTCTGTCTGTCTGTCTGTCTGTCTGTCTGTCTGTCTGTCTGTCTGTCTGTCTGTCTGTCTGTCTGTCTGTCTGTCTGTCTGTCTGTCTGTCTGTCTGTCTGTCTGTCTGTCTGTCTGTCTGTCTGTCTGTCTGTCTGTCTGTCTGTCTGTCTGTCTGTCTGTCTGTCTGTCTGTCTGTCTGTCTGTCTGTCTGTCTGTCTGTCTGTCTGTCTGTCTGTCTGTCTGTCTGTCTGTCTGTCTGTCTGTCTGTCTGTCTGTCTGTCTGTCTGTCTGTCTGTCTGTCTGTCTGTCTGTCTGTCTGTCTGTCTGTCTGTCTGTCTGTCTGTCTGTCTGTCTGTCTGTCTGTCTGTCTGTCTGTCTGTCTGTCTGTCTGTCTGTCTGTCTGTCTGTCTGTCTGTCTGTCTGTCTGTCTGTCTGTCTGTCTGTCTGTCTGTCTGTCTGTCTGTCTGTCTGTCTGTCTGTCTGTCTGTCTGTCTGTCTGTCTGTCTGTCTGTCTGTCTGTCTGTCTGTCTGTCTGTCTGTCTGTCTGTCTGTCTGTCTGTCTGTCTGTCTGTCTGTCTGTCTGTCTGTCTGTCTGTCTGTCTGTCTGTCTGTCTGTCTGTCTGTCTGTCTGTCTGTCTGTCTGTCTGTCTGTCTGTCTGTCTGTCTGTCTGTCTGTCTGTCTGTCTGTCTGTCTGTCTGTCTGTCTGTCTGTCTGTCTGTCTGTCTGTCTGTCTGTCTGTCTGTCTGTCTGTCTGTCTGTCTGTCTGTCTGTCTGTCTGTCTGTCTGTCTGTCTGTCTGAATTGAATATATTTCCGGAGCAAGGATTGAATATATTTTAACGAAATTTGTCATGGAGCTGTATAATAACTTTCCCAAGCTTTGTTTCGAATATGGGAATAATCGAACAAGGGGCGTGGCACGACCTTACAATTTATTGATTTTATTGAAATTTTAAGGTAAATTTGTGTAAGTAATGGAATTTGCTATAGGACATAAGAGGTTGGATTTGGACAACGGGGTACGGCCTTGGACTTTTTTTGGGTGAATCATACCGGGTGGGATTACAACTGGCACCATGCGGTTCCTAGGACATTTTTTGGGTGAATCATACCGGGTGGGATGATCCACCAATTGCAAATATTTTTCATTCAAATATGTTGCAAATATATTTTTCATTTCCAAATAATTGTAGATTTTTTGTCATTTATAAAATCACATCAAGCAACAATATCATAAATATATGGGACATTAATATTAAAGTTTCTCGATCGTAATAAGAAATATTTTCAAAACGCTTAAAGATTTACAGTGAAATATATCATTCTACCCGTTATATTTTTCACGCGCCACTGAAAATAACAAATATAAGCAAACATTTTGAAAATAATAAATTCTGTTTGTTTTTAATTAAACCCTATTTGATAAAATTTGTATCCCGGAACCCTTCCAGATCATATAAATATCATGCTCAAATGTTTCTTGATTAAATTTATTAATTTTATATCCAAAAAAATTTATAAACAAAATTAAAATTTATGGGTAGAAATATTTTAATATAGTGGATTTTAAAGTTGGAAAAAATTTTTTTTATGTTGCAGGAACTATAAATAAACTTTTTTTTTGTTACAAAAGCTCTTTTGCAACAACTTTGAAAATTTCAAAATGGATGGACACAAAGATGCCCCCTTCTCGTTAACAGTTGTAATCGCTATTTTGTCGTGACGTCACTGGAACTTCTTATCAATCGAACAGCTATTTTTTGTTTGCGTTTTTCTGACAGTAAACGTGGACAGAAAGATGCCGATTTTCTTATCATTCGTGTTCTTCTACCAAAGTGATATGAAATGGCTAGTGACGTCATGTGTCCGGCCAAATAACTGTGAACGGACTAAAGGCGATATCTTATAATAGGATCATAGTACAAAAGTCCGAGACATCCTCATTAATAAAGTGTAGTTTCTTTTTTCATTAAATTTCCATTTCTTTTTACCTTTTTCAGAACATGTTGTCTTACTATGTATAAGAAATATTTTTATTCATTTTGAAGTATTTTCTTTACTATTTACAAAATAACTGCAACATATCTATAACTAAAAAAGCTCCGCCCACTTATGTTGCAAATGTATAGAAAGGCAACAATTTAGCAACATCAATGCAACTTCGGCATAATTAAATTGCAGTAAACATTTTTTTTTTTTTTTTTAATTTTATGATTTTTTATTGCAATCTGTCTAAGGACATTCAACAATACTTCTATGTATAATACATTATACATTAAATTCCATTTATACAGTACAATAAATAGTATATAAAATAAATAAATGTTAATATCCTGAACGGAATGCACCCAATGGTACAGCCGTGTAAGCGGTAACTATATAGTTAGATCTTGAGGTATCTTCCTCTTCAGTCTGGATAAGCTGTATCTTGTAGACATCAGATTTGATGCCAGTTTATTGGGATGAGATTGTAGTCTCTCTTTGTATCGGATTGCTCGGTTCTTGATTTCTTCTGAAATGGTTGGCATGTTCAGATCACGATGTATTTGCGCGTTGGTGACGTACCATGGTGAATTTATTATCATGCGTAGAGTTTTGGATTGGAAACGCTGTAATATTTCGATATTTTAGTTTGCCGCTGTTCCCCATAATTGAATCCCATATGTCCAGATGGGTTTGAGGATTATGTTGTATATCAGCAGTTTGTTGTTGATTGTTAGTTTGGACTTCGTATTTATAAGCCAAAAAAGACTTCTTAGTTTCAAGCCCAAAGCATGTCCCTCTTATAGTTGTGAAGGTTATTTGGACAGATTTGGTTTCATTTGCTCTGATTCCCCAATCCTTTAGCCATTGTGTGATATTGTCAAGACATTTTTGCAATTTAATTGACGCATATTTTGGATTGGCATCGACCGCAAGCGCAGCAGTATCATCTACAAATGTACCAATTACAACGCCACCTGAGATGGGTAAGTCATATGTGTATAACAGATACAATATTGGGCCCATAATGCTACCCTGAGGAACGCCGGCATGTATTTTGTATATTGGTGTCACTTCGTCACCTTGTTTTACGAAAAAAATGTCTGTCGTTGAGATATGACCTAATGATTAATCGGCTTCGGCATCGGCTTCGGCCGTTATCGGCCAAAAATTCACATTCGGCTTGGGTTTTTCCAAAAAATAGCCGAAGTTTTGGCCGAAGCTTTTCAAATTTTTTTCTTATTTTTGCGACACCGAAAACCATTGGAATTTCCAATGGGACATAAGAGGCCCACAAAACAAAAAATATGATTAAACTTTAACTTAGTAATCATCGAATATTGAGTGAATCTCGCCTCAAATTGCGTGGCACGGGGTTACAGCTGCCACAAATTACATCCTTGGACATTTTCTGGGTGGATTACTGAATTTTAAATATAGATTTGTAAGCTTAATATTCGCCCTGATGTCTATGTTAAAAGGAGTCCTGGTAAACTGTATGAAATTTCAAATATAGGGGTAGGAGGCTCACGGAAGGACCTTTTAGAAATGTAGCCCAAATTGCTGCTCCAACATATTTGAAAAGTAGTTCTGGTGCTCAAATCCTGGACCGATTTTGGTAAAATTTTAAATTTAAAGTTCAAAGTTTCATAGGTGGTATTTACCATCAACTAGAGCATCCTTTGCCCACCACCTGACGGATTTGGGAAGTCCTTAAAAAACTGCTATGGATTTATTCTTTGAAGAATTCTCTATACTCTCTCTACATTATTTTATGCTTTACTCCAAATTTTAAAAAATGATTTTAAAAAAATCTAATTTATCTTATACGGGATATATGGGGAAATTCGAGGCTCCTGTTAGTATTGACCTAGGAGGACCAAATTTGTTTGTGAATTCTTTTGGTTACTTTTATTATTTGTTTAAATAAAATTTTAGTTCCTTAAAAAACTAAATGTGTATTTATACACTCGAATTTGAATGAAAATATACGAAAAAACAAGACCTTCGGCATCGGCTTCGGCCTGAAAATGCTTATCGGTCGGGCTCTAGTGTGATTTGGCTTCATCAGCACTTTTCCCTGGCTTTAGGATCATAATAATTTGCGCCACTTTCCATTGGGTTGCGACAAATCCATTTACTAATAACGCATTAAAAAGTTGTGTTAAAAAAGTAACGGCTTCTTCAGGTAATTCTTTTAAAACCTTAGCAGAAATTAAGTCATATCCTGGAGCTTTGTGTGGATTTAGGTTTTTAATGACAGTTCTAACTTCATTATTGGAAAATTTTTTTATAGGCAAGTCCATTGGATGAATCTTGTCTAATAGTGATATTACTTCTTCTAGCACTTTTGGAGGGGCTTCATCTATATTTGGTCTAAATACTTCGCTTAGATGATTTCCAAATACTTCAGCCTTTTCGCCATCGCTTCTGGCCCAGCAGTTATTTTGTTTCCGAATCGGTGGCTTGTGCAGCACAGGCCTTTTGAGTTTCTGGGTTGCTTTGTAGCATCGAGCGCTTTTAAGTAGCTTTGCATTTGTAAACTTCTATTGTTGCTTAATAGTTCTTTTGTTTCTTTTGTGATCGCGTTGAGAATCTTTTTGTCGCTAGGTGATCTTGTCTGTTGCCATCTTTTTCATACTCTCCTTTTTTCTTTAAGTTTTTCGTTAATTTCAGTTGAACAACGTAACCTCTTATCTGGGCTACCAAATGCGGGTGTAGAACTCCAGGCCAATTGTTGTATGCAATTTATAAAGTGTTCAGTCGCTTCAGTGATATCGCCGTTTGTTTTCAAAGAGAGTTTTGTGTCAAGAGACAGTGTTACTAGATATCGAAAATATATCCAATTTGTTGTATTGTTATAAAGGCTACATTTCTTTGATGTTTGTTGGAATTGTTTACAAATAGTGATAACAACTGGTGAGTGGTCTGATGAAAGACCCAAACTGGAGTTACAGGCAATATTTGTGTTGGATATGCCCTTTATAACGAAGAAATCTATTAAGTCTGGCTTTTTTTTAATATCGGTAGGCCAGTATGTCGGCTCGCCTGACGAGATTGCGGTAAGATTTTGTTTTTTAACGCTGCCAAAAAGTTGGCGGCCTTTCGATGTTATTAGACGTGAGCCCCATTGAGTGTGTTTAGCGTTATAGTCCCCTCCTGCAATAAATCTGTTTCCGAGTGACTTGAAAAACTCTTCATATGTTTCTTTCTTTATGGAATGTTTTGGTGGGCTATATACTGCTGTTTCAGTCAGCGATCCTATCCAATCATTTACCATGATTCGAAATGTTTCATTTTGGTTCTTATTAGAATACCTGTTCCTCCATGTGCAGTACCATCAGGATGTAACGTATAATAATATTTAGAGTTTGGAATGTTGATGAAACTTTTTTTTGTGAAATGAGTTTCTGATATTAACATAATATCTATTTGCTGAGATTGTAGATATGCTTTCACTTCGAGTGAATGTTGTGACAGTCCATTGGCGTCCCATAGGACTATTCTTAAGCCATCGATACTGGACATATTTTAGTGGTAAGCGTGACAAGAAGATTCATCATAGTTGAAATTTGTTGTAGGACTTGCTTGAGTAGCGCCATCATATCTTTCATTTCGCTTTGCGTACTCTCAATGTTTGAATGGATTTCGTTAGTATGAAATGTTTGGTTGTTACCTCTAGCTACATTTGCATAGGTAATGTTTGATTGCTGGCCTTGAACAACTGAGGGCATTTGTAATTTAAAGTTTGGAGGCTGTGCTGGCGTCACAGTTTTCGTTCTTAGTGGCGGATATTTTTATTTTTGGAGCTGTTTGTAAATAGAACATCCTTTATAATTTGCCGGGTGGTTACCATCGCATAGAGCATATTTTACGTCATCTCGTCTACCTTCTCTTGAGCATTTAGTTGAAGCGTGATTTCCAGCACATTTAATGCATTTAGGATTTCTTCGACAATAACATTTTGTATGACCGTAGTCTTGACAGTTTGCACATTGTGGTATTTCGCGTTTGGGGCGTGGTGGCTCTATAATTATTCGACTGTGAAGCAAGAACTGAATTTCATAGATCTTCTTATTTTTTGGTTTCGACTCTATTTCAACTACGAACATCGGCAGGGTTTTTTTTGTGTCTCGACTTTTTATATTCCAGATATTTGTAACCGTGGCCGAGATCGGAAAGAGCGTTTTTGATTTCATCTGTATCAATGGATGGATGTATATTTTTTAAAATGACTTTAAAACTTCTTTCCTGCTTCGGTTTGTAAGTGTAGAATTCTGTTTTCTTAATTTCCAGTTGTTTTACAATAGTAGTATATTCTTCAGCTGTAGTTAATTAGATTTTGACTTTTTCATTGCTTAGAGTTCTTATTTCATATTTTCCACTTGCGTGTTCATTGAGAAGCAGTAAACATATTCGCAACTTTTTTGCAACTTATTATCTTGCAAAATTTACGATTTTTGTTTTTTTTGTAGCATCAAAACTTGTATGCAACAAATTCTGCTTGGTCTTCTTTGAAACATGTTGCATGTGCTAGTAGGGTGAAGTTGTCGCAAATTCCTATATATATTTATTTTAAAATTTTATACAACCCGTGCAACGCCCGGTATGTAACAGCTACTTTCATATAAAACAAGTGAGTAAGTTTCAGTCGGGTAAGCCAACTTATATATACCCTACACCTACTGCGCCATACTGGATCCGCCATTTGAATATTGAAAATGCGACATAAAATTCGAAATCAGCGACCCCACTATACAAAATTTCATACTGTTTTAATGAAATCTTAAAAATTTCGGCCGCCATATTGGTTTCCTTATCTTGAATTTAAAAATGTGACATCAAATTCGAAATCAGCGACCCCGAAAACCACACTAAACAAAATTTCATACTGTTTTGATAAAATCTTAAACACAGACGGACAGAGGGATAGGGCTAAATCAACTCAGGAGGTGACGTTGATCAAGAATATATATACTTTTATATAACGGACACATCTCCTTCTTGGTGTTACAAACATCAGACCTTGGCTTCATTTAAGATGCCAAGGCTTCTAAAACGCTACACTTAAGAAGTCTAGTTCACGAGTTAGACGAAAGCGTATTTTCTACAGATGGCAACATAATCCCTATATATATTATAAATCTAATTCTGTGTCTGTACGTCTGTACGTCTGTACGTCTGTACGTCTGTACGTCTGTACGTCTGTACGTCTGTACGTCTGTACGTCTGTACGTCTGTACGTCCGTACGTCTGTACGTCTGTACGTTTGTATGTCTATACGTTTGTATGTCTATACGTCTGTACGTCTGTACGTCTGCGACCCCGAAAACCACACTAAACAAAATTTCATACTGTTTGATAAAATCTTAAACACAGACGGACAGAGGGATAGGGCTAAATCAACTCAGGAGGTGACATTGATCAAGAATATATATACTTTTATATAACGGACACGTATCCTTCTTGGTGTTACAAACATCAGACCTTGGCTTCATTTAAGATGCCAAGGCTTCTAAAACGCTACACTTAAGAAGTCTAGTTCACGAGTTCGACGAAAGCGTATTTTCTACAGATGGCAACATAATCCCTACATATATTATAAATCTAATTCTGTGTCTGTACGTCTGTACGTCTGTACGTCTGTACGTCTGTACGTCTGTACGTCTGTACGTCTGTACGTCTGTACGTCTGTACGTCTGTACGTCTGTACGTCTGTACGTCTGTACGTCTGTACGTCTGTACGTCTGTACGTCTGTACGTCTGTACGTCCATCAATCACGGCTAAACGGCTGAACAGATTCTCTTGAGGATAGCTTCTATAGGTATCGATATGTGCTATAGGCTATATGAGGTTGAGATTGGCGTGGCACCTCCCATAGAACACAAAATATGTCTACAAGATAATTTAGTAACTATTGAATTGAATTTGTTGCATAATAACTTTTCCAAGCTTTGTGACATAATTGGACTAGAGCATGGCACCGCCCATACAACCCGTAACTTAAATACCAGCTAAGTAAGCAACTATTGGATATATTTTAATGAAATTTGGAATGGAGTTGTATAGTATGATTTCCCTGCTATGTGTCGACAAAGGGAACAATTGGACTAGGGGCGTGGCACCACCCATACATTTTGCTACCCCATATCACGGTTAAACGGCTTTACTGATTTTATTGAAATTTTAAAGTAAAATTGTTTAAGTAATGCAATTTGCAATAGGACATAAGAGGTTGGATTTGGACAACGGGGCGTGACACCTCCCATACAACAAAAAGTATAACTTAGTAACCATCGCATATTGAGTGGTTCATGCCACTGCGTCTTTGTACATAGTTTGGGTGAATCATGCCAGGTTGGCTTACTGCTGTCACCAAGTGCGTTTTTTTGGTGAATCATGTTAGGTGGGATTACAGCTGCCATCAAGCGCGTCCTTGGACATTTTTTGAATGAACCATGACTGGTGGGATTACAGCTGCCACCAAGTGCGTCCTTGGACATTTTTTGGGTGACCCATGCCGGGTGGGATTACAGATGCCACCAAGTGCGTCCTTGGACATTTTTTGGATGAACAATGACGGGTGGGATTACAGCTGTCACCAAGTGAGTCCTTGGACAATTTTTGGGTGAATCACGCCGGGTGGGATTACAGCTGTCACCAAGTGCGTCCTTGGAGAGTTTTTGGATGAACCATGACGGGTGGGATTACAGCTGCCAGGACATTTTTTGGGTGAATCATACCGGGTGGGATTACAGCTGTCACCAAGTGAGTCCTTGGACATTTTTTGATTTTCAGAAATTTAAATAGGGAAAAACTGTACATTAAATAAAAAAATAGTACAATTTGAAAAAAATCAGTACACTTTTTTTTCAATTAAGTTTAGTACATATCAATAAAAAAAATTTTTTAAATCAGATAAAAAACAAAGATACTCACCATAGTGCTCGATTACACTACCGAGAAAATGGCGCCTGAAAATGTTGTCCAATTTTCATTTACCCTGGGCAGCCATTGAATTTTTTTCTGTCCAAAGTACTCAAAAAAGCAACTCTTTATTCGCTTTCTCTGCATATGTCAGTCGAAATAAAGTTGTTGTATGTTTTCTCTTCATTTTTTTTACAGTGATTGGCACTTCAGATCGTATACCATTAAAGGTTCCCAGCAAACAATTTTATTCTTTTTTGACCCTTTTGGGGCACGATGAAATGTATGACTCTAATTGGAGTCAAAAATTTGACTCTAAAATGTGTCTTAAATATGATTCAAATGTGAGGCTGAAATATGGCTCTAAAAAGATTCTAAAATATGACTCTAATATGTTTCCCAAATATGACTAAATCTAACTTTTTTGTTATGTGCAATGGTCAGCTGTCCTGTTGCCAGATATGGCCATGGAATTCTATTTCAAATATCAAATCATTAACATTTCAAATATTAAGAAAAACTTTTTACCTTTTCCGGGGTTTGAACATGGGACCTCCTGCTTCGTAACTCATTGCTTAACCCTCTGAGCTACGGTGCCTCTATCATTCATGCCGATAAAAACAAAGCATATTTTGAAATTCAAAAATTATTTTGGCTCGAAAAATATCTCAAAAATTAGATACTTTTCGGACCCTAAATTCTGAGTGCTCAAAAAATCCTCAAAAATTAGATACTTCGGACTCATAATATTTTTTGCTGGCTTATATATTTATAATTTATTTTTGTAGTTTTATTGTGTAGATATTGGTATCATTGAAAACGTCAAACCCATAATTTTGAGAATTTTTCTAAAAACTGGGTTTTTGGTTAATTTTTTATGAAAATTATCAAATTTTTTGTAATTTTGTCATTGTTGGCCAATATTTCAATTTTGAAAAAATTCTTAATATTCGGAGAAAATTTTTATCACTAAACTTTCTTTTGCAAAGATTTTTTATAATTTTTTTAAAATGAAAATATGAGACTGAATATTGTATATATGTATATCAGTGGCGACATTTGAATGCACTATGGAAAAAATGAGGTTGTATAGTTTCTCAATGTACAACTTTTCGGAAACTCCTCATCAAAAAGTGAATCCATATCAATATTTTTAACTATTTTTAGCTGGTTGTTTTCAGAATGGCTCATGCAAAAAGTTTGTTTGTCTATAAAAAAAAAATATATATTCAAAGAAAAGAAAAACAGTACAAAAAACAGTACTTTTTTGAAAAAACAGAAATTTTGCGTACTGTTTTGAGCGTTTTGAATAAAACAGTTCTTTTTATAAAAAACAGTACATGTATTGTTTAAAACAGTACGTCTGGCACCCCTAGTTTGGGCACTTGGTTAAAAGCGGCGATTTATTATTGTGACAATTTCGAAAATGTAAAGACAATAATTCAAACATTCAACACTGATGATGCGGGAGCAATCGGTGCTTCCAAATAGATGTTCAATTCGAGTCGAGTAGTGAGCGAGTTAGCGTACATAAAAAATAACTTTTCGCAAATTATACATAGTTAGAAAATATTGAATGAAAGCACAGGTGAACCGCAATATTTCTTCCGATCCTTGATTTGGGTCGCATCATTTGCAATATCATTTTTTCGCTCTATTTTTTTCTCTCTCTCTGAAATGTTAGTACTAGATTTTTTCGGCAATGGGTGTGCTCACAACCATTGTATTTTTTTCAAACATGATGATACAAAAATACGACAATACGAGACCCTTGTGAATTCTCTCAGTATTTTACGACTACAAGAACAAGGAATGTCATTGAAAGACAGCGTGGAAATCATAGAAAAGATTCGTTGAAAGTCAACAAACTCTACACAGACAAGTTTGAGGCTGTTTTACGTCGGAATAAGGATTATATTGCCATACTGAATATATAAAAAGTTTTGTATGAAGGAGCCGAGTCTACGGAACTTTATGTTAAAAAGCTCTCATCAGCGGAGCTTCTGTGCTTTGGCTTTTGTCCGACAACATCAACAGACGTAGAGCGAAGTTTTTCCTTGTATGGGAATTTGCTGACAGAAAGACGTAGATCGTCTATCTTTGAGAATTTGAAGATGCATTTGCTTTTATATTCCAACAATCAAATTTTAAAAAATATAGTAAATAAATCGTTATTTACGACGACTTCAGAATAATTTACGTACCCGATTTCGACTGGAACTGTTAATTGCGACTACAATAAGCAAGAGAAAAATATATGCATTTAACAAATATATAAATATTTTATATAATATAATACTTACAAAATGTAAATTACAAAAACATATTATGATTATATTTATTTTAAACATACAAAGGTCGTTTTTGTGATCTTACATTAGTAGAAATAAAAAAAAAATAAAAAAACGAATTTAATTTGTTGCAATTCAAGAAATTTTCATGCTTTTTTTTATATTTTTCGTGAATATTTAATGCGTTTTTTTGGGGTTTTATCGTGCATATCTGCTGTTATGATTTCGACGAAGCATGACCTTTATGTACAAAAAAATGGATGACCTTCTAGGGTTAAGGTAATTTTTTGCTTTTTTTTTAGTTCAATAAAATCCTAGCCCTGGTTATGCGATGCAAAATTTGCGCGCTCGGCTTATGGCTGAAGAACTGTTTGTCCATCAATCACGGCTAAACGGCTGAACCGACATGTGCTATAGGATATATGAAGTTGAGATTTGACAAAGGGTCGTGGCACCTCCCATACAACACAAAACATGTCTACAAGATAATTTAGTAACTATTGAATTGAATTTGAATTGAATATTGAATACTTAAAGACGAAATTTGGCACGGAGTTGCATAATAACTTTTCCAAGCTTTGTACCAAATATGGACATAATTGGACTAGGGGCGTGGCACCGCCCATACAACCCGTAACTTAAATACCAGCTAAGTAAGCAACTATTGGATATATTTTAATGAAATTTGGAATGGAGTTGTATAGTATGATTTCCCTGCTATGTGTCGACAAAGGGAACAATTGGACAAGGGGCGTGCACCACCCATACATTTTTCTACCCAATATCACGGTTAAACGGCTTTACTGATTTTATTGAAATTTTGAGGTAAAATTGTTTAAGTAATGAAATTTGCAATAGGACATAAGAGGTTGGATTTTGACAACGGGGCGTGGCACCTCCCATACAACAAAAAGTAGAACATAGTAATCATCGCATATTGAGTGGTTCATGCCATCAACTGCGTCATTGTACATAGTTTGGGTGAATCATGCCAGGTTGGCTTACAGCTGTCACCAAGTGCGTTTTTTGGGTGAATCATGTTAGGTGGGATTACAGCTGCCATCAAGCGCGTCCTTGGACATTTTTTGAATGAACCATGACTGGTGGGATTACAGCTGCCACCAAGTGAGTCCTTGGACATTTTTTGGGTGAATCACACCGGGTGGAATTACAGTTGCCACCAAGCGCGTCTTTAGACAATTTTTGGATGAACCATGACGGGTGGGATTACAGCTGCCACCAAGTGCATCCTTGAACATTTTTTGGGTGAACCATGCCGGGTGGGACTACAGCTGTCACCAAGTGAGTCCTTGGAAATTTTTTGATTTTCAGATTTTAAAAAGGAGTAAAAAAAAAAATTTTTTTAAAATCAGTACATTTTTTTTTCATTTAGTTTAGTACATATCAATAAAAAAAATTTTTGAATCAGATAAAAAACAAATAATGCCTGAACATGTTTTTCAACCAACCTTGGGCAGCCAATGAATTTTTTTCTGCCCAAGTACTCAAAAAAGCAACTCTTTATTCGCATATGTCAGTCGAAATAAAGTTGTTGTATGTTTTCTCTTCATTTTTTTTTACAGTGAGTGGCACTTTAAATCGTATACCATAAAAGGTTCCTAGCAAACAATTTTACTCTTTTTTGACTCTTTTAAGGCTCTCATTTGCTCTAATTGGAACCGTATATGGCGTGTTTCCCTTCCTGTAATGGCACGATGAAATGTATGAGATATGACTCTAATTGGAGTCAAAATTCTGACTCTAAAATGTGTCTTAAATATGATTCAAATGTGAGGCTGAAATATGGCTCTAAAAAGAGTCTAAAATATGACTCTAATATGTTTCACAAATATGACCAAATCTAACTTTTTTGATATCTGCAATGGTCATCTGTCCTGTTGTCAGGTATGGCCATGAATTCTATTTCAAATATCAAATCAAATTATTAACATTTCAAATATTAAAGCAAAACTTTTTGCCTTTTCCGGGGTTTGAACATGGGACCTCCTGTTTCGTAACTCATTGCTTAACCCACAGCTACGGTGCCTCTATCATTCATGCCGATAAAAACAAAGCATATTTTGAACTTCAAAAATTATTTTGGCTCAAAAAATCCTCAAAATTTAGATACTTTTCGGACCCTAAATTCTGAGTGCTCAAAAAATCCTCAAAAATTAGATACTTTTCGGACTCTAAATTCTGAGCGCTTATAATATTTTTTGCTGGGTTATATATTTATAGTTTCCTTTTGTAGTTTTATTGTGTAGATATTGGTGTCATTGAAAACGTCAAACCAATACCTTCCCTGAATTTTGACAATTTTTCTAAAAACTGGGTTTTTGGTTAATTTTTTATGAAAATTATCAAATTTTTTGTAATTTTGTCATTGTTGGCCGATATTTAAATTTTGAAAAATTCTCAAAATTCGGAGAAAAGTTTGATTACTTAACTTTCTTTTGCAAAGATTTTTTATTATTTTTTAAAATGAAAATATGAGATTGAATATTGTTTCAGTGGCGACATTTGAATGCACTAGGGAAAAAATTAAGTTGTATAGTATATTTTTAAAATGAAAATATGAGACTGAATATTGTTTTAGTGGCGACATTTGAATGCACTATGGAAAAAATGAAGTTGTATAGTTTCTCAATGTACAACTTTTTGGAAACTCTTCATCAAAAAGTGAAAAAAAGTGCTTGAAAAAACCATGAACAAAATGTGTATGCGAAAAAGCCATGGAAAAAATTTTGCATGAAGAAGCCGTGCAAAGTGAACGAGAACGAATTTTGGTGCAAGAAAGCTTATTATGAAAAACTGATGGAGCGGCCATGAGACTTTTACGCTAAAAAGCTTTTTATTAATTTTCTGTAAAAAATTCTTTTATGCAGATTTTTTTTCAAAAAGCACTTTCAATTTTGTAGCTAAATATTTGTTTATTATTTTACGACTTAATTTTATTTCGACGAATATTTAAAATTTAGATATATTAATATTATCGCTTTTGTGAAAAATGGAAACGCAATTTTGTTAGCGCAAATTTTTTTGTATTGTTCGCAGTGAATTTGGGTACAAATTTTTTAATTTTGGTTTTTGTGTTTTTTTAGTTTGTAGGCTTTTGTATTTTGTGCAATGTTCGTTATTTATGTACACTAGGTGACAAAATTTAAAAACAAAAATTCTTTCAATAAAATTTTAATTAAAAACAATTTGTGTTCTTCAATAAAATTTGTCAAATAATTTTCGTAAAAATTTCATTTAAAAAAAAAATTAAGAGTGTTTTTTTGGTTTTTTACGTAAAATACAGAAGCCATTTGGTTTTTTATTTTCTACAATTTGAAAGAAAACAACAACAATAAACGCACAAGTGTTCTTGTCACACAATCCTTCGCTTATCCCACAAAAAAAGAAATTGCTTGTTTATGGTTTACATTCCTCCAGTCGATGGTCAATGCTGGCGCACCGAATTTCAGAAGGAAAACAAATGTTGATTTCAATTTAAATTTTGGATTTGGCTGTTTACTGCTTTATATATTTTAAATTCAATGCAGGAAATGAGATTCCAACAATTTGCATTACAACTATTCATCGTAAATTCATGCTGCAAATGAACGACTCATAAAATTTATCGCACATGCAAATCGCAACTAGTCCAACGCATCCTTTCAGTAGCACTTAACATCGAATTTATATCCCAATGAAATGTTGATCTTCGTTTTCGTTTCTTTACTGCATATGCACCACTAACCCATAACAACTTAAAAAAATCATCACAAAAAAAGAATTTCTTAGACAACACACACGCGAATTCCCACGCAGCAAGAAAATTGGAGCCCATTGAATTCCTTTTGTTTTAATACGCACAACTGAAAGGGTTTCTATGCGCGTAGTAGAACCAGAGAAGAAAGTCTTTTGGTTGCGTGTATGTATACACAAAACTTCAATAATTCACAATTTATTCTTAAATTGTTGTGTTCATATGAAATGCTATTTGCAGGAAGTTTAAAAATTATATAAATACATCGATACACCTTAAAACACACATGCTATGTTCACAAAATTGTAGAAAATAAAAAACCAAATAGCTTCTGTATTTTACGTAAAAAATTTTCACGACAATTGTTTGACAAATTTTATTGAAGAACACAAATTTTTTTTAATTAAAATTTTATTGAAAGAATTTTTGTTTTTAAATTTTGTCACCTAGTGTACATAAATAACGAACATTGCACAAATTAAAAACTCCTACAAACTAAAAAAACACAAAAACCAAAATTTAAAAATTTGTACCTAAATTCACTGCGAACAATACAAAAAAACTTGCAGCTAACAAGCTTGCGTTTCCATTTTTCACAAAAGCGATAATATTAATATATCTAAATTTTAAATATGCTTCGAAATAAAATTAATCCGTAAAATTATAAACAAATATTTAGCTCAAAATAATGTTTTGTACAAAATTCTTATGAAAAGTGCTTTTTGAAAAAAAATCTGCATAATAAAAATTTTTACAGAAAATTAATAAAAAGCTTTTTGGCGTAAAATTCTGATGGCCGCTCCATCAGTTTTTCATACTAAGCTTTCTTGCACCAAAATTCGTTCTCGTTCACTTTGCACGGCTTCTTCATGCAAAATTTTTTCCATGGCTTTTTCGCAAAAACATTTTGTTCAGGGTTTTTTCAATCTGAGCGTGACATTTATACCCTGCACACTAGTGTCCAAGGGTATATTGTTTTTGTCACGCCGATTGTAACGCCCATAAGGAGGAGTGTCCGGTATGGAAAAGTATATATATTCTTGATCAGCATCACCTCCTGAGTCGATTAGTACATGTCCGTCTGTCCGTCTGTCTGTCATTTCGCACGATAACTGTCGTAGCTTTTAGGCTATTGACCCCAAATTTTGGGATTCCTCTTATTTTGGCGAATGATTTGACGGTATTGAAAATGGGCAACATCGGATAAGAGCCACGCCTACCTCCCATACAAAATGGCTGCCAATTTTATATTATTTTCGTTTATCTTGAGAAATACTTAACCGATCGCCTCCAAATTTTGGGATTCCTCTTTTTTTGGACGGTATTGAAAATGGGCAACATCGGATAAGAGCCACGCCAACCTCCCATAAAAAATGGCCGCCAATTTTATATTATTTTCGTTTATCTTGAGAAATACTTAACCGATTTGGATGCGGTTTTTTGCATTGGGTTGGAAATGAGGTCGGGAACGAAATGGGAATGAAACCGGAACGAAATGGAATTGGACCGGAACAAAATGGAATTGGAACAAAATTTTTAAATGGATCAGGAAACTAAAATTATTGATAAATATTGGAAAACTATCGATAAATATTGGAAAATTATCGAAAAATTATCGAAAAATTATCGAAAAATTATTGATAAATTATCAAAAAATTATCGAAAAATTATCGAAAAATTCAATAATCAATAAAAAATTCAAAAAAATTATCGATACAAATCGAAAAATTGTCGATAAAAAAATCGATAAGTTATCGATAAAATATCGAAAAATTATGAATAAAATATCGAAAAACTATCAATAAAATACCGATTTTCGATAAAATTACTAACATATGGTCTCAGAATGTATCGTACTCGCATGTGCAGGGTCAGCTTAGGTCAGACTGAAGATATTTCTCTTACTAGTTTTAACTATTTTTAGCTAGTTGTTTTCAGAATGGCTCATGCAAAAACTTTGTTTGTCTATACAAAAAAAAATAAATATATATTCAAAGAAAAGAAAAACAGTTCAAAAAACAGTACATTTTTGAAAAAACAGAACTTTTGCGTACTGTTTTGAGTGTTTTGAAAAAAACAGTACTTTTTATAAAAAACAGTACATGTACTGTTTAAAACAGTACGTCTGGCACCCCTAGTTTGGGCACTTGGTTAAAAGCGGCGATTTATTATTGTGACAATTTCGAAAATGTAAAGACAATAATTCAAACATTCAACACTGATGATGCGGGAGCAATCGGTGCTTCCAAATAGATGTTCAATTCGAGTCGAGTAGTGAGCGAAATAGCGTACATAAAAATAACTTTTCGCAAATTATACATAGTTAGAAAATATTGAATGAAAGCACAGGTGAACCGCAATATTTCTTCCGATCCTTGATTTGGGCCGCATCATTTGCAATATAATTTTTTCGCTCTATTTTTTTCTCTCTCTCTGAAATGTTAGTACTAGATTTTTTCGGCAATGGGTGTGCTCACAACCATTGTATTTTTTCAAACATGATGATACAAAAATACGACAATACGAGACCCTTGTGAATTCTTTCAGTATTTTACGACTACAAGAACAAGGAATGTCATTGAAAGACAGCGTGGAAATCATAGAAAAGATTCGTTGAAAGTCAACAAACTCTACACAGACAAGTTTGAGGCTGTTTTACGTCGGAATAAGGATTATATTGCCATACTGAATATATAAAAAGTTTTGTATGAAGGAGCCGAGTCTACGGAACTTTATGTTAAAAAGCTCTCATCAGCGGAGCTTCTGTGCTTTGGCTTTTGTCCGACAACATCAACAGACGTATAGCGAAGTTTTTCCTTGTATGGGAATTTGCTGACAGAAAGACGTAGATCGTCTATCTTTTAGAATTTGAAGATGCATTTGCTTTTATATTCCAACAATCAAATTTTAAAAAATATAGTAAATAAATCGTTATTTACGACGACTTTAGAATAATTTACGTACCCCATTTCGACTGGAACTGTTAATTGCGACTACAATAAGCAAGAGAAAAATATGTGCATTTAACAAATATATAAATATTTTATAAAATATAATATTTACAAAATGTAAATTACAAAAAAATATTACGATAATATTTATTTTAAACATACAAAGGTCGTTTTTGTGATCTTACATCAGTAGAAATAAAAAAAAATAAAAAAACGAATTTAATTTGTTGCAATTCAAGAAATTTTCATGCTTTTTTTATATTTTTCGTGAATATTTAATGCGCTTTTTTGGGGTTTTATCGTGCATATCTGCTGTTATGATTTCGACGAAGCATGACCTTTATGTACAAAAAAATGGATGACCTTCTAGGGTTAAGGTAATTTTTTGCTTTTTTTTAGTTCAATAAAATCCGAGCCCTGGTTATGCGATGCAAAATTTACGCGCTCGGCTTATGGCTGAAGAACTGTTTGTCCATCAATCACGGCTAAACGGCTGAACCGACATGTGCTATAGGATATATGAAGTTGAGATTGGACAAAGGGTCGTGGCACCTCCCATACAACACAAAATATGTCTACAAGATAATTTAGTAACTATTGAATTGAATTTGAATTGAATATTGAATATTTAAAGACGAAATTTGGCACGGAGTTGCAAAATAACTTTTCCAAGCTTTGTACCAAATATGGACATAATTGGACTACGGGCGTGGCACCGCCCATACAACCCGTAACTTAAATACCAGCTAAGTAAGCAACTATTGGATATATTTTAATGAAATTTGGAATGGAGTTGTATAGTATGATTTCCCTGCTATGTGTCGACAAAGGGAACAATTGGACAAGGGGCGTGCACTACCCATACATTTTTCTACCCAATATCACGGTTAAACGGCTTTACTGATTTTATTGAAATTTTTAAGTAAAATTGTTTAAGTAATGAAATTTGCAATAGGACATAAGAGGTTGGATTTTGGCAACGGGGCGTGGCACCTCCCATACAACAAAAAGTATAACTTAGTAACCATCGCATATTGAGTGGTTCATGCCATCAACTGCGTCTTTGTACATAGTTTGGGTGAATCATGCCAGGTTGGCTTACAGCTGTCACCAAGTGCGTTTTTCGGGTGAATCATGTTAGGTGGGATTACAGCTGCCATCAAGCGCGTCCTTGGACATTTTTTGAATGAACCATGACTGGTGGGATTACAGCTGCCACCAAGTGAGTCCTTGGACATTTTTTGGGTGAATCACACCGGGTGGGATTACAGCTGTCACCAAGTGCGTCCTTGGAGATTTTTTGGATGAACCATGACTGGTGGGATTACAGCTGTCACCAAGTGCGTCCTTGGACATTTTTTGGGTGAACCATGCCGGGTGGGAATACAGCTGTCACCAAGTGAGTCCTTGGAGATTTTTTGAATTTCAGATTTTAAAAAGGAAAAAACTGTAGATTGAGTAAAAAAAAAATTTTTTTTAAAATCAGTACACTTTTTTTTCATTTAGTTTAGTACATATCAATAAAAAAAATTTTTAAATTAGATAAAAAACAAATAATGCCTGAACATGTTTTTCAACCAACCTTGGGCAGCCAATGAATTTTTTTCTGCCCAAGTACTCAAAAAAGCAACTCTTTATTCGCTTTCTCTGCATATGTCAGTCGAAATAAAGTTGTTGTATGTTTTCTCCTCATTTTTTTTACAGTGAGTGGCACTTTAAATCGTATACCATAAAAGGTTCCCAGCAAACAATTTTACTCTTTTTTGACTCTTTTAAGGCTCTCATTTGCTCTAATTGGAACCGTATATGGCGTGTTTCCCTTCCTGTAATGGCACGATGAAATGTATGAGATATGACTCTAATTGGAGTCAAAAATCTGACTCTAAAATGTGTCTTAAATATGATTCAAATGTGAGGCTGAAATATGGCTCTAAAAAGAGTCTAAAATACGACTCTAATATGTTTCACAAATATGACCAAATCTAACTTTTTTGATATCTGCAATGGTCATCTGTCCTGTTGTCAGGTATGGCCATGAATTCTATTTCAAATATCAAATCAAATTATTAACATTTCAAATATTAAAGCAAAACTTTTTGCCTTTTCCGGGGTTTGAACATGGGACCTCCTGTTTCGTAACTCATTGCTTAACCCACAGCTACGGTGCCTCTATCATTCATGCCGATAAAAACAAAGCATATTTTGAACTTCAAAAATTATTTTGGCTCAAAAAATCCTCAAAATTTAGATACTTTTCGGACCCTAAATTCTGAGTGCTCAAAAAATCCTCAAAAATTAGATACTTTTCGGACTCTAAATTCTGAGCGCTCATAATATTTTTTGCTGGGTTATATATTTATAGTTTATAGTTGAATTTTGACAATTTTTCTAAAAACTGGGTTTTTGGTTAATTTTTTATGAAAATTATCAAATTTTTTGTAATTTTGTCATTGTTGGCCGATAATTAAATTTTGAAAAATTCTCAAAATTCGGAGAAAAGTTTGATTACTTAACTTTCTTTTGCAAAGATTTTTTATTATTTTTTTAAAATGAAAATATGAGATTGAATATTGTTTCAGTGGCGACATTTGAATGCACTATGGAAAAAATTAAGTTGTATAGTATATTTTTAAAATGAAAATATGAGACTGAATATTGTTTTAGTGGCGACATTTGAATGCACTATGGAAAAAATGAAGTTGTATAGTTTCTCAATGTACAACTTTTTGGAAACTCTTCATCAAAAAGTGAATCCATATCAATATTTGACACCCTCAGATTGAAAAAACCATGAACAAAATGTGTATGCGAAAAAGCCATGGAAAAAATTTTGCATGAAGAAGCCGTGCAAAGTGAACGAGAACGAATTTTGGTGCAAGAAAGCTTATTATGAAAAACTGATGGAGCGGCCATGAGACTTTTACGCTAAAAAGCTTTTTATTAATTTTCTGTAAAAAATTCTGTTATGCAGATTTTTTTTCAAAAAGCACTTTTCATAAGAATTTTGTACAAAACATTATTTTGAAGAAATTTTGAGCTAAATATTTGTTTATTATTTTACGACTTAATTTTATTTCGACGAATATTTAAAATTTTGATATATTAATATTATCGCTTTTGTGAAAAATGGAAACGCAATTTTGTTAGCGCAAATTTTTTTGTATTGTTCGCTGTGAATTTGGGTACACATTTTTAAATTTTGGTTTTTGTGTTTTTTTAGTTTGTAGGATTTTGTAATTTGTGCAATGTTCGTTATTTATGTACACTAGGTGACAAAATTTAAAAACAAAAATTCTTTCAATAAAATTTTAATTAAAAACAATTTGTGTTCTTCAATAAAATTTGTTAAATAATTTTCGTAAAAATTTCATTTAAAAAAAAAATTAAAAGTGTTTTTTTGGTTTTTTACGTAAAATACAGAAGCTATTTGGTTTTTTATTTTCTACAATTTGAAAGAAAACAACAACAATAAACGCACAAGTGTTCTTGTCACACAATCCTTCGCTTATCCCACAAAAAAAGAAATTGCTTGTTTCTGGTTTACATTCCTCCAGTCGATGGTCAATGCTGGCGCAGCGAATTTCAGAAGGAAAACAAATGTTGATTTCAATTTAAATTTTGGATTTGGCTGTTTACTGCTTTATATATTTTAAATTCAATGCAGGAAATGAGATTCCAACAATTTGCATTACAACTATTCATCGTAAATTCATGCTGCAAATGAACAACTCATAAAATTTATCGCACATGCAAATCGCAACTAGTCCAACGCATCCTTTCAGTAGCACTTAACATCGAATTTATATCCCAATGAAATGTTGATCTTCGTTTTCGTTCCTTTACTGCATATGCACCACTAACCCAAAACAACTTAAAAAAATCATCACAAAAAAAGAATTTCTTAGACAACAAAACACACACGCGAATTCCCACGCAGCAAGAAAATTGGAGCCCACTTGTCTGTTCTACATGTAAACAGGTCGTCTACGTACGCACGCGACATGATCGCCGAGATCCAGTCGCGCCGCTTCGAGAAAGTACCTCCTAATTGCGCACACAAATAAGGGTGGTTTTCAGACACCACAGACTTTTAGTTCGCGCATTGTTTTCCTTCTGAAATTCGCTGCGTCAGCATTGACCATCGACTGGAGGAATGTAAACCATAAACAGCAATTTCTTTTTTTGTGGGATAAGCGAAGGAATGTGTGACGCACAACTGAAAGGGTTTCTATGCGCGTAGTAGAACCAGAGAAGAAAGTCTTTTGGTTGCGTGTATGTATACACAAAACTTCAATAATTCACAATTTATTATTAAATTGTTGTGTTCATATGAAATGCTATTTGCAGGAAGTTTAAAAATTATATAAATACATCGATACACCTTAAAACACACATGCTATGTTCACAAAATTGTAGAAAATGAAAAACGAAATAGCTTCTGTATTTTACGTAAAAAATTTTCACGACAATTGTTTGACAAATTTTATTGAAGAACACAAATTTTTTTTAATTAAAATTTTATTGAAAGAATTTTTGTTTTTAAATTTTGTCACCTAGTGTACATAAATAACGAACATTGCACAAATTAAAAACTCCTACAAACTAAAAAAACACAAAAACCAAAATTTAAAAATTTGTACCTAAATTCACTGCGAACAATACAAAAAAACTTGCAGCTAACAAGCTTGCGTTTCCATTTTTCACAAAAGCGATAATATTAATATATCTAAATTTTAAATATGCTTCGAAATAAAATTAATCCGTAAAATTATAAACAAATATTTAGCTCAAAATTTCTTCAAAATAATGTTTTGTACAAAATTCTTATGAAAAGTGCTTTTTGAAAAAAAATCTGCATAATAAAAATTTTTACAGAAAATTAATAAAAAGCTTTTTGGCGTAAAATTCTGATGGCCGCTCCATCAGTTTTTCATACTAAGCTTTCTTGCACCAAAATTCGTTCTCGTTCACTTTGCACGGCTTCTTCATGCAAAATTTTTTCCATGGCTTTTTCGCAAACACATTTTGTTCAGGGTTTTTTCAATCTGAGCGTGACATTTATACCCTGCACACTAGTGTCCAAGGGTTTATTGTTTTTGTCACGCCGATTGTAACGCCCATAAGGAGGAGTGTCCGGTATGGAAAAGTATATATATTCTTGATCAGCATCACCTCCTGAGTCGATTAGTACATGTCCGTCTGTCCGTCTGTCTGTCATTTCGCACGATAACTGTCGTAGCTTTTAGGCTATCGACCCCAAATTTTGGGATTCCTCTTATTTTGGCGAATGATTTGACGGTATTGAAAATGGGCAACATCGGATAAGAGCCACGCCTACCTCCCATACAAAATGGCTGCCAATTTTATATTATTTTCGTTTATCTTGAGAAATACTTAACCGATCGCCTCCAAATTTTGGGATTCCTCTTTTTTTGGACGGTATTGAAAATGGGCAACATCGGATAAGAGCCACGCCTACCTCCCATACAAAATGGCCGCCAATTTTATATTATTTTCGTTTATCTTGAGAAATACTTAACCGATTTGGATGCGGTTTTTTGCATTGGGTTGGAAATGAGGTCGGGAACGAAATGGGAATGAAACCGGAACGAAATGGAATTGGACCGGAACAAAATGGAATTGGAACAAAATTTTTAAATGGATCAGGAAACTAAAATTATCGATAAATATTGGAAAACTATCGATAAATATTGGAAAATTATCGATAAATTATCGATTAATTATCAAAAAATTATCGTTAAAATATCGAAAAATTATCGATAAATTATCGAAAAATTATCGAAAAATTATTGATAAATTATCAAAAAATTATCGAAAAATTATCAAAAAATTCAATAATCAATAAAAAATTCAAAAAATTATCGATACAAATCGAAAAATTGTCGATAAAAAAATCGATAAGTTATCGATAAAATATCGAAAAATTATGAATAAAATATCGAAAAACTATCAATAAAATACCGATTTTCGATAAAATTACTAACATATGGTCTCAGAATGTATCGTACTCGCATGTGCAGGGTATTATAGCTTAGGTCAGACTGAAGATATTTCTCTTACTAGTTTTAACTATTTTTAGCTAGTTGTTTTCAGAATGGCTCATGCAAAAAATTTGTTTGTCTATACAAAAAAAAAATATATATTCAAAGAAAAGAAAAACAGTTCAAAAAACAGTACATTTTTGAAAAAACAGAACTTTTGCGAACTGTTTTGAGTGTTTTGAATAAAACAGTACTTTTTATAAAAAACAGTACATGTACTGTTTAAAACAGTACGTCTGGCACCCCTAGTTTGGGCACTTGGTTAAAAGCGGCGATTTATTATTGTGACAATTTCGAAAATGTAAAGACAATAATTCAAACATTCAACACTGATGATGCGGGAGCAATCGGTGCTTCCAAATAGATGTTCAATTCGAGTCGAGTAGTGAGCGAGTTAGCGTACATAAAAAATAACTTTTCGCAAATTATACATAGTTAGAAAATATTGAATGAAAGCACAGGTGAACCGAAATATTTCTTCCGATCCTTGATTTGGGCCGCATCATTTGCAATATAATTTTTTCGCTCTATTTTTTTCTCTCTCTCTGAAATGTTAGTACTAGATTTTTTCGGCAATGGGTGTGCTCACAACCATTGTATTTTTTCAAACATGATGATACAAAAATACGACAATACGAGACCCTTGTGAATTCTTTCAGTATTTTACGACTACAAGAACAAGGAATGTCATTGAAAGACAGCGTGGAAATCATAGAAAAGATTCGTTGAAAGTCAACAAACTCTACACAGACAAGTTTGAGGCTGTTTTACGTCGGAATAAGGATTATATTGCCATACTGAATATATAAAAAGTTTTGTATGAAGGAGCCGAGTCTACGGAACTTTATGTTAAAAAGCTCTCATCAGCGGAGCTTCTGTGCTTTGGCTTTTGTCCGACAACATCAACAGACGTATAGCGAAGTTTTTCCTTGTATGGGAATTTGCTGACAGAAAGACGTAGATCGTCTATCTTTTAGAATTTGAAGATGCATTTGCTTTTATATTCCAACAATCAAATTTTAAAAAATATAGTAAATAAATCGTTATTTACGACGACTTTAGAATAATTTACGTACCCCATTTCGACTGGAACTGTTAATTGCGACTACAATAAGCAAGAGAAAAATATGTGCATTTAACAAATATATAAATATTTTATAAAATATAATATTTACAAAATGTAAATTACAAAAAAATATTACGATAATATTTATTTTAAACATACAAAGGTCGTTTTTGTGATCTTACATCAGTAGAAATAAAAAAAAATAAAAAAACGAATTTAATTTGTTGCAATTCAAGAAATTTTCATGCTTTTTTTATATTTTTCGTGAATATTTAATGCGCTTTTTTGGGGTTTTATCGTGCATATCTGCTGTTATGATTTCGACGAAGCATGACCTTTATGTACAAAAAAATGGATGACCTTCTAGGGTTAAGGTAATTTTTTGCTTTTTTTTAGTTCAATAAAATCCGAGCCCTGGTTATGCGATGCAAAATTTACGCGCTCGGCTTATGGCTGAAGAACTGTTTGTCCATCAATCACGGCTAAACGGCTGAACCGACATGTGCTATAGGATATATGAAGTTGAGATTGGACAAAGGGTCGTGGCACCTCCCATACAACACAAAATATGTCTACAAGATAATTTAGTAACTATTGAATTGAATTTGAATTGAATATTGAATATTTAAAGACGAAATTTGGCACGGAGTTGCAAAATAACTTTTCCAAGCTTTGTACCAAATATGGACATAATTGGACTACGGGCGTGGCACCGCCCATACAACCCGTAACTTAAATACCAGCTAAGTAAGCAACTATTGGATATATTTTAATGAAATTTGGAATGGAGTTGTATAGTATGATTTCCCTGCTATGTGTCGACAAAGGGAACAATTGGACAAGGGGCGTGCACTACCCATACATTTTTCTACCCAATATCACGGTTAAACGGCTTTACTGATTTTATTGAAATTTTTAAGTAAAATTGTTTAAGTAATGAAATTTGCAATAGGACATAAGAGGTTGGATTTTGGCAACGGGGCGTGGCACCTCCCATACAACAAAAAGTATAACTTAGTAACCATCGCATATTGAGTGGTTCATGCCATCAACTGCGTCTTTGTACATAGTTTGGGTGAATCATGCCAGGTTGGCTTACAGCTGTCACCAAGTGCGTTTTTCGGGTGAATCATGTTAGGTGGGATTACAGCTGCCATCAAGCGCGTCCTTGGACATTTTTTGAATGAACCATGACTGGTGGGATTACAGCTGCCACCAAGTGCGTCCTTGGACATTTTTTGGGTGAATCACACCGGGTGGGATTACAGCTGTCACCAAGTGCGTCCTTGGAGATTTTTTGGATGAACCATGACTGGTGGGATTACAGCTGTCGCCAAGTGCGTCCTTGGACATGTTTTGGGTGAACCATGCCGGGTGGAATTACAGTTGCCACCAAGCGCGTCTTTAGACAATTTTTGGATGAACCATGACGGGTGGGATTACAGCTGCCACCAAGTGCATCCTTGAACATTTTTTGGGTGAACCATGCCGGGTGGGAATACAGCTGTCACCAAGTGAGTCCTTGGAGATTTTTTGATTTTCAGATTTTAAAAAGGAAAAAACAGTAGATTGAGTAAAAAAAAAATTTTTTTAAAATCAGTACACTTTTTTTTCATTTAGTTTAGTATTTATTTATTGATTTATTACGGCTCTTTGAGCCTAGTTTAATACACTTAAAAGATATTTAACAATTTAATGTATGGGTGACTTAAGAATTTAGGAAAACAATGTTTTAATAATAATAATTGAAACATGTACCACAAACAATAAACCACACCATTTATCTTATCTCCAACGTCCTGGTATAATCATTTAATTTTCTTTTGAATAAGTTAGTTTCAAGGTTTTTTATATTATCAGGTAATTCGTTGTAGCATTTTAACCCTTTGTAAAAAAGACTGTTTTGTTCAGACTCTGTTTTATAATTAGGTAATTTAAAATAGTTTTTCTGCCTTGTATTTCTGTCATAGACCTCATAGTTAAATATAATATTTGTTCTTAAATAATCAGGCAAATATCCGTTCATTATATTGTATATAAATTTCATGGTGTGAAAAAATATTTGTTGCTTAACACTTAGCCAATTTAATTTTAGTAGCATTTCTTTTATTGGAGTATCATAACGTTTATTTAACATGAAGCGCATAGCTTTGTTTTGCATTTTTTGCAGCTTTTCAATTTGAGAGTCTTTCATTATAAAGAAAATGGTAGGACAATAGATAAAGTGCGGCTCAACAATTGATCTGTATACTTTTACTTTAAAACATTTACTTAACTTGTTACACGTTCTTTTAATAAAATATATTTTTTTCGCTATTTTGCTTATAGTATAATCAATATGATCGTCAAATTTTAATTTGCAGTCTATTTGAATGCCTAAATACTTTATCTTCTGTACATTTTCAATTTCCTTGCTATTTATTTTAATACTTTCAATATATTCAATGTTCTTTCTTGTTATAATCATAAATTTAGTTTTTTCAATATTAATTTTTAATTTGTTAGCACACAGCCAATCATAGAGAGCATCTAAGTCAAGTTGTAGTTTTTCTCTCATTTCATTTTCTTTTTTACCACTTATCGAAATTAATGCATCGTCAGCAAATAGTTTAATTGCACTGTATTTTAAAATTGAGTTAATATCATTAATATATAAGTTGAACAAAATTGGAGCAAGAACTGAACCTTGCGGCAAGCCAATCTTCACATCCAATTCTTCGGATACTTCTAAGCCAATAATTGTACGTTGTTTACGATTTGTTAAAAAACTGTCAAACCAATCTAGTTCTACATTTTTTATACCAATGGATGATAATTTTTCTAGTAAAATCTTTTGATCAATTGTCTCAAAAGCTCTTTTTAAATCAACGAAAACGGCAATTGTCGAATTTTTATTATTCAGTTCTTCTTTCCATTCAGCTAAAACCATATTCAACGCGGTTTCGCAAGAATGCTTATTCCTAAATCCTGACTGTTGATGTATAATTATGTTATTACTATCTAAATATTGCACTAATTGGAGTTTTATCACAGTTTCCAAAATTTTTTCATCACAGGGCAATGTATTTATGGGTCGCAGCTCTTCTGCTTTTATTGTGTTTTTCACTTTTTCAATTGGAACTATCACTGAAGTTTTCCACATACTGGGAACTATACCACTACTTAAACTTTCATTTACTATTTGAGCATAAAAATAACCTAAATATTGCACAGAATCCTTAACAACACCTTCAGATAATAATTTTTTCCCCCCCTTTTGGTTTTGAACTTATTGACTATACATTCAATGTCATCCGTTGTTACTTGGTTAAATTTAAAATGAGTATTTGTTTGACTAGATATATTAATTTCCCTATCAACTAATTCTATATTACGGCTAATATCTACAATGCTATCTACAAAATATTTATTTAAATTGTTTGCCATTTCAGTTTCATTTTCAAAAATTTTACCGTTAATCACAATCTTTTTAATAGATGAATTTTCTTTTACCATGCATATTGCTTGTTTCAAATACTTCCACATTAATTTACTATCGTGACTATTAGTATTTATCGTATATTCGATATGTTTGACTTTTTTAGTTTTCACTAGTTGTTTGTACTTTTTTTTTATATTTCTGTATTCTTCCCAGTCTCCCGAAATTTGGGCCAGTTTATACAAATCGAATTTATGTTTGTTCAGATTGGCCAGCTCATTATCATACCATTTGTTCATAATTTTTAGTTGAACTTCTTTTTCATAAGTCAACTTTCGCATAACATTTAAAACACAGCTATTAATCAAGCACACCTTGCTCTCCAAATCAATTGCTTGAAAATTGGTGAAATCGCATAGGCGCAATTGATTAATAAGAGCTTCATTATTGTAATACTCCCAAGATATTATTTTCATGCTACTTCTCATTTGAAATTTTGGATTACGTTTGATTTTAAATTGAATCGTTTCATGATCGGATATTTGATGTTCTTCTAATTTTTCACACACTATATCATTAGTATTAGTAAAAAGCAAATCAATTTTTGTTTTTGATGTATCTGTTGTACGTGTATCAAAGTCAATTTTTTGATACATCGAATGTGATTTAAACAGTTCAATTAACTGTGTGCTATAAGTAGAAATATTATTTAAATTGATATTAAAGTCACCTACAATAATGTTACTCTCTGACAGTTCACAAGTATTACCTAAAACGTTAGATAAAAAATTAATAAAACTAGCATCACTTGTGCTAGGTGAGTGATAAACCACTCCAATTTGCCACTTAGGGTTAAAATGCTTCAATTTGATAAAAATACACCATAGGTTTTTATCGATTGATTTATTATATTTAATACTATATTCAATAGAATTATGTATATAAATTAAGACACCACCAGTATGCCGACTATGTGAGTCACATCGCACTAAATTATAAGTTTGTATGTTCAACTCTTGATTTGTTATTTCAATTGTGGTACATGTTTCAGAACACAATATTAAAGCTGGATTTTTAATTTCAATCAATTTTTCTAACTCATTTTTGTTACATAAAATACTATTAATATTAAGGTATAAACAATTTAAATCAGTGTTTGTTGGTTGCTACTTGCGAGTCTTAGTTTTACTTCCAATGTATCTTTTGTATGCTGGACAATCTCTGCTAAAAGCGAAGTGATGTACATCAACATCTAGAAGATTTTTTTGTACTAACTCACTACAATTGACACAATTATAAACATTGGATCTACAGTCTTTTACATCGTGGTTTCCTCCACATTTACTACAAGCTCTTTTGTTAACACATTCACCCGCCATGTGATTGTATCCCAAACATTTGAAACATCTCAATACCCTTACATACTCAAAAGCAATGCACGAGTCATATTCTATGTTAATTCTCTTTTGTTTTAAAATGGTTTCATATGTTTCTACATCAGTTTCAATAATAGCATTATAACTTTCTTCTCTTTTGTTCAAATTTTCATAAATTTTTACAATCTTAAACTCTTTACCCTCACATATAACATTTTGTTTTGTCATACATTCCACTAAGCGCTCACTGCTTAGCCTCTCTGATAATCCAACAACTTTAAAATTTCTTTTCATCTCCTTCTTGTCTCTCGTTTTCTCCATCTCGTAATCATTTCCAATTTGATCCGTGATCTTCTGCTGCACTTGTTCAAATGCCTCTTTGCTCTTGCATTGCACAATTAGTCCGCCACTACTTATCTCTCTCACTGCACTCACCAGACCTTCTGTTGGTTCTATCACTGTTTTTAGCGCTGCTTTTGTTTGTTTGTTGTTCTTTGATTTGTCTTTCGCTTTAATAACCAGTCTGTTTTGATTTTGTGTGGCTGCTGCTTGTGCATATGACAATTTCTTGTTTTCGTTCTTCTTAGTTACCGAACATACTTCGTTTATTTTTTCAGTATTCTTTTCAAGTGCTTTAGATAACTCACTTATTAAATCTTTTTTCATATGAGATATTTTAACTTCTATATTCAGTTCAAGAAGTGAATTAAATTCGGTGGCTAAATTTGTTTTCAGCTGGGTGAATTTATGAAATAATGCTTCTTCAATCATTTCTTTCATTTCGGCTTTTCCAATCTTGCTTTGATCGAACTTTCCTATCAAATGTTTTATTTCGATAAACTTCGTGTTTGTATCAGATAATGTACACTGATTACAAAACCATTTAATGTTCACATTTTCACACATCATTTTAATTTCGGGCCTTTTGATATTGCTGCATTTTAAACAGAAAAAACTGCCACATCCACCAGAACATGAAATTGATTCGTCTATTTGCAACAATTTCGCCGTGCACTCTTTGCACTCAGTCGGCGGCATTTTGCATCCACTGACACTTTTGTAAAAAATTTATTAAAGTCACTGTCTTTCCAATTTTTTACTAATTTTTTTAATATTTTTAAAACTTGATTGCTTATTAATCAACGTTAAACGTTGAAATATAAAAACAATACTTATTTATTATAGATATAGTACATATCAATAAAAAAAATTTTTGAATCAGATAAAAAACAAATAATGCCTGAACATGTTTTTCAACCAACCTTGGGCAGCCAATGAATTTTTTTCTGCCCAAGTACTCCAAAAAGCAACTCTTTATTCGCTTTCTCTGCATATGTCAGTCGAAATAAAGTTGTTGTATATTTTCTCTTCATTTTTTTTTACAGTGAGTGGCACTTTAAATCGTATACCATAAAAGGTTCCCAGCAAACAATTTTACTCTTTTTTGACTCTTTTAAGGCTCTCATTTGCTCTAATTGGAACCGTATATGGCGTGTTTCCCTTCCTGTAATGGCACGATGAAATGTATGAGATATGACTCTAATTGGAGTCAAAAATCTGACTCTAAAATGTGTCTTATATATGATTCAAATGTGAGGCTGAAATATGGCTCTAAAAAGAGTCTAAAATATGACTCTAATATGTTTCACAAATATGACCAAATCTAACTTTTTTGATATCTGCAATGGTCATCTGTCCTGTTGTCAGGTATGGCCATGAATTCTATTTCAAATATCAAATCAAATTATTAACATTTCAAATATTAAAGCAAAACTTTTTGCCTTTTCCGGGGTTTGAACATGGGACCTCCTGTTTCGTAACTCATTGCTTAACCCACAGCTACGGTGCCTCTATCATTCATGCCGATAAAAACAAAGCATATTTTGAACTTCAAAAATTATTTTGGCTCAAAAAATCCTCAAAATTTAGATACTTTTCGGACCCTAAATTCTGAGTGCTCAAAAAATCCTCAAAAATTAGATACTTTTCGGACTCTAAATTCTGAGCGCTCATAATATTTTTTGCTGGGTTATATATTTATAGTTTCCTTTTGTAGTTTTATTGTGTAGATATTGGTGTCATTGAAAACGTCAAACCAATACCTTCCCTGAATTTTGACAATTTTTCTAAAAACTGGGTTTTTGGTTAATTTTTTATGAAAATTATCAAATTTTTTGTAATTTTGTCATTGTTGGCCGATAATTAAATTTTGAAAAATTCTCAAAATTCGGAGAAAAGTTTGATTACTTAACTTTCTTTTGCAAAGATTTTTTATTATTTTTTTAAAATGAAAATATGAGATTGAATATTGTTTCAGTGGCGACATTTGAATGCACTATGGAAAAAATTCAGTTGTATAGTATATTTTTAAAATGAAAATATGAGACTGAATATTGTTTTAGTGGCGACATTTGAATGCACTATGAAAAAAATGAAGTTGTATAGTTTCTCAATGTACAACTTTTTGGAAACTCTTCATCAAAAAGTGAATCCATATCAATATTTGACACCCTCAGATTGAAAAAATCATGAACAAAATGTGTATGCGAAAAAGCCATGGAAAAAATTTTGCATGAAGAAGCCGTGCAAAGTGAACGAGAACGAATTTTGGTGAAAGAAAGCTTATTATGAAAAACTGATGGAGCGGCCATGAGACTTTTACGCTAAAAAGCTTTTTATTAATTTTCTGTAAAAAATTCTGTTATGCAGATTTTTTTTCAAAAAGCACTTTTCATAAGAATTTTGTACAAAACATTATTTTGAAGAAATTTTAAGCTAAATATTTGTTTATTATTTTACGACTTAATTTTATTTCGACGAATATTTAAAATTTAGATATATTAATATTATCGCTTTTGTGAAAAATGGAAACGCAATTTTGTTAGCGCAAATTTTTTTGTACTGTTCGCAGTGAATTTGGGTACAAATTTTTAAATTTTGGTTTTTGTGTTTTTTTAGTTTGTAGGATTTTGTAATTTGTGCAATGTTCGTTATTTATGTACACTAGGTGACAAAATTTAAAAACAAAAATTCTTTCAATAAAATTTTAATTAAAAACAATTTGTGTTCTTCAATAAAATTTGTCAAATAATTTTCGTAAAAATTTCATTTAAAAAAAAAATTAAAAGTGTTTTTTTGGTTTTTTACGTAAAATACAGAAGCTATTTGGTTTTTTATTTTCTACAATTTGAAAGAAAACAACAACAATAAACGCACAAGTGTTCTTGTCACACAATCCTTCGCTTATCCCACAAAAAAAGAAATTGCTTGTTTATGGTTTACATTCCTCCAGTCGATGGTCAATGCTGGCGCAGCGAATTTCAGAAGGAAAACAAATGTTGATTTCAATTTAAATTTTGGATTTGGCTGTTTACTGCTTTATATTGTCGCGGTATAAAATCGCGACACGAATGTTGTTGTTTTTATTGTTTGTTTTGTTTTTTTATGTTTCCCTTTTGTTCGGGGCGACGGGCGAACAAAATCGGAGGAACAAAATCACACACGCACTGACCGAATTAACGCACTGCACAATTTTATTGAATGTCACTTTTTATATAAATATATTTGTTTTGCTTAATTTGTTAAGCAAAACAAATTCGACACTCGCGGGCGAAATGCGGCCGGCGCGCGGAAGAAGAAAACTGAATATTTTGTTTGAGCTGTCAAAGTTCTCTTGCTTTCTTCTCCTTTCTTTCGCTTTTGCTTTCGTTAAGTTAGCTCAGTGAGCGGCGGCGATCCGATGAGGGTATTGCCAGCCTCGCCATTACAATAGTAAATTGTCAAAACCTGGACTAAAGCTTTTGTACTTTTTAAACCTGTTTGAGGGAGAGGAATTTGAGAACATTTATGCTTTCGCCTATACGTACATGAGTGCCGCCAAAATGTATATTTCATTTTGGTGGGTGCAGGGGGGTATATGTAAATTTGCCAGACACACCTAGAAAAAAGTGATCCAAAGGGAGTATTTTTGCGCGCTGGTTTGGTTTTGCCAGCTAGTGTTTATTTTGCTTTATTTTATTTGTGGCAGTCGGCCATTTAGTGTTTTGATTTTGAGGAATTGAATAGAGTTGGACAGGTTGTGTTCGGTCGTGATTTGTTTTGGTGAAGTGTTTCCGTCCAAGTAGTTTGCTTGGAATTTGTTTGGCCGTTCTCCCCCCCCCCCCCTCTTCCTTATTCCTTTTTTTGTTTGTGTTGTCCCGCATCAGAGCCAAGTAGTTGCTGGACATCGAATTTTATCGAAGTCCAGCTGGTGAATAGATTCTGCAAGAATCGTGCGAGGGATTTCAGACAGGTTGGTCTGGTCCCGCAAATCAATTGCGTTTAAAGAAATATAATTTTTGGTGTACGAATAATTTCTTTTGGGTGATTGTCGGTTTGTGTTGATTTTGAAAAAGGGTTTGTGTTCGGTATTATTTTCCTTGTGTCGGGAAAATTTCCGTTTCTTTTATATATAGGTTTATATATACCTATATATATATCTATTGCGGCAGTTTCGGTGTAGTTTTTATCAGGTTTTCGTGTGTTCGTGTGGTTCGTTCGTCCGGGGATACCATACCGCGAGGGTCGTCTTAAATCCCACGCTTCGCGACTGTGCTTTTCGGGCAAATAGGGAATTTAATTATCGCGTGGGGATTTTCGATTATAGAGTTTTAAATAAAGTTTTAGTTCAAAATAGCGCGATAAGCTGGCGCCCAACGTGGGGCATTCAATTTACCGGGGAAAAGACAGACATGTCCCTACATGCCTTTCTACAGAGGGAGGACGAGCTATGCGATGCTCGGGGCGTTAGTGAAGCCCAGTTGTTTAGGGGAGCAGTGGAGCTTTTTTCTGGAAAAGCCCTGCTCTGGTTTAGGGATGTCCGCAGGACAGTTTCAGGCTGGCGAGAGTTGGTCGCCGAGCTGAAACTGGAATTCCTGCCCCCCAACTATGACGACATTTTGATGTCTGAGATTAGGCGACGGACTCAGGGTGGGACTGAGTCCATAGGTATCTATGTAGCGGCGATGAGGGGGTTGTTCGGTCGTCTGTCCGAC
The DNA here is from genome assembly GCA_951394025.1 of Heteromyza rotundicornis. Lineage (NCBI taxonomy): Eukaryota > Metazoa > Arthropoda > Insecta > Diptera > Heleomyzidae > Heteromyza > Heteromyza rotundicornis. The sequence goes on from OX596013.1 coordinate 5,706,188, forward strand.
CCCTTGTCAGAGAGGCGTATGCTGGGTCTGGTGATCGCAAACCTGTCCCCGTTTTACCAGACTCAGCTGGGCTTGGCTGAGCCTAAGTCTTTATCGGAGTTGGTTTCCTTGGGTCGGAAGCTGGAGGCTGTGCGGGCGAATGTGGAAGCATTCGTGCCGCCGCCTAGCAGCCGATCCAAGAATTTGTTGGAGCCAGACTTGGCTTACGTCTCGGCTGAACCCGAAGTTCTTGAAGTCAGGGCCCCTTTGCGTGACGCTAGGTTGGAGAGGAGAATTCAGGCTCCTCCCCAAAATTCTTTTAGGTGTTTTAATTGTAAGCGGTTTGGGCATGTTTTGAGTAACTGCCCTAGGGAAATTTATTGTTTCGGTTGTAGGCGGCCTGGTTTTTTGAAGCGTGATTGCCCCCGATGCTCTCAGAGAGCAGGGCAATCGCAGGAGCGCTCGGACAGGGAGGCGGCCCCGAGAGCGGCTCCGAGGGCCCGCGAAGAGTCGGGAAATGGGGAGCGAGCTCTTGTGGAAGCAGGGCAAGAAGTTCGCGAGGTTTAGGTAGGTTGCCTGCGGGCAACCAGCTGGCTAGGGCAAATAGGTTGCGCTTGCTGATGGTGAAGAAGTTCCGGTTAGGGGGGTAGTTTCGGTCCCTTTCGAGGTAGAGGGCAAGTCGGTCCTCGTGGAATGCCTCGTAATACCGGATTTACCCCAATCATTGATTCTTGGAGTAGACTTTTGGTCTAAGGCCGGTGTAGTGCCAGATTTGGCCAAGAATCAGTGGAGGTTTTCCGACCAAGTCGAGGTCTCGTCAGTAGCGGCGATAGTTGATAGGTCTTCGTTGTCAACTAGGGAAAAATCGGTTCTTGAGGAGTTTGTTGCAGATGTTTTTAGGTCTATGCCTGAGGGACTTGGTTGTACACATTTGGTCGAACATCGGATTCGTACAAAGCCAAATGTGGAACCAGTCAAGCAGCGATACTATCCGGTATCGCCCGCTATTCAGAGGCACATAGATGAGGAAATAGAGGATATGTTAGAAAAGGGTGTGATTGAGATTTCTCACAGCCCTTGGGCATCACCGGTTGTGATGATTAGGAAAAAGGATGGGAGTTATAGGTTTTGTGTCGACTATAGGACACTGAATAAAAATACGGATCGAGATAGTTACCCCCTCCCTTATATTTCGGCTACTTTAGATAAGCTAAAGGACGCCAAATATCTCTCTAGTTTGGATATAAAATCCGCTTATTGGCAGATCCCAGTAGAGAAGGAGTCTAGGGCCTGCACGGCATTTACAGTTCCGGGTAGGGGGCTCTACCAGTTCAAGCGCATGCCTTATGGCCTGCACAATGCGCCTGCAACTTGGCAGAGATTTATAGATGAGGTCCTTGGGGCTGACTTGGAACCCCATGTTTTCGTGTATTTGGACGATATTATTATTGTTACAAATACATTTGATAAGCATGTTGAGGTTCTGAAGGAGGTCCTGAGGAGGATTTGTTCGGCAGGGCTTAGATTGAATAGGGAAAAATGTAATTTTTGTCTTTCTTCGCTACGGTACTTAGGTTATGTTGTTGATCGACAGGGCTTGCACGTTGACCCCGAGAAAGTTGAGGCAATGCTGAAAATTCCAGCGCCCAAAAATGTAAGGGAAGTCAGGTCGTTTGTTGGCACCATTTCTTGGTATCGTAGGTTTGTTTCGAATTTCGCAGATTTGGTTAAGCCTCTAACTGATCTTCTAAAGAAGAAGAACAGGTTTAGATGGTCGCCGGAGTGCGAGGACAGCTTTTTGAAGGCCAAGGAGCGCCTAGTGACGGCGCCGGTCCTGAGCTGTCCTGATTTCGAACGACCCTTCGTAGTTCAGACTGATGCTTCCGATTTTGGAATAGGTGCCGTTTTGACACAGAAGTTTGATGAAGGGGAGAAGGTCATTTCGTATTTGAGTAGGTCGTTGAGTAGATGCGAGAGGAATTATTCCACTACCGAGAAGGAGTGTTTGGCTGTTTTGTGGGCAGTTGAGAAGTTGAGGCCATACATCGAAGGGGTTAGGTTCACAGTGGTGACCGACCATTATTCGTTGGTATGGCTCAACAATTTGAAAGATCCTTGCGGTAGGTTGGCTAGGTGGGCTTTAAAGCTCCAGCAATACGATTATGAAATCATACATCGTAAGGGGAAAGATCATGTTGTGCCCGACATGCTTTCTAGAGGTGTCCCAGTCGTAGGGGAGGTAGATGGGCGTGTTAGAGATCCATGGGTGGATTCCATGGTTAGGAAAGTGGAGGATAAACCACTCGATTACCCAGCTTGGAGAATTGAAAATGGGGTGTTATATAAACACATAAAGGCAGGGACAAATAGTTTGTTTAGTGCTGGGTACGAGTGGAAGAGAGTTGTAGGCAAAAGTGATAGGAGTAAAATTTTATTCGAGTGTCACGATAATCCATTATCGGGGCACATGGGCGTTAGGAAAACATACGCAAGGGTAGTTGAGAAATATTATTGGCCAAAAATGAAGGCAGAGATAGCTAGATATATTAAAGGTTGTCAGGTTTGCCAGAGGGTGAAACCAGACAACAATAAGCCAGCTGGTTGTATGGTAGAGAGGACAAAGAAGTTAGAACCTTGGGAAATGATCTGCGTAGATCTGGTGGGACCCTAAGTGAAGTCTAGTCGGGGATTTTGTTATATTTTAACGGTGGTTGACTACTTCACCAAATTCCCATTGTTGTTTCCGTTGCGAAATGCAACGGCAAAGAGTGTTTGCAAGGAGTTGGAAGATAATGTCTTCCTGCTCTTTGGAGTTCCGAGGTCCATTGTATGCGACAATGGGCCACAGTTTCGCAGCAAGGAGCTGCAGAGTTTATGCGCGTCGTATGGTGTGCAGATGCGGTACACTGCACACTATCATCCGCAGGCCAATCCGGCCGAGCGGATCAACCAAATAATTAAGACCACTTTGAGAGCATATATTTCAGAAAACCATCGGACATGGGATTCTCATCTCTCAAAGGTGGCGTGCTGCATTCGAACATCGCAGCATGAGGTTTTGGGAGCGTCTCCATACTTCGTGAATTTTGGCCGAAATATGGCGGTCAGGGGTGATAGAGATTATAGACGAGTGGGAGACTCAGACCAACCGGACAGTAGTAGTGAGGACCGGGCCAAGTTAATGGCAGACTTGAGGGAAGACATACGGAAGAAGTTAGAAATGGCAAGTGCCAAGACAGCAAAGACTTATAATCTCAGACGTAGAGATGTACAGTATTTACCGCACGAGTTAGTATGGAGACGTAATTTTGTTTTGTCCGATGCTGCAAACTATTTTGCAGCGAAGTTAGCTCCGAAATCTGTTGGACCGTTTAGGGTTAAAAAGAGGGTGTCTCCGTGGACATATGTTTTGGAAGACGAAGACGGACGAGAAAAGGGGACATGGCATGTGCAGGACCTTAGGCCGCACATCGACTCAGGGTGATTTTCTCCGGTTAGATTCGAAAGTTGGCTGGTCTCAGGAGACCAAGCAACTTTCGCGGAGGTGTAGGTGGGGTTGTCGCGGTATAAAATCGCGACACGAATGTTGTTGTTTTTATTGTTTGTTTTGTTTTTTTATGTTTCCCTTTTGTTCGGGGCGACGGGCGAACAAAATCGGAGGAACAAAATCACACACGCACTGACCGAATTAACGCACTGCACAATTTTATTGAATGTCACTTTTTATATAAATATATTTGTTTTGCTTAATTTGTTAAGCAAAACAAATTCGACACTCGCGGGCGAAATGCGGCCGGCGCGCGGAAGAAGAAAACTGAATATTTTGTTTGAGCTGTCAAAGTTCTCTTGCTTTCTTCTCCTTTCTTTCGCTTTTGCTTTCGTTAAGTTAGCTCAGTGAGCGGCGGCGATCCGATGAGGGTATTGCCAGCCTCGCCATTACAATAGTAAATTGTCAAAACCTGGACTAAAGCTTTTGTACTTTTTAAACCTGTTTGAGGGAGAGGAATTTGAGAACATTTATGCTTTCGCCTATACGTACATGAGTGCCGCCAAAATGTATATTTCATTTTGGTGGGTGCAGGGGGGTATATGTAAATTTGCCAGACACACCTAGAAAAATCTGAAGAGATTTTTCGCATATAGGTATGGGTAAAGCCCCGACTGCGGACACTGGTTTCTGCGTAAGCCGCACTCTATGTATGTGGGAAGATAAATGGAAAGTGAGCGTCATAGGCGCTCATATATTCTAATTTCGTTTAGTTCTTTTTGAGCAGGGTAGAAGGAGAGTGGCAAAAGCTTTGGTTTTTCTTAAATTTAATTGAATTATTTGTTTCCAAAATTTGGATAATTTTCTTTCCTTTTTTTTAAATTGTGTTTTTTTGAGTGGTGAAGTGGAGCTGTTGCCATCGTCGGACTGTGGCTGGAGGACAAGTGATCCAAAGGGAGTATTTTTGCGCGCTGGTTTAGTTTTGCCAGCTAGTGTTTATTTTGCTTTATTTTATTTGTGGCAGTCGGCCATTTAGTGTTTTGATTTTGAGGAATTGAATAGAGTTGGACAGGTTGTGTTCGGTCGTGATTTGTTTTGGTGAAGTGTTTCCGTCCAAGTAGTTTGCTTGCAATTTGTTTGGTCGTTCTCCCCCCCCCCCTCTTCCTTATTCCTTTTTTTGTTTGTGTTGTCCCGCATCAGAGCCAAGTAGTTGCTGGACATCGAATTTTATCGAAGTCCAGCTGGTGAATAGATTCTGCAAGAATCGTGCGAGGGATTTCAGACAGGTTGGTCTGGTCCCGCAAATCAATTGCGTTTAAAGAAATATAATTTTTGGTGTACGAATAATTTCTTTTGGGTGATTGTCGGTTTGTGTTGATTTTGAAAAAGGGTTTGTATTCGGTATTATTTTCCTTGTGTCGGGAAAATTTCCGTTTCTTTTATATATAGGTTTATATATACCTATATATATATCTATTGCGGCAGTTTCGGTGTAGTTTTTATCAGGTTTTCGTGTGTTCGTGTGGTTCGTTCGTCCGGGGATACCATACCGCGAGGGTCGTCTTAAATCCCACGCTTCGCGACTGTGCTTTTCGGGCAAATAGGGAATTTAATTATCGCGTGGGGATTTTCGATTATAGAGTTTTAAATAAAGTTTTAGTTCAAAATAGCGCGATAATATATTTTAAATTCAATGCAGGAAATGAGATTCCAACAATTTGCATTACAACTATTCATCGTAAATTCATGCTGCAAATGAACAACTCATAAAATTTATCGCACATGCAAATCGCAACTAGTCCAACGCATCCTTTCAGTCGCACTTAACATCGAATTTATATCCCAATGAAATGTTGATCTTCGTTTTCGTTCCTTTACTGCATATGCACCACTAACCCAAAACAACTTAAAAAAATCATCACAAAAAAAGAATTTCTTAGACAACAAAACACACACGCGAATTCCCACGCAGCAAGAAAATTGGAGCCCACTTGTCTGTTCTATATGTAAACAGGTCGTCTACGTACGCACGCGACATGATCGCCGAGATCCAGTCGCGCCGCTTCGAGAAAGTACCTCCTAATTGCGCACACAAATAAGGGTGGTTTTCAGACACCACAGACTTTTAGTTCGCGCATTGTTTTCCTTCTGAAATTCGCTGCGTCAGCATTGACCATCGACTGGAGGAATGTAAACCATAAACAGCAATTTCTTTTTTTGTGGGATAAGCGAAGGAATGTGTGACGCACAACTGAAAGGGTTTCTATGCGCGTAGTAGAACCAGAGAAGAAAGTCTTTTGGTTGCGTGTATGTATACACAAAACTTCAATAATTCACAATTTATTATTAAATTGTTGTGTTCATATGAAATGCTATTTGCAGGAAGTTTAAAAATTATATTTCGTTTATCTTGAGAAATACTTAACCGATCGCCTCCAAATTTGGGATTCCTCTTTTTTTGGACGGTATTGAAAATGGGCAACATCGGATAAGAGCCACGCCTACCTCCCATACAAAATGGCCGCCAATTTTATATTATTTTCGTTTATCTTGAGAAATACTTAACCGATTTGGATGCGGTTTTTTGCATTGGGTTGGAAATGAGGTCGGGAACGAAATGGGAATGAAACCGGAACGAAATGGAATTGGACCGGAACAAAATGGAATTGGAACAAAATTTTTAAATGGATCAGGAAACTAAAATTATTGATAAATATTGGAAAACTATCGATAAATATTGGAAAATTATCGATAAATTATCGATTAATTATCAAAAAATTATCGTTAAAATATCGAAAAATTATCGATAAATTATCGAAAAATTATCGAAAAATTATTGATAAATTATCAAAAAATTATCGAAAAATTCAATAATCAATAAAAAATTCAAAAAATTATCGATACAAATCGAAAAATTGTCGATAAAAAAATCGATAAGTTATCGATAAAAAATCGAAAAATTATGAATATGAAATTGTTTGTCTATACAAAAAAAAAAATATATATTCAAAGAAAAGAAAAACAGTTCAAAAAACAGTACATTTTTGAAAAAACAGAACTTTTGCGTACTGTTTTGAGTTTTTTGAATAAAACAGTACTTTTTATAAAAAACAGTACATGTACTGTTTAAAACAGTACGTCTGGCACCCCTAGTTTGGGCACTTGGTTAAAAGCGGCGATTTATTATTGTGACAATTTCGAAAATGTAAAGACAATAATTCAAACATTCAACACTGATGATGCGGGAGCAATCGGTGCTTCCAAATAGATGTTCAATTCGAGTCGAGTAGTGAGCGAGTTAGCGTACATAAAAAATAACTTTTCGCAAATTATACATAGTTAGAAAATATTGAATGAAAGCACAGGTGAACCGAAATATTTCTTCCGATCCTTGATTTGGGCCGCATCATTTGCAATATAATTTTTTCGCTCTATTTTTTTCTCTCTCTCTGAAATGTTAGTACTAGATTTTTTCGGCAATGGGTGTGCTCACAACCATTGTATTTTTTTCAAACAACATCAACAGACGTAGAGCGAAGTTTTTCCTTGTATGGGAATTTGCTGACAGAAAGACGTAGATCGTCTATCTTTGAGAATTTGAAGATGCATTTGCTTTTATATTCCAACAATCAAATTTTAAAAAATATAGTAAATAAATCGTTATTTACGACGACTTTAGAATAATTTACGTACCCGATTTCGACTGGAACTGTTAATTGCGACTACAATAAGCAAGAGAAAAATATATGCATTTAACAAATATATAAATATTTTATAAAATATAATATTTACAAAATGTAAATTACAAAAAAAATATTACGATAATATTTATTTTAAACATACAAAGGTCGTTTTTGTGATCTTACATCAGTAGAAATAAAAAAAATAAAAAAACGAATTTAATTTGTTGCAATTCAAGAAATTTTCATGCTTTTTTTATATTTTTCGTGAATATTTAATGCGCTTTTTTGGGGTTTTATCGTGCATATCTGCTGTTATGTTTTCGACGAAGCATGACCTTTACGTACAAAAAAATTGATGACCTTCTAGGGTTAAGGTGATTTTTTGCTTTTTTTTAGTTCAATAAAATCCGAGCCCTGGTTATGCGATGCAAAATTTGCGCGCTCGGCTTATGGCTGAAGAACTGTTTGTCCATCAATCACGGCTAAACGGCTGAACCGACATGTGCTATAGGATATATGAAGTTGAGATTGGACAAAGGGTCGTGGCACCTCCCATAAAACACAAAATATGTCTACAAGATAATTTAGTAACTATTGAATTGAATTTGAATTGAATATTGAATATTTAAAGACGAAATTTGGCACGGAGTTGCAAAATAACTTTTCCAAGCTTTGTACCAAATATGGACATAATTGGACTAGGGGCGTGGCACCGCCCATACAACCCGTAACTTAAATACCAGCTAAGTAAGCAACTATTGGATATATTTTAATGAAATTTGGAATGGAGTTGTATAGTATGATTTCCCTGCTATGTGTCGACAAAGGGAACAATTGGACAAGGGGCGTGCACTACCCATACATTTTTCTACCCAATATCACGGTTAAACGGCTTTACTGATTTTATTGAAATTTTGAAGTAAAATTGTTTAAGTAATGAAATTTGCAATAGGACATAAGAGGTTGGATTTTGACAACGGGGCGTGGCACCTCCCATACAACAAAAAGTATAACTTAGTAACCATCGCATATTGAGTGGTTCATGCCATCAACTGCGTCTTTGTACATAGTTTGGGTGAATCATGCCAGGTTGGCTTACAGCTGTCACCAAGTGCGTTTTTCGGGTGAATCATGTTAGGTGGGATTACAGCTGCCATCAAGCGCGTCCTTGGACATTTTTTGAATGAACCATGACTGGTGGAATTACAGTTGCCACCAAGCGCGTCTTTAGACAATTTTTGGATGAACCATGACGGGTGGGATTACAGCTGCCACCAAGTGCATCCTTGAACATTTTTTGGGTGAACCATGCCGGGTGGGAATACAGCTGTCACCAAGTGAGTCCTTGGAGATTTTTTGATTTTCAGATTTTAAAAAGGAAAAAACAGTAGATTGAGTAAAAAAAAAATTTTTTTAAAATCAGTACACTTTTTTTTCATTAAGTTTAGTACATATCAATAAAAAAATTTTTGAATCAGATAAAAAACAAATAATGCCTGAACATGTTTTTCAACCAACCTTGGGCAGCCAATGAATTTTTTTCTGCCCAAGTACTCAAAAAAGCAACTCTTTATTCGCTTTCTCTGCATATGTCAGTCGAAATAAAGTTGTTGTATGTTTTCTCTTCATTTTTTTTTACAGTGAGTGGCACTTTAAATCGTATACCATAAAAGGTTCCCAGCAAACAATTTTACTCTTTTTTGACTCTTTTAAGGCTCTCATTTGCTCTAATTGGAACCGTATATGGCGTGTTTCCCTTCCTGGAATGGCACGATGAAATGTATGAGATATGACTCTAATTGGAGTCAAAAATCTGACTCTTAAATATGATTCAAATGTGAGGCTGAAATATGGCTCTAAAAAGAGTCTAAAATATGACTCTAATATGTTTCACAAATATGCCCAAATCTAACTTTTTTGATATCTGCAATGGTCATCTGTCCTGTTGTCAGGTATGGCCATGAATTCTATTTCAAATATCAAATCAAATTATTAACATTTCAAATATTAAAGCAAAACTTTTTGCCTTTTCCGGGGTTTGAACATGGGACCTCCTGTTTCGTAACTCATTGCTTAACCCACAGCTACGGTGCCTCTATCATTCATGCCGATAAAAACAAAGCATATTTTGAACTTCAAAAATTATTTTGGCTCAAAAAATCCTGAAAATTTAGATACTTTTCGGACCCTAAATTCTGAGTGCTCAAAAAATCCTCAAAAATTAGATACTTTTCGGACTCTAAATTCTGAGCGCTCATAATATTTTTTGCTGGGTTATATATTTATAGTTTCCTTTTGTAGTTTTATTGTGTAGATATTGGTGTCATTGAAAACGTCAAACCAATACCTTCCCTGAATTTTGACAATTTTTCTAAAAACTGGGTTTTTGGTTAATTTTTTATGAAAATTATCAAATTTTTTGTAATTTTGTCATTGTTGGCCGATAATTAAATTTTGAAAAATTCTCAAAATTCGGGGAAAAGTTTGATTACTTAACTTTCTTTTGTAAAATGAAAATATGAGACTGAATATTGTTTTAGTGGCGACATTTGAATGCACTATGGAAAAAATTAAGTTGTATAGTTTCTCAATGTACAACTTTTTGGAAACTCTTCATCAAAAAGTGAATCAATATTTGACACCCTCAGATTGAAAAAACCATGAACAAAATGTGTATGCGAAAAAGCCATGGAAAAAATTTTGTATGAAGAAGCCGTGCAAAGTGAACGAGAACGAATTTTGGTGCAAGAAAGCTTATTATGAAAAACTGATGGAGCGGCCATGAGACTTTTACGCTAAAAAGCTTTTTATTAATTTTCTGTAAAAAATTCTGTTATGCAGATTTTTTTTCAAAAAGCACTTTTCATAAGAATTTTGTACAAAACATTATTTTGAAGAAATTTTGAGCTAAATATTTGTTTATTATTTTACGACTTAATTTTATTTCGACGAATATTTAAAATTTAGATATATTAATATTATCGCTTTTGTGAAAAATGGAAACGCAATTTTGTTAGCGCAAATTTTTTTGTATTGTTCGCAGTGAATTTGGGTACAAATTTTTAAATTTTGGTTTTTGTGTTTTTTTAGTTTGTAGGATTTTGTAATTTGTGCAATGTTCGTTATTTATGTACACTAGGTGACAAAATTTAAAAACAAAAATTCTTTCAATAAAATTTTAATTAAAAACAATTTGTGTTCTGCAATAAAATTTGTCAAATAATTTTCGTAAAAATTTCAATTAAAAAAAAAATTAAAAGTGTTTTTTTGGTTTTTTACGTAAAATACAGAAGATATTTGGTTTTTTATTTTCTACAATTTGAAAGAAAACAACAACAATAAACGCAAAAGTGTTCTTGTCACACAATCCTTCGCTTATCCCACAAAAAAAGAAATTGCTTGTTTATGGTTTACATTCCTCCAGTCGATGGTCAACGCTGGCGCAGCGAATTTCAGAAGGAAAACAAATGTTGAATTCAATTTAAATTTTGGATTTGGCTGTTTACTGCTTTATATATTTTAAATTCAATGCAGGAAATGAGATTCCAACAATTTGCATTACAACTATTCATCGTAAATTCATGCTGCAAATGAACAACTCATAAAATTTATCGCACATGCAAATCGAAACTAGTCCAACGCATCCTTTCAGTAGCACTTAACATCGAATTTATATCCCAATGAAATGTTGATCTTCGTTTTCGTTCCTTTACTGCATATGCACCACTAACCCAAAACAACTTAAAAAAATCATCACAAAAAAAGAATTTCTTAGACAACAAAACACACACGCGAATTCCCACGCAGCAAGAAAATTGGAGCCCACTTGTCTGTTCTACATGTAAACAGGTCGTCTACGTACGCACGCGACATGATCGCCGAGATCCAGTCGCGCCGCTTCGAGAAAGTACCTCCTAATTGCGCACACAAATAAGGGTGGTTTTCAGACACCACAGATTTTTAGTTCGCGCATTGTTTTCCTTCTGAAATTCGCTGCGTCAGCATTGACCATCGACTGGAGGAATGTAAACCATAAACAGCAATTTCTTTTTTTGTGGGATAAGCGAAGGAATGTGTGACGCACAACTGAAAGGGTTTCTATGCGCGTAGTAGAACCAGAGAAGAAAGTCTTTTGGTTGCGTGTATGTATACACAAAACTTCAATAATTCACAATTTATTATTAAATTGTTGTGTTCATATGAAATGCTATTTGCAGGAAGTTTAAAAATTATATAAATACATCGATACACCTTAAAACACACATGCTATGTTCACAAAATTGTAGAAAATAAAAAACCAAATAGCTTCTGTATTTTACGTAAAAAATTTTCACGACAATTGTTTGACAAATTTTATTGAAGAACACAAATTTTTTTTAATTAAAATTTTATTGAAAGAATTTTTGTTTTTAAATTTTGTCGCATAGTGTACATAAATAACGAACATTGCACAAATTAAAAACTCCTACAAACTAAAAAAACACAAAAACCAAAATTTAAAAATTTGTACCTAAATTCACTGCGAACAATACAAAAAAACTTGCAGCTAACAAGCTTGCCTTTCCATTTTTCACAAAAGCGATAATATTAATATATCTAAATTTTAAATATGCTACGAAATAAAATTAATCCGTAAAATTATAAACAAATATTTAGCTCAAAATTTCTTCAAAATAATGTTTTGTACAAAATTCTTATGAAAAGTGCTTTTTGAAAAAAAATCTGCATAATAAAAATTTTCACAGAAAATTAATAAAAAGCTTTTGGCGTAAAATTCTGATGACCGCTCCATCAGTTTTTCATACTAAGCTTTCTGGCACCAAAATTCGTTCTCGTTCACTTTGCACGGCTTCTTCATGCAAAATTTTTTCCATGGCTTTTTCGCAAACACATTTTGTTCAGGGTTTTTTCAATCTGAGCGTGACATTTATACCCTGCACACTAGTGTCCAAGGGTATATTGTTTTTGTCACGCCGATTGTAACGCCCATAAGGAGGAGTGTCCGGTATGGAAAAGTATATATATTCTTGATCAGCATCACCTCCTGAGTCGATTAGTACATGTCCGTCTGTCCGTCTGTCTGTCATTTCGCACGATAACTGTCGTAGCTTTTAAGCTATCGACCCCCACGCCTACCTCCCATAAAAAATGGCCGCCAATTTTATATTATTTTCGTTTATCTTGAGAAATACTTAACCGATTTGGATGCGGTTTTTTGCATTGGGTTGGAAATGAGGTCGGGAACGAAATGGGAATGAAACCGGAACGAAATGGAATTGGACCGGAACAAAATGGAATTGGAACAAAATTTTTAAATGGATCAGGAAACTAAAATTATCGATAAATATTGGAAAACTATCGATAAATATTGGAAAATTATCGATAAATTATCGATTAATTATCAAAAAATTATCGTTAAAATATCGAAAAATTATCGATAAATTATCGAAATATTATCGAAAAATTATTGATAAATTATCAAAAAATTATCGAAAAATTCAATAATCAATAAAAAATTCAAAAAATTATCGATACAAATCGAAAAATTGTCGATAAAAAAATCGATAAAATATCGAAAAATTATGAATAAAATATCGAAAAACTATCAATAAAATACCGATTTTCGATAAAATTACTAACATATGGTCTCAGAATGTATCGTACTCGCATGTGCAGGGTATTATAGCTTAGGTCAGACTGAAGATATTTCTCTTACTAGTTTTAACTATTTTTAGCTAGTTGTTTTCAGAATGGCTCATGCAAAAACTTTGTTTGTCTATACAAAAAAAAAATATATATTCAAAAAAAAGAAAAACAGTTCAAAAAACAGTACATTTTTGAAAAAACAGAACTTTTGCGTACTGTTTTGAGTGTTTTGAATAAAACAGTACTTTTTATAAAAAACAGTACATGTACTGTTTAAAACAGTACGTCTGGCACCCCTAGTTTGGGCACTTGGTTAAAAGCGGCGATTTATTATTGTGACAATTTCGAAAATGTAAAGACAATAATTCAAACATTCAACACTGATGATGCGGGAGCAATCGGTGCTTCCAAATAGATGTTCAATTCGAGTCGAGTAGTGAGCGAGTTAGCGTACATAAAAAATAACTTTTCGCAAATTATACATAGTTAGAAAATATTGAATGAAAGCACAGGTGAACCGCAATATTTCTTCCGATCCTTGATTTGGGCCGCATCATTTGCAATATAATTTTTTCGCTCTATTTTTTTCTCTCTCTCTGAAATGTTAGTACTAGATTTTTTCGGCAATGGGTGTGCTCACAACCATTGTATTTTTTTCAAACATGATGATACAAAAATACGACAATACGAGACCCTTGTGAATTCTCTCAGTATTTTACGACTGCAAGAACAAGGAATGTCATTGAAAGACAGCGTGGAAATCATAGAAAAGATTCGTTGAAAGTCAACAAACTCTACACAGACAAGTTTGAGGCTGTTTTACGTCGGAATAAGGATTATATCGCCATACTGAATATATAAAAAGTTTTGTATGAAGGAGCCGAGTCTACGGAACTTTATGTTAAAAAGCTCTCATCAGCGGAGCTTCTGTGCTTTGGCTTTTGTCCGACAACATCAACAGACGTAGAGCGAAGTTTTTCCTTGTATGGGAATTTGCTGACAGAAAGACGTAGATCGTCTATCTTTGAGAATTTGAAGATGCATTTGCTTTTATATTCCAACAATCAAATTTTAAAAAATATAGTAAATAAATCGTTATTTACGACGACTTTAGAATAATTTACGTACCCGATTTCGACTGGAACTGTTAATTGCGACTACAATAAGCAAGAGAAAAATATATGCATTTAACAAATATATAAATATTTTATATAATATAATACTTACAAAATGTAAATTACAAAAAAATATTATGATAATATTTATTTTAAACATACAAAGGTCGTTTTTGTAATCTTACATCAGTAGAAATAAAAAAAAATAAAAAAACGAATTTAATTTGTTGCAATTCAAGAAATTTTCATGCTTTTTTTATATTTTTCGTGAATATTTAATGCGCTTTTTTGGGGTTTTATCGTGCATATCTGCTGTTATGTTTTCGACGAAGCATGACCTTTATGTACAAAAAAATTGATGACCTTCTAGGGTTAAGGTGATTTTTTGCTTTTTTTTAGTTCAATAAAATCCGAGCCCTGGTTATGCGATGCAAATTTTGCTCGCTCGGCTTATGGCTGAAGAACTGTTTGTCCATCAATCACGGCTAAACGGCTGAACCGACATGTGCTATAGGATATATGAAGTTGAGATTGGACAAAGGGTCGTGGCACCTCCCATACAACACAAAATATGTCTACAAGATAATTTAGTAACTATTGAATTGAATTTGAATTGAATATTGAATATTTAAAGACGAAATTTGGCACGGAGTTGCAAAATAACTTTTCCAAGCTTTGTACCAAATATGGACATAATTGGACTAGGGGCGTGGCACCGCCCATACAACCCGTAACTTAAATACCAGCTAAGTAAGCAACTATTGGATATATTTTAATGAAATTTGGAATGGAGTTGTATAGTATGATTTCCCTGCTATGTGTCGACAAAGGGAACAATTGGACAAGGGGCGTGCATTACCCATACATTTTTCTACCCAATATCACGGTTAAACGGCTTTACTGATTTTATTGAAATTTTGAAGTAAAATTGTTTAAGTAATGAAATTTGCAATAGGACATAAGAGGTTGGATTTTGGCAACGGGGCGTGGCACCTGTCATACAACAAAAAGTATAACTTAGTAACCATCGCATATTGAGTGGTTCATGCCATCAACTGCGTCTTTGTACATAGTTTGGGTGAATCATGCCAGGTTGGCTTACAGATGTCACCAAGTGCGTTTTTCGGGTGAATCATGTTAGGTGGGATTACAGCTGCCATCAAGTGAGTCCTTGGACATTTTTTGGGTGAATCACACCGGGTGGGATTACAGCTGTCACCAAGTGCGTCCTTGGAGATTTTTTGGATGAACCATGACGGGTGGGATTACAGCTGTCACCAAGTGCGTCCTTGGACATGTTTTGGGTGAACCATGCCGGGTGGAATTACAGTTGCCACCAAGCGCGTCTTTAGACAATTTTTGGATGAACCATGACGGGTGGGATTACAGCTGCCACCAAGTGCATCCTTAAACATTTTTTGGGTGAACCATGCCGGGTGGGAATACAGCTGTCACCAAGTGAGTCCTTGGAGATTTTTTGATTTTCAGAATTTAAAAAGGAAAAAACAGTAGATTGAGTAAAAAAAAAATTTTTTTTAAATCAGTACACTTTTTTTTCATTTAGTTTAGTACATATCAATAAAAAAAATTTTTGAATCAGATAAAAAACCAATAATGCCTGAACATGTTTTTCAACCAACCTTGGGCAGCCAATGAATTTTTTTCTGCCCAAGTACTCAAAAAAGCAACTCTTTATTCGCTTTCTCTGCATATGTCAGTCGAAATAAAGTTGTTGTATGTTTTCTCTTCATTTTTTTTTACAGTGAGTGGCACTTTAAATCGTAAAAGGTTCCCAGCAAACAATTTTACTCTTTTTTGACTCTTTTAAGGCTCTCATTTGCTCTAATTGGAACCGTATATGTCGTGTTTCCCTTCCTGTAATGGCACGATGAAATGTATGAGATATGACTCTAATTGGAGTCAAAAATCTGACTCTAAAATGTGTCTTAAATATGATTCAAATGTGGGGCTGAAATATGGCTCTAAAAAGAGTCTAAAATATGACTCTAATTTGTTTCCCAAATATGACCAAATCTAACTTTTTTGATATCTGCAATGGTCATCTGTCCTGTTGTCAGGTATGGCCATGAATTCTATTTCAAATATCAAATCAAATTATTAACATTTCAAATATTAAAGCAAAACTTTTTGCCTTTTCCGGGGTTTGAACATGGGACCTCCTGTTTCGGTACTCATTGCTTAACCCACAGCTACGGTGCCTCTATCATTCATGCCGATAAAAACAAAGCATATTTTGAACTTCAAAAATTATTTTGGCTCAAAAAATCCTCAAAATTTAGATACTTTTCGGATCCTAAATTCTGAGTGCTCAAAAAATCTTCAAAAATTAGATACTTTTCGGACTCTAAATTCTGAGCGCTCATAATATTTTTTGCTGGGTTATATATTTATAGTTTCCTTTTGTAGTTTTATTGTGTAGATATTGGTGTTATTGAAAACGTCAAACCAATACCTTCCCTGAATTTTGACAATTTTTCGAAAAACTGGGTTTTTGGTTAATTTTTTATGAAAATTATCAAATTTTTTGTAATTTTGTCATTGTTGGCCGATATTTAAATTTTGAAAAATTCTCAAAATTCGGAGAAAAGTTTGATTACTTAACTTTCTTTTGCAAAGATTTTTTATTATTTTTTTAAAATGAAAATATGAGATTGAATATTGTTTCAGTGGCGACATTTGAATGCACTATTGAAAAAATTCAGTTGTATGGTATATTTTTAAAATGAAAATATGAGACTGAATATTGTTTTAGTGGCGACATTTGAATGCACTATGGAAAAAATGAAGTTGTATAGTTTTTCAATGTACAACTTTTTGGAAACTCTTCATCAAAAAGTGAATCCATATCAATATTTGACACCCTCAGATTGAAAAAACCATGAACAAAATGTGTATGCGAAAAAGCCATGGAAAAAATTTTGCATGAAGAAGCCGTGCAAAGTGAACGAGAACGAATTTTGGTGCAAGAAAGCTTATTATGAAAAACTGATGGAGCGGCCATGAGACTTTTACGCTAAAAAGCTTTTTATTAATTTTCTGTAAAAAATTCTGTTATGCAGATTTTTTTTCAAAAAGCACTTTTCATAAGAATTTTGTACAAAACATTATTTTGAAGAAATTTTGAGCTAAATATTTGTTTATTATTTTACGACTTAATTTTATTTCGACGAATATTTAAAATTTAGATATATTAATATTATCGCTTTTGTGAAAAATGGAAACGCAATTTTGTTAGCGCAAATTTTTTTGTATTGTTCGCAGTGAATCTGGGTACAAATTTTTAAATTTTGGTTTTTGTGTTTTTTTAGTTTGTAGGATTTTGTAATTTGTGCAATGTTCGTTATTTATGTACACTAGGTGACAAAATTTAAAAACAAAAATTCTTTCAATAAAATTTTAATTAAAAACAATTTGTGTTCTTCAATAAAATTTGTTAAATAATTTTCGTAAAAATTTCATTTAAAAAAAAAATTAAAAGTGTTTTTTTGGTTTTTTACGTAAAATACAGAAGCTATTTGGTTTTTTATTTTCTACAATTTGAAAGAAAACAACAACAATAAACGCACAAGTGTTCTTGTCACACAATCCTTCGCTTATCCCACAAAAAAAGAAATTGCTTGTTTATGGTTTACATTCCTCCAGTCGATGGTCAATGCTGGCGCAGCGAATTTCAGAAGGAAAACAAATGTTGATTTCGATTTAAATTTTGGATTTGGCTGTTTACTGCTTTATATATTTTAAATTCAATGCAGGAAATGAGATTCCAACAATTTGCATTACAACTATTCATCGTAAATTCATGCTGCAAATGAACAACTCATAAAATTTATCGCACATGCAAATCGCAACTAGTCCAACGCATCCTTTCAGTCGCACTTAACATCGAATTTATATCCCAATGAAATGTTGATCTTCGTTTTCGTTCCTTTACTGCATATGCACCACTAACCCAAAACAACTTAAAAAAATCATCACAAAAAAAGAATTTCTTAGACAACAAAACACACACGCGAATTCCCACGCAGCAAGAAAATTGGAGCCCACTTGTCTGTTCTACATGTAAACAGGTCGTCTACGCATGCACGCGACATGATCGCCGAGATCCAGTCGCGCCGCTTCGAGAAAGTACCTCCTAATTGCGCACACAAATAAGGGTGGTTTTCAGACACCACAGATTTTTAGTTCGCGCATTGTTTTCCTTCTGAAATTCGCTGCGTCAGCATGGACCATCGACTGGAGGAATGTAAACCATAAACAGCAATTTCTTTTTTTGTGGGATAAGCGAAGGAATGTGTGACGCACAACTGAAAGGGGCGTAGTAGAACCAGAGAAGAAAGTCTTTTGGTTGCGTGTATGTATACACAAAACTTCAATAATTCACAATTTATTATTAAATTGTTGTGTTCATATGAAATGCTATTTGCAGGAAGTTTAAAAATTATATAAATACATCGATACACCTTAAAACACACATGCTATGTTCACAAAATTGTAGAAAATAAAAAACCAAATAGCTTCTGTATTTTACGTAAAAAATTTTCACGACAATTGTTTGACAAATTTTATTGAAGAACACAAATTTTTTTTAATTAAAATTTTATTGAAAGAATTTTTGTTTTTAAATTTTGTCGCATAGGGTACATAAAAAACGAACATTGCACAAATTAAAACTCCTACAAACTAAAAAAACACAAAAACCAAAATTTAAAAATGTGTACCTAAATTCACTGCGAACAATACAAAAAAACTTGCAGCTAACAAGCTTGCGTTTCCATTTTTCACAAAAGCTATAATAGTAATATATCTAAATCTTAAATATGCTTCGAAATAAAATTAATCCGTAAAATTCAAACAAATATTTAGCTCAAAATTTCTTCAAAATAATGTTTTGTACAAAATTCTTATGAAAAGTGCTTTTTGAAAAAAAATCTGCATAATAAAAATTTTCACAGAAAATTAATAAAAAGCTTTTTGGCGTAAAATTCTGATGGCCGCTCCATCAGTTTTTCATACTAAGCTTTCTTGCACCAAAATTCGTTCTCGTTCACTTTGCACGGCTTCTTCATGCAAAATTTTTTCCATGGCTTTTTCGTAAACACATTTTGTTCAGGGTTTTTTCAATCTGAGCGTGACATTTATACCCTGCACACTAGTGTCCAAGGGTATATTGTTTTTGTCACGCCGATTGTAACGCCCATAAGGAGGAGTGTCCGGTATGGAAAAGTATATATATTCTTGATCAGCATCACCTCCTGAGTCGATTAGTACATGTCCGTCTGTCCGTCTGTCTGTCATTTCGCACGATAACTGTCGTAGCTTTTAAGCTATCGACCCCAAATTTTGGGATTCCTCAAATTTTGGCATTCCTCTTATTTTGGCGAATGATTTGACGGTATTGAAAATGGGCAACATCGGATAAGAGCCACGCCTACCTCCCATACAAAATGGCCGCCAATTTTATATTATTTTCGTTTATCTTGAGAAATACTTAACCGATTTGGATGCGGTTTTTTGCATTGGGTTGGAAATGAGGTCGGGAACGAAATGGGAATGAAACCGGAACGAAATGGAATTGGAAAATGGAATTGGAACAAAATTTTTAAATGGATCAGGAAACTAAAATTATCGATAAATATTGGAAAATTATCGATAAATATTGGAAAATTATCGATAAAATATCGATCAATTATCGAAAAATTATCGATCAATTATCGAAAAATTATCGTTTAATTATCAAAAAATTATCGTTAAAATATCGAAAAATTATCGGTAAATTATCGAAAAATTATCGATAAATTATCAAAAAATTATCGAAAAATTATCGATAAAAAAATCGAAAAATTATCAATAAAAAATTCAAAAAATTATCGATACAAATCGAAAAATTGTCGATAAAAAAATCGATAAGTTGTCGATAAAATATCGAAAAATTATGAATAAAATATCGAAAAACTATCAATAAAATACCAATTTTCGATAAAATTACTAACATATGGTCTCAGAATGTATCGTACTCGCATGTGCAGGGTATTATAGCTTAGGTCAGACTGAAGATATTTCTCTTACTAGTTTTAACTATTTTTAGCTAGTTGTTTTCAGAATGGCTCATGCAAAAACTTTGTTTGTCTATACAAAAAAAAAATATATATTCAAAAAAAAGAAAAACAGTTCAAAAAACAGTACATTTTTGAAAAAACAGAACTTTTGCGTACTGTTTTGAGTGTTTTGAATAAAACAGTACTTTTTATAAAAAACAGTACATGTACTGTTTAAAACAGTACGTCTGGCACCCCTAGTTTGGGCACTTGGTTAAAAGCGGCGATTTATTATTGTGACAATTTCGAAAATGTAAAGACAATAATTCAAACATTCAACACTGATGATGCGGGAGCAATCGGTGCTTCCAAATAGATGTTCAATTCGAGTCGAGTAGTGAGCGAGTTAGCGTACATAAAAAATAACTTTTCGCAAATTATACATAGTTAGAAAATATTGAATGAAAGCACAGGTGAACTGCAATATTTCTTCCGATCCTTGATTTGGGCCGCATCATTTGCAATATAATTTTTTCGCTCTATTTTTTTCTCTCTCTCTGAAGTGTTAGTACTAGATTTTTTCGGCAATGGGTGTGCTCACAACCATTGTATTTTTTTCAAACATGATGATACAAAAATACGACAATACGAGACCCTTGTGAATTCTCTCAGTATTTTACGACTACAAGAACAAGGAATGTCATTGAAAGACAGCGTGGAAATCATAGAAAAGATTCGTTGAAAGTCAACAAACTCTACACAGACAAGTTTGAGGCTGTTTTACGTCGGAATAAGGATTATATTGCCATACTGAATATATAAAAAGTTTTGTATGAAGGAGCCGAGTCTACGGAACTTTATGTTAAAAAGCTCTCATCAGCGGAGCTTCTGTGCTTTGGCTTTTGTCCGACAACATCAACAGACGTAGACCGAAGTTTTTCCTTGTATGGGAATTTGCTGACAGAAAGACGTAGATCGTCTATCTTTGAGAATTTGAAGATGCATTTGCTTTTATATTCCAACAATCCAATTTTAAAAAATATAGTAAATAAATCGTTATTTACGACGACGTTAGAATAATTTACGTACCCGATTTCGACTGGAACTGTTAATTGCGACTACAATAAGCAAGAGAAAAATATATGCATTTAACAAATATATAAATATTTTATATAATATAATACTTACAAAATGTAAATTACAAAAAAATATTATGATAATATTTATTTTAAACATACAAAGGTCGTTTTTGTAATCTTACATCAGTAGAAATAAAAAAAAATAAAAAAACGAATTTAATTTGTTGCAATTCAAGAAATTTTCATGCTTTTTTTTATATTTTTCGTGAATATTTAATGCGCTTTTTTGGGGTTTTATCGTGCATATCTGCTGTTATGTTTTCGACGAAGCATGACCTTTATGTACAAAAAAATTGATGACCTTCTAGGGTTAAGGTAATTTTTTGCTTTTTTTTAGTTCAATAAAATCCGAGCCCTGGTTATGCGATGCAAAATTTGCGCGCTCGGCTTATGGCTGAAGAACTGTTTGTCCATCAATCACGGCTAAACGGCTGAACCGACATGTGCTATAGGATATATGAAGTTGAGATTGGACAAAGGGTCGTGGCACCTCCCATACAACACAAAATATGTCTACAAGATAATTTAGTAACTATTGAATTGAATTTGAATTGAATATTGAATATTTAAAGACGAAATTTGGCACGGAGTTGCAAAATAACTTTTCCAAGCTTTGTACCAAATATGGACATAATTGGACTAGGGGCGTGGCACCGCCCATACAACCCGTAACTTAAATACCAGCTAAGTAAGCAACTATTGGATATATTTTAATGAAATTTGGAATGGAGTTGTATAGTATGATTTCCCTGCTATGTGTCGACAAAGGGAACAATTGGACAAGGGGCGTGCACTACCCATACATTTTTCTACCCAATATCACGGTTAAACGGCTTTACTGATTTTATTGAAATTTTGAAGTAAAATTGTTTAAGTAATGAAATTTGCAATAGGACATAAGAGGTTGGATTTTGACAACGGGGCGTGGCACCTCCCATACAACAAAAAGTATAACTTAGTAACCATCGCATATTGAGTGGTTCATGCCATCAACTGCGTCTTTGTACATAGTTTGGGTGAATCATGCCAGGTTGGCTTACAGCTGTCACCAAGTGCGTTTTTTGGGTGAATCATGTTAGGTGGGATTACAGCTGCCATCAAGCGCGTCCTTGGACATTTTTTGAATGAACCATGACTGGTGGGATTACAGCTGCCACCAAGTGAGTCCTTGGACATTTTTTGGGTGAATCACACCGGGTGGGATTACAGCTGTCACCAAGTGCGTCCTTGGAGATTTTTTGGATGAACCATGACGGGTGGGATTACAGCTGTCACCAAGTGCGTCCTTGGACATGTTTTGGGTGAACCATGCCGGGTGGAATTACAGTTGCCACCAAGCGCGTCTTTAGACAATTTTTGGATGAACCATGACGGGTGGGATTACAGCTGCCACCAAGTGCATCCTTAAACATTTTTTGGGTGAACCATGCCGGGTGGGAATACAGCTGTCACCAAGTGAGTCCTTGGAGATTTTTTGATTTTCAGAATTTAAAAAGGAAAAAACAGTAGATTGAGTAAAAAAAAAATTTTTTTTAAATCAGTACACTTTTTTTTCATTTAGTTTAGTACATATCAATAAAAAAAATTTTTGAATCAGATAAAAAACCAATAATGCCTGAACATGTTTTTCAACCAACCTTGGGCAGCCAATGAATTTTTTTCTGCCCAAGTACTCAAAAAAGCAACTCTTTATTCGCTTTCTCTGCATATGTCAGTCGAAATAAAGTTGTTGTATGTTTTCTCTTCATTTTTTTTTACAGTGAGTGGCACTTTAAATCGTAAAAGGTTCCCAGCAAACAATTTTACTCTTTTTTGACTCTTTTAAGGCTCTCATTTGCTCTAATTGGAACCGTATATGTCGTGTTTCCCTTCCTGTAATGGCACGATGAAATGTATGAGATATGACTCTAATTGGAGTCAAAAATCTGACTCTGAAATGTGTCTTAAATATGATTCAAATGTGGGGCTGAAATATGGCTCTAAAAAGAGTCTAAAATATGACTCTAATTTGTTTCCCAAATATGACCAAATCTAACTTTTTTGATATCTGCAATGGTCATCTGTCCTGTTGTCAGGTATGGCCATGAATTCTATTTCAAATATCAAATCAAATTATTAACATTTCAAATATTAAAGCAAAACTTTTTGCCTTTTCCGGGGTTTGAACATGGGACCTCCTGTTTCGGTACTCATTGCTTAACCCACAGCTACGGTGCCTCTATCATTCATGCCGATAAAAACAAAGCATATTTTGAACTTCAAAAATTATTTTGGCTCAAAAAATCCTCAAAATTTAGATACTTTTCGGATCCTAAATTCTGAGTGCTCAAAAAATCTTCAAAAATTAGATACTTTTCGGACTCTAAATTCTGAGCGCTCATAATATTTTTTGCTGGGTTATATATTTATAGTTTCCTTTTGTAGTTTTATTGTGTAGATATTGGTGTCATTAAAAACGTCAAACCAATACCTTCCCTGAATTTTGACAATTTTTCTAAAAACTGGGTTTTTGGTTAATTTTTTATGAAAATTATAAAATTTTTTGTAATTTTGTCATTGTTGGCCGATATTTAAATTTTGAAAAATTCTCAAAATTCGGAGAAAAGTTTGATTACTTAACTTTCTTTTGCAAAGATTTTTTATTATTTTTTAAAATGAAAATATGAGATTGAATATTGTTTCAGTGGCGACATTTGAATGCACTAGGGAAAAAATTAAGTTGTATAGTATATTTTTAAAATGAAAATATGAGACTGAATATTGTTTTAGTGGCGACATTTGAATGCACTATGGAAAAAATGAAGTTGTATAGTTTCTCAATGTACAACTTTTTGGAAACTCTTCATCAAAAAGTGAATCCATATCAATATTTGACACCCTCAGATTGAAAAAACCATGAACAAAATGTGTATGCGAAAAAGCCATGGAAAAAATTTTGCATGAAGAAGCCGTGCAAAGTGAACGAGAACGAATTTTGGTGCAAGAAAGCTTATTATGAAAAACTGATGGAGCGGCCATGAGACTTTTACGCTAAAAAGCTTTTTATTAATTTTCTGTAAAAAATTCTGTTATGCAGATTTTTTTTCAAAAAGCACTTTTCATAAGAATTTTGTACAAAACATTATTTTGAAGAAATTTTGAGCTAAATATTTGTTTATTATTTTACGACTTAATTTTATTTCGACGAATATTTAAAATTTAGATATATTAATATTATCGCTTTTGTGAAAAATGGAAACGCAATTTTGTTAGCGCAAATTTTTTTGTATTGTTCGCAGTGAATCTGGGTACAAATTTTTAAATTTTGGTTTTTGTGTTTTTTTAGTTTGTAGGATTTTGTAATTTGTGCAATGTTCGTTATTTATGTACACTAGGTGACAAAATTTAAAAACAAAAATTCTTTCAATAAAATTTTAATTAAAAACAATTTGGGTTCTTCAATAAAATTTGTTAAATAATTTTCGTAAAAATTTCATTTAAAAAAAAAATTAAAAGTGTTTTTTTGGTTTTTTACGTAAAATACAGAAGCTATTTGGTTTTTTATTTTCTACAATTTGAAAGAAAACAACAACAATAAACGCACAAGTGTTCTTGTCACACAATCCTTCGCTTAAAAAGAAATTGCTTGTTTATGGCTTACATTCCTCCAGTCGATGGTCAATGCTGGCGCAGCGAATTTCAGAAGGAAAACAAATGTTGATTTCGATTTAAATTTTGGATTTGGCTGTTTACTGCTTTATATATTTTAAATTCAATGCAGGAAATGAGATTCCAACAATTTGCATTACAACTATTCATCGTAAATTCATGCTGCAAATGAACAACTCATAAAATTTATCGCACATGCAAATCGCAACTAGTCCAACGCATCCTTTCAGTCGCACTTAACATCGAATTTATATCCCAATGAAATGTTGATCTTCGTTTTCGTTCCTTTACTGCATATGCACCACTAACCCAAAACAACTTAAAAAAATCATCACTAAAAAGAATTTCTTAGACAACAAAACACACACGCGAATTCCCACGCAGCAAGAAAATTGGAGCCCACTTGTCTGTTCTACATGTAAACAGGTCGTCTACGCATGCACGCGACATGATCGCCGAGATCCAGTCGCGCCGCTTCGAGAAAGTACCTCCTAATTGCGCACACAAATAAGGGTGGTTTTCAGACACCACAGATTTTTAGTTCGCGCATTGTTTTCCTTCTGAAATTCGCTGCGTCAGCATGGACCATCGACTGGAGGAATGTAAACCATAAACAGCAATTTCTTTTTTTGTGGGATAAGCGAAGGAATGTGTGACGCACAACTGAAAGGGTTTCTATGCGCGTAGTAGAACCAGAGAAGAAAGTCTTTTGGTTGCGTGTATGTATACACAAAACTTCAATAATTCACAATTTATTATTAAATTGTTGTGTTCATATGAAATGCTATTTGCAGGAAGTTTAAAAATTATATTTCGTTTATCTTGAGAAATACTTAACCGATCGCCTCCAAATTTGGGATTCCTCTTTTTTTGGACGGTATTGAAAATGGGCAACATCGGATAAGAGCCACGCCTACCTCCCATACAAAATGGCTGCCAATTTTATATTATTTTCGTTTATCTTGAGAAATACTTAACCGATCGCCTCCAAATTTTGGCATTCCTCTTATTTTGGCGAATGATTTGACGGTATTGAAAATGGGCAACATCGGATAAGAGCCACGCCTACCTCCCATACAAAATGGCCGCCAATTTTATATTATTTTCGTTTATCTTGAGAAATACTTAACCGATTTGGATGCGGTTTTTTGCATTGGGTTGGAAATGAGGTCGGGAACGAAATGGGAATGAAACCGGAACGAAATGGAATTGGAAAATGGAATTGGAACAAAATTTTTAAATGGATCAGGAAACTAAAATTATCGATAAATATTGGAAAATCATCGATAAATATTGGAAAATTATCGATAAAATATCGATCAATTATCGAAAAATTATCGATCAATTATCGAAAAATTATCGTTTAATTATCAAAAAATTATCGTTAAAATATCGAAAAATTATCGGTAAATTATCAAAAAATTATCGAAAAATTATCAATAAAAAAATCGAAAAATTATCAATAAAAAATTCAAAAAATTATCGATACAAATCGAAAAATTGTCGATAAAAAAATCGATAAGTTGTCGATAAAATATCGAAAAATTATGAATAAAATATCGAAAAACTATCAATAAAATACCAATTTTCGATAAAATTACTAACATATGGTCTCAGAATGTATCGTACTCGCATGTGCAGGGTATTATAGCTTAGGTCAGACTGAAGATATTTCTCTTACTAGTTTTAACTATTTTTAGCTAGTTGTTTTCAGAATGGCTCATGCAAAAACTTTGTTTGTCTATACAAAAAAAAAATATATATTCAAAAAAAAGAAAAACAGTTCAAAAAACAGTACATTTTTGAAAAAACAGAACTTTTGCGTACTGTTTTGAGTGTTTTGAATAAAACAGTACTTTTTATAAAAAACAGTACATGTACTGTTTAAAACAGTACGTCTGCCACCCCTAGTTGGTGCACCTGGTTAAAAGCGGCGATTTATTATTGTGACAATTTCGAAAATGTAAAGACAATAATTCAAACATTCATCACTGAGAGCGATCGGTGCTTCCAAAGAGATGTTCAATTCGGGTCGAGTAGTGAGCGATTTAGCGTACATAAAAAATAACTTTTCGCAAATTATACATAATTAGGGAATTCACAAGGATCTCGTGTCGGTCGTATTGTTGTATTGTCGTGAATAAATACGATAGTTGTAAAAATGTTGTTGCTGTTTTCCATACAAAAAAAAAAAATACGATAATACAACTTTGCAACTGTGTTTCTATGACTCTCGTATTGATTCTTCTTCTTATTTGAAAAGTAATTGGAGGAAATTGTTAAAATTTCTTTTAGGGACTATTTTTAATGCATAAAACGTGCACAACTTGCGAAAATATTGCAACAAACATCGTGGTGACATCAAAACTTTTTTGGATGAACCATGCCGGGTGTAATTACAGTTGCCACCAAGCGCGTCCTTAGACATTTTTTGGATGAACCATGACGGGTAGGATTACAGCTGCCACCAAGTGCGTCCTTGGAGAATTTTTGATTTTCAGATTTTAAATAGGGAAAAACAGTACATTGAGTAAAAAAAAAAGTACAATTTGAAAAAAATCAGTACACTTTTTTTTCATTTAGTTTAGTACATATCAATAAAAAAAAACAAATAATACTTACTTAGTGCTCGATTACAATACCGAGAAAATGGCGCCTGAAAATGTTTTTCAAATGTTCATTTACCCTGGGCAGCCAATGAATTTTTTTCTGCCCAAGTACTCAAAAAAGCAACTCTTTATTCGCTTTCTCTGCATATGTCAGTCGAAATAAAGTTGTTGTATGTTTTCTCTTCATTTTTTTTACAGTGAGTGGCACTTCAAATCGTATACCATAAAAGGTTCCCAGCAAACAATTTTACTCTTTTTTGACTCTTTTAAGGCTCTCATTTGCTCTATTTGGAACCGTATATGGCGTGTTTCCCTTCCTGTAATGGCATGATGAAATGTATGAGATATGACTCTAATTGGAGTCAAAAATCTGACTCTAAAATGTGTCTTAAATATGATTCAAATGTGGGGCTGAAATATGGCTCTAAAAAGAGTCTAAAATATGACTCTAATTTGTTTCCCAAATATGACCAAATCTAACTTTTTTGATATCTGCAATTATCAGCTGTCCTCTTGTCAGGTATATCCATGGAATTCTATTTCAAATATCAAATTATTAACATTTCAAATATTAAAGAAAAACTTTTTGCCTTTTCCGGGGTTTGAACATGGGACCTCCTGTTTCGTAACTCATTGCTTAACCCACTGAGCTACGGTTCCTCTATCATTGATGCCGATAAAAACAAAGCATATTTTGAAATTCAAAAATTATTTTGGCTCAAAAAATCCTCAAAAATTAGATACTTTTCGGACCCTAAATTCTGAGTGCTCAAAAGATCCTCAAAAATTAGATACTTTTCGGACTCTAAATTCTGAGCGCTCATAAGATTTTTTGCTGGGTTGTATATTTATAGTTTCCTTTTGTAGTTTTATTGTGTAGATATTGTTGTCATTGAAAACGTCAAACCAATACCTTCCCTGAATTTTGAGAATTTTCCTAAAATTATGAAAATTATCAAATTTTTTGTAATTATGTCATTGTTGGCCGATATTTTAATTTTGAAAAAATTCTGAAAATTCGGAGAAAAGTTTGATTACTTAAATTTCTTTTGCAAAGATTTTTTTATATTTTTTTAAAATGAAAATATGAGACTGAATATTGTTTCAGTGGCGACATTTGAATGCACTATGGAAAAAATGAAGTTGTATAGTATTTTTTTAAAATGAAAATATGAGACTGAATATTGTTTCAGTGGCGACATTTGAATGCGCTATGGAAAAAATTAAGTTGTATAGTTTCTCAATGTACAACTTTTTGGAAACTCTTCATCAAAAAGTGAATCCATATCAATATTTATACTAGGGATGTGTCGGAGCTCCGCATCCGCCTCCGCTTCCGCGGAGCTTCCGCACTAAATTGACATCCGCATAGACATCCGCATCCGCAAATCACACATTTAAAACATCCGCATTCGCATCCGCGACATGACATCCGCATGTATGCGGATCTTTTCAAATTATAGCTTTTTGCACTTTTCTGAAAATTTTTTTACTGTGTTTTTGGTTTTTTCTCAGAAACTATAGGCGATCTGTGCAAAATTTTGTCAGATTCAGTTTCAGAACGTCAAAATACCCAACACAAAAATTAAAAAAGCGCAAATTTAGAAAAAGTTGTTGAAAACACCCGCTTTCGCATCCGGCTCCGCATCCTCGGATGTCATTTTCAAACACCCGCATCCGCCTCCGCATCCGCAACGAGGCTTTTTACAGCTCCGCATCCGCCTCCGCAAAACTCACATCCGTCACATCCCTAATTTATACCCTGCACACTAGTGTCCAAGGGTATATTGTTTTTGTCACACCGATTGTAACGCCCATAAGGAGGAGTGTCAGGTATGGAAAAGTATATATATTCTTGATCAGCATCACCTCCTGAGTCGATTAGTACATGTCCGTCTGTCTGTCATTTCGCACGATAACTGTCGTAGCTTTTGAGCTATCGACACCAAATTTTGGGATTCCTCTTATTTTGTAGAATGATTCGACGGTATTGAAAATGGGCAACATCGGATAAGAGCCACGCCTACCTCTTATACAAAATGGCTGCCAATTTTATATTATTTTCGTTTATCTTGAGAAATACTTAACCGATTTGGATGCGGTTTTTTGCATTGGGTTGGAAATGAGGTCGGGAACGAAATTGGAATGAAACTGGAACGAAATGGAATTGGACCGGAACAAAATGGAATTGGAACAAAATTTTTAAATGGATCAGGAAACTAAAATTATCGATAAATATTGGAAATTTATCGATAAAATATCGATAAATTATCGATTAATTATCAAAAAATTATCGTTAAATTATCGAAAAATGATCGATAAATTATCGAAAAATTGTCGATAAATTATCGAAAAATTATCGATAAATTATCAAAAAATTATCAAAAAATTATCGAAAAATTATCGATAAATTATCGATAAAAAAAACGAAAAATTATCGATAAAAAATCGAAAAATTATCAATAAAAAATTTAAAAAATTATCGATACAAATCGAAAAATTGTTGATAAAAAATCGATAATTTATCGATAAAATATCGAAAAATTATGAATAAAATATCGAACAACTATCAATAAAATACCGATTTTCGATAAAATTACTAACATATGGTCTCAGAATGTATCGTACTCGCATGTGCAGGGTATTATAGCTTAGGTCAGACTGAAGATATTTCTCTTACTAGTTTTAACTATTTTTAGCTATTTGTTTTCAGAATGGCTCATGCAAAAAATTTGTTTGTACAAAAAAAAATATATATATTCAAAGAAAAGAAAAACAGTTCAAAAACAGTACATTTCTGAAAAAACAGAACTTTTGCGTACTGTTTTGAGTGTTTTGAATAAAACAGTACTTTTTATAAAAAACAGTACATGTACTGTTTAAAACAGTACGTCTGCCACCCCTAGTTGGTGCACCTGGTTAAAAGCGGCGATTTATTATTGTGACAATTTCGTATTGATTCTTCTTCTTATTTGAAAAGTAATTGGAGGAAATTGTTAAAATTTCTTTTAGGGACTATTTTTAATGCATAAAACGTGCACAACTTGCCGAAAATATTGCAACAAACATCGTGGAGACATCAAAACTTTTTTGGATGAACCATGACGGGTGGGATTACAGCTGCCACCAAGTGCGTCCTTGGACATGTTTTGGGTGAACCATGCCGGGTGTAATTACAGTTGCCACCAAGCGCGTCCTTAGACATTTTTTGGATGGACCATGACGGGTAGGATTACAGCTGCCACCAAGTGCGTCCTTGGAGAATTTTTGATTTTCAGATTTTAAATAGGGAAAAACAGTACATTGAGTAAAAAACATTGAAAAAATTCTGAAAATTCGGAGAAAAGTTTGATTACTTAAATTTCTTTTGCAAAGATTTTTTATTATTTTTTTTAAATGAAAATATGAGATTGAATATTGTTTCAGTGGCGACATTTGAATGCACTATGGAAAAAATGAAATTGTATAGTATTTTTTTAAAATGAAAATATGAGACTGAATATTGTTTCAGTGGCGACATTTGAATGCACTATGGAAAAAATGAAGTTGTATAGTTTCTCAATGTACAACTTTTTGGAAACTCTTCATCAAAAAGTGTATCCATATCAATATTTATACTAGGGATGTGTCGGAGCTCCGCATCCGCCTCCGCCTCTGCTTCCGCGGAGCATCCGCACTAAATTGACATCCGCATAGACATCCGCAGCCGCAAATAACACATTTAAAACATCCGCATCAGCATTCGCATCCGCGACATGACATCTGCATGTATGCGGATCTTTTCAACTTATAGCTTTTTGCACTTTTCTGAAAATTTTTTTACTGTGTTTTTGGTTTTTTCTCAGAAACTATAGGCGATCTGTGCAAAATTTTGTCAGATTCAGTTTCAGAACGTCAAAATACCCAACACAAAAATTAAAAAAGCGCAAATTTAGAAAAAGTTGTTGAAAACACCCGCTTTCGCATCCGGCTCCGCATCCGCGGATGTCATTTTCAAACATTTTTACAGCTCCGCATCCGCCTCCGCAAAACTCACATCCGTCACATCCCTAATTTATACCCTGCACACTAGTGTCCAAGGGTATATGGTTTTTGTCACGCCGATTGTAACGCCCATAAGGAGGAGTGTCAGGTATGGAAAAGTATATATATTCTTGATCAGCATCACCTCCTGAGTCGATTAGTACATGTCCGTCTGTCTGTCATTTCGCACGATAACTGTCGTAGCTTTTGAGCTATCGACCCCAAATTTTGGGATTCCTCTTATTTTGGCGAATGATTGGACGGTATTGAAAATGGGCAACATCGGATAAGAGCCACGCCTACCTCTTATACAAAATGGCTGCCAATTTTATATTATTTTCGTTTATCTTGAGAAATACTTAACCGATCGCCTCCAAATTTTGGCATTCCTCTTATTTTGGCAAATGATTTGACGGTATTGAAAGTGGACAACATCGGATAAGAGCCACGCCAACCTCCCATACAAAATGGCCGCCAATTTTATATTATTTTCATTTATCTTGAGAAATACTTAACCGATCGCCTCCAAATTTTGGCATTCCTCTTATTTTGGCAAATGATTGGGCAACATCGGATAAGAACCACGCCTACCACCCATACAAAATGGCCGCTAAATTTGTATTATTTTCGATTATCTTGAGAAATACTGAACCAATTTGGATGCGGTTTTTTGCATTGAGTTGGAAATGAGGTCGGGAATGAAACCGGATGGAATTGAACCGGAACAAAATGGAATTGGAACAAAATTTTTAAATGGATCAGGAGACTAAAATTGTCGATAAACATTGTAAAATTATCGATAAAATATCGATAAGAAATCGATAAATTATCGAAAAATTATCGATAAATTATCGAAAAATTATCTGTTTGCGGCTCTAAGGCTTAACTGATAATTGCAGACCTGCGCGCATACCTTTTGATGCAACCTTTCCTTACATTGACATTAAATTTTTTGACATTTTCTTTTTCTCATTACGGAAATTTTCTCACGACATTCATTCATTGTAAAACAGTCCACTGCAAACCACGTTTCTTTATGTAACACGATTTTTCTTTGAACTTTAATAAACAGATTATAACCTTAAACATCATAAAATTACGCGTCTTTATTTCACAAACATTTTTGGTCATTCGAACAACGGATCGGTAAAGTGGATTAATTAATCGCAAAATGGAATCGCTTATTCGACAAAGAGCTTCCATTAAAGCTCAAATAACACGCATTGACAGATTCGTGCAGAAGCCCGAGAGCTCCATCGCGGAAATCAAAGTGCGATACGCTAAAATTGATGACATTATCAAACAATTCGACGTTGTGCAAACTGCTATAGAGCAGTCGGTACCCGATGATAAACTAGAGCAAGAGGAAGGGGAGCGAAACGACTTTGAATCCAACAGCTATAGAGTAAAGGCACGAATGTTTGAGACTCTGGAAGGCCATTTGCTTCTGCAGAGACGTCGTCACTCGGAGCAGTGCTGGACAGCTTGGCAGAAAGTCACACAACGTTGAATACCTTATTGAAGAGCTTTAGTTCAGAATCGCAAAGACGAGAATTCACAGTGAATCACATATATTCCAAGCCACAACTGCCTGAATTTGCGGTACCAGCACGCTGGTACCGCAAAAGATGGAATACTTGCAGTCACGTGTTAAGGGAGATGCTTCGTCGGTTATAAAACATCTTCCCCCAGCGATGAAAATTTCGAAATTGCGTGGAAAATATTGTGTGATCTCTATAATCGTCGACGTGCATATGGAGAAACTGTTCGAACTAAGTGCGGTCAAAACGGGTAGTGTTTCTGAAATCCGAGTCTTTTATCGCATAACAAACGAAAATTACAACGCGTTAATCGTTTTAAAGCAGCCCGTAGTATCATGGGCAAAAGTGTTGCTTTATCATTTGGTCAAGAAGCTGGACAAAGATACAAAACTGGCATGGTCTCGAGAGATCATGCCAGTTCCTCTTTAGTTTGCATCCTCTTTAGTTTTTTTGCACAAGTTTGTGGGGTAGAGATCGCTACATATTACGCACGGTACCGCAATGAGTAGATTGGGTGAGATTCCCCTTTTTTTAGGGACTTTGGATCAAATTCCAGTTCCGCTCGGAATAGTGGTTGGGGAATTTTATCTCGATTTTGTATATTGAAAACTGATTTTACTTGGAATTTCAATTCGTTTAAAGCGCTTTTTATTTCATTGCATTCAACAAACGAGTCAATGCCTTTCAGAACAACGGAGAGTCCTTTGGAGAGTTCGTTTGAAGTAGGCGTCAATGCCTGTCTGCGCTGCCGTTGCCTTTATATTATGCTCTCCAGAGATAGAGCTACTTTGAAGCTTTGTTGGTTTAAATTTATCGATTTTTCGCTCATTTATATTTTGAGCGGGAGTAACGCAAAGGGGAATTTGCATGTTGTGCTGAAATGGAATTTCGAGAACAAAAGGCGAAACAGAGTTACCTGTGTGTGTGTTGGGAGTAGCACATTCTTTACTCCATGAGAGAAGTACAGGCGTGAGAGATCCGTGTATAACGGGAGTACATGGCAACACTAACTAAACTGTGTGCTTAGAGAGCGATGCATTGTGTGATGATGGACGAAGAGCGTCATCGATATCGGGGACACATAATTTTTCGCGGCTTTCGCACTTTCTTGTGTTTGTAACATGTTTGCACTTTCTTCTTCTGTTTCGCTTTCTTGTGAGCGAGAAGCTGAATTCGGCGTGAGAGACGCGTTTGTTTTTTTTGGGGAATGTTTTATTCCCATTTTTTTGCAATTTGTTTTTTATTTTTTATTGGTTTTTTCTAGTGTTATGCAGCGGCTCCGACGATGCCGACTGCGCGAAAAGTAAATATTATCACTTTGTTATGTTTTTCGCGGACTTTGTGTTAATTGAAATTTAATATTTTCGTGTTTTTTTCTTGTTTTTTGTGGAGCCGAAAAGTTTGCGACTGCATCAAAAGAGAGGATTCAGTTACTTCTAATTGTGTAGGAATTTTATTGAGCTCTGCAAATCTTTTGGTTTAACACGCCGGCCACGAGAATAGCAAAATTCGCCATTTTTTTTTCTCAGTCAGTGATGTGAAAATATGAAATGTCAAAAAACACGAGGTTGCCACCTGTGTACATACCAACTGGTAATCAGGGTTGCATCTTTCACAAATATGCACATGAACGATGGTCAGACATAATGTCCTCAGTAATGAAACACAAATGAGGTCTAGGAAAAAAAAAGGAAAACAGAACACAACAGATCAAAACAACGGGGGGAAAAAAATCCCACCACAAACACAAGTAAATTCCGACGAATCACAAGAAGAATTTAAGCATCACGAGATCTACAGCGCAGCTAAGCAAATCAAAACGGGGAAAAAAAACCCGCCGCAAATTTGGCATCACTGCTTACAACTATGGCAACGATCTGCTGCAACTGACAGACACAAAACCAAAGGGAACATTCAACATTTAACAACAGAACCAGCAACATGAAACAAAACATACACTACATTTACACAGCCACTACAGCATACCCAACAGTGAACCGGAGGAAACAGGAGAAGAACAGCTAAATTGGAGGTTGGCCATCGAGATTGACCGACAACTCTACAGCAGAGCTGGAAGAGATTTTGGTGACTCTGCAAGCGACAAATCCAAACAGCGTGCTGGAACCAACTCAACCAATCGAGACAAGAGTCACGCAACGACCAAGGGCCACGCTCTGTTGGCTGGAGGCTCTGCAAGAGGAGCTGGACGCGGTACTGTCATCACGTCTAAAAAAAAAAAACTAAAAACATACCCAAGTGTCATTTAGACGTCTGATTGACGGTAGGAATTATCAAGTCCGGATTAGTAGGCCAAGTGAGGGTCATCTTCACGCACCCCATGAAAAGGGGGGTGTGAGAACACAAATATATGTCTGTAATTTGTAAAAACTGAATTGTGATACTGAAATTAAATACAAAAAAAGGACTGAATTACCAAATAAAAAAAAAAAGAAAAGAACATTAAAACATATTTTAACAATAACAAATTCCCATAGGATACAGGCCGTTATACAAAAGCGCAGGTGCAGGTGGTGCCACAAACAACAATACATTCGATATTCCCGGCGCGGGTAGAGAAGTGAGGAACAAAAATGGGCAACTACAGCTACTTGAGAACCCAGACAACACTTTTGAAATACAAACAACAATACGATCGATGCGATGAGGTCTAGCATATATAAGGATATAAGGTCTAGCATATATATATATCTGTAATGATATTAGGAAGAAAGTAGCCAAAAACACTTAAAAACTTGAAAGTTTAAAAATCTTTAATTTTGGCTGTCCGGAATAACTGTGTTTTCCGAGCCCTGATCGTTTCCCTGATCCTTTCCTTTATTGTTTATGATTCTTACGTTTCGATTTGTGTTTTTGTTAGAGTATCTGTTTCTGTGGTTGTTGTTATTTCTGTTTTGGTTTCGGTTGAAACAGTTGTTGTTATTTCGGTTTTGGTTTCGCTTGAAACTGTTGTTTTGGTTTTGGTTCTAGCGTTGTAATTTTGATATCTGTTATTATTTTGATTATTGTTAAATGTGTTTCTGTCATTGTTATGTCTCGGTTCATTGTGCCCTTTATTTTGGTTAAACGACCCAAAATTTCGTTGTGTGCTAAAATTTGTTCTTGAATTATAGCGATCAATTACATTGTTGCGAGGTGTGTTTGAAAAATGCATAATTGCATTTGCAGTCATCGACTCGTTTTCAAGCTCAATGGCTAATTCTGTGGCTTCCAACAAGTCTTTTGGTTGCGCAGCGTACATTGTTGTTTTTAGATTCTCTTTTAGACCTCTTTTAAATGCGTTAAGAGCGACTTTGTTGTTTCTTGTTATTACACCGTTCGACACTAACAAAAGCACACAATCGGGACTGACAGATTCTATTAGAGGCGGTTAAAAAAAAGGAACCCGTGTCTCCCAGTTTTTCTATATCAATTCTTAAAACTATTTAAATCGCATTTATGCTTTTTACATTTTTCTCATGTACATAATAATTCTTCAAAAATACAGTTTTGATTGGATTTTAAATATGTAAACATGTAAACTTTTTACAATCGGATGTAAACTCATTGCGTTAGACTAGAAACAATTCAGAAATTTTAATTTTTTTTTTACATTTTTTCTATTTTAACAAGATTGTTTCTAGTCTAGCGTGATCAGTTTACATCCGATTGGAAAAAGTTTACATGTTTTTTCCCTATCAAATGCATATTTAATATTTAAAATCCAATCAAAACTGTATTTTTAGGGAATTATTATGTACATGAGAAAAATGCAAAATGCATAAATGCGATTTAAATGGTTTTAAGAATTGATCTAGAAAAACTGGAAGACAATGGTACTTTTTCTTAACCCCCTCTTACAGAATCTATCAGTCCCGATCATGTGCGTTACCAAAATTTTATTTTTGTCGAACGGTGTTATAACGTTTTGTTCGGCTGGTGTGGGTTCTGATCCCAGACTTTCAATTCCTAGTCTATTCAGTCCTTCTATTATGTGTAGTAGCTGTCCTTTGTAAGTATGTACCTTTAAATTGCGTTGTTGTAGGTTTATTTGTAGTTGTGCTTCTGTGGTATTGTCTTTGTATCTAAGGCGTAATTGTTGTTTTAGAATTTCAAAACTTGCTGGTTTCGAGTTGCTACCTAACGAGGTGCGCACGGTTGCTGACAATTTAGCGTGAAATAAGTATTGTAGGAAATCTATTTTGCCTTCGGGGCTTAATGGTTTGTTTACTAGTTCTGCTGTAATAATAAAACTGTCTAAATCTCTAAAATTTCCTGTGAATGTTGTTAGTGCCTTTGAGGCACTTTCTATACTAAAAGATGCCATTGAGTGGTTTCTTGATTCATTTATTTCTGTTGAGTTATTTTCTTCTTCTAATTGTGCCATTAGTAGCTCTCTAGTTAGTTGGAGTGTACTATGAAATTCTATTCCAATGCCTTTATGGCTGTCTATATCTTCTAATTGGCTTTCTAAAATTGTAAAGTCTTTGTCCAAATTGACTATTTCTTGTAATTTTTCCAATATAGTTTCCTCCTTATATGGTCTGTTGGAACTCTTCCTTATGTGCATATGTATTTTATCTAAGTATTTTTTCAAATTTTCCATTAGGACTTATTTAAGTACTTATTTAAGTACATTTTTGATATAAGGTCTACCAGCGGTGTGCTTGTGCACATACATTTTGAAATATTTAGATATCTTATGGAATACAAAAAGCAAAATAATTATAATAGTTATAATAATGAAGTCCTGGGGAATCGACGGGATTATTACTGTCTCGTTGATGGCGTTGTTGTGGACAGTCGTTTGTTGTTGTTGCGGCTTACTTTGCGCTTTGCCCATGTTGATTCTTTTTGCCTTAGCTTGATAACAGGTGTAGTAAACAGCTGAGGCAAGTAGAATTTTCCACTGCCAGACGTAAGATTTTTCCCACTGCCGTACGTCATTGAAAGAGGAATTGAAATGATTCAGGGTTACCGTTTTTTGCATATTGGATTGGAAATGTACTGCAAAATTAGTAATATGCTGAAAAAGGCAACGCTGATAACTGATTTTTGAATTGGATAGAACGTCATTGAAAATGAAGGCAAATTAAATCATAGATGACAGGAATTGAAATGAGAGCATTATTCGTACTTGCCTCACCGTGGTTTCAGTCGATCTTTAGAAATTACTCTCTTTTCCATTTACAAAAATCTTAGGAAAAATTGTTCATATTTCTCTAGTTTTTGTTTAAAACAATTCTTATAAGAAGCAATAAACAAATAAACAAAAAATGGAATTTATAAAAACATTTCTAAATATTCTTTGGAATTCAAAATTAGTTTCTTATAAGAACAACAAATGTAATATTTTCGGTATACAAATATTTCGGTACAATACTTTTCTACGATTTCAAAGAAAATTTAACAATATTTAAATTCCAAACCAATTTTCGACATTTGGGGGGACAAATTTAGTGGCGCGGGGGTTTGTCATAAGACGACCATCTTCCCTTCACTTCAAAATTCATATAAAATTGAAATTTTTAGTTTTTGTTGTGTTTGAAGCTGAAAAACATTAAGATTCATTTAATAATTTAAATTTTTCTATGAACATTGCGAGCATAATGAACGAAAGTGAACTTAAAGAATTTAACGAATTGAAAAGAACTTACCTATTTTATTCTGTCGGTACACCCAATTCAAAATATTCATTGTCGTAGAAAATATTACAAATATATATGTTTAACTTCAAATTTTGAAATAAAAAATTTGCATTGGCGACAATGTTGATCACATAGTAGCTTCTTCTATTGAATCTGAGCGGAATCGCTCAGCTATACTGTGCTTCTTACAACAAAATAAAATTGTGTGCGAGTAGAAACGGTCGATTTTCATTGAACTAAAATAAAGTGTACACACGCCATTGTTCGAGCGATTACTTCGGCTTATGTGTTTGTATATATAGTAGTTTAAACAAAGAATATCGAACCAGTGGGAAAAGATTACTGATGATCTGCCGTATTGGGCAGTGCAGGCCCGTGCGCAAGGGGGTTTTGGGGGTTCCAACCACCGCCCAGAGGTTCATTTTTCAGTACAAAATTATTGAAACGATACTCGAATTTAATCGATTTTACAAGGTTTTATGAAATTGAAATTTTCTTTTGCCAGAAAATTTATTTTTTGTGATGTTGTGAAGCAAATTTTTGTTCGTAAGCTGTAATATTTTGAAAAAATCTCTAAAAATACAGTTTTTATTTGAATGTTTTTTGTTATAGCCAAATAAACATTATGAAAAATTTTAAAAGCAATTCGGTACAACGCAAGTCCGTTAATTTGTTGATTTTTTAATTTTTTTTTTGTTTTTATCAAATTAGTCCCAGAAAAAACATTCTTAGTTACTGAGTATTATGAATATCTCGAACAAAAATATGTATGTTTTTATGCTAGTTTTTTTTATTTGAATGTGACGAAAGATGCTTCAAACTAACAAACCTAATATTTGAAGGTTTTTTATTTTAATTCTGACAAATAATAAAAATGGATTACTTAACTGAGCCGATGCATTCAGCTGTTATATGATAAAGTCCCAGAAATAAGAAAAAGAGTACTTAATAGTATATTCGGGAAAAAAGTGAGAGTAAAAAAGAAGGGGGTCTAAAAAAGGTTAAAAGAGTACGTCTGGTAACCCTATTTGAATACAAAGTTTGGTCATTTTTAGCGAAAAAATGAATGGCTCTAAACTAAATCGTTCAAATACTCAAAACAAAAAGTATTAGCACTAAACGATGACGTATACAGTTTTCAAAAGGTTCGTTTTGTTTTGATAAATTATTGAGTTTTGCCTATTCGACCATTTTTTAACTTCTTGATCATAAACGTGAAAGAAAAATTGCAAGATCGCCACCTTGTTCATAAAATTCAAATTCAAAATGTTCAAATTTGGTGGGGTGGTGTTCTGTAATTAAATTTCTATTATTTGACTGTTTGTCTAAAACTATCGTAACGAAAATGGCTTGTATGATTTAAATATCTTGTAATAATCTAGAGAGTGAACTATCTAACTAGCATTTTGAGCCATTTATAGGTTATTTTGGAGTCAAAACCTAAATCCAAAATCCGTTTCTCAAAATTTCCAATCGAATCCACCAAAAAAAAGATTTGGTCCCAAAACCCAATTCTGACCCATTATGTATCCATTTCTTGACATTTCCAATTTTTTGTTGTATATTCTGAAACTCTCCACATGGAACGGCCTGGGTATGCTGTGTTTATGTACCAAACAGTTCCGTTGGAAATTCAATACTTACCGTTATGTTTGAAATTCCGATTCGGCTGAACTTTAAAAAATTAATTTTGTATACGACCCCCCCACTGGAAATTCCTGCGCACGGGCCTGGGGCAGTGAAATGCATATAACTTACTTTCTACCTGCTCATTAATATAAATCAGCTGCATTTCTTGGGATATTTATTAATTTGTTGCCAAAGTTCAGAAATAGTCATTAGCTAAGCATTTTATTAAATTTTATAATTTACAAAATTGTTCCGAAAATGTCTCAGAAGTAGGAAAGTAAAAAAGTACTACTGTACTGAAAAAATCATCCCTGCTACGAAAAAGCTTGAAAAAATTAATAAAAAGTGTAAAAAATGTAAAAAATGTGGTGAAAAAGTAAAAAATGTAAACAAATTCAATAAATTGCAAGAAAAATGGGGACTCCTGACCAGAACTTATTCTCGAAGATAGTTGTCTATTACTTTTTCCATCGTTTTTAAAAGAAACGACGTCACGCAAATGGGTCTGAGGGATTTTGGTAGATTAGGATCCTTCGGGATAAAAACAACTTTAGCCCTACGCCAGTTGCTAGGCTAGGCTGGTAGTAGAAATCTTTCTAATCTGATGTAACATTTCAGACCCTCCCTTCTGAAGAAGGGCCGGAAATATGCCATCTACACCTGAAAATTTGTACCAAAGACAAATTCACTTGCCCACTCAATCCTACTTGTATCGCAAATTTTTCTGGCGACCTCATAATCTTCCCTACTACCTCTACGAACCATAGGCAAGTTCAATGAATCCGCCTTAGGTACGCTGCCTGGGAAGTGAGTTTCAAGGAGCAGTTCGGCCTGTTGAGACTCACCTTCTGTGAAGGTGCCATCTGCCCTTTTGAGAGCTAAAGTAGCTACGTTCCCTGTTTGGCTATCGCCTTGTACAGTCTTGCCGCTACAGGAGTATCCACTATGGTCTCACAGAAGTCCATAAAGTTTTTTGTTGTGCTCCTAATTTCTTTACTGTACATAGCTCTATTAAAGAGCTTTCTCGAAATA
This sequence comes from Heteromyza rotundicornis, assembly GCA_951394025.1. Classification (NCBI taxonomy): domain Eukaryota; kingdom Metazoa; phylum Arthropoda; class Insecta; order Diptera; family Heleomyzidae; genus Heteromyza; species Heteromyza rotundicornis. The sequence continues at coordinate 5,747,420 of OX596013.1, forward strand.
CTAAATGAAATACGTACTTATTGTCAGAGGTAACTAAGAGATATAGTATATAGTACTTATATTGAATACAAATTTTTTTTTTGTGCTCCTAATTTCTTTACTGTACATAGCTCTATTAAAGAGCTTTCTCGAAATACGAAATGAAATACGTACTTATTGTCAGAGGTAACTAAGAGATATAGTATATAGTACTTATATTGAATACAAATTTGAGTGTACTATATAAAAGAAGATTAGATAATTATTACATAAAATAAATAAATATTTTTTACACAGTTTAACAAGTCATTAACTAATTAACTAATAAATAGTATATTGTCATAGAAATAATGACAATCGGATGGAAGCATACATTTAAGATCTTGGAGATGTTTTCATTTCTTTTTTGATGTATTTGGTGTTAATTCTCTGGGGAAGCGGTTTTAAATCGTTATTAACATCGGTTTAAAAATAAATTTTGCCGGTAGAATCATATTCCAGTACGCGAAGCATATTGACTGTCGGTTCACCAACGCTTCTGCCTAAATAATAATTATCAATGAGAAGAAAAGTACACTATATTGAACGGAGGTTAATATTCGAGTTGTAAAACGTTTAGGTAAAGATTCATAGTCGAAACAGTATTGATGTTGTAAATCTCTACTCGAAGCGGAAACGTGCAAATTCTACGTAAAATACGTTTCCGCTTCGAGTACATAATTTAAATAGTATATGATAATGGAATAGTTGCGTTATCTTTGTCAATTTTACATAAGTCAGTGTACAGTTTGTAAATCTCATTGTAAGAACGAAAAGTTGTTTCAAAATACAGTTTTTTAGTTGTCTTCCGACAATAGTGTGACTCCAACTTTGTAAAGCTAATTAGCCATTCCTTCAAGAAACTTCGCCTAAGATTATTATGTTGACCTCTAACAGAGAGTCGCTTACATTCGTTTTTAAATAACATGATTTCTCTGGGCTCTTCTGAGTACTATATTTTTCACTGCCCTCTATCCATTTTCTAACTGATTTTCTTTCAAACCAAGAGAACAAAAACGTTTTTCGACAAACTTGTAAACGTTTCGAATTACATTTCAGGTAATACATCCGCGTCACTGTACGCCGAGATTGGCCTACGTATGAGTGCTTCTTTTCAACAGAGTCAACTACACTAATAACATACATTTTTTGATCCAACGACATCTCCCAGAAGAGCTTAAAAATTTCGGAGCGCACATTTTCCGTGAACAATGAGCAATGATGCTAACTGTTATTTTCACAGGTTGCTCCCATTTGTCGCGGGGGCCTTATACGTAGAATTTGTCCGCTTTCAGAATTAGAAAAACCCTCGTACAGCTTGCTATTCATGCGTCTTTTTGCATTAGCAATCGAACTCCAATTTGATTTATCGGCCTTCGATTTTCTTTTGCGAACATCAATAGAAAAATTTTGAATTTTCAGTTTTAGAATTTGAGTTAAACAATGAGTTTAACGATGAGTTAAGCGATGAGTTTGATGATGAGTCTTCAACATTTAAAGATTCCATTGCGATTTAATTTTATTTAAATTTTCGTCTTTATATCTTGTTTATTTCAATTTAACTTTTGCTTGAGATTACAAAAGAAAATGTTTTTGATGTGTGCATAAAACGGGAAACAAATGTCAGTTGCAATAGTTGCAATATGCACATACAATAATGTTATTTACATATTAGATATATTATGTACATACATAATAAGTACAATTATGTATATGTAAGAAAGTGAGAAACATAGTCGTAAATCTACAGACTATTGAGCGAAAGCAATGTTGTTCTGAAAAAACAGGGTGTGTGTTGGGGCTTTTTTAATTTCAAGAAATGTTGGCGTGATGAAAGGGCTTTTACAAAACGGTTTTTAAAGCAGAAGGGTTTCAATGTATGGCTCTAAAATTTTCGGTAGAGATGCAGGTTAACAGGCTTAATCATCAAACCATCAAAAAGTCGATTTTGAAAAAAATGCGTGTTAGGGCCTTTACGTTAGGACAGCGATAAAGTCTTTGTACTTATCCCAGTTCGTACGCCTGGGGTTCCTTGATGGTAATATGTTTGATCTACTGCCTACAATATCAAATACCACTATACGATGGTCTGACATTGTGGGTTCATCCGATACCTTCCAATTACTAATATGTCTACTGATACTTTGACTGCACAGTGTTATATCTAACACTTCCTGCCTAACCCTCGTCACAAAAGTGGGGCAATTACCAACATTAAGAATCTCTTCGTTAGTGCTATAAATATACTCAAGAAGGTGCTCACCCCTGCCGTTGCAAATCGTTCTACCCAATATTGTGATATGGGCTGTGATGAGGAAAGTGGTGGGGACGCGTTTTCCCCCACACATACACAGCCGCCCACTCTATTTACCTATTTTCTATTTCTCATATTCTTTTTCATCAAACGACATCTTATGTTTACACCTGAATTTTATGTTAAAATAACCTTTGTAATAATCGTAGTATTTAAATTAACTTTAAGGAAGTATAATCCTAGGCAGGGCCGTAGCCAGAAATTTATTTCGGGGGAGGTACAAAAAAAATTTACCAAAAAAATGGGATAACCAACACCAATTTCTTATGTAAAATGATTTAAAACAATTTAAAAAAAAAAAATCCCTTTCTCGACACGTGATCAGTTTATATAAACTTTTCTACTAGATCAATTTTTAAGATTATTTTACCAACTTTAAGATTGGTAATTCCATATCAAATCACTCTACCTCTCCGATTTTATAGAAATTCGGAAGGTAAAAAAAAATAACAGATGGAGCAACGATTCCAAGAATCTTTTTTGTTCAGAATCAAAAAGGCTTCGTAATTACACTCTCCGAGTATCTGTAACGACAGCCTGTACAGAGCAACGTGATTCTGCTAACTAAATTAACAGCAAGATATTTTTGTGCGGCTGTTGTATAGCCGAATTATGTTAATGCATCGTTTAATGGTGGTTGCGTGGTAAAAGTTTGTATGAGGTGTGTTTGAATGATTGAGTGAATGTATGGATGGGATTTAGTATTAAAACAAACAGTCTAAATGAAGAATTTCTGCAATACAATAAATAGCATTTAAATTTATGGAATGTCTTGAGGTTTTTGATAAATTTTAGAAAATCAAAAAGTCGTGAACTTCCAATCGATACATTCGACCAAAAGTTTCCCTATATATACCTATATATATTATGGAATTTTTTTTAAGGTTGAAGATGGAAACCGTTAAACGGATTTGAGAATAATAAAAAAGAAAAAAAACTAAATAAACACAGTGTAAACTGTATTCGGTTTTTACCTAAGTTTTAAATTTGTAAGTGTTCGCTTATAGCGGTTGCGACCCATTTGGGGAAGCAATTTTAGTTGTTTTAAAATTATTATTATTTTTTTTTGTTGTGTAACTTCCGTTTTAGTGGCAGGAAACAAAAATTTAAATTCTTAAAAAAAAAGGAACCGTTTACGTGATCGGTCCGAAAACCAATCCGCCGCTTTAAATAAAAGTGTTGTTGTTGCTCTAGGTTCTGTCCTGGCGGGGGATTTTGTACGAGCCTCAAGCTTGCAGTAATAAAACGTTTTGGCAAAAACGTGAACAAAATTATTTCGCTTTTATAATATTTTTAAATAAATTGAAAAAAATAATAACTTTGATACTATCTTGCTAAAAAAATTATTGGCAAGTAGAAACAAGTGTATATTATGCAAAAATGTGCCAAATCAGTCCGATAAAATCTTTCAACGACTTTTGGTAGTACTTGAGCTGAGCCCGTCTAAAAGCGGACCTGCGCAGCCAGGGCAAAACATTTTTAGCATACAAAAATACGATTTCATATGATTTCTTTGGAATTTTTGTGAATTATAAAAAATGTGTCGATTTTTTTTAAATTTAGAAATGGCGTAAGCAAAAATATAATTTGTCTAATATGACAGACAGAGAAATTGCCTTGCTGATGGAATCAATTCCAACCGATGATGACAGTACCGATGAGGACAATGAAACCGTTGGGGGATTTGAGAGTGAAGATGACGTTGCTGATCAGGCGTGTTTTTGTCCCGAGGACCAGTTGATTGATCAGTGTTTGAATATATAGCCTAGGAACTCTGCGTGTCAATTGTGTCCCCAATTGCAAACTGACATCAGATATCGAACTGTCGAAATGTTCAGCAGAATCTGTTCCGAGGGGCTATTCTGAGGAATATGTTGGTAGAGCATACGAAATAGATATTAGTAGCGTTCTGTGGCGTTCGTTTGCTGTCAACATACGTCGGTATCAAACCATTTCTGTCGCGCAATACGGATAATCAACCTCAAAAAGCTTTGCGATGGGACAGGAAAAACAAGCAGCAAATAGAAATAGACTGACCAACCATCATAAAAGAGTACAATGCCCATATGGGTGGTGTTGATCTTATGGATGGACTTCTGGGTCGCTACCATATTCGGATGAAGAGCAGAAAATGGACAAACCGTATCTTCTACCACCTATTAGATTTGGCGATGGTAAATTCGTATATTTTGTACCATCGTTTGCATACTGAAGATACTAAGAATGCGCTTCCTGATTTCCGTACTCATGTAGCTGAGGTCCTTTGTTTGACCAACACAAGTGCAGCGGATAAACGTAAAGTGGGTCGACCCACTAATACAGCATCGCCTCAACCAAAATCGAAAAAGTCGTACTTTCCACCCGATGATTTTCGTTTTGATCAAATGGGTCACTGGTGTCAATTTCTTGACAGATCTGGCAAGAAGCAATGCAAAATGCCGAATTGAACTTCAGAAACACAAGCTTTCTGTATAAAATGTCAGCTAAACTTGTGTAATTCTACTAACAAAAAGTGTTTTTATGCCTTTCATACAAAAAATAATTAGATAATAATTTTTTGCTCTCAATAAAAAGTTTTCTTTTGAATAAAATGGTTTTTTTTTGTGAAATCAAAACTTACTGCCGCTTTGAAATTTTTGCGCTAGATACGCAGCTCCGCCTTAAGGCGGACTAGTTAAATTTACCTGTCAAAGGTGTAGGACACAAAAAAAATGAAATTCTGACATCAGATTCGTGTTTCTCATACCGAAATTATACTTATTGGAATTTATCAGCTTAAATAAAAATTGGCGCATTAGAGGGTTAATTGCTTTAGCTTTAATTTTTCTTATACTTATTTATTTAACATTCCATACATGTAAAAGTGCAAAACTAGTTTCGGCATAGAGAAAAGAAAGAGGAGCCGAAGAAAAAAATAAGGACAGAAATATAGAGATAGGTTTATGCTGCCCTTACCATTCCCCTCCCCCACAGACTTTCTATTCTTTTCAGCGATTGAATTTCGGGTGGTGGCGCCAACATCAAGAGACGACGATCGGTGAGTGCAGTTGAAAAAAAACCTGTTTCTTTGATTTTTTTTTGTCCCCCGCTCCCATTTGGAGACATTTCTGTTAGAGTGATAAGAGCAGTAAAACTTTCAAGAAAAAAAAGAGGCTTTCCAGAAAAGAAAACATTTTGGTTCTCTTTGCCCATTCGGTAACCTTTTTTTTGTTGCCTTTGCACTAAAATACAAGTTTTTATTTTCGAATACAAAATGTCGAATGAAAAGCGAAAATTGTTGGAACGCCAAAAGGAGATTGGCGAGATGATCATCGTCATGAATGATAAGGTGCAGCAAAAAAAGCAGCGTCAAACTACGTTGGATGAGACAACTTCCCACTTGGAAAAAATATGGGATGAGTTCCAGAGGATCAACTTGAAACTGCTGTCGATGGGAATAACAGATGAAAGTTATTTTGAGAGCAGATATTTCGAAGAGATTGAAAAAATAGTGTACGGAATTCGTACACACATAAAAAATGCAGATGTCGACCTTACTATGCCGAAGCAGGCAACTGAGGCAGCTGGGTCTAGTGAAGGACAGCGGCAAGAAGGGCACAAGAGTGAACATCTGGAAGTCAAGCCGGCAGACATTCTGATAAGAAAATTTTTCCGTCAAGTGAACAACATGAAATTATTGTTGGATGAAGGCATAGAAGATGATGCCGGCAGAGGAATTGAAATGCAGAAAATCTTGTTGGGAGCAGAAAATTCAACTCATAAATGCAATTTATACAAAATTTACATTTGATATGGGAGAGGACGATGACGATGTAGAAGAGCAAAAAGACCAAGTGGACAGGTCGTATAACGATGCTTCAATGGACTTAGCAAAGAAGATGCAGTCACTGGAGATAGTGAAAAGGCCAGCAACTCTTAAACTGGAGGATATCATAATCCCAACAATTTTTGGTGATATAAACGAATGGTCCTCTTTTTACGATATATTCAAAAAATTGGTACATGAGGCCAGCCATTATTCAAATGTTGAGAAAATGTACCGATTGAAGTCATTAGTAAAGGGAGAAGCTGGAAGGCTAATTCAACATTTCAATGTTGTTGATGCAAGTTATGATGCAGCGTGGGAAATGTTAGCACATCGGTACGCTAACCGGCGGTTGCTGTTTACAAAGTTGGTGGACAAAATGTTGGACCAGCCTGGAGTCAACAGCAAGGCAGCATCGAGTATAAAGCAGCTTCTCGATACAACAAATGAATGTGTTCATGCTCTGAAAGGGATGAATATCAAATTGGATGATGCGGGACAACTAAGCTGCGCATATTGTAACACAGTAGGACATAGTGTGAACAATTGCAGGAAATTCCTTGCGCTATCAGTGGCAGATCGACACAGCTGGGCAAAGAAAAGCAACGCGTGTTATGGACAAGAAATGCAGCAATGGAGCTTCCAAATGCAAAAAGTGTGGTAAAAATCATCACATTCTGCTCCATTGGTGATGACAAAGGACGATGCATCACCGGCTGTACTTTTGGCAACGGCACAGGTACGAGTAAAAACAGCGCATGGAGAATTTCTGACCTTGAGAGCACTAATTGACCAAGGGTCACAAAAAACCGCATTGTCAGAAGAAGCTGCGCAAATATTGAATTTACCAAAGAAGAAGGTGAATTTGGAACTAGTTGGTCTTGGAAGCACGGTGGTTGGAGTAGCAAAGTCGAAAGTGAAGTTGGAATTCCGACCAAGGTTTATGAGCGACGAATTGTTCGTAATTGGGGCATTAGTATTGCCAAAGCTGGTCAAGGCGCATCCGGACACATCATTTAAGTATGATATCAATCAGTTGAAAAATCATATGTTGGCCGATCCTAATTTTAACAAATCAGATCGAATTGATATAGTTATCGGCGGCGACTTGTATCCAGAGATCTTAGAGGAAGGCATATTGAAATTGGATAAAATCCTGGGTCAATCAACAAAGCTTGGGTGGATATTATCCGGAGTATTCAATGTAGAAAGTAGGAGTAAGCAATTAACAGCAGCCGTAACAACTGGGTTGGAGCGATTTTGGGAGTTGGAGGAGATAAATGATTCGGTTATTCCTTCAGATGATGATGATTTATGTCTACGGCAATACAAAGCTACAACGAAACCAGATAGAGATGGCAGATTCATTGTTAACTTGTCGTTTAAAGAAGATAACGCCCTCGGAGATTCTCGAAAGCAAGCAATGGCGAGATTCCTGAATTTAGAGAAAAAGTTACAAGCAAATAATGCATTAAAAACGGAATATGTTAAATTCATGCGGGAGTACCAACACCTCGGTCATATGGAAGAAGTCAACGACAATCTGCGTGGAAAATATTATCTTCCTCATCAAGCGGTGGTTCGTGAGAGCAGTATTACGACTAAGGTTAGAGTTGTTTTTGATGCTTTCCTAATACCAGTGAAAATGAAGTTCTGTAGATTCAAGAGGACGAGACGATAAAAACTGTGGGTTTACAATGGAGTCCAAAAACCGACGAGTTTATGTTTAGCATAGCTACTACCGAAGGAAGAACAGTGACAAAACGGCAAGCATTGTCATATCTTGCTCGAATATTTGATCCATTGGGCTGGTTGGCACCTATAATAATCGTTGCCAAGTTGTTTATACAAAACTTGTGGAAAATTAAAACAGAGTGGGATGACAAGTTAGACGACGTATTGACGAAGGAATGGAATAACTTCATACAACATTTGCCAGCAATAAAAACGATTAGAATTTCTCGATGGATGTTCCTGACGAAGAATGCAACGTTCCAGCTACACGGATTTGCAGACGCATCGGAGAAAGCATATGCAGCGGTGGTTTATGTGAAGGCAGGTTCCTCGGTAGAAATTGTAGCAGCAAAAAGTAAAGTCAATCCAGTAAAAAAAAAAAAGACGCTGCCAAAATTAGAACTGTGTGCGGCTCATTTGTTGACAAGGTTGTTGAACAAAGTCACAGACATCATCAAACGAGACTGACGCTTGGAGCGATTCGATGATAACATTGGGCTGGATTAGAAATAAAAGAAGTAAGGATAAATTCGTGAGAACAAGGACAACGGAAATTAGCGCTTTGATTCCCACAGCTAAATGGAATCATGTCAGTACAAAGGAGAACCCTGCTGACATCGCATCAAGAGGAATTTCACCATCTAAGCTAGATCAAAATATTTTATGGTGGAGAGGTCCGGCATAGTTGGTGCAACATGAATATGATTGGTCAAAAGAAGAAGTTGCAGAAAAGAGTGTATTAGTAGCAACTACAACACTGACAGAGCAGCCAAATATACTACTTCAGTTGCAAGATAGGTGCTCATCATTAAGAAAATTGGAAAGAGTTGCAGCTTATATTCTGAGGTTTAAAGGAGTATTGAAAGGAGAAAAGTTTCCGGCATGGGAGGGGGGATTCTCTGGATGAAAGCTTTGAAGTGCCCTCTTGCGATCGCCGATCGGTGAGTTTCGGTGCTATGTCGATAGGGGCAGCCACCTAGCGGGAGATTTTTTGATTTTTGGTTGCTGTCTGGGCTGAAAGCCAAAAATTTTATATTTCACAATTTCTTCATATTAACCTGAATCAGCCCAGAACTATTTTCGAATTATTCGTAAATATACTGTTGCTGACGTAATCATATAGTTACGCTGGGACTGATTCGGGTTAAAGTTTCTGGTTGGAGTTTGTATGGACTAGTTGTAAATTAGCAATTGCCTGGCGGTAGGGCTTTTGATTTGGTTGGTCGATAGTGACGCTACCTGTGGGGGTCTCTGGATGAAAGCTTTGAATTGCCCTCTTGCGATCGCCGATCGGTGAGTTTCGGTGCTATGTCGATAGGGACAGCCACCTAGCGGGAGATCTTTTGATTTTTGGTTGCTGTCTGAGCTGAAAGCCCAAAAATTATATATATCACAATTTCTTCATATTAACCTGAATCAGTTCAAATTAGCGGGAGATCTTTTGATTTTTGGTTGCTGTCTAGGCTGAAAGCCAAAAATTTTTTTTTTCACAATTTCTTCATATTAACCTGAATCAGCCCAGAACTTTTTTTCGAATTATTCGTAAATATACTATTGCTGACGTGATCATATAGTTACGCTTGGACTGATTCGGGTTAAAATTTCTGGTTGGAGTTTGTATGGACTGGGAGATCTTTTGATTTGGTTGCTGGCTGGGCTGAAAGCCAGACATTCATTTAAAGCAACAGCAGCGGAGCGCTAATACTCCAGCATACTTACTGTAGCATACAATGTAGCAATGTAGTTTGTCTATACTAAATAAAGCGAAACAAAACCTTGTTTACGTTTGATTCATTTAAAGCAACAGCAGCGGATCGCTTATACTCTAGCATACTTACTGTAGCATACAATGTAGCAATGTAGTTTGTTTATACTAAATAAAGCGAAACAAAACCTAATAAAATACGTTGGATTTATTTAAACAAGCAACGGTCCATACGCTTTTCATATTCTACCAGGAGTATGCATTTGTTTACGAATTGATGCCTTTAAAGTTTAAAGCAACAACAGCTGATCGCTTTTTCAAAAAAGGCAATAATATTTTCTCATGTGGCTTGAAATTCGACTAACAAAGCGAAACAAAACCCAATGAAAGACTTTTGATTTATTTAAACAAGCAACGATCCAGAGGCTTTTAATATTCTAACAGGAGTATGCATTTGTTTACGAATTGATGCCTTTAAAGTTTAAAGCAGCAACAGCGGATCGCTTTTCCAAAAAAGTCAAAAATATTTTCTCATGTGGCTTGAAATTGGCTACCTCCCAAACAAAAAAAATCCATGTGTCTTGTGAACTTATTTCTCATATATCAAGGGAGTAACAGAAAAATAGTTTAACATACTCGATAGCTAAAAGAAACCAGTACCATGAATAATGTGCAACGATTATTTGCGAGGATTTGGGGCTGCTGAGTGGGATTTGGACGATAATGTCCAATATTTCCTGCGTAATGCACGGAGTCCTGACGAGGCAGTTGACGCCAATTATATTCAAAGTAAGCGATATTAATCAAAATTAAAACAATGAAAAAACTTATTAATTGAATTTTGTTTTCTTTTTTTCTTTGCAGGGGCTTATTCTCATGTGTTTCAGAGGGAATTCCCAATATCGGAACGAAGCGTAGAGCGGGTTCCATTTATAATGGTCTCGTTTTTAACAACAGTGCCTGGCATCGCAGCACATTGCGATGACTCGGGACGATTGCGGTATTATTGCTGCACCCACGACGACGACTTGTTTCGCTGGAGGAGAGCACTCCAAGGGAATGATGTATCCAGCACTACAAATTGAAAAATGTAGAAGACAAGACCTCGAAAAATATATGAATATTTCTTAAATTTGCAAATTCAGCTATTTTTGTGTATATATTGTTAACAATGTATGCATATTCAAAAAAGAAACAAATCAAATAAATATGTGATTGAACATGTATTTTTATAAACAAAAGAAAATCATTAGATTTTGTACAAGGCGATATTTTGAAGTTTGGCTTCATTCTGTTTTGAGGAGTATACCAAAGAAGTCGAGTATACATTTTTATATTTTTGAAAGAAATACCACAACACGCAGCATGGAATCAAAGTCTTTAATTGGGGACGGTAAAAAGAAGGAGCAACAATATAAAATAATTCAAAACCCATTTAAGAAGAACACCAACGAGAAGAATGATCAGAATAAATATTCCTCTTCGGATATTAAATATAAGAAAATTATATAATAATTGAAACAAGAAAAATATGTTTAAAAACTTTTGTTTTTATTAAATAAATTTAAATAAAAATTTAAGACATAATGTCCACAGTTAAAAGAATTGTAGTTTTGTAATTGATTATAGTTATACGTTAGGTTACGATTTCCAAGATATTTGATGATTTCCTTCGGAGGAGGTAAGTTCCCAAAGCTATCAAAATATTCCTTCCGATTTTTGTCTTTGTAATATGCTACCCAATGTGTACCAATTCCACTAGATGAATCCAGATTCACAATACCGCTTTCATTTTGATGTACGCTTTTTGGTAGTTCATCTACCATAAATACTCCTCTAAAGTGTGGTATTATCACAGCGAATTTTCGTAAATCAACATCAGTTAATGCTCTTTTGGATAGCTTACTTAAGAGTTTTTTGAATAGGGCTTATAATAGAATCCAAGTCCTTTTCTATATGGTTTAAGATGTAAACATTTGCCGATCGCAATCGCTTCCATATTTTTATTATGCCGGAGAGCTTCGTGCAATTGTTCTTTTGCTGCTCTCGCTTCATTAATGGTCTTTACAATTGACGAACCTCCTGATGCTAATGCACCGATTGCACCGAGTGCTGTTAGTATAGGTACAAGTGGTAAAACTACTTTGGGTACAGATATTACTCGAGGAATTTTTATAGAATGTTTTTTATTTCCTATGGTAGATCTAATTGATTTTTGAGCAATTTTAATAGCATCTTGAATGTTGTCTGGCTTAACTTTCTTTAACATTTTAGTCGCATTTTTTATTGCTGAAGAAAATGTTTTTTTAACTTTCAATCCACGTTTTTTCGGCCCTCTCATTACACACCCCATACCTAGTTTGGTTTTAGTTTTCATGACGTTTGTTATGAACCAACCGGCTGCACGTTCACCAATGCTGCTTTCTTTAGATTTTACCCGTTCCCAAGCTCGTTCAGCTAATATTTTATCCGCTATATGACGTTGATTTAATTCTTTAGATTTTGAGTAGGCAATATCGTGTTCTCTACAACTAGCGTCGAGTGGATTAATACTTTGATCGCCACGTTTTAAACGTTTTTGTAATTTTGTTCCTGGTCCACAAAACTGATATCCTGGTAGATGTAGTTCTATGGGTAACTTGTTTATAATTGTGTCATGTAAACCATAGCCTTTGATGGTTGGTTTTTTACTAAAACGTTTGATGTATGTCATTCCCATTATATATATATATTTTTTTTTAACTAAAAATATTATATAAAAGTTTTCGTTTATATATAAAATTTTTTAGTTGATATGAAGATGCGCTTTACAAAAACACAAAAACAGATTGTTGTGCAAAATTTGGATGCTAAAGCAACAATTTTCACCCATAACAAAACCATTAAAGGAGTTTATTGATATAGCTAAGAAATATAAAAGTATAAAACAGGAAGAATTTAAACAGGAGAAGGTCGAGAATGAATCTGATGATGATGATGATGAAACCTTTAAATCTATAAATTTAGACTCTATGTACCCAACTCAAAGAAAAGAAGCTCTAGCGTTCAGTTCACCAATTCAAAGAAACGAATCCGAATACTTCAAAACAGAAACAAATAGAAGCGACACAAATACGAATGAAGATACTACTATTAACAACACAAATGATAGCAATAGTTCCAAAATACTATCAGATTTATCATTGTTGAATAAAATCAACAAATTAGATTTGGTATATGGAGTCAACAGAGGTTTAGATGGTAATTGGCGATTTGGTAAATTGCCCCTTAAAATAACTGCTAATAAAATACAAATTGGAGCTAACAGTTGGGATTTCACAGACGGTCTGTTTAGTCTGTTATTTTATAAAAAACCTCCAAAAACATATAACGAAACAGAATTAAATACTTACAAATCGATATTATTAGCTCCCTACGGGAAAAAGATCCGGTCCGGGACAGTCACGTGACAGATCCCTTTTGGACAGGGATCGGTCCCAAAAATGTCACCTTTATATGAAAGCAACCGGTCACTTTAACGTTGCGTTGTCATAGGAGGGGGTAATTTGCCACCATACAGGCACTTGCAGACTGTCCCAGGACTGTCCTAAGGGAACTTATTAAAGGGAAATTGCCACCATATACACACTTGGGGACTGTCGCAGGACTTTCCTGAGAGACTGCACTGGGGTTCAATTGCCATAATTTCACCTTATTTGAATGCATTAATTGGTTGTGTTTTGGTTGCAATCGCTTGTCGCTTATTTTTTTATTTGTTTGCAATTTGCAACCAAAACACAACTATTGGTTTCGATCGTACTATCTGAAAATAAAAATTTGTACAGAAATATGAAATTGTTAAAATTTAAAACTGTAAAAAAGAAAAAAAATTAAATTTTTAAGTAAAAATTACAAAATAAAAAATTTTAAATCTGTAATAAAAAGGAAAAAACTGGTAAAAATTAAAAAAATGTAATAAAAGAAAATCTAAAAAAAAAAAAATATGGAAAAATGTAAAATTGTAAAAAAAACAAATATAAAAACCATTCTCAACAAAATATATTTATATACCCTGCTATGCACTTCTCTCTTTGACCACACTGATTTTAATACTCGAATGCCAAAACAGAAATCTTTGCTTTTCAATGTATGTATGTGCTTCATACATGCATTTAAGCAAATATTCAGTTTTTATATTTTTGTATCATAAGTAGACAACTTTTTACAATATTTAATGACCGAATTCTAAGAGCGATCGGCAGCTACTAAATGAACATCACGAACGGGCAACAAAATAAGTGGAGTGATATAATTGGAATTCGTTTTTAAAACCGAAAAAAATCGACAGAAACAGTTGAGCTCGGGTCGAACTGCCACCGTTTGCAGACTCTGTACTAGTCCTCTTTTCTCCGGTCCCAGAACCGGTCTTTTTTGGGTAATTGACTCCAAATTTCCGTAGGGCTACGAATGCCCATAAACGCAATTTTAACGCACACAAACAAATAAAAGGAAGCAAAGCACATAAATATAAACAAATTATTCAAAAATTGTTTAATGCTAATTTATCATCAACGTCATCAACAACAACAACAGCAACATCCCCTCGGACAGGCGGTTCTTCGCACCGGGGCTGACCCAGGTTCCCTGGTCAAGACCTGTCCACCCACCAAACCAACAGAACAGGCTTGGCTACAACAACAACAACAACAGCAACATCAACACCAATAAAATCCTCACATAAAGGAACTGGGCTAATGAAATTAAATTCAACTAAAACAAATTACGTATATTGGGATAATCCTAATGAACTAGTAGATCGTTTGCGACTATTAATTTCATCACAGTCAGCCGGTCACAACAATCACAATAACGAAATTGTTTCAATCATTGAAGAATTGAGAGAGGGTAATATAATAGTATAAGAATAGAGCCATGAGTGTTGATAAATTTGGTCGCTATTCCCACAATGCGAAACGAACCCACAGCAATGTTTAAAAATCTATAATAAAGGATATTGGTTTTACATTTGATCATGATCGAAATATTAATATGAATTCTAAACGAATTATTAATTTGGGCGCACCCATTGCTTCTAATGATGCAACAACGAAAGATTTCGTAAATAAACTCATGAGAGAACAATACGACCGTATCGAAACATATTCAGAACACTTCGAAACAAATATAGATCAAATAAAGTTGGAAATTGAAAATGTGATAGATAAGCTCATGAGAGAACAAACATATTCAGAACGCTTCGATAAAAATATAGAGCAAATAAAGACGCAAATTGAAATTATGAACAAAAATATTGAAGAAATTAGGAGGAAAATTCCAGCGACTGCAAAAGAGGATAACAGTAATTTAGGTTACGATTTTACGAAATTAGGTCCACACGACCTTTTTGGACCTTAAATATTGTATTATTCTATCATCGTCATCATCAACAACATTATTTATTTTAACTGTTGCATTTAAAAGATAATCCTTATATGCTAATAATAAATTCATAATAATCATAATAATAACACCATCAACTACTACACCACATAAAAAAAAAATAAATAAATAAAAATTAAAAAAATGAGTAAAAGAAACCTAGTTGCAGAGCTACATACACAATCTCGACGAAATTTCCCACGTCGAAAGGTGATAATGAAGGGTATTGATGATCTTTGGCAGGCTGATCTTGTAGAAATGGGTACATACTCCACATATAATAAAGGTTATCGCTTCTTGCTCACAGTTATAGACACATTTTCAAAATTTGCATGGGGAGTAGCGCTGAAAACAAAAAAAGCTGATGATGTTACAAAAGCCATGAAAAGTATACTCATACAAGGACGCATACCACGTAACCTTCAAACTGATGACGGAAAAGAGTTTTTCAACAAAGTATTTCACAACTTGATGCAACAACATAAAATTAATCATTACTCAATGTATAGTGTATTGAAAGCATCTATTGCCGAACGCTTTAACAGAACGCTAAAGGATATGATGTGGAAAGAGTTTAGTTATCATGGAACATACAAGTGGATTGAAAAGTATCAAAATTTAATTAATGATTACAATAATAGAGTACATAGAACTATTCAGTTAGCTCCATGTAATGTCAACCCATCTAATGAAAAGGAAATATTAGATACTGCATATAACAACTTGAAAATGTATCGTACACCGAGATTCAAGATTAACGATAGTGTGCGAATTAGTAAATATAAACATGTTTTTGAAAAAGGCTACACACCAAACTGGACAACTGAAATATTTACAATTCATCATATACAAAACACAAACCCTACAACTTATATATTAAAAGATTACGAAGGTCGTGTGATTAAAGGTGGATTTTATGAATATGAATTATTAAAAAGTAATTTTCCCGATACATATTTGGTGGAGAAGATTCTTAAAACCAAAGGAGATAAAGTTTTCGTTAAATGGTTAGGGTTCCCCAATAATCATAATTCATTGATAAGTAAGAAAGATGTAGTAAAATAAAAAAATGTAACATATATTTTTACTGAATAAAAACTTTTCTTTTTTAATAATGTAACAACGTTTTTTCATTGTTAGTACATAAATATCGTTCAAGATGTCAATAACATTAAATTTAAGCGGTAACGAGTCAATTTTAACTGAACATTATTTCCCACCAATACAGTTGAATAAAAACTATCAATGTGCTGTTGTAAATTTTCATGCATATCATTCAATACCTAATATAGATGTAGACAATAACATGTTTCATATTGGTAATCATGTTATTGAAATACCTATTGGATCGTATGAATTTGATGATATAGTCGAGCATATCGTATTTGAGTATGAACATCTTGTTACCAAAGAAGTCAGCGCTAACAAAGAACACAACGCAAGCAATGCATTCATCACTAGCAATGACAATATTCTTCAAATAGATGCGAATAATAACACAATGCAAGTGTGTATATTCTCTGCAATTGATGATATTTTTTTCAATAAACCACCGTATCGCACCGTTGTTGGGCTTCGATAAAATTGTATTGAAAGCAGGGGAAGAGTATGCATCAAATAATAGTTTGATGATAACAAAAAACAATATAGTCTCCATTGAATGCAATATTGTCAGTGGTTCATATATAAACGGGGTGTTTGCGCATACACTACATCAGTTTTCAATTAATGGCTACAAAATAGATGAAATTCCGAATAATCTTATTTATTTACCAGTTAATACAAGAGAAATAAGTTCAATTACAATCAAAATTGTTAATCAAGACGGGGAACTGCTTAATTTTCGTGGAGAAACAATTTCACTCAGACTTCATTTAAAACCGGAAGAGTAAAACAAAAAAAAATGATTATATACTATAAAAATCCTTTGAGAGGATCTCCAATGATTAGTAAGCCCCTAGCTGTTGATCAACGTGGACATAAGACGAATTATCATCAAAATCAACAACAAAAACAACAAAACCGAAACAAAGCTCTTTCAACTGCAAACAAGAAATACTTGAAATATTTGGGTTTTAAATTAAAACTATAATAGATCAAATATGAGTGAAATAATCGATATATTGCAAAAACCGATCTATGACGATCGTATCACTAAAAAGGAATTTCATAGCTATGCACCGTACTTACAATCTTTTAATAACAATGATGAAATACGCATCACAATTCAAAATCAAGATCTTTATATTCTACCCTGTGAAAGTCTACTCTATGTTGAGGGAAAAGTATCCTTAAAAGATAATGAAATCTCTGAAAACATTCGTTTGAAAAATAATTGTATGAGTTATTTATTTGATGAAATTCGATATGAACTAAATGGTATAGAAATTGATCGTACTCGTCATTTGGGTGCGACAACAACAACGAAAAATTTTGTTTCGTTAAATGCTAATGAAAGTTCTATGCTTAGAAATGCTGGATGGACACCGATTGATGAGTTACACCCTAAAAAATCATGTTTTGATTTTTGTGTTCCACTCAAAATGTTGTTGGGCTTCGCCGATGATTATAATAAAGTATTATTGAACGCGAAACATGAATTGATATTATTACGCTCCAAATCAGATGCAAGAGCTGTATACTCGACAAAACACAAACCCTACAACTTATATATTAAAAGATTACGAAGGTCGTGTGATTAAAGGTGGATTTTATGAATATGAATTATTAAAAAGTAATTTTCCCGATACATATTTGGTGGAGAAGATTCTTAAAACCAAAGGAGATAAAGTTTTCGTTAAATGGTTAGGGTTCCCCAATAATCATAATTCATTGATAAGTAAGAAAGATGTAGTAAAATAAAAAAATGTAACATATATTTTTACTGAATAAAAACTTTTCTTTTTTAATAATGTAACAACGTTTTTTCATTGTTAGTACATAAATATCGTTCAAGATGTCAATAACATTAAATTTAAGCGGTAACGAGTCAATTTTAACTGAACATTATTTCCCACCAATACAGTTGAATAAAAACTATCAATGTGCTGTTGTAAATTTTCATGCATATCATTCAATACCTAATATAGATGTAGACAATAACATGTTTCATATTGGTAATCATGTTATTGAAATACCTATTGGATCGTATGAATTTGATGATATAGTCGAGCATATCGTATTTGAGTATGAACATCTTGTTACCAAAGAAGTCAGCGCTAACAAAGAACACAACGCAAGCAATGCATTCATCACTAGCAATGACAATATTCTTCAAATAGATGCGAATAATAACACAATGCAAGTGTGTATATTCTCTGCAATTGATGATATTTTTTTCAATAAACCACCGTATCGCACCGTTGTTGGGCTTCGATAAAATTGTATTGAAAGCAGGGGAAGAGTATGCATCAAATAATAGTTTGATGATAACAAAAAACAATATAGTCTCCATTGAATGCAATATTGTCAGTGGTTCATATATAAACGGGGTGTTTGCGCATACACTACATCAGTTTTCAATTAATGGCTACAAAATAGATGAAATTCCGAATAATCTTATTTATTTACCAGTTAATACAAGAGAAATAAGTTCAATTACAATCAAAATTGTTAATCAAGACGGGGAACTGCTTAATTTTCGTGGAGAAACAATTTCACTCAGACTTCATTTAAAACCGGAAGAGTAAAACAAAAAAAAATGATTATATACTATAAAAATCCTTTGAGAGGATCTCCAATGATTAGTAAGCCCCTAGCTGTTGATCAACGTGGACATAAGACGAATTATCATCAAAATCAACAACAAAAACAACAAAACCGAAACAAAGCTCTTTCAACTGCAAACAAGAAATACTTGAAATATTTGGGTTTTAAATTAAAACTATAATAGATCAAATATGAGTGAAATAATCGATATATTGCAAAAACCGATCTATGACGATCGTATCACTAAAAAGGAATTTCATAGCTATGCACCGTACTTACAATCTTTTAATAACAATGATGAAATACGCATCACAATTCAAAATCAAGATCTTTATATTCTACCCTGTGAAAGTCTACTCTATGTTGAGGGAAAAGTATCCTTAAAAGATAATGAAATCTCTGAAAACATTCGTTTGAAAAATAATTGTATGAGTTATTTATTTGATGAAATTCGATATGAACTAAATGGTATAGAAATTGATCGTACTCGTCATTTGGGTGCGACAACAACAACGAAAAATTTTGTTTCGTTAAATGCTAATGAAAGTTCTATGCTTAGAAATGCTGGATGGACACCGATTGATGAGTTACACCCTAAAAAATCATGTTTTGATTTTTGTGTTCCACTCAAAATGTTGTTGGGCTTCGCCGAAGATTATAATAAAGTATTATTGAACGCGAAACATGAATTGATATTATTACGCTCCAAATCAGATGCAAGAGCTGTATACTCGACTGAGTCCCAGGAGGTTCCAGAATTATTAATAACCCACGTTTCTTGGAAGGTACCTCATATCCAATTGAATGATTCATCAAAACTACAAATTTTTAAAGTAATTCAAAGTCGACAGCCAATTTCGCTATCATTTCGAAGTTGGGATTGTTATTTTAATCCGTTTGTTGCTAACGCTCAAAATCATTTATGGAATGTTAAATTAGCGCCACAAAACGAAAGACCTCGATTTGTATTGTTAACATTTGAAAAGGAGATGAAACTACAACATTGCGATATTAGTGATGTTAAGGTTCATCTAAATTCTGAAACATTTCCATACGATGATCTTAATATTAACTTTACAAAAGATCGTTATTCTTTGCTCTATGATATGTATTCAAAGTTTCAACAAAGTTATTACATGCGTGAACCGCAACCCTTACTAACTCGTGAACAATATATGAAAAGTCCTATTATAGTAATTGATGTAACTCATCAGAAGGAACAAGTTAAAACCGGTCCCATTGATATTCGCATCGAATTTAAAACAAACACAATTGTTGAAGCAGGTACAACTGCTTATTGCGTACTCATAATCGATCGTGTTATTCAATATACACCACTTACTGGTGATATAAGTTTAACAAAAAGCCGCAGTATGAACAGATGTGTGGACGTTGCTGTTATTGATATCCAAGGTTTCAAAAGCTTTAACAACACATTTATATTAAAGGGGCTAGCAATTTGCTACAATATTACTCATTGTGCTAAATTTTTAATAAAACCACCGTTCAATTTCCATCAGTTGAGCAATGGATATCAAAAACAAAATAACTGGTTAACTAACAATAAACATGGACTTAAATGGGATGATGGTGCCTTTTCATTAGAAGATGTAAAACATTTCCTTCAATCAAACTTAATTATTCACAAAATCTTTGTAAAGGGTTCTGAGAAGAAGGTGTGACTCCAAGATTTTTTAAATATCTCACAAATATACGATTTAGATGAATATTTATGTGAAAATTTAAAAACAATAAACAATAAAATGTTAACCAATATTAATTGTAATGACCATTCATCTATTAAAACTTGTCAATACTAATGTGCGCTAAAAAATGCTGTTGATTTAAGAAAATATATAGATTTAGAATTAAAAAACATTGTATAATTTTATATTTATTTTTAGAATTCTTATTTTAAATTAACATTTTTTTTTTTTATTTTTTTTTTATATAAATCTTATTTCAAATATATAATAATAATGTATACTGCTTAACATGTTTTATAAATCTTAATTATAATAAACATTTTTTTAACTTGAAATTTAATTGTTTTTTATTTTAAAATGTCCCCAAGCATAAGTATAGATTCCACATTCCCTAATATAACGCTTATCATCATTACAGCTTAACACAACTTTTGATATTTGTCGTGTGTAAATATCATGAACAACAGATTTAAATACGCACATTTTGGAATAGTACACAGTTTTATCATGTAAACATGTTCGATAATCATTGATAGTCAATTTGTCGAGGGGCACATTTTTTAACTCCTTTAGATTTTTTTATTTCTTTATTTCCAAAAGTGCTTATCGAATACATTTTAGAACGAATACATTCTCATCCTTCATCATCCCCAAAACTTTTTTATTTTGTTGAGGGAAATTTAATCTATTATCTAAGGGATACTCCGAGGTATCAAAATGTAGAGCAAGATCGGGATAAATATCTTGATAGTAATCTTCAGTCTCTATTGTGTAAACAAAAGAGTCCGTATCCATATAGTTTAGAAATAATTTTTCATTAAATTTAGGTTTCATGTACTGGTAATGAAAATCATACATTTTTAATTTAGATAGTTCAAGAACTGAAAATCCTAAATATATTGGTTTATTATACGTCACATTGTCAGCATTCAGTTGTATCGCAATCATATTATCTGTGAAATTCGTAGAGCTATGGAAATTAGGTTTAGCTATTAGAGCACGAGCACCCAAATGTTTACGATTACTCTCCCACTCAGTTACGATTTTCACATTTTTCCTTTTATCAACATTTTCCATTGTTTTTCCATATACCGCATTATTTAAAAGTTTAAAAAAATTTTTTTCAAAATCGTTTTTAGCATTTGTTCTATGCACAGTATTTAGATCAATATATTTTTTTAACCAAGCTGATTGTATAAACTTTAATATTCTGTGTATTTTAACTAATTTTAACCCATTTTTAATACACTGTTGAAGAGTACGATAGTGTATTGTATAGTTTCTTTTATTTGTTAAATCAGGAATTAGTTTTTTAATATTATGATGCAGAATTTGTGGTTTTTTTAATTCTGCACAGAACGGTAAGTCATTATGACTATCATGAAGTTCTTCAGGATAATCTAAATCAACTTCTAGAATATACCCAAAAGTTGAGTTTTCCTCTACATCTAAAATATTAAAGCTATCTACATTTTCTAACCACTCAAAGTCACTTTGAGGCAAACATTCCGACATTGCCCAACCATATAAATTATTTGCATCTAAGTACATTAAATATTGAGAAGGTTTGCTGCAATAGTATGTTTGGAGATATTTATGATTAGCAACTGACTGACGTTTGGAGCATTGTACTATGCCCCCTCTAATACCATTTTTAACGAAATTATACATATTAATATCGGTGAACAATTCCAATTTGATTTCAGTCATTTTTAGCATTGCGTCCCAAGATAAACCGGGTGTTGTGTAATAATGACATGGATCAAGATGATAAATGGATTTACATACTTTACGGACATTTTCAAAAACGTCAGTCAACAACAGTACATCTGTCTTCAAATATAGAAGCATGTAGTCGTTTAAGGTTTGACATTTAAATGTAAACCAAACACTCAACGCATGTTCATAATCAGAATCACTACAGTCTTTATTCGTTAATAATGAAAAGAATTCTTTGCGAGAGGGTAACATATTTTCCTCCAATTTTTCAATTGAATCGACACAATCATAATGAAATATACCTTTCCGTTTTAAAAGTTCATATTCTGAGGGATTTGAATATTCTGATTTTAGTATCTTGAAACTATCAGAATCTAAATATTTAGCTAAATTATCTAAACTTGTGGGCATAAATCTAAAAGAATCAAGAAATCTTAACTGTAAAATATAATTTTCTGTTATATGAATTCTCTTTGTAATAGAAATATACAATTCTTTATTTAGAGGAATAACGCTTATATCCCCAGGATACGTCTCTAGTGCCTTTACAAATAAATGACAGTCATAGCCAGAAAAATTATGGAAAATTATGGGAATAAATCTCGGTACTTGATAGTCTAAATTGTATTTTGAATGTGCTGGACCACGATACTGACCAGTTAAGTGACAATGATCAATGACTCTGTCATCACCCAAAATTTGATTGCAAATATTTACAATTTACGCTATTTGATTGTGTTTCTCTTTCGTACAGTTCTAAAGGAATTAGTGGTACTACTTTCATTAAATAGTTTTCAGCTAAATCCTTTGTATCTTCTACCAAAGACTTTATAAAAACATCAATCACATTACTATCACATTAAACTTATTCAGAGTAGAATCGAAAGATGATTTTATAAAGTAGCTGAAAGCAATTGGTATGTGCTTCTGAAAATTCTCTTTACTCAAAATGCACTCAAAATCTGCATATATAACAAATGGTACATCTTGCTTATTTTTAAAATTTTTAAATTCTAGAATATTGTCCACATCTGTTGGCATTTTTGTAACCACTTTGTTACATTCCATTTTATGTTTTGTTAGTGACGCTTCACTAGGTAAGTGTTGTAAACAAAAATTACAAAAATAATAACACCCTTATGTTTTGAAACTTGCACTGAAAAAAAAGACAGCTTTAAAACCAAGTAAATTTGGTGCTTGATTAAAGTACAAATTTTTTCCTTAATTTAAGGAATTTTTCCTAATTTTAAGGAATTATTCTTGAATTTAAGTAAAAGTACCTTAAAACGGAAATCACCGCCTCTTTAAAACAAATTTACATTTTTCTTTATTTTAAAGACAGCTGATTTTATCAATTGTGAGTAAATTTGAACTTTATTTAAAGAAATTCGTTTTTAATATATGGAAAAAATATTTTTTTTAGTATACGTGTCCTCAATTCTAGTATTTATTCCTCAATTTTTATAAATATTTTCCTATTTTAAATTCAAAGAAAATTGTACTTACTTTTAGTAAAAATCTTTGTTTTTAAGAAAGATATTTTTATAAATTGAAAGTAAGATTCAGGTTTTTTTTAAAAAGTGAGTATTTCAAAATAGAAATTGCTAAAAATAGAATTGATTTATACATATATACATACATACATTTTTGAATACCCGTGCGGGAGTTGAACCCGATACTTTTTGATAGTGAAGCGGAGGTCTTAACCACTGCACCACAGCAGCTGCTGATTTTACTAATTTTAGTAAATTTTTACTTTATTTAAAGAAGTTTGTTTTTAATACAAGGAAAAAAAATTGTTTTGTATACGTCTAATGTAGTTTTCCAAAATTTTTAGAAATTTCTAGAAATAGAATTGATATAAATAAAAAAAAATATTTGGCATGAATATAAATTTCTGCTTGTCCCAGGCGAGAGTCGAACCTGATACCTTTTGATCGGGAAGCAAAGGTCCTAGCCACTGCACCACGGCCGCCGCTGGTGTGAAACGTAGTGAAAATTAGACGCCAACGCAATTATGCTGTCTATAGCACAGTCTGTTGATTGGTCTTGTCATAACGCCAAAGGTCGCAGGTTCGAATCCCACCGAAGTGAAATCGTAAGTACATATTTGTTATCACTATAAATTGTAAATTTAATTTAAGTTAATAAAATGAAATATGATTTTGAATAATATAAAATAAAAAGAAAATATAAAAAAATAAACAAATACAATAAAAAAAAAAAATTTTTTGAGAAATTTTTGTCTTAAAAACGAAGAAAAACTTCTTAGAATTAAAGAACTTTTTACTAAATTCAAAGAAATATTTCTGTTATGAAAGAAATAAGTATTAAATTTAAAGTCAAAATATATACTCATCTTAAGTAAAAGTGTTCCCTAATTTCAAAGCTATCATGACTTTAGTGCTGTTTCATTCCCCTTTTTTCTTTGGATTAAGGCATTTTTCCTTAACTGGAGTACACTTTTTTTTCAGTGTGCGTACGCAATAGTCGACTAATGTTTTTTATCCATACAAAATGTGAATTAGTACCATCGCTGTTCTGCACGTACAACAAGTTTATATGTATATTTTTTTCACAACGCGTCTTATAATACGGACCGACAATTAATTTTTTTTCCTCATCGCATCCAAATACATTTAAACTTATATTGGGATTATTTTCTTCAAATATAACAACGTCTTCAATAGATAAAGGAAAGCTTAAATTTGCAAAATCTATACTTACACCAGTGGAAAGCGTTATAAGACGATTATTTATAATTAAAATGTACTGTGAATAGTTTTGTTTCAAATCATCGTTTTCTAATGCTGATATTACAGCCCATTTAAAACAATATTCGTCATTGTTTTTTATATTGATACACGCATGTTTATTCCGAATAAACAATGGTAGTTCCATATATTTTGATCCTTTTATTGGGGCATATTTGTTTATATTTACTTCTACTTTATGTATACATATTAGAGACCAACCGCTATCTCTTTCTTGGAATGATTCCATTTTATTTATTATTTCTGAAAAAAGATTATCGAATAAATGTCCTAATTCTACATCATTTTGAATAATAATCATCTTTGTTTGAAATGACTTGATGCTTATTTCAGCACTATCGTCGTTTTCAATTTCATTATTTTTTGTAAATTTTACATATTCTGCAAACAGTTCAATGTTGCATTTTATGATAATATGTTCTAACAAAACATTTGTCGGGAATGTGTCGGGTACAAGCACATCTTCTTTTTTATTTGTGTATACAAACGTTTGTATACGCGACTTAAATAGACTCTTAATGATGTGCGTATCATCATTAAGAAGAATAATGCAATTCTCCTTATGGTTGTTAGTTCTATTGTGACGACTCCGGTCACTTTTTTTTATATCTAAATTGCATTGTTTACACCGTTCATAACTACACGATGGTGATTGCTCATTTTAACTTCATGATGGCATCTGATTATATGTTTTTCTAAATAAGCCTTTTTAGTAAAGACTTTATTGCAAATATTACATTTGAAACAGGTCAGACCATGTTTACTATTAAAATGTCTTTTTAAATTATACTTTGATGATAATGTTTCACCACATACCTCTCATATATATTTATCACGCGATTGTTGTACGGGAGTTAGTGTAGTCATTTTGATTTTTTTTCTTTTTAAATAATTATTGCTAAAAATAAATTTAAATAATTAATATATGTGTATTAAAAAAAAAAATGTATTTACTTCTGAGATTGTGTTGTTGATGCTGGTGTTGTTGCTGTTATTGATGCTGCCGGTTTCTTTTAGCTATCGAGTATGTCAAACTATTTTTCTGTTACTCCCTTTATATATGAGAAATAAGTTCACAAGACCCATGGATTTTTTTGTTTGGGAGGTAGCCAATTTCAAGCCACATGAGAAAATATTTTTGACTTTTTTGAAAAAGCGATCCGCTGTTGTTGCTTTAAACTTTAAAGGCATCAATTCGTAAACAAATGCATACTCCTGTTAGAATATTAAAAGCGTCTGGACCGTTGCTTGTTTAAATAAATCCAACGTATTTTATTAGGTTTTGTTTCGCTTTATTTAGTATAAACAAACTACATTGCTACATTGTATGCTACAGTAAGTATGCTAGAGTATAAGCGATCCGCTGCTGTTGCTTTAAATGAATCAAACGTAAACAGAATCATACTCCTGTTAGAATATTAAAAGCGTCTGGATCGTTGATTGTTTAAATAAATCAAAAGTCTTTTATTGGATCTTGTTTCCCTATATTTAGTATAAACAAACTACATTGCTACATTGTATGCTACAGTAAGTATGCTGGAGTATTAGCGCTCCGCTGTTGCTGTTTTAAAGGAATCAAACGTAAACAGATATATACTCCTGCTGGAATATTAAAAGTTTTGCATTTTCGTGGTATGAAATCATGTATAAAAGCATGGTGATGTACTCTATCTATAAAGCAGTTATGTTTCAGTCGCATAGTCAGAGACACTTATAGCTAGAGCACATCAAAATACAAAGTATAAAAAAAAAACATTTTAGAACGAAAAATAAACGCTGAACTCCAAAAATTATTTAAAAGTGGAAATATGTCCCAAAAAAAAAATCTCTCAGTTCGCAACATGCTTTTAGCTAAAAAGTATGTGATTACAAAAATTGAACGCGTTGAAACTCGGTACGGGCAAAAGGTGAGATGTTTGCTGGATAATGAATATTTGGTGTATCTACCACCAATGTTTAATACCACATTAAAGGAAGAGCACATAGAGAATATCGGTTCAAATCAATTTCATTTGATTAGGGAGGACAATGAAGGATTTTCTGAACTAAATATATGCTCTATTAAAGGTACAGCAATACTTTTTTTATTATATTCTATTTTCTAATTGCATATTATTATTATTATTATCTCTTTTCAGATTCCGAAAATAAACTGTAAAAGAGTAATGCTACTGATGCAGTTATATTCATAATTTTTAGATCTACACACACACACATAATCTTATTTTACTTTTATATGCATTTCTAAAAATTAAAAAAAATAAATAAATTTAAAAAAATGTCTTCGTCGATGTTATTATTTTTTCTTCTTTCCTTCTGCTTGTAGGAATTCAAAGTCAACTATTTTGATCACCGCACTTTGATGTGCAATTATAAAAGTTAAAAACGTGAATACTTAGTGAGAGAAAACGATGTTTTATAAAGTTTAAATTATGTTTTTCTGTTTTATTCTTTTTTCAAGTAATTCATATTTTGACATAAGATCCTCAATATCAATACATTTTCTAGCATATGCGTAGCAGCTACACGTATCTGGTCCTACTGTACAATTGTCGTTGCTCCAAGAACAGTTCCTAATATGTGTTCCATGTTTTGATGTACACATTCCAACACACTCGACATTAGTAACCAGAATTAAACCATCCACAAGTCTTGTCCAATGTTCCTCCATAATAAGATCTTTATATTGATCCAACAATTTTTTAATTTTAAGCGATAACAACATGTTTCAACAATTGCTAATTTACAACTAGTCCATACAAACTCCAACCAGAAACTTTAACCCGAATCAGTCCCAGCGTAACTATATGATCACGTCAGCAATAGTAAATTTACGAATAATTCGAAAAAAAAAGTTCTGGGCTGATTCAGGTTAATATGAAGAAATTGTGAAATATAAAATTTTTGGCTTTCAGCCCAGACAGCAACCAAAAATCAAAAGAACTCCCGCTAGGTGGCTGTCCCTATCGACATAGCACTGAAACTCACCGATCGGCGATCGCAAGAGGGCACTTCAAAGCTTTCATCCAGAGACCCCCACAGGTGGCGTCACTATCGACCAACCATAGCGCTCCGCTGCTGTTGCTTTAAATGAATGTCTGGCTTTCAGCCCAGCCAGCAACCAAATCAAAAGATCTCCCAGTCCATACAAACTCCAACCAGAAACTTTAACCCGAATCAGTCCCAGCGTAACTATATGATCACGTCAGCAATAGCATATTTACGAATAATTCGAAAAAAAAGTTCTGGGCTGATTCAGGTTAATATGAAGAAATTGTGAAATATAAAATTTTTGGCTTTCAGCCCAGACAGCAACCAAAAATCAAAAGATCTCCCGCTAGGTGGCTGTCCCTATCGACATAGCACTGAAACTCACCGATCGGCGATCGCAAGAGGGCAATTCAAAGCTTTCATCCAGAGACCCCCACAGGTGGCGTCACTATCGACCAACCAAATCAAAAGCCCCACCGCCAGGCAATTGCTAATTTACAACTAGTCCATACAAACTCCAACCAGAAACTTTAACCCGAATCAGTCCCAGCGTAGCTATATGATCACGTCAGCAATAGTATATTTACGAATAATTCGAAAAAAAGTTCTGGGCTGATTCAGGTTAATATGTAGAAATTGTGAAAAATAAAATTTTTGGCTTTCAGCCTAGACAGCAACCAAATCAAAGACACCAACCATATAAAAAGACACTCCAGGTGGCGAAACAAGCTTGTTGATGGAGGAGAGCTCGATGGGAGGAGCAAAAAAGACCGAAAAGAGCTTAAATCTCTCAGTTTTTACACTGGAGGAATTTTTCTCCTTCTCACTAAACCCAGAAACCCCATATTAACACTACTAATATTCTAACAGGAGTATGATTCTGTTTACGTTTGATTCATTTAAAGAAACAGCATTTGTTTACGAATTGATGCCTTTAAAGTTTGAAGCAGCAACAGCGGATCGCTTTTTCAAAAAAGTCAAAAATATTTTCTCAAGTGGCTTGAAATTCGCTACCTCCCAAACAAAAAATCTATGTGTCTTGTGAACTTATTTCTCATATATAAACAGAAAAATAGTTGTAAATTAGCAATTGCCTGGCGGTTGGGCTTTTGATTTGGTTGGTCGATAGTGACGCCACCTGTGGGTCTCTGGATGAAAGCTTTGAAGTGCCCTCTTGCGATCGCCGATCGGTGAGTTTCGGTGCTATGTCGATAGGGACAGCCACCTAGCGGGAGATCTTTTGATTTTTGGTTGCTGTCTGAGCTGAAAGCCAAAAATTTTATTTTTCACAATTTCTTCATATTAACCTGAATCAGCCCAGAACTTTTTTTTCGAATTATTCGTAAATATACTATTGCTGACGTGATCATATAGTTACTCTGGGATTGATTCGGGTTAAAGTTTCTGGTTGGAGTTTGTATGGACTAGTTGTAAATTAGCAATTGTAGAAACATGTTGTTATCGCTTAAAATTAAAAAATTTTTGGATCAATATAAAGATATTATTATGGAGGAACATTGGACAAGACTTGTGGATGGTTTAATTCTGGTTACTAATGTCGAGTGTGTTGGAATGTGTACATCAAAACATGGAACACATATTAAGAACTGTTCTTGGAGCAACGACAATTGTACAGTAGGACCAGATACGTGTAGCTGCTACTCATATGCTAGAAAATGTATTGATATCGAGGATCTTATGTCAAAATATGAATTACTTGAAAAAAGAATAAAACAGAAAAACATAATTTAGACTTTATAAAACATCATTTTCTCTCACTAAGTATTCACGTTTTTAACTTTTATAATTGCACATCAAAGTTCGGTGGTCAAATAAGTTGAAATTATAGCTAGAGCACATCAAAATACAAAGTATAAAAAAAAAAAACATTTTAGAACGAAAAATGAACGCTGAACTCCAAAAATTATTTAAAAGTGGAAATATGGCCCAAAAAAAAAATCTCTCAGTTCGCAACATGCTTTTAGCTAAAAAGTATGTGATTACAAAAATTGAACGCGTTGAAACTCGGTACGGGCAAAAGGTGAGATGTTTGCTGGATAATGAATATTTGGTGTATCTACCACCAATGTTTAATACCACATTAAAGGAAGAGCACATAGAGAATATCGGTTCAAATCAATTTCATTTGATTAGGGAGGACAATGAAGGATTTTCTGAACTAAATATATGCTCTATTAAAGGTACAGCAATACTTTTTTTATTATATTCTATTTTCTAATTGCATATTATTATTATTATTATCTCTTTTCAGATTCCGAAAAAAAACTGTAAAAGAGTAATGCTACTGATGCAGTTATATTCATAATTTTTAGATCTACACACACACACACATAATCTTATTTTACTTTTATATGCATTTCTAAAAATTAAAAAAAATAAATAAATTTAAAAAAATGTCTTCGTCGATGTTATTATTTTTTCTTCTTTCCTTCTGCTTGTAGGAATTCAAAGTCAACTATTTTGATCACCGCACTTTGATGTGCAATTATAAAAGTTAAAAACGTGAATACTTAGTGAGAGAAAACGATGTTTTATAAAGTTTAAATTATGTTTTTCTGTTTTATTCTTTTTTCAAGTAATTCATATTTTGACATAAGATCCTCAATATCAATACATTTTCTAGCATATGCGTAGCAGCTACACGTATCTGGTCCTACTGTACAATTGTCGTTGCTCCAAGAACAGTTCCTAATATGTGTTCCATGTTTTGATGTACACATTCCAACACACTCGACATTAGTAACCAGAATTTAACCATCCACAAGTCTTGTCCAATATTCCTCCATAATAAGATCTTTATATTGATCCAACAATTTTTTAATTTTAAGCGATAACAACATGTTTCAACAATTGCTAATTTACAACTAGTCCATACAAACTCCAACCAGAAACTTTAACCCGAATCAGTCCCAGCGTAACTATATGATCACGTCAGCAATAGTATATTTACGAATAATTCGAAAAAAAAAGTTCTGGGCTGATTCAGGTTAATATGAAGAAATTGTGAAATATAAAATTTTTGGCTTTCAGCCCAGACAGCAAAAAAAAATCAAAAGATCTCCCGCTAATTTGGGCTGATTCAGGTTAATATGAAGAAATTGTGAAATATAAAATTTTTGGCTTTCAGCCCAGACAGCAACCAAAAATCAAAAGAACTCCCGCTAGGTGGCTGTCCCTATCGACATAGCACTGAAACTCACCGATCGGCGATCGCAAGAGGGCACTTCAAAGCTTTCATCCAGAGACCCCCACAGGTGGCGTCACTATCGACCAACCATAGCGCTCCGCTGCTGTTGCTTTAAATGAATGTCTGGCTTTCAGCCCAGCCAGCAACCAAATCAAAAGATCTCCCAGTCCATACAAACTCCAACCAGAAACTTTAACCCGAATCAGTCCTAGCGTAACTATATGATCACGTCAGCAATAGTATATTTACGGATAATTCGAAAAAAAGTTCTGGGCTGATTCAGGTTAATATGAAGAAATTGTGAAAAATAAAATTTTGGCTTTCAGCCTAGACAGCAACCAAAAATCAAAAGATCAGTCACAGCTACGCTGGGACTGATTCGGGTTAAAGTTTCTGGTTGGAGTCTGTATGGACTAGTTGTAAATTAAAGTTTCTGGTTGGAGTTTGTATGGACTAGTTGTAAATTAGCAATTGTTAAAACGTGTTGTTATCGCTTAAAATTAAAAAATTTTTGGATCAATATAAAGATATTATTATGGAGGAACATTGGACAAGACTTGTGGATGGTTTAATTCTGGTTACTAATGTCGAGTGTGTTGGAATGTGTACATCAAAACATGGAACACATATTAGGAACTGTTCTTGGAGCAACGACAATTGTACATTAGGACCAGATACGTGTAGCTGCTACTCATATGCTAGAAAATGTATTGATATTGAGGATCTTATGTCAAAATATGAATTACTTGAAAAAAGAATAAAACAGAAAAACATAATTTAGACTTTATAAAACATCATTTTCTCTCACTAAGTATTCACGTTTTTAACTTTTATAATTGCACATCAAAGTTCGGTGATCAAATAAGTTGACTTTGAATTCCTATAAGCAAAAGGAAAGAAGAAAAAATAGAAACATCAACGAAGATATTTTTTTAAAATTTATTTATTTATTAATTTTTTTAATTTTTAGAAATGCATATAAAAGTAAAATAAGATTATACAGCGGAGCGCTAATACTTACTGTAGCATACAATGTAGCAATGTAGTATTATTATACTAAACAAAGCGAAACAAAGCCTAATAAAAGACGTTGGATTTATTTAAACAAGCAACATGCCAGACGCTTTTAATATTCTAACAGGAGTATGAATCTGTTTACGAATTGATACCTTTAAAGTTTAAAATAACAACAGCGGTTCGCTTTTTAAAAAAAGTCAAAAATATTTTCTTATGGGGTTTGAAATTCACTTATTTTTCGAATTATTCGTAAATATACTATTGCTGACGTGATCATAAGACGTTTGATTTATTTAAACAAGCAACATGCCAGACGCTTTTAATATTCTAACCGGAGTATGAATCAGTTTACGAAATGATGCCTTTAAAGTTAAAAGCAACAACTGCGGATCGCTTTTTCAAAAAAGTCCAAAATATTTTCTCATGTGGTTTGAAATTTGCTACCTCCCAAACACAAAATCTGTGTGTCTTGTGAACTTATTTCTCATATATAAAGGGAGTAACAGAAAAATAGTTTAACATACTCGATAGCTAAAAGAAACCGGCAGCATGAATAACGTGCAAAGATTATTTTGGAGAATAAGTTTAGTTGAGTGGGATTTGGACGATAATGTCCAATATGTCCTACGTCATGCACGGAGGCCTGACCAGGCAGTTGATGCGAGTTATATTCAAAGTAAGCGATATTAATCCAAATTAAAACAATGAAAAAACTTATTAATTGAATTTTGTTTCCTTTTTGTTTTTTTTTCTTTGCAGGGGCTTATTTTGATATATTCCAGAGGGAATTTCCAATCACCGAAAGAAGCGTAGAACGGGTTCCGTTTATCATGACTTCGTTTTTAACAACAGTGCCGGGCATCGCAGCATATTGCGATGACTCGGGACGATTGCGGTATTATTGCTGCACCAACGACGACGACTTGTTTCGCTGGAGGAGAGCACTCCAAGAGGATGATGTATCCAGCACTACAAATTGAAATATGTAGAAGACAAGACCTCGAAAAATATATGAATATTTCTTAAATTTGTATATTCAGCTATTTTTGTGTATATATCAAACATTTGTTAACTATGTATGCATATTCAAAAAAGAAACAAATCAAATAAATATGTGATTGAACATGTATTTTTATAAACAAACGAAAATCATTAGATTTTGTACAAGGCGATATTTTGAAGTTTGGCTTCATTCTGTTTTGAGGATTATACCAAAGAAGTCGAGTATACATTTTTATATTTTTGAAAGAAATACCACAACACGCAGCATGGAATCAAAGTGTTTAATTGGGGACGGTAAAAAGAAGGAGCAACAATATAAAATAATTCAAAACCCATTTAAGAAGAACACCAACGAGAAGAATGATCACAATAAATATTCCTCTTCGAATATTAAATATAAGAAAATTATATAATTGAAACAAGAAAAATATGTTTAAAAACTTTTGCTTTTGTTAAATAAATTCAAATAAAAATTTTAGACATAAAAGTCCACAGTTAAAAGAATTGTAGTTTTGTAATTGATTATAGTTATACGTTAGGTTACGATTTCCAAGATATTTAATGATTTCCTTCGGAGGAGGTAAGTTCCCAAAGCTATCAAAATATTCCTTCCGATTTTTGTCTTTGTAATATGCTACCCAATATGTACCAATTCCACTAGATGAATCCAGATGCACATTACCGCTTTCAATTTGATGTACGCGTTTTGGTAGTTCATCTAGCATAAATACTCCTCTAAAGTGCGGTATATTCACAGCGAATTTTCGTAAATCAGCATCAGTTAATGCTCTTTTGGATAGCTTACTTAACAGTTTTTTGAATAGGGTTTATAATAGAATCCAAGTCCTTTTCTATATGGTTTAAGATGTAAACCTTTGCCGATCGCAATCGCTTCCATATTTTTATTATGCCGGAGAGCTTCGTGCAATTGTTCTTTTGCTGCTCTCGCTTCATTAATGGTCTTTACAATTGACGAACCTCCTGATGCTAATGCACCGATTGCAAACCAGGTTAAATAGCAGATCAGAGGTTAAATATCAGATCAGGTTAAATATCAGATGACAGATTAAATAGCAGATCACAGGTTAAATATCAGATCAGGTTAAATGGCAGATCAGGTTAAATAGCAGATCAGACAGGTTAAATAGCAGATCACAGGTTAAATATCAGATCAGGTTAAATATCAGATCTGACAGGTTAAATATCAGATCAGGTTAAATATCAGATCAGGTTAAATAGCAGATCACAGATTAAATAGCAGATCACAGGTTAAATATCAGATCAGGTTAAATGGCAGATCAGGTTAAATAGACATTATCGTCCAAATCCCACTCAACTAAACTTATTCTCCAAAATAATCTTTGCACGTTATTCATGCTGCCGGTTTCTTTTAGCTATCGAGTATGTTAAACTATTTTTCTGTTACTCCCTTTATATACGAGAAATAAGTTCACAAGACACACAGATTTTGTGTTTGGGAGGTAGCAAATTTCAAACCACATGAGAATAATAATAAATAAATTTTAAAAAAATATCTTCGTTGATGTTATTATTTTTTCTTCTTTCCTTTTGCTTATAGGAATTCAAAGTCAACTTATTTGATCACCGAACTTTGATGTGCAATTATAAAAGTTAAAAACGTGAATACTTAGTGAGAGAAAATGATGTTTTATAAAGTCTAAATTATGTTTTTCTGTTTTATTCTTTTTTCAAGTAATTCATATTTTGACATAAGATCCTCAATATCAATACATTTTCTAGCATATGAGAAGCAGCTACACGTATCTGGTCCTACTGTACAATTGTCGTTGCTCCAAGAACAGTTCCTAATATGTGTTCCATGTTTTGATGTACACTTTCCAACACACTCGACATTAGTAACCAGAATTAAACCATCCACAAGTCTTGTCCAATGTTCCTCCATAATAAGATCTTTATATTGATCCAAAAATTTTTTAATTTAAAGCGATAACAACATGTTTCAACAATTGCTAATTTACAACTAGTCCATACAAACTCCAACCAGAAACTTTAACCCGAATCAGTCCCAGCGTAACTATATGATCACGTCAGCAATAGCATATTTACGAATAATTCGAAAAAAAGGTCTGGGCTGATTCAGGTTAATATGAAGAAATTGCGAAAAATAAAATTTTTGGCTTCCAGCTCAGACAGCAACCAAAAATCAAAAGATATCCCGCTAGGTGGCTGTCCCTATCGACATAGCACCGAAACTCACCGATCGGCGATCGCAAGAGGGCACTTCAAAGCTTTCATCCAGAGACCCACAGGTGGCGTCACTATCGACCAACCAAATCAAAAGCCCAACCGCCAGGCAATTGCTAATTTACAACTATTTTTTTGTTTATATATGAGAAATAAGTTCACAAGACACATAGATTTTGTTTGGGAAGTAGCGAATTTCAAGCCACTTGAGAAAATATTTTTGACTTTTTTGAAAAAGCGATCCGCTGTTGCTGCTTCAAACTTTAAAGGCATCAATTCGTAAACAAATACATACTCCTGTTAGAATATGAAAAGCGTCTGGACCGTTGCTAGTTTAAATAAATCAAAAGTCTTTTATTGGGTTTCGTTTCGCTTTATTTAGTATAAACAAACTACATTGCTACATTGTATGCTACAGTAAGTATGCTAGAGTATAAGCGATCCGCTGCTGTTTCTTTAAATGAATCAAACGTAAACAGAATCATACTCCTGTTAGAATATTAAAAGCGTCTGGACCGTTGCTTGTTTAAATAAATCTTTCATTGGGTTTTGTTTCGCTTTGTTAGTATAAACAAACTGCACTGCTACATTGTATGGTACAGTAAGTATGCTGGAGTATTAGCGCTCCGCTGCTCAAACTCCAACCAGAAACTTTAACCCGAATCAGTCCCAGCGTAACTATATGATCACGTCAGCAATAGTATAGTTACGAATAATTCGAAAAAAAAGTTCGGGGCTGATTCAGGTTAATATGAAGAAATTGTGAAAAATAAAATTTTTGGCTTTCAGCCCAGACAGCAAACAAAAATCAAAAGATCTCCCGCTAGGTGGCTGCCCCTATCGATATAGCACCGAAACTTACCGATCGGCGATCGCAAGAGGGCACTTCAAAGCTTTCATCCAGAGATAATTCCAATGCCGATTGAGAGAGTTGGTGAGAGAATGATCTCTGCTATACGAGCTGAATTCATAATCTACAATTTTGAAATAGACTCATATCATTTAATGTCGGAAGTCACTATCAATCAATGTAACAAATTTTCGGACCAACATCTCGTCTGCGAAAACAGCTGGGCATGGATTGAGGCTAACGACAATTCCTGCGAAATATCACTTTTAAAGCCGCTTAACGCGTACGACTGTACATTTATAGAAATTAAAACATCTCCATTCTGGTAACAGCTTCACAGCAAAAACAAATGGCTGTTTAAGAACTTTAATAGAACTGCAGCACAAATACAGTGTAGTTCTGCTCATCAGAAAATCATCGAATTACCGAATCAAGGAATTTTAACTTTGGAAGCAGGATGTACTGTGCGCATTCCAGGAGCCACGCTAATCGCACCCCATAATGTCTTTTCGGGTATTAACAACACATTTTCCACATCTTTGACGAAGGAAATTGAAAACTTATCCGATCTTTTTGCCCCCCGGCAGAATGTCCAAATATGACACTTGTACATGTGGTAATTTACATTTCTAATATTATCTATAATTATCGCTAGTAATAAAAAATGTCAAACAGAAGATGTTTCTCGCACATCTATAATTATCGCTAGTAATAAAAAATGTCAAACAGAAGATGTTTTTCACACATCATAATCTATGTTTAGTAACACTCAGTTTGAGTTGAGGCTGTGTGGCCATTTACAATTCTAATTTATTCTATTATTATCGCTATTTAGAAAAGTACACACACAAGTAATAAATAGTTTATAGCCTGTGCGGGGGTCGCTTATCGTGCCTCTGCTGATAATATTCTAATTCTGTCTAATTTAAGTGATTTTTTGTGCCACAGAATGATTAGGTGTGACATCGGGGTGGCGCATCAGAGCGTATATCTACGAGATATTTGGACGATTGCGTAGATTTGGTTTTTGGAAGGGGAAAATCGGTTAGAAAACGCGTGACGATCAAACAGCCCGCGTTAAGTCGTTTGGACGAAACTGTTAGCTTCTCTACCAAATTACATCAGATGTAATTTGGTAGAGAAGAATTTGGCGATGCGGAGGTGCATGAACGAGATGAGAAAGGTGAGCTGTGAAGTAGCTTCATTGAGTCACCGAGTAGCAGATGTAGAGAATTCGAGGAGTTCTAATGTAGAAGCTCAACCTCCTGCCGATGCATCAACTCCAGTTGGCACCGCTAATTTGGGGGCCGCCACAGGGGCAGAGCGACGCGCTGAACGAGAAGAGAGAGTAGATGTGTCACGACCACCGTCCGCTGGCCATGATAGCCCATGTGAGCCGGAAAGATCGTTGGCACTTGAAGTTCGACGGCACAGGCAAGGATATGACAGTAGAAAGTTCTGTGTTTAGGGCGGAAAAAATGAGCGAGCAGTATGCCATTTCGTATCGACAACTTTTTACCGATTTCCACTGTCTTGTGACTGGGGCTGCATTAAAATGGTTTTGAAGAGTTTAACACGGATATGCACAATCTTACTTTTAGATTACGAAAGAAAATGCCAGAGCATGAGCTGGTGAATATTATCCGGGGTAATTCGAAAAGTAGCTTAGCGGGCCTAACTTTTTCGTCGAAAATGAATACGCTAGCGGACTTGAAGAAAGATGTCAAGAGGGCAGAAAAATTATTGAAAGAGGGAAAGACAAGAGTTAGGCAAGTTAATGCATTAGAAGAATGGATAGCGGGAGATGAAGGTGGAGATGAAGTGGCACACGCAAGTGTGGAAGTGATTGGCCGGAGCTCGTTTAAACCGAACGCTGGAGGTGGTCAAGCGGCTGGTATTCGCGGTAGTAAGCCATTGGGATTTATGCAGTCAGGTAGTCCGTATGTGGCTAAGCAGAGCCGCGGGCTGCAAACAGAAGTGTCCTCTTTTCCGTGTGTACAAAATGTTCAAAATTTGTCCAGTCCAGTCTGTCCGTCTCTGTCTCCGTTTCATTAGAATTTATATTTTAGTTGTGGGTTGCCTGGCGATTATTTCAAGAGGAACCCGAGTGAAGCGTTCAAAGAGAATTCGTGCAAGTCAGTGTTTCATGGAATGAAATGTTTTATGTGTGGCAGTGATGATTCATTGTGTCAGCAGCAATCGGTAAACCGGAATCTGTCAACGACATCCGGGAACCATTGCCAGATACAGCGGCACCCAGAAAATCAGGGGAATTAAAAATTTTAAAAAGAGGTGCGAATTGTGACGTAAAGGAAGGGGATACGCGACCAATAGTTAGTAGAAAAAGCTTACACCAGCGCAAAATAGAGTACGAGGAGGCCAGGGTGCGTATTTTCGCTGAAGAAGTCATTATTAAAAATGGAAGGAATTTTAGGAAAATTTTTAGATTCAGAGAAAGGAGTAAACTATGGAAAAAATTAAAAAATAAAATTATTGCCACTGTGGGCACTTTGGAAGATGACAATAGATTTTTTGCAAAAACAAAAGTGGATGGGCAGGATGTAGTTGCACTACTAGACTCAGGGGCAAGTGCGAACTGCATAGGCAAAGGGGCGATGCAATTTCTCAAAACCGATGATAAGCGAATTGTGCCTATTAAAGGTCAAAGCGTGAGATCAGCAAATGGTGGAGAAACTCCGGTAGTGGGCATGGTGGTGTTACCCGTTTTATGGGAGGGAGTGACGAAAGACATGGAGTTTTTAATAGTCCCAGCCTTGCAACAAAAAAATTTACTTTGGGGTCGATTTTTGGAAAATCTTTGGCATGGCGGTGATGAGCAAAGGAGGCTCAAGTGTAAATTCGTTGGCTTCAATAGCGGAGCTAGTTCCATCACCATCTGATTTGAGTTTTGACACGAAAGAGCATGTTCTGTGTGCAAATGACAGCAAGAAATTAGAATTGGTGAATTCGTTGTTTCCATCTTTTGCAGTATTAGGACTTGGTCGAACGGAAGTGGAAGAACATGGCATTGAGGTGACGGATGAAAATTTGCCACTGAAGCAAGGACATTACCCCATTGCGCCTGCAATTAAAAAATTAATTTTTGCAGAGTTAGACCGTATGCTTAGTATGGGGGTAATAGAGGTTAGTAACAGCAGCTGGAATTCGCCAGTGTCGTTGGTCCGGAAGGAGACGAAGAACAGACTTTGCCTGTATGCGCGGAAGGTAAATGACCGCACCATAAAGGATGCGTATCCTTTACCGCATTCACAGTTCCTGGGCTGCCATTATATCACTTTACAGTGATGACTTTCGGCTTATGTAATGCTGCCCAGAGTATGTGTAGGCTTATGGACAAAGTCATACCCTGTGAGATGAGAGAGTATGTCTTTGTCTACCTCGACGATCTCTTGGTGTGTTCTGCCAATTTTGAGGAGCATTTGAAGCTTCTTGAGCAGGTCGCGAATTGTTTGCGGAAGGCGAAATTAACCATATATGTGTAAAAAGTAAATTTTGTTTTAGAGAAGTGAAGTATTTGGGTTTTGTAGTCGGTGACGGGTGTATTAAGACCGACGGGGGGAAGGTAGCCGCAATAGACGAATTTCCTGAACCGAAGAGTCCATGGCAGCTAAGACATTTTCTTGGTATGTCGGGCTGGTACCGTAGATTTATTAAGGACTACGCTATCATAACCGCCCCGTTGCATGATTGTTTAACGAAAGAGAAGTTGAAGAAATTCTTTTTGACAGATGAAGCAAAAATTGCATTTGAAAAGCTAAAACAAAGTTTGAATACAGCTCCGGTTTTGACCAATCCGGATTTTAATCGTAATTTTTTATGTTCAATGTGATGCGTCAACGTATGGAGTAGGGGGTGTATTGTTTCAGATAGATGATGAGGGAACAGAGCGTCCGATAGCATATATGTCGGCTAAGCTCAATAAAGCTCAAAGGAATTATAGTGTCACTGAGCTAGAGTGTTTTGCCGCAATATTAAGTGTAATACGGTTTCGTCCTTACATTGAAGGTTTGCCCTTCACTGTGATTACGGACCACGCAAGCCTGAAGTGGTTCATGGGACAGAAAGACTTGACTGGAAGATTAGCTAGATGGAGTCTTAAATTGCAGGCATACAATTTTAACATAGAGCACCCCAAGGGGTCTCAAAATGTGGTACCGGACACTCTCTCCCGAATGCATATGATGTAGACTTTAACTCTCCATATTTTGCATCCACAGAATATGAAGAGTTAAAGAAAACAGTCAGTGAAAATAAGGAACGCCATAACACTTGCGAGATTAAGTTTTAAATATTTTTGGCCAGGCATGGTATCGGAAGTGCAAGCCATAGTCAAGGCATGTGACGTGTGTAAAGGGTCTAAAAACCAAAATATTATTCGTCGACCACCCATGGGAGCGCAACGTATAGCGGAACAACCGTTTCAGCGGCTATATATTGATTTTATGGTGCCATATCCTAGGTCAAAGAATGGTAATACAATTATTTTTGTTTGTTTAGATCATTGTTCAAAGGTGGTGTTTTTAAGGACAATGAGCAGAGCGACTGATGCTGATGTAATAAAATTTTTAGAAAAATAAGTGTTTCATGTTTTTGGTGTACCTTAGTTTGTACATTCGGATAATGGCAAGCAATTTGTGCCTGAGTTGTTTAAAATGTTTTTGAGGCAGTATGGTGTCCAACATGTTAAAAATGCGTTTTATTCTCCCCAGGCGAATGCGTCCGAGAGGGTAAATCGTTTGGTTCTGCAAATGATTCGTCCTATGTTGGGGAAAATCAAAAGAATTGGGACAATTGCATAAGTGATGCCGAGTTTGCACTGAGGAGTGTAGTGCACAGCTCTATAGGAGTAGAGCCATATTATGGCTGTCATATGATGCAGCATGGCCGGTC
Source organism: Heteromyza rotundicornis (assembly GCA_951394025.1). Lineage (NCBI taxonomy): Eukaryota > Metazoa > Arthropoda > Insecta > Diptera > Heleomyzidae > Heteromyza > Heteromyza rotundicornis. The sequence goes on from OX596013.1 coordinate 5,788,526, forward strand.
ATATGAACTTTTCGACTGAATTGAAGCTAGCACACCAAAGAAATTAAAAAGTTTATAACACGCGTTCAAAAGAATTTAAATTTAAGATAGGACAGGTAATTTTTCGCCGAAACTTTAAACAAAGTAACCTCATGCAGGGCTATAATGCGAAATTGGCCCCCACTAATATCAAAGTCGTGGTATTAAAAGTTATAGGGAACTCGTTATATGAGCTTGGCAATATGGCTTGCAAGAAGTTAGGAGTTTACCATGCGAAAGATATGTTTGTGGCGTAGGGTTAAAGTGCAATATAGGGCGGGGCAATATTTTAGGTAGTTATTTATTTATTTAGTTTATTTATTTCTTTTTATTTTTTTTTTTATTTGATTTATTTTAGTTTTTTCTTGACAATTGCAGCGTCATTTTTATTTGTTCATATGTTGTTTGTTATTTGTACCTACAGTGTTTAGGAAATAAGTTTTAATTTCCCGGCTAGGTTTTTTTAGTTTAGAGCATGAGTGCGTGGGTCTACGCCACACGTTGGGAGTTATTGCAATAAATTCAGGCTGCGTTAAGATTTTTGTAGTTTTTTTACGCACACGCTCCATATTGCAGGCAACATGCGAGACTGTAACGACAGCCTGTACAGAGCAACTTGAAAATTCTGCTAACTAAATTAACAGCAAGATATTTTTGTGCGGCTGTTGTATAGCCGAATTATGTTAATGCATCGTTTGATGGTGGTTGCGTGGTAAAATTTTGTATGAGGTGTGTTTGATTGAGTGAATGTATGGATGGGATTTGGTATTAAAACAAAAAGTCTAAATGAAGGGTTTCTGCAATACAATAAGTAGCTTTTAAATTTAGGGAATGTCTTGAGGTTTCTGATAAATTTTAGAAAATCAAAAAGTCGTGAACTTCCAAACGATACAGTCGACAAAATGTTTCCCGATATATATTATAGAATTTTTTTTTTATGTTGAAAATGGAAACCGTATAAACGGATTTGAGAATAATAAAAAAGAAAAAAAAACTAAATAAAAACAGTATAAACTGTACTCGGTTTTTACCTAAATTTTAAATTTTTTAAGTGTTCGCTTATAGTGGTTGCGACCCAATTGGGGAAGCAATTTTAGTTGTTTTAAAATTATTATTATTTTTTTTTGTTGTGTAACGTCCGTTTTAGTGGCAGGAAACAAAAATTGTAATTCTTAAAAAAAGGAACCGTTTACGTGATCGGTCCGAAAACAAACCGCGTTCTCGTGAAAGTGACACTTAAAAAGCGCAACTCGTAAAAAGTCTTACAAAAAAAGGGAAAATAAAGTGAAAAAGTAAAAAATATTGTATTTCGGGCTTTATTCGGAAATATTTCAATGTTTTTAATACACAATTTGCATAGTTCTGAAAGAAATTTTAGCTTTCAGAGAATTATTAACAAAAATCTTCGGTGGTGTAACACAAACATCGCCTTACCAACAACTGTTGTAATCGACATTGTGTCGTGACGTCACTGGATACTGCTTGTTAAACGAATTCTTCAATTCCAATTCCTACAACAACAACCCTGATTATATTTTCATATAACATAAATTTATACTTCACTGTTAATTTAAAATTACAATAAATATGTAAATATTTATCACCATTCGCGTTTTATTCGTGATAAATTGAATTTATGGTATGATTCATGTAAAATTACCTTGGTATCCTATCAATTACAATTTTTCATAACAAAATTGGTTCATATCATTTCAAAATGGGTTCAGATCAGTATTAAGTTGGTATCCCATCAATTCCTTTTTTTTCATATCAAAAGTTAGTTGGGATCCCATCAATTCCTCCTTTTTTCATATCAAAATTCAGTTGGGATCCCATCAATTCCATTTTTTTTTTCATATCAAATTCAAGTTGGTATCCCATTAATTCACCACTTTTTATATCAATTCTGCATTATTCATATCCAAATATTTACTCATATCAAAATGATAAAGCAACATCATCAAATTTGATATCATTCAGTATCGGCCATATTTTGCAAAGCTGGGCATTAACTAGTTAATTAGTTAATAGTTAATTAACGAAGTTAAATTTTTGTGTAACTTTTAACGTTTCAGTTAATTTCGAAAACCATTAACTTTTTCATTTAGTTAAGTTAAATTTCTTCGATTAACTGGCATTAGTTAACTTTAAAACGAAAAATTTTGTTTTATTATTGAATGTAAAAAAAAGTTGAAATTAAGAATTCATACTATTTTTGAACTGACATTTAATTTAAAAATTATTTCACAAAACAATTAAATACACAGGCCGATATATTTCGAAGTGTTCTATATTCTTTTTTTATGTATGAATGGACCATTCTAAACACAAGTTCTCAGCCATCACGTGAGGCTTACATCGTCAGGATGTTTACATCGTATTTTCCATTTCTCAAATTTCTCCAAATGGCGAAAAGCGGATAACGTGTTTAAAATGGCCTGTGATATTTGTTCTTAACCAAACTTCAATAATTTCATTATTATTATTTAATGTTCTAATAAATTTGTATGCCTTTATATGAATATAAATAAATTCTTTCATAAACAAAATTTCGCTTTTGATAAAAATTTTGATAATTTATTTTAAAGCAAATTTGCATATAGAATGCTGAAACCGATAGGATAAAGGGTCTGTAAGAGTAGAATAAAGTTAAAATGTTTTTTTAATTGTTTTTGTAAAAAAAATTTTTTTTTTTGTTTTTTATAGAAAATTTAACTATTTAATTTAACTTTTAACGAAGTTAACGTTTCAACGAAATTAACTTTTTAATTTAACGAAGTTAAATTTTTGATTAACTTTTACGTTAACGAAGTTAAATTCTCGATTAACTATTGCTTTTATATTTTGTCAACGAAAATTGAAGATTTGGTGCTATTTTTTGCATTTTTTTGGTTCGGTGTACATATTGGACATTACATATCCCTGAAATATATACATGGCAAATACTGTAGATGGAGATGTATTTGAGTTTAAATTATTAAGAAATTTAAATAAAATTTCAAGATGCATACAATAAGCCTGTTTGAACAAAAAAGATTCTTCCCGTCAAAGTTAAAGCCTTAAAAAATTTTTTTTTTCAATTTTCCAATAATTTTTAAAAAAAATTTGAATATTGAAAAAAAACAAAATTGTATTGTTTTTTCGCTGTTATTTACCTACCTTCCAAATTTCATCAAAATCGAAAACAGTGACGCACCCAGGATTTTTTTTTGGGGGGTTTTCAAAAATTGTTCAATTAAGAAAATTATCATATTGATATTTTTTGGCAATCCCTTTCTTTCTTGCGTCCCGTCCTCACGATTTAAAAAATTTGTTTTGATAAAAAGAAAAACGTATGATGTAAGTTTTTTTCTTACAACTGAAGACAAAAATAATTTAAACTTCTATTACACCGTTCGACACTAATGCACCGTTTAAATCACACTTTTGCATTTTTCATTGAATATTTTCATCAATATTTTCATTTAAAAAAAATTTTTTTTAGCTAACCATTTGCTGAATTTTTATAGAGTGAATTTTCATAGAGTGAAATTAAATTTTGGGTACTCTTATGTGCAAGATAATACCCTACTATACTATATAACGGTACTCCACTTTAACTTTAAATTCATCCATAGTATAGTTAGCGAATTACAATATACATAAATAATCTACATAGAAGGTTCTGGAAAATTCCATATTAATAAAGAAATATGGAGAAGCTTCCAGACATTTTTGTCTTTGGTGAAGAACATATAAATTGGTGTTGTCAGCAACTTAATACTTATGAATGCCACTGTAGCTAGAAGATGGGGTTTAGTCGTCAGCAGATTATAATACTGAGTTTTCGTAAAATAATGTTTGTATTAATCGAATAAATCGACTTTTTTTGAAAACCCGAAAATACCCAGGAATACAACATTTTTGCATGAGAAAACTGCAACAAGCAAATATGCGATTTAAACTGTTTTGAGAATGGATTCAGAAAAACTGGGAGACACTAGTACCCTTTTTTAACCCCCTCTAACAGAATCTATTCGTCTCGATCATGTGTATTACCAAAAGTTGATATTTGTCAAACGGTGTTATACAACATTTTGGACGATTTCATGAAAACTACAGTACAAAACAAAACCTTATTTTAAAGTTGGAATTTGATGATTTGCCATTTTTATGAACTAGGGGTTGCATTTTAATTCAAATATGAAATAAATATGAAATAGAATTGAAGGCATCGGATCAAATCAAAAATTGTTTTATTACACGAAAAAATGGCCCACACTGTGTGGTCTTAAATTTGAAATGCATTTTTATACCCCCACACTCACTGTGGCAGGGTATACTAACTTTGTCACAACGTTTGTAACGCCCATAAGGAGGCGTGTCCGGTATGGAAAAGTATATATATTCTTCATCAGTATCACCTCCTGAGTCGATTTAGCGATGTCCGTCTGTCCGTCCGCACGATAGCGGTCGCAGTTTTGGAGATATCGACTTGAAACTTTTTTTACATGTTTTTCTCGTGAATACTGAGATCAAGTTCGAGAATCAGCCAAATCGGACAAAAACTGGGCGTGGCTCCCATACACCGAAAAAAAAGGTAAACATTTTTCAAGTCTTTTTTATTGTTGTATTCCATTGGAAATGTTTAGAAACGTATTTTTGACATGGTCCGAGGTTCCGAAGCCACATATATAAGGGTCTGAATGGGGTCCTGAGACCAATTTTTATTTTTTTTCGGAATTGATTGGAAATTTTTAGAAATGGATTTTGGACATGGTTTGGGCTCCAAAACCACCTATAATTGGCTCAACATAGGGTCGAGGTACTTTTTTCTACTGTGTGGGGGTATTTCAACTTCGGTATAGCCGAAGATAGTCCACTCTCTAGTTTAATTTGAAATCGAATTAAAAAATTACTTTTAATTTGATACAAAAATTGATTTTTTAGATTGGAAAATGGAACTCTTGCAAGAAGGGCAAATATAGCCGTGTCAATACTTTTTATAATTTTCGGATCAAAAGACTAATAAAGGCATATACTAAATTTTTGTTTTTTATAACCCTTATATTAACTTGCTTTGGGCGGACTATATATATATATATATATATATATATATATATATATATATATATATATATATCCTCAAATCTGCGGCGAGCTTTTTCATACACTTCCACATAAGCTAGAGAGCTGAAATTTGGAACACTGATAGAACTCCGGTGACAATGCATTCTATTTGGGGTCCATCAGAGGCGTAGGGGGCCGTGGGGGGACTCAAACTTTTTTTTTTTAAACATGGCATAACTTCCGATTCCTTCAAGCTACAATGATGAAATTTGGTTCTTATTGACAAAATGATTTTTTATACCCTTTGGAAAGGGGGGTGTGGGGGCAAAGGGGAGCGGAATGGAGCCAATTTAAAGTTCTAACTTTCGTATTTTTTAAGCTACAGGGCTGAAATTTTTCACTTAGGCTAGCATTGGGGAAAAAAAGTAAAAAAAGAAAAAAAAAAAAAGGGGGGAAAAAGGGGGGAACAATTTTTTTTTTTAAATCAAAAAAAATTTTTTAAATGTAAAAATTTAAGAAGAAAAACTATACGGGCAAAATATAAATTAGAAAGAAATATACCGAAAAAAAATTTTTTTAAAAAAAAGGGGAAAATAAAAAAAGAGTAAAAAACAAGTTTTTTAAAATATAACCCTTTAACCGACTAAAAAGCAGAAAATAAATTTCCTTTAAATTAATTTCCGCAATTTCGATTTAAAATTAAGGGTTTTTGGCTGTCCCTAATATCACTGCAAATTTTGAAGTCGCCAAAAACCCTTAATTTTAAATCGAAATTGCGGAAATTAATTTAAAGGAAATTTATTTTCTGCTTTTTAGTCGGTTAAAGGGTTATATTTTAAAAAACTTGTTTTTTACTCTTTTTTTATATCGTTGTATATAAGGATTTTGGCAATTTTTTAATGCAACATGGTGAAAAATACAAGAAACTCATCATCATTTGTATATTTTCAACTTTTTTTAGCTGTTTTTGTTAATATATTTTTACCAATCAAATTTAAAAAACATTTATCTGCAGTTTGGTTTGGTAATGTGAAATAATTTCAGGGGGGGGGGGGGGCTCAAACCCCCAAAACCCCCCTTGGGTGCGCCTGTGATCGAAGATATGGTAATTTTTTCAAAAATTGTTTCGATTTGACACGGAATTGCCTTGATATTTATAGAGGATATCCCTATCAGATTTTCCGTTCAGGTTGATATGGAATAACCTATCGGAAAATCAAGCTTTACAAATATTCATTTTTATATTGCATGTTCTTGGGAGGTAGCACTTGTTTATAGCTGTATTTGAAGCATTTAATAGCTTTTTTGTAGGAACTTTAAAAAAAATTTTAATCCTTATTGGTAATCATAATGTTATGATGGCCAATTGTCTCCACTCATTTGGGAGGCTACTCGTACGTTAATATTATTTTTTTTTAGACAAATTTTATGTATACTCCAGACCTGAAAGAACGTAACCTTCATACATCTTACAAATTTACAAGTAATAATTTATTTCGAATTTCCAATTATTTTTTCTTTTGGTTTTTGTTTTGGCAGCAAACAATTTGATTAGATTTTTTGGGTTTTTTTTAAAACAAATGCTCTTAAAAAGTAATTTTTACCGTAGTGCTTGGTGTCAAAATATATTTTGTATTTTTCTCCATGTATTTTTTAAAGGTCAACCATTTCGGGGGGCTTCCGGACCCGTACATCCCCCCCCTTAATACGGCCTTGATACTAGGTTTAGCAATCCCGTAACAGGAAGGAAATGTTATGGTTGGGCATACAACCACTGTGGCCTGTGGATCAACGCGAGTACGTAAATAATTAATTAAGTATAATCATAGGTTAGCAATCCCGTAACAGGAAGGAAATGTTATGGTTAGGTATACAACCACTGTGGCCTGTGGATCAACGCGATCAGCCTGAGTCACCGGAGATGCAGGTGTGATAGTCTGCGTTCCCTGAGCTACCATACGATGCTGGTCCACCCGGCCATAAGGAAGCTAGAAGCCCTTCCCCTGGGGATTGAACTATTCCACCTGAGTCCCTGTCTACCTGAGTCCCTCCATCTCTTGGGCCAGTGTCAAGTTCTGGCAAATTTTGAAAATCCACGAGGATGCTGGTGAGTTTCTAACGGGGAAATTTACAGGATTTTAGTAGAGGGTGAGAACGAGAGGGTTCCACGCCGTGTTGGCGATGTTTTAGATTTCTACAGGAGTGAATAGGAATTCGTGCGGTGCATAGACCCTTTTGCCTAGTAGTAAGAACTCTCGCTAAGACTCACCGCTCGTAACAACGAATACATTGCCACGGAGCCCGACCGCATACCGTAATAGCAAACGCCTCAGTAGGACATCTACCCGGAATTGATTGGAAAACTGCTAGTGTCCTAGCGGTCGGCCTCACACCACTCAGGGTGGAAATATAGCTTAAGTAAAGTGTAATTATGGAAAATCCTGAACAAACTTATACAAAATAAATTAAGCTAAAACTAAAACAAAAAATCTGTAAATTTGTGCACACGGTTCCGAAAATTTATAAATTTTTCCAGAAAACATCGTTACAATGGCGCTTGAGCAGGGACTGCGTGTGCAAATCTTAGAAAATTAAGCCACTAAAAAATAAAATACTGTGAAATTCTACAAAAGTTCGCGGTTAAAATAAAATAAAATTACATACAGCCTAGAATACTCAATAATGCAAAAGTAGGGGAAAAAAGTAACCTGTTGTTCGAAAATGTGAAACAGTGAAAAGTGAGCACGGAATCCCGCTAGGCGTTATAGCGGCAGACGCGTTAATCTCAAGCGTAGTGACCGCGTGGCAACATGTTCTGCCCAAGCGCTCGTACAGTGTAACTCGGTACATAAAACAACTAGTGCGCGACTTTGAATGGAAAAAAAGAAATAATAAAAAGAAAGCAAAATTTATTTAAGCAAAGTGCAATCGACGGAAAGGAAAAAATAAACAGGAAAAGTGCCAAGAGAAAAAAAAAGAAAAGAGAAAGATTTCTACAATAGGCCAGTGAAAGAAAAGAGAAAAGTTGAAGTTATATAGAGAAAAGAGAAAAAGAAACAAATCAAAGCAAAATGGCCACGGAAGGTAAAGTGTTGACAAGTTGGGTCTATAGCCTGAATCAGGCGGACCTGGTGTCCTACACAACCGCACCCGCCACAGGCGCGGGGGTCACGCACAAGGTACGTAAATGGTTTTTCTATTATGAGGAGGGCCCTGACCCGCTTGCATTCATCGAGCGGGTGGAGGAGTTGTGTTGTATGGAGGGATTAGACAGAGATTCGCAGCCAAGTTTCTTGCCCGAAGTCCTGAGGGGTCAGGCTCTTACCTGGTTCCGCACATGCAACCAGCAGTGGAAAACGTGGGCATCCTTCAAAAAAGATTTCCTCGAATTTTTCCTCCCGGCTCGCTATTTTGAGCGCATCGATGACGCCATTCGGGAACGTGTCCAACAAAGTCATGAGTCGTTCCGCGTTTATGCTGTCGCTCTACTTTATCTGATGCGACAATGAGAGTACGGTAGGGCTTTCGATCCCGAAGCATTTTTGCAATCCCGGGATTTTCGGGACTAAAAATTGCAATCCCGGGATCCCGGAATTATTCGGGATTTGTTAGTTTTCCAAGCAAAATACATTTTAAAAAAATTAAAAATAATTTTTTACAACTTTTAATGGAAAAATTACTTTTTGCTTAAATAAATAACCACAAACATTAATTTCGATTTAATAAAGGTACAAATGAATGAATTAATTCATTTTCAGTATTTGAGATTCCGTTTCTTTAGAAAAGACAAATTTCAATTTAAAATATTCTTAAGTAAGGTTTGTAAAATTCCTTTTATATCAGTCTTCAGTTTTTTTATTAAGTTATTAAGACTGAAAAGGTTAATTTTCTTCTGAAATAATTCAAATTTTTTTTTTCTTAAGGAAAAAGTTTTGGGCACAAACAATGTTATTGGAATTATTGTTTGTTTTGTAATATTTAAAATATTCCATAATTTTTTTAGTATATTAAAAATTTTTGAGTTTTTCAACTCATTTTTTCTCATTTCTGGGTGGTCAAAATGTTGTCAAAAACTACTTTTCTTCTAATATGGTTTTTTTTTAATATTTTATGAGCTATGAAAAGTTATATTTTTCTTGTATTTAACTTTTTTTATGAACTAATTTATTTAAAAACTAATCCCGAAAATCCCGGGATATTTTTTCTAAAATCCCGAAATTTTCGGGATTAGTTTTTTAATTAGCAAAAATATCACGGGATTTTCGGGACTAAAAATTAACCGGGATCTCGGGATCGAAAGCCCTAGAGTACCGCGAGGAACAACGCCTTGAACGCGTGTTCAAAAACGCACGGCCGGAATATCACTGGTATATTCGGCGAAAAGATTTTCTAAATTTGACAGAACTCATGGCACTGGCCCAAGAGATGGAGGGCATTCAAGACAGGGACTCAGGTGGAATAGTTTAATCCCCAGGGGAAGGACTTTGGGTCCAGCCGCAGGTTAGACCAGGTCATAGAAGCTCACGGAAGCCAGTCGGACGAGTGCTGGAAACGACCTTACAGCTGAAGCCTACAGCCCCACTGACGCAATGCCTGCTTACAGCGAATTCACGGGAAGAACAGCAAGAAAGGATTGACGAATTCCTACAGACGCAGCTACCCCTCTTCAACGAACTACAGGTGACCACCAACATCACACAACACCATATCATCATGGCCGACGAACGTCCTATTAAGCAGAAGTACTTTCCGCGAAATCCGGCGATGCAGGCCGTCATAGGCGAAGAGATCAACAATCTCCTGGCAAAGGGGTGCATAGAGCCCTCCCACAGCCCGCCCATAGTGCTGGTACCCAAAAAAACGGGGATCTGGCAACTCTGCATCGAATATCCAACTAAATAGTCGCTCCGTACCTGACGCGTATCCGCTGCCTCGCCTACGTAATGCGAATTTCATCAGCAGTCTCGACCTGAAGGATGGATACTGGCAGATTCCGATTGCCGAGGGTAGCAAGCCATTTGCCGCTTTCACCGACCCGGCCGTGGGCTATACTGCCTGGCTAAGAATAACAAACTTATCTGACATTCTGAGAGTTTCGAGTTATTTAACATTTTGTGTTTTGCAAAAGCGCGCTCACTTATGAAAGATTTTCTCAAAGTTTGAGTGGATTTATATATGAATTATTGCAATACAATATTAATTCCCGTACAAAGAATTGTATAACATTTACTATGCTAATTAATTTTAAGAAATTTTCTTTACTTATCTGCTTACAAAAACCAAGACGCACTTTTTATTTTCATTTACATTTATTTAAGTAAATACAGTGAAATTCCTCTGTACGGACAGGCTTTATAACCGGACAAATTTCATGAACACTGCTTTTTCATTAATTTTTTCATACTAATATCATTTCAATAACCGGACGCTCTGATAACTGGACGCGGACACAATATTTCAAGCAATTTTGATCAATAAATCTCTAATAAACGGACTTAATCCCAAACAATATTTTCAATGCCGTATTTGACACATATGGCATAATTGTGTGCGTACATGTTAAAAGGGGAATCACCAATTTCGTTTTTATCCCATCGGTATTTTTGTTGATAAAAGCGTAATTGGTGATTCCCCTTCTAACATGTATGCACACATTAACGCCATATGTGTCAAATAGAGGGCGGCTTTTTCATTCAGTTTGGTAAATAAGTTGCATGTGAATTGTGTTTTTTTAGAAATCCGCAGTGACATGCCACCAAAAAAAAATATGCTGTCCATTAAAGAAAAAATGGAAATTATTATTATTTTCAGTTTAGTTAGTTAGAAAAAGATTTTATTTCGTTAAAAATAAAAAATTGAGTGAAAAGGACGAGTTAAGTTTGAAATTTTTTACTATGTCGTTCAATTCAATTCATTTATTCGTCAAATAAAAACACCATCGGATAGTTTCTTCATGTAATGCCGTACATAAAAATATGCAATATGCTGTGCAGATATTTGTATCATTACATGAATCCCATTAGTATGTATGTTTGTATATGTAATATTATTTATTAAATATGAACATATTTATAAATTCGTACATATTCACCCATACACAGATGTCCGCTTATGGGGGCCCACCTCCCATAATAACCGGACAAAAACACTGCGACGGTGAGTGTGCGGTTAAGGGGGATTTCGCTTTATATTTGAATAGAAAGTGTAAGTATATTATTAAGTATATAGAAAGTACAGTACAAAAATAAAGAAAAATGTTCAACAAAAACAGAATTCAGTCTGTGGAAAAAGAAAATAAAAAAAAAAAAGGTAATTCAGTTACTAAGCGAGTGTTTTCTCGCACTCGCATGTCGAAGCAAAATTAACAGCAGGTTAATTCTCAGCTTACTATGGGAAGCAATAACAACCGCAGAAGGTCAGTTTTGAGTACAAAATTATCCAAATATTACTCAAACTTAATAATTTTTACTATTATTGTCATTAAACATTTTTTTTGCAAGAATAATATGGTACAGCGAGCAAATTTTTGTTTGTGAGCTGGACAGTTTTGAAGCAATTTCTAAAAATTCCTTTTTGCATGGGAGTATTTTTCGTTACGGTGCTTTTGGCCAAACAAACACTATGAAAAATGTTAAAAAGCTTTTCTATACAATACAAGTCAGTTTTTTTTGTTTTTCTTATGTTTTTTTTTGTTTTAGATTTAAAAAGTATTAGAAAACATATTCTCAAGTTACGAAGTATCAAGTATCTCGATTTCAAAAAAATGTCTGTTTTTATGTTGAATTAAGATAGTTTTTAATTTGAATACGTAGTTTGGTAGATCTTTCTTGTATTTTCATATAACAAATTTCCAATTTTGATCGGTCCCAAGAAAAACTCCTAAATATTCAAGAAATTACCTTTTTTTAAAAAAAAATATATTGACATACGAGCATTAGTTTATTTTGAGCCCCACTACCAGAATATATAGGAGTTTTTTTCAAAGACTGAGGTTGTGTGGGACGGTGTAAAAAATACCCCTTGGTTAAGTTTTTAGAGGGAACAGCAATAATTGTTTTACTATGGTGTCATTGAGACAACACTCTCTTTTGATTCGGTCGCAAACTTTTCGGCTCCACAAAAAAGAAAAAAATACACGAAAACATTACATTTAAATTAATACAAAGTCCACGAAAAAAACAACAAAGTGATCCTCTTTACTTTGAACGCAGTCGGCATCGTCGGAGCCGCTGCATAAATCTAAAAAACACAATCAAAACTAAAAAATAAATTGCCAAAAAAATGGGAATAGAACATTCTCCTAAAAAATCGAACGCGTCTCTCACGTCGAACTCAGCTTCCCGCTCACACGAAAGCGAAATAGAAGAAAGTGCGAAAATTACACAAAAACAAGAAAGTGCGAGAGCCGCGAAAAATTATGTGTCCCGGATTGCCCCCGATATCGATGTCGCTCTCCGTCCATCATTGCACAATGCAACGCTCTCTAAGAACACCGTATCTCTAGTGTTGCCAAGCACTCCCGTTCAACAGTGGATCTCTCACGCCGGTTCTCTCCTGGAGCCAACAATGTGTTACCCCAAACACACACACAGGTAACTCTGTTTCGCCCTTTTTGTTCTCGAAATTCCATTTCAGCACAACATGCAAATTCCCCTTTGCATTACTCCCGCTCAGAACATAAATGAGCAAAAAAAATATGTCGATAAACCTAAAACAACAAAACCTCAAAGTAACTCCATCTCTAGAGAGCACAATATAAATGCAACGGCAGCGCAGACAGGCATTGACGCCTACTTCAAACGAAGAGGTTCTCCTACCGGAAATATGAATTCCTCAAAAATGCAAAAGACTAATCCCAAAAAGTCTATTGAGTTAGGGCAAAACCGATTTGCCATTCTTGCCGAAACAAAGAGTTCAGACCCGATTCTGAAAGTTCAAAAACCACCACCAATTTACTTACGCGAAAAAAAACTCAAATCCTTTAATAACAAAACTTTCTCAAATTATTGGTGATCACACATTTCATGTAATCCCCATTCTTAAGGGAAGAATTCATGAGACTAAAATTCAAATCTATAGCGAGGCAAATTATAGAAAAATTATCGAATCGTTCGATAATTCAAAAAAGAGCTATTATCAGCACATATCAGCTCAAAAGCTCCAAAGGTCTCTCTGTTTTCCTGAAAGGCATTGACTCGTTTGTTGAATGCAATGAAATCAAAAGCGCTGTAATCGAAGAGCGCTTCCACGTTAAAGCCATTTTTAACATGCAAAATCGAGATAAAATTCCCCAACCACTATTTCGAGTGGAACTGGAATTTGATCCAAAGTCCCTAAAAAATGGGGAATCTCATTCAATTTACTCACTGCGATATCTCCTCCATCGCAAAATTACAGTGGAAGAGCCTCATAAGCGCCGACGACCAATTCAGTTCCGAAATTGCCAAGAATACGGTCACACAAAATCGTATTGCACACTTCCCAGCGTGTGCGTAATATGTGGCGATCTCCACCCCACAAACTTGTGCAAAAAAACTAAAGAGGATGCAAATGTTAAAAAATGCAGCAATTGCGGTGGCAACCATACAGCAAACTATAGAGGCTGTCCCATCTACAAATCCTTCAAAAGCAAGACTATTCCCAAAGCTGATGCTTTCCCCCTAAAACAGGATTTAAGAAAAATCTCAACAAATCCCTCACAATCCAATGTACCTACTTATGCAAATCCCATTATAAATCAAGGCGTTTCCTACGCTGGTGCTTTAAAAGGACAAAACTCAGTCCCCGAGTTCACGCAACCTGCTCCCCCTAGCAGTTCTCTTGAACAAACTCTGCAAGTGTTTATACAAAATATGTCACAATTTATGTCTGGTATTCAAAATATGATGCAATAAATGATTAAAAATCAAAGTCTTTTACTACAACATCTCATGTATAAACCATGAATGGTTTAATAATATCATTCTGGAATGCAAACGGACTGTGTCTTTACAAATTAGAACTTCTCAAGTTCTTGAAAGAGTCCAGCATAGACGTTATGCTAATTTCTGAAACTCACTTCACTGAAAAACACTTCTTCAATCTACCTGGATATAGACTCTATGACACAAAGCATCCAAGCGGAAACGCTAGAGGTGGTTCCGCTATTCTCATTAAAAGTCGAAAAAAGCATTATGCTCTACAGAATTATTGCACAGAATACATTCAAGCGAAAAGTATTTCTCTCGATAATACTTAAAAGGCCTAACATTAACAGCTTTATACTGCCCGCCCAAACACAAAATAACTGAGCAACAATTCCAGACTTTTTTCCATTCTCTTGGATCAAAGTTTCTCATTGCCGGCGACTTCAACGCCAAATATACATACTGGGACTCTCGTCTTATATCACCAAAGGGCAGGCTCCTGTTGAACACTGTCAACAGACTCGGCCTTGACGTTGTCTCCTCTGGCACGCCAACTTAATGGCCAACTGACAGTCGAAAAACTCCCGACGTCATTGACTTTGCAGTATTTAAAACTGTAAGAAGGAGCCAATTGACTATAGAATCTTCTATAGATCTCTCATCAGACCATACGCCTACTATTATCACAATAAAGTACATCCCAAGCTCTGAGGTCAACCCACCAGATAAATTGACTAGTAAACTCACAAACTGGCTCAAATATCGGAAGTATATAAGCTCTCACATTAACCCTAATGTGTCACTAAAAACGAAAAACGAAATATACACAGCTGTTAGTAAATTCACACTTTTGCTTTCCCAAGCAGCTGCAGCGGCCACTCCCGCCCAAATCCAAAATAGCTCAACTCGAAGCTATACAAAATGTACTCCAAAACATATAGAGCAGCTTCTAAAAAATAAAAGTAAAATACGTCATGAATGGCAAAATCACAGATCGCCCACTTTGAAAAAACAGTTAAAAGATATCGACATCTACATCGACATCTACAAAAACAGCTTAAGTGGGAATCCGAAAGAGACTTTCAACAACTCGTTGAACATCTCGCACCCACAAAATCACTTATGAAAGATTTTCTCAAAGTTTGAGTGGATTTATATATGAATTATTGCAATACAATATTAATTCCCGTACAAAGAATTGTATAACATTTACTATGCTAAGTAATTTTAAGAAATTTTCTTTACTTATCTGCTTACAAAAACCAAGACGCACTTTATATTTTCATTTACATTTATTTAAGTAAATACAGTGAAATTCCTCTGTACGGACAGGCTTTATAACCGGACAAATTTCATGAACACTGCTTTTTCATTAATTTTTTCATACTAATATCATTTCAATAACCGGACGCTCTAATAACTGGACGCGGACACAATATTTCAAGCAATTTTGATCAATAAATCTCTAATAAACGGACTTAATCCCAAACAATATTTTCAATGCCGTATTTGACACATATGGCATAATTGTGTGCGTACATGTTAAAAGGGGAATCACCAATTTCGTTTTTATCCCATCGGTATTTTTGTTGATAAAAGCGAAATTGGTGATTCCCCTTCTAACATGTATGCACACATTAACGCCATATGTGTCAAATAGAGGGCGGCTTTTTCATTCAGTTTGGTAAATAAGTTGCATGTGAATTGTGTTTTTTTAGAAATCCGCAGTGACATGCCACCAAAAAAAAATATGCTGTCCATTAAAGAAAAAATGGAAATTATTATTATTTTCAGTTTAGTTAGTTAGAAAAAGATTTTATTTCGTTAAAAATAAAAAATTGAGTGAAAAGGACGAGTTAAGTTTGAAATTTTTTACTATGTCGTTCAATTCAATTCATTTATTCGTCAAATAAAAACACCATCGGATAGTTTCTTCATGTAATGCCGTACATAAAAATATGCAATATGCTGTGCAGATATTTGTATCATTACATGAATCCCATTAGTATGTATGTTTGTATATGTAATATTATTTATTAAATATGAACATATTTATAAATTCGTACATATTCACCCATACACAGATGTCCGCTTATGGGGGCCCACCTCCCATAATAACCGGACAAAAACACTGCGACGGTGAGTGTGCGGTTAAGGGGGATTTCGCTTTATATTTGAATAGAAAGTGTAAGTATATTATTAAGTATATAGAAAGTACAGTACAAAAATAAAGAAAAATGTTCAACAAAAACAGAATTCAGTCTGTGGAAAAAGAAAATAAAAAAAAAAAAGGTAATTCAGTTACTAAGCGAGTGTTTTCTCGCACTCGCATGTCGAAGCAAAATTAACAGCAGGTTAATTCTCAGCTTACTATGGGAAGCAATAACAACCGCAGAAGGTCAGTTTTGAGTACAAAATTATCCAAATATTACTCAAACTTAATAATTTTTACTATTATTGTCATTAAACATTTTTTTTGCAAGAATAATATGGTACAGCGAGCAAATTTTTGTTTGTGAGCTGGACAGTTTTGAAGCAATTTCTAAAAATTCCTTTTTGCATGGGAGTATTTTTCGTTACGGTGCTTTTGGCCAAACAAACACTATGAAAAATGTTAAAAAGCTTTTCTATACAATACAAGTCAGTTTTTTTTGTTTTTCTTATGTTTTTTTTTGTTTTAGATTTAAAAAGTATTAGAAAACATATTCTCAAGTTACGAAGTATCAAGTATCTCGATTTCAAAAAAATGTCTGTTTTTATGTTGAATTAAGATAGTTTTTAATTTGAATACGTAGTTTGGTAGATCTTTCTTGTATTTTCATATAACAAATTTCCAATTTTGATCGGTCCCAAGAAAAACTCCTAAATATTCAAGAAATTACCTTTTTTTAAAAAAAAATATATTGACATACGAGCATTAGTTTATTTTGAGCCCCACTACCAGAATATATAGGAGTTTTTTTCAAAGACTGAGGTTGTGTGGGACGGTGTAAAAAATACCCCTTGGTTAAGTTTTTAGAGGGAACAGCAATAATTGTTTTACTATGGTGTCATTGAGACAACACTCTCTTTTGATTCGGTCGCAAACTTTTCGGCTCCACAAAAAAGAAAAAAATACACGAAAACATTACATTTAAATTAATACAAAGTCCACGAAAAAAACAACAAAGTGATCCTCTTTACTTTGAACGCAGTCGGCATCGTCGGAGCCGCTGCATAAATCTAAAAAACACAATCAAAACTAAAAAATAAATTGCCAAAAAAATGGGAATAGAACATTCTCCTAAAAAATCGAACGCGTCTCTCACGTCGAACTCAGCTTCCCGCTCACACGAAAGCGAAATAGAAGAAAGTGCGAAAATTACACAAAAACAAGAAAGTGCGAGAGCCGCGAAAAATTATGTGTCCCGGATTGCCCCCGATATCGATGTCGCTCTCCGTCCATCATTGCACAATGCAACGCTCTCTAAGAACACCGTATCTCTAGTGTTGCCAAGCACTCCCGTTCAACAGTGGATCTCTCACGCCGGTTCTCTCCTGGAGCCAACAATGTGTTACCCCAAACACACACACAGGTAACTCTGTTTCGCCCTTTTTGTTCTCGAAATTCCATTTCAGCACAACATGCAAATTCCCCTTTGCATTACTCCCGCTCAGAACATAAATGAGCAAAAAAAATATGTCGATAAACCTAAAACAACAAAACCTCAAAGTAACTCCATCTCTAGAGAGCACAATATAAATGCAACGGCAGCGCAGACAGGCATTGACGCCTACTTCAAACGAAGAGGTTCTCCTACCGGAAATATGAATTCCTCAAAAATGCAAAAGACTAATCCCAAAAAGTCTATTGAGTTAGGGCAAAACCGATTTGCCATTCTTGCCGAAACAAAGAGTTCAGACCCGATTCTGAAAGTTCAAAAACCACCACCAATTTACTTACGCGAAAAAAAACTCAAATCCTTTAATAACAAAACTTTCTCAAATTATTGGTGATCACACATTTCATGTAATCCCCATTCTTAAGGGAAGAATTCATGAGACTAAAATTCAAATCTATAGCGAGGCAAATTATAGAAAAATTATCGAATCGTTCGATAATTCAAAAAAGAGCTATTATCAGCACATATCAGCTCAAAAGCTCCAAAGGTCTCTCTGTTTTCCTGAAAGGCATTGACTCGTTTGTTGAATGCAATGAAATCAAAAGCGCTGTAATCGAAGAGCGCTTCCACGTTAAAGCCATTTTTAACATGCAAAATCGAGATAAAATTCCCCAACCACTATTTCGAGTGGAACTGGAATTTGATCCAAAGTCCCTAAAAAATGGGGAATCTCATTCAATTTACTCACTGCGATATCTCCTCCATCGCAAAATTACAGTGGAAGAGCCTCATAAGCGCCGACGACCAATTCAGTTCCGAAATTGCCAAGAATACGGTCACACAAAATCGTATTGCACACTTCCCAGCGTGTGCGTAATATGTGGCGATCTCCACCCCACAAACTTGTGCAAAAAAACTAAAGAGGATGCAAATGTTAAAAAATGCAGCAATTGCGGTGGCAACCATACAGCAAACTATAGAGGCTGTCCCATCTACAAATCCTTCAAAAGCAAGACTATTCCCAAAGCTGATGCTTTCCCCCTAAAACAGGATTTAAGAAAAATCTCAACAAATCCCTCACAATCCAATGTACCTACTTATGCAAATCCCATTATAAATCAAGGCGTTTCCTACGCTGGTGCTTTAAAAGGACAAAACTCAGTCCCCGAGTTCACGCAACCTGCTCCCCCTAGCAGTTCTCTTGAACAAACTCTGCAAGTGTTTATACAAAATATGTCACAATTTATGTCTGGTATTCAAAATATGATGCAATAAATGATTAAAAATCAAAGTCTTTTACTACAACATCTCATGTATAAACCATGAATGGTTTAATAATATCATTCTGGAATGCAAACGGACTGTGTCTTTACAAATTAGAACTTCTCAAGTTCTTGAAAGAGTCCAGCATAGACGTTATGCTAATTTCTGAAACTCACTTCACTGAAAAACACTTCTTCAAACTACCTGGATATAGACTCTATGACACAAAGCATCCAAGCGGAAACGCTAGAGGTGGTTCCGCTATTCTCATTAAAAGTCGAAAAAAGCATTATGCTCTACAGAATTATTGCACAGAATACATTCAAGCGAAAAGTATTTCTCTCGATAATACTTAAAAGGCCTAACATTAACAGCTTTATACTGCCCGCCCAAACACAAAATAACTGAGCAACAATTCCAGACTTTTTTCCATTCTCTTGGATCAAAGTTTCTCATTGCCGGCGACTTCAACGCCAAATATACATACTGGGACTCTCGTCTTATATCACCAAAGGGCAGGCTCCTGTTGAACACTGTCAACAGACTCGGCCTTGACGTTGTCTCCTCTGGCACGCCAACTTAATGGCCAACTGACAGTCGAAAAACTCCCGACGTCATTGACTTTGCAGTATTTAAAACTGTAAGAAGGAGCCAATTGACTATAGAATCTTCTATAGATCTCTCATCAGACCATACGCCTACTATTATCACAATAAAGTACATCCCAAGCTCTGAGGTCAACCCACCAGATAAATTGACTAGTAAACTCACAAACTGGCTCAAATATCGGAAGTATATAAGCTCTCACATTAACCCTAATGTGTCACTAAAAACGAAAAACGAAATATACACAGCTGTTAGTAAATTCACACTTTTGCTTTCCCAAGCAGCTGCAGCGGCCACTCCCGCCCAAATCCAAAATAGCTCAACTCGAAGCTATACAAAATGTACTCCAAAACATATAGAGCAGCTTCTAAAAAATAAAAGTAAAATACGTCATGAATGGCAAAATCACAGA
The DNA here is from genome assembly GCA_951394025.1 of Heteromyza rotundicornis. NCBI lineage: Eukaryota > Metazoa > Arthropoda > Insecta > Diptera > Heleomyzidae > Heteromyza > Heteromyza rotundicornis. Next base: position 5,808,382 of record OX596013.1, read on the forward strand.
TCGCCCACTTTGAAAAAACAGTTAAAAGATATCGACATCTACATCGACATCTACAAAAACAGCTTAAGTGGGAATCCGAAAGAGACTTTCAACAACTCGTTGAACATCTCGCACCCACAAAATCAACAAATTACTCTCTCTGGCGAGCTGCTAAAAATATGAAAAAACCGGTACTGGCAGAACCTCCCATACGGCTGCCAAATGGAAACTGGGCCAGAAGCGATTCAGAAAAAGGTGCTGCTTTTGCCAACCACCTAAAAACCCAGTTGTTTCACCCCGAACGAAACAACTGGTGATATCCCATTACCAACAATAATCCCACTCAATAACACCTGTACAGTCGCGATGAAAAAAAATGAACTAGTGGAGGCAAAAAATAAATGCCTGGACCCTAAAAAAGCACCAGGACCAGACTTGATAACGCCCACAATGATAAAAGAACTGCCATCAGTTGCAATAACTCATTTATTGCACATATTTAACGCAATCCTTAGAACATGTCACTACCCAGATGATTGGAAACTTTCTCAAGTTACAATGATTCCCAAACCTGGAAAAAATCCCAACACTGTGACCTCATACCGCCCCATAAGTTTGCTCTCTGTGTTATCGAAACTCTTCTTAATAAAACTGATTTCACCCAAAATTACAGAAAAACAAGTGATTCCCGATCGCCAGTTTGGCTTCCGCGAATAGCATGGCACTATCGAACAAGTGCACCGTATTGTAGACTCAATAAAAAGCACTTTCGAAAAAAAACAGTACTGCTCCGCTGTTTTTCTCGATATTACCCAGGCCTTCGATAAAGTCTGGCACGAAGGACTTATTTACAAATTACAGCATATTCTCCCCGCTAATATGCACTGCCTACTTAAAAACTATCTCACGAATAGAAAATTTGTAGTAAAATATAAAAGCTTTGTCTCCCAAAAATACGATATACATGCCGGAGTACCACTCAAACCCAGACATGGCAACTCTTGGAAACACTTGGACACTCTAAGTAATTGGCTATCACGATGGAAAATCAAAGTCAACGAATCCAAAAGCTGCCACTTAACTTTCACCCTAAGAAGGGGTACGTGCCCAGCTCTGAGGATAAACAGCCAAGTTGTCCCTGAAAGTTCCGAAACAAAGTACCTTGGAATGCATCTCGACCGCCGTCTCACATGGCACAAGCACATCTAATCTAAAATCACTCAGATTAAGTTAAAACAATTGGAGCTAAACTGGCTAATCTCACGGGCATCTAAGCTAAATCTCACATACAAAGTCCAAATATACAAAAGTATAATAAAACCCATATGGACATATGGAATTGAACTCTGGGGCACTGCCTCTCCTTCGAACGTGGAAAAACTCCTGAGAGCCCAATCTAAAATCCTGAGACAAATTGCCAGAGCCCCCTGGTATATAAGAAATGCAAACATTCACAATGATTTGAACATCCCTGCAGTAAAAGACGAAATTCCGAAACTTACCTCGAAGTACAAGCAGAAGCTCATGTTTCATCCAAACATTCTAGCTAGAAATTTACTGAGACCTCTGAATCCCTCACGTCTTAAACGAAGCTAATATATAGCGCATATATTAGATACGCTAACTCCACATTGCCTAAATCAATGGATGTAGGGCAATTTTTACATCTCACAGCTAAGTTTAAGCTGCATTTTTTTTTTTTTAGAATTAAGTGGAATTATTGAAAAATCATTGTTAGACCTAAGTTAATATTGGGTGATTCAAATAAATAAATGTACATTAAAAAAAAAAAAACTATGGCGGGTGAACCGTCCTAATGTTCGTATATGTACAAATGCAAAAATTAAGTTTTGAAAAAATTAAAATTTGTATAAAACCTCCCTCCTTAAAGGAAATTAATGCGCACGGGTCTGCACTATGTAGTGGACACATTCGTCTCAAAATTAACAGTACTTTTTTAAACATCTGATGTCTTTTTAAAAAATTTTAAGAATTACTTAGCATAAAATATTTATCTGCAGTTGAAAATTGCAGATATGTATTTTTTAACACACTTTTTAACAGGTAAATGTTAAAGTTATGTTTACCAAACTTTCTGAAAAAATGCGTGCACTTCCCAAGATGCCAAATATGCCACTAACTAAAACAAAATGTCAGATAAGTATGTTATGAATAGCACGGCAGTATACCAATGACGCGTCATGCCCTTCGGGCTGCACTCGGCACCCGCCACGTTTCAACGCGCGCATGACAAAGTGATTGGGCTGGAACTGGAACACATCGCTTTTCCGTACTTAGACGACATCGTGGTCACTGGAACCACACTGGAGGATCATCTCCACAACTTCCAGGAGGTCTTCCGTCGACTGAGAGCAGCCAATCTACGCATCAACCCTGAGAAATATGAGTTTTTCCAGACCCAAATTAAGTATTTAGGACATATCATAAGCGGCGAGGGTATTCACACAGACCCCGACAAAGTTGCGGCCATCCGCGAGCTAGCGCCACCTGAAAATATCCGGGGGTAAGGAGTTTCTTGGGCATTGCGTCCTAATACCGACGGTTCGTACTCGAGTTCGCTGCCATCGTTCAACCCCTGACAACAATGCTGAAGAAGGGTAGACATTGGTAGTGGTTTGACGAACAACAACAGGCATTCGAGACGCTCAAGGCGAAGTTGACGGAGGCTCCGGTGCTCGCGTGTCCGGACTTCACTCAGGCGTTCACACTTCAGACTGACGTCAGCGATTTCGGACTAAGCGCAAACCATCGACGGCTTAGAGCGGGTTATCGCTTACGCTAGCCGACATTTGAACCAGGAAGAGAAGAATTCGCCTACGGAAAAGGAGTGCCTAGCTATCGTGTGGGGTACCCGTAAGATGCGACCCTACCTAGAGGACTATATATTTGTGGTAATTACAGATCACCTCTCGCTTAAATGGTTGAACTTCATCGAAAGTCCGTCCGGCAGAATCGCGCGGTGGGCACTGGAGTTGCAACAACATCAGTTCACCGTACAATATCGCAAGGGCAAGCTCAATGTGGTGGCCGACGCGCTCTCCAGGCAACCGCTGGAGGAGTGTCAACCAGCCACGTTTAGCGACAAGCATCCCGACTGTGCATGGCTGCAAAAGCGACGGGATGAAGTACAACAACAGCCAGAGAAGTACTCTGACTATGTGTTCATCGAGGATCAGCTGTATCGACACCTGGCACCTGGCGACGAGAACTGCGCTCCGTGGAAACTGTGTGTCTCTACGCCGCTTCGACGACGTGTGATGGAAGGAAATCACGACAGCCCTGTGCTGACCATCTCGGCAAACCATTGCACGCATCACCAACCGATACTACTTCGGAGACATACTTCGGAGACATACTTCGGAGACATACTTCGGAGAAAAAGTTGCGCAAGATCAGGCGCGCCACTATAATCTGCGCAGAAGACCGTGGAAACCCAAGATAGGACAATTGGTGATGGTAAGGCAGCACCCGCTGTCCAAGGCTATTGATAGTTTTGCCAAGTTTGCCCCAAAATACGCAGGGCCGTATGTCGTCATCAGTTTCTCCTCTCCAGTCATCGTCCGTCTGAGGTGTGAAGGGGATCCACGGGTGCGAACGGCACATTTAAGCGAATTGAAAACGCTACACTGCCAAAACCAGGGGGCCGATGTAGGCAACCAATACCAATGTGATTTTATTATCTGTTTCTTTTTCTCTTCCCCAGGTGACAGCCAACCACATATAACCAAAGGTCGGTAATAGACGCGAGTGCCCAGCAGCATTCCGCCATGATTACAACTCGTTCACACCACCCAACCCCAGCCTCAACACGACCGAAAATGATCGAAAGACCAGCATCGGGGCGACGGACACCCGTCAGGGCCCCACCATCCGGGGGAACTCTAGCGACTCGTTAGGTCTGGCCGCACCATCTGTAGGCCCATCAAGCCGCCACGCCGCAAACAAAATCTGTCTGGGATGGGTCGATATTGAGTCAACAGCCACCGAGCGAGATTTAGAATCGTCACCACGGGTCTGTCGGGTTACCTCGAGTAGAATACCAGAGGGCCCCATCATCATTACCGACAGCGACGATGACTTCGGGACATCGACTACCCGATTGCCGCGTACCAACGCCCGGTTCAATTCCGAACGACCATCGCCGCTCCTGCAGTATGCTACTCTGCTACTACCACTGCGGACCCACACGGCGGCCGCACGTACACCGAGTCCGCCAACCCACGAAACGCCTAAGCACGATGGTCTCGTGTGGTGATCATAATTCCACTCCTTTGATAGAATTTCAATTGTACTTTTCCCATCGCTCAGTCTCTTTTTCCTTTAGTAGTTAATTCGGAATTTCGCCAGCAACTCGTGTGGTGATCATAATTCCGCTCCTTTGGTAGAATTTAACTTGTAATTTCCCATCTCTCAGCCTTTTCCCCCCTCTAGTAGTTTATTCGGAATTTTGCCAGCAACGCGTGTGGTGTTCAAAAATTCCGCTCCGTTGGTAGAATCTAACCCGTAATTTCCCCTTTCCTCGAACCTTGCCAATAATTTTCGAAACATCGCCAGCAATTCGTGTGGTGACAATAGTTTTGTTCTTTCCCTTAAAGTTCAGCAGAATTTGACCAGCAAATTCCGTTTCCCCAAACCTCTCTTTATTATATTTCGGAGCTTTCGCCAACGACTCATGTGGTGACAGCATATATCGATACCTTAAAGCACAACCATCCTATGTCCATTTTTTCAAAACTCTAGGAAATGAAAAACAATTTTTCAAATTGGTATGTTTTGTATGGAAATTGATATTTATTTACTCATGTTTCAATTACTTTCATTTGGATTCCTACAAACTATAGCCTGTCTGATGCAGCTTCTTCTCAGGAATCCAAAAATGCCAAAAACTCGATTTTCATGAAAACGGACATAGGATGATTGTGCTTTAAGGTATCGATATGTAATACTTCTATATTGCCAGTATAGTGAAAGTACATTCACTGATATCAAGAGACAAAATATATGAAAAACTCTTGTTTTCCCTAACCTCTTTTTTTTGTTCGTAACATTCGCCAACGATTTTTATCGAATTTTATCTGAAAGGGAAGAAGGTACTTTTTGTATACATTTGAACAAAAAAAAGGAATTTTTTAACTTTTATTCTTTTTTATATATTTATACTTATATATAAGTTTTTTATTATAAATGCTGCAGTTTTGTTCCTTGGAAGTTTTTCTACAAAGTACCTTTCAATAATTTTTTATCTACGATGAACATTTTTTCCTATAAATCCGATTTTGTGAACTCGCATCTGATTTTCTCATACAAGAATTCATTCATGAAATGCTACAAAATGCAGGCCACTTTTCATCTTTAAAAAAATTAAGATACAATTTTAATTTCAATTTATTTATTTAATATATACTTAGTACAATAAGACATTGATTCTTTTATAGTACATGTAGGAAGACAGTATATATTAACAACAGACTTATATAAATACAATCAAAGTGGAAATTATAACTAAAAATAAAATAAATAAAAAGATAAAAAGATAGAGAAAAGAAAATAAATAAAAAGATAGGAAAGAAAAGATGCTTGGTCTTAGCTAATAAAAATTATATGGAAGAATAATATTGAATTATGGAATGCTTAAAGTTATTTGGCTTATCGATATTTTTTATACATGTATGATAAAATCCGACCCATGTTCACAAAATTGTTTATGACTCCATTAATGCCAAATTATATATTTTAAAACAAATTTTTGGAAATGAAATATGTGTTATTTTGTGGCGGAATTGTGTGCGGGAATTTTCGAGGGTAATTTTTTTGTCCGTTGAGGGAAAAAAGGGTTTTTATTTTTTTTTTGTGGGAAATTTCGAGCAAAGTCCCTGGCATCATTGCCAGCATCCTCGTGGTATGAAAGCCCTATCACAGAGTATACAGAGGCGACACTCTGCTTGAGCGAGATGGAATATGAGTGAAGTGACAGCAAATTTGTTTATTGGAATGCGTGAATACATTGATATTTTGTGGTTTTTACTCACCACCAGACCCTAACAGCTGATAGAAACCTACCACCGGTACTCGGTCCTTTTGTTTTGATTCTTGTTCGTATTCACCACCAGTTTCATATAATTTTTACATAATTTTGAGCGCCAACACATTTGTAGAGTAAAATTCGGAACGTTTTTAGAGATAAAAAATTATAACGTGGACTAATATTTTCAATATTGGCACAATTTCTTCGTTGGAAATTCTACAATCAGCGTGAATACAAATTTTCTTTACCCCCCTTGCAAAAGTGAGTGAAAATATCGGCGTGCAATAATTTTATTTTATTAATTGTATTTTAAAACCAATTAGCAGATATGAAATTACTTGGCGTTCCATAAGGACCACGCGGAGCTGCTCTTCTGCACACTGACGTTCGATAAATTGGAATACATAAGCTGCAAGGATGGACTCACTGTCGAAATCATGGAACGTGGCCTAATCGAGCGGGTTAAGCAATTGGACACCTACAAATTGAGACGTGTGGCATACAAAATAATAGTGGCATCCAAATCGGACCTCGTGATTACTAATGTTCGACGACTAATGTCAAGAGTCCACCGCCTGTGGCTGTGCTGCGTTTTCTACTACTGGACGATGATATACGCGTTGAGTGCAGCTGGTGATTGCTAATGAGATGATTTGATCTGACAAAGACGCTGGGCGGTGGGTGTACTTGTGTATTTTTGGAGTTATAACTTTAGAAATTACAAATTTTGTAATTTACGATTTCAGATTATGAAGATTTGACCATCTTGGCGGACTTGGTGCTGAACATTGCCACTCCGGCAGTGCGCCGCTACGTTGAGTATGGTTTGTCCGAGAAAACTTATGTTATTCGAATTGGTACTGGAATTTAATAAAAAATAAAATACAAATACAATAAAGCATTTCCTTTTGATTTTCAATTTACCGACTGCACAATTCGAAGCAATGATCTTCGCATAAATGTGTCCTCGATGACTATGCGGCAATTCTCTGAATACATACTTACACTTACTGTAACTCAATGATCATTTAAAAGTAATTCATAAAACTTAGAGATTAGTTGCATAAATCGAAATTTTATTGTAAACTTGACTGTTTAAAACAAAAAATGTCTAGCAATTACAGAATATACTTATTACCGGTGCATAACAAGTTGACTAATTTTCGCCAACAATTCAAAGGGACCTGTGCCATTTTCCATCCAACGAGATAAACTCAATGACACCGGCATTTTAAAAAATTGCAGATAAGATTCAGAGGACATTTGATGCAGTGACGAAGACTCCATTTGCGTTACAATGTCTGAAATGTGCCATTGAACGTCATGTAATTCACGATCCACACAAATGCCGTTGCCTTTGTACACGTTATAGGTGGACCGCAAGTATAACAGCATTTTGTGCAATGTTTAATTGCCGGCACTGCAATCCATCTCCAGTTGGGCCAGGAGCATCTGCAATTATTCATTTGTATTAATTTTTTTTTCTAATGTTACCACCACTTACATGCACTTAGTTCTTCAGAGCTTTACTGAGCGCGCTTCTGCTTAGTGCGATTCCAACGGCGGTATTTCCTGTGTATTTGGCTGGATATCTTGAATTTTAGACCGTAACTGGTTTCGTCCTCTGACGTTTTGTACGAACCATGTATGCCCGTCAGACTGTAAATCAAAACGTATGTTGGCAATGGGTACGGCCACAATATGGCTCAGATGAAATGGCAAGCTGTCGATAATGCGGAAATCCCAAATCCTCTAAGGTGTCCATAATGTGCGTGAATTGACTGCCTAGAGCCGGACCGAAAATGACGTGCCCTCGATTGTGTTTCTCAGTTCGATTTTATTTCCTTTTCTCAGCTTTGAATAATTGAACTGAATAAATGTTATGTATATCCGCAAACGCCACTAACCCTTTAAAGCCGTAGAAATTCACATTTTCAAAAAATAATTTCCAATTTACAAATTGTTTACATTTTTTACTTCACCACCTTTTTAACATTTTTACCACATTTTTTACACTTTTTTATTCGTTTTGTCTCATTCTTCTTCGTATTACACGCGAAACAACAACAATTCGTGGTGAACTCCCATATACAGTGTGAAGCAAACACGAAAAATCAAAAAAAATTGTCGGCCATATTGGATTTCAGTCGATTTAGAGAGAGTGTCGCCTCTGTATACTCTGTGGCCCTATCGTCCCCTAGAATCCCGTAGCTGTAACCTGTCAGAGGTGTAAGCCGATGAAAAATTGTCGGCGGCGGCGGCTGATCCAATTTCGGTCGTCGGCGGCTAGCCGATCGGCTGAGCCGGTTATTTGGCTAATGCAGTAAACAGAATTGCAGCAGCTGACGGTTGGGCGGACGACGGCTAGCCGCTGTCAAAAATAAAACACACGCAACTAGATGGGAATGCACGGAATCGGGACGGAGGCGGTAAAGCGGTAGAGCGGTAGCCGCCGAACTTAGATTTATTTCTATTTTCTGGTCGACGGTATAAGGTTGCAATATGGCATCAGTAATGCCAATATTTTTGAAATTCGATAAAGCGGGCGAAAAATTGGGCAAGTTAAATGCAAATTTCCAGGATTAATTTTAAAATATAAAATTTTTTTGTTTTGTTGCTATTCAATTAATTCTAATAGTATTTGAAGTGTTGTGAAATAATAAAGATGTAAACAAATTTCAATTGGTTTTTTATTTCAGAGGTACAATCAGGTTTTTCGACTTGACTTCGACAGCTAATATGATGTCGAATGTGTTTCGATAATACGAAACTAATACGAAACTTAAATGATGGAATACTGTCGATTTCGCTTGATATCAAGATACGCAATTGCACCCCCGAAGTTTACAAGTATCTCAAATTGTGCATGGCGATCTTATTGGTAAAAAACATAGGTAAATGTGGATGCGAGTTATGTTTGTCAACTACCGCTAACTGTATCCACAACACAAATAAAACAGACCTACTGTGTTTTTGAAAATCCCCTGAAAAATGTACATTACCCTTTTCAGCTAAAAAATTACCCATTTCCATTATTTTCACCATAGGACACCATTGATTTGCATCTGCCAAGTGATTGCCACCACCGCCAGAATTCTGTTTGGTGCGTGAAGATGAGCTTTCGACCGTCAATCGCTTTGGTTTTTTTTTTTTACTTTTTTGAAAAACTTGTCGATCTGCGTTCTTTTTATTTCTTTTTTTTTTTTTTATTCAAAATCGTCCAAAAAAAATAGATTTGAATAAAATAATCGAGGTTTTCGGCTTAGCCGTAAGCCGTTTTTTTATCCGAGGTCATCGGCAGTGGCTAACGCTTATTGAAATCGTCGGCGGCGGCTAGCACCTCTGTAACCTGTTTCCAGTAGGAAGTCGCCAGCATTCTCATGGTGTGAAAACCCTGTTCGCCCATGAAATCCTTGAGTTGTAACCTCCATAGCACCCCATAGCTCTGATCTCCCGGAAATTCTTCAGCCTTAGCATGGCGTGCAGACTCTTTTCGCCTGTCCACCGTACCTTTTTCCCTTCGCCCAACCTGTAGTAGGTCTTCGCCGGAAATTCGTGCGGTGCATAGACCCTTTTGCCTAGTCATATATGTAATACTTCTATATTGCCACTAACCTATCTCTACAATGTGTTTTAAGCTCACTGTAACAGTGGAACAAGAAGCATTGAATTTTGTATTAGTTTGACAGAGAAATCCGAGCAGCGAATGTACTTTTTCATATATCTTATATAGTATACATGAGTGAATGTACTTTTACTATACTAGCAATAGAGAAGTATAACATATATGTGCCTAGTAGTAAGAACTATCGCTAAGACTCACCGCTCGTTACAACATATCGCCCGAATTCCACACTGCCAGTCCTCTCACCTGCCCGACATAAATCCAGTGTTCCTGGATCAGTGCCGGCACAATCTGTTCTTTAGCGATTACAGCCAAAGGTGCTTTAGCGTGTTGCATGCTCACCTGGCACTGACTCCCCCGCTGCAGTCGTCCATCAAGTCGACTCCGGAGCTGACGGATAGCAGCTACCTCTCCTCCTCTTCCTCTGTCGGATCCGAGACGCTGAGGAAAGTGATATAAAATTCACTGCCCCCTTCATCAGAATCCGACCCTTCCTCCATCGGAAGGGCAGTGGTCGCTCCAGCATCAAGGACCCCACACACCAACGCGAAAAACCGCTGCCGCTGCGGAATCTCCGCCTGGAACGCGGAAGCAAAACGGCTGCGAAAATATTGCTCCACACTGACACGAAACAGTCCGTCGCGACCCAAATACAACGCTGAAAATTGGTTTAATAACAGTGATGCCAGCAGAAAAAAAATGAAGAAAGAATATTCTTGAAAATAGTGATAGTGCGTTCTTTTTAATGAAATCTAAAAACTTTATAAATCTCTTCTAGGTTTTATAAAATTTTTCGCCACAAACAAATATTTATCATTAGAATATACCAAAATCATTTGCCAAATCCATATACAAAACATTTTTCAATGGGGTGGCCACACTAATCACAAGCAAATCGCAACCAGCTGATAAAAGTAAACACAGAAATACACAAATTATAAAATAAAAACAATACAAAATAAATACAAAAACCGTAAAAAGTAAAACCATAACAAACTAATGAAAAGGAAAAATGAGTAGCGACTAAGGCATTCAATCCCGGGATCCCGAAATCCCGGGATCCCGGAAGTTTTCTCAACCCCGGAAACCCGGGATTTTGAGTCCGGAATCCCGGGATTCAAAAATGCATTTTTTATGCATTGTTTAAGAAATTTTTGACGTTTTTCCACAAAAATACTTTCGTGCATTTACTTTCAATATAATTGGTACATTTAAAAAACCCACTTTTGTAGATTTAGTGCTACAAACACACAAAAATTTACAAGATTTTTGTCAATAACAGTTAACAAACAATTTTTATCGATCTAAATAAAATTTTTTCAATTTAAAAATTATTTTTTTTTAAAAAAAGATATATGTTAAAATTATTTTGTTGACCGTATGTTTTGTGTGTGCTTTACTTTTGAATGGACACCAATTTAAACAACAATTGCTGTATCCGTTCCCGCTATAATACTAAAACTACTGAAAGTAAGTTTTTCGTGTTTAGCTTGAAATGAAGCTGGCAGAATTTTATGATTATATTCGGATTCAGCGTGCCAAAAAAAATAATTTGTTCGATCAATCTAATTTAAAAAGAATTACTTTTTGTTTGACTATATTTATTTAAATATTATTTGTTTTGTTTAATGTAATATTTATTAAATATGTTTTCTTTGTCGAATTAAACTAAAAATATTGTTGCAACAATTTTTTCTTGTATTTAATTGGAAAATCCCGAAAATCCCGAACAAATCCCGGGATCCCGGGATTATGATTTCAAATCCCGAAATCCCGGGATTTTCAAAAACACTTCGGGATTGAATGCCTTAGTAGCGACGAAGAGGAGGAATCGCTCATATTGGCTACAGCTGAATAATTAAGGTAAATTGAAGAGACTCTAAGCGTAGAAAACAATTTTTCCTTCCTCCTATTCTTACAGGAAAAGGGCATGGATTCACAAAATCAAACAATTGCGGAGGAGTCATGGGGAGTACCATACATTGACGGCACAGTTGCGGGAAGATCCGAGACGTTTTTATATTTATTTCTGGATGATGCCGGCTAGCTTCGACAAGCTATTAAGTTTCATAGCAGACACAATAAATAAAGAAGATACAAACTATCGCGAAGCCATAAGTACTGAGGAGCGTTTGTCAATATATTTAAGGTTAATAAATAAACAAGTGTTGTTAATGAATGTTTAATGAATTAGTAATTATCAATTCTTATGAATTCAGCAATTCGGGATGGTTTCCAATTTGCTGCGACGTTTTCCTTCCGTTCTGAATTGGAATTTGGTGGGACATTTTCGTTCCGTATTGCATTGTAAGTTGGTGCGTGATCGGGCAGTAAATATACGCCCCTGTTAGCTAGTTGCCTGCCTTCATGCGCACGGGGCAACTTGGAGCACGTTTTTATGGTGGGAAATATTCGTTTTTTTTTGTTGTTTTTTTTGTTCTAATATTATTTATTCAGTTGTATCGCCTAACGATAACTTAGGTCTAACAATGAGTTTTCAATAGATTGGAATAATTCAGCTTAATTTAAAAAAATCAGCTTAAAACTAATTATGATTTTTTCTTTTTGATTGCCATATATCCATTGAGTTAGGCAATGCGTATTTGTCGTAGCTAGTATTTGGAGAATATACTAGTTTCGTTTAAGACGTGAGGGATTCAGCGGTCTTAGTAAGTTTCTAGCTAGAATGTTTGGGTGAAACATGAGCTTCTGCTTGTTCTTCGGGGTAAGTTTCGGAATTTCGTCTTTTACTGCAGGAATATTCAAATCTCTGTGGATGTTTGCGTTTCGTATATACCAAGGAGCTCTAATAATTTGTCGCAGGATTTTTGATTGGGCTCTCTGGAGTTTTTCCACATTGGAAGGAGAGGCTGTACCCCAGAGTTCAATTCCATATGTCCATATGGGTTTTATTATACTTTGGTATATCTTGACTTTGTATGTGAGAATAAGTTTTGACACTTTTGAGATTAGCCAATTTAATTCCAATTGTTTTAATTTAATCTGAGTGATTTTAGATTGAATGTGCTTGTTCCATGTGAGTCGGCGATCGAGGTGCATACCAAGGTATTTGGTTTCGGTGCTTACAGGAACAGCTTGGCCGTTTATTAACAGAGCAGGGCACGTGTCCCTTCTTAGGGTGAAGGTTAAGTGACAGCTTTTGGATTCATTGACCTTAATTTTCCATCGAGATAGCCAACTACTTAGAGTGTCCAAGTGTTTCTGCACGTATAGAGTTGCCATGTCTGGGTTTGAGTGAGAGCACAGGATAGCAGTGTCGTCAGCAAAAGTCGATATGAGCGTTCTATCACTTTTGGGCATATCTTGCGCCCCTCCTATATATAGAGGTTGAAGGTATGAGTTGAAGCCCTAGTTCGCGGAGGTTGACAATTGTACTGCTTCGACAATTGTTCTTCTTCATGGTCACTATCCCAATTTGGTGAAGGGCTGCGTGCTGACTCCTTATCGTAACAATAACCACCTTTTGGTTTCTTTTGAAACTGTGTACCCTGTGGGTGTTCTGTTGACTCTGATACTTCACTAACACAATTCTAATTCGGTGATGGTTTATGAACGGATGCAGTGTCCTTTGAAGGTGTTGAGGGAATCCTTTTTGCATTTTCTGTCTCCAATTCCGACATTAGCTCAGCGAGTTTTTTCTTTGCAACAATTTGCATTCGCATACAAAAGAGCCTAACAATTTCAGCATATCCAGCAAATATTAGCTCAATATGGTGATTTTTCCCCTTCTTTTCATTCGATTTCAATTGAGCTTATGGTCGATTCCGTTTTGGCAAACGCCATAAATGGTCTAAACGACTCCATTTGACTTGCCCGTTGCCATTTTCTGAACTTTTGCACTGCGCCTTATCCTGTTCTAGTCTTCATTTCTCTTAAATACTTTGCATACGTATTCCATTTCCATTTTTATATGTTTTTCCATTTTTTAACGTCTCCACTAGAGCAGAAGAAGTTTAATTACATTTTAAAATTTTATGATATCTTAAGGTTTACAGCGACTGGCGATAGCTACTACACCATTGGCCACAGCTTCAGAGTTGGTTTATCCACAGTGGCAGGAATAGTTAAAGAAGTAGCGCAAGCGATATGTACCCGATTACAGGATCTGTACATGCCTCAGCCAACAGCAGAAATGTGGAAAAAATCTGCTGCAAAATACGAAGAATTGTGGGATTTTCCAAACTGTTTGGCCAGTATTGACGGAAATCACATAACAATAAAATGTCCAAAAAACAGTGGATCAAACTATTTCTGCTATTTGCATTTCTGCTATTTGCATAATTTCGATTGTTTTGATGGCTATAGTTGGGCCGGACTACAAATTCATTTGCGTAGATATTGGCAGATACGGAAAAAATAGTGATGGTGGAATATTTGAGGTCTCCAATATGGGAAGGCGGTTTGAGGAAGGTCTAATGAATCGCCAACGTCTTACGTTCTAATTGGTGACGAGGCATTTGCACTGAAGCCGTACATAATGAGGCCATTCCCATATCGTGTCGTGCTCGTAGAGTGGTTGAAAGTGCCTTTGGAATTCTAGCGCAAAAGTGGAGGATATTTTACCGACCAATCGAATTGTCCGTTGAAACAACAATTACCACCACAAAATCTGCATTCATTTTGCATAACTTTGTTATTGAAGAGAACACCAATTTCTTCGAGTCATTAGATCCGCCGGAGCCTATATTGGAAGCTTTTCAAAATTTGCCAAACGACAATAGAAGAGGTCCATTCAACTTTTGAGACTAGGGCAACATTTTTAACTTTTTTCAATAATAATTAAAAAATAAATAACTGTGTGCTTGACAATAAACGAAGTATTTCTTTTTACCACTCGCCAGGAAACTTGACAGAATTTTCAAATAATTTACCTGACTTTTCCAGCTCGGCACCAATCTCGTCCCAAACTTTATCCTTTTTATGGATGTTTTTATAATCATCATGCCATAAATCGTATAAAACTGTGGCATTTAACTAATTCTATGAGTTTTTCGGTCATTTTAACTTTCTCCTGTGCGAGTGCGAAACTTTTGAATATGTTTCCCACACTTTGGCGCCGACGCCGGAGCTTGAGCGGCGCAGTGTGAATGTCATTGGAACTTTTTATCGAGAATCACGCACTTGGGAGTTGGTCTAATCCCAAGTGACGTGATTCACCCAACAAATTTCCAAAGACGCATTCGGTGGCAGCTGTAATCCGAACGAGACGTGAATCACCCAACAAATTTCTACGGACGTTGTTGGTGGCAGCTGTAATCTCAACAGCAATGAATCACCCAAAAAAATCCAAGGACGCACTTGGTGACATCTGTATTCCTAACTGCAATGAATCACCCAAAAACTGTCCAAGGAAGCACTTGGTGGGAGCAGAAGTCCCAAAAAATTACTTTTCCGGTCAACACTTCGAACGCGAAATTTTTGAAAATGGTGCATGCAGCGTAACCTGCATGCTCTACTACCTCTGCAGATGAGCCGAGACTTTCCAGAAGCGGATGGTCTCGTATGACGCCTCATCAATGCTCGTTCTTAGGAGCTGGCCAGCACCCTTCTCCCGACAGCTAAGAGCCTTCCATATATTTGTATGAAGGCCCTCATTCTGAGCATCGATGAGCGCCAACGTCACACGCAGCGCCTGCCCCGCACTCCTCCGAAGAAACACCGTGACGGTCCGCACTTTCGGGATTTCTCCCCCAGACCGGGCCATCAGTTCCACCCAATTCCACGTCCCCAGCCTAAACACTACCTTCCTAATCCACTTCGGAGTTTGCGGAGTCTCACAGTCCAGCAGCTTGAGTTTAAACTCGTACCCCAGTACCATCTCGGCGACAATGGCATTCTCAAGCGCAGTCAGCTCTTTTGAAGCCAACCCCACTTGAGGATAGTCCTTCGGCAGTATGGCAACCCGCTCAGACATAACCACTTTGGCGATACCCAAGGCCGCAGTGGGCTTTGTCGTGACCGGGTCGTCATCCGCCCGTGCACCGCTTACCTCACTCGACGAGACTGCCTTACTCTTCTTCGGTATGCATGTAAACTAAATAATGTCTGTGCAAAATGTTTTTGTAATTATTTTTTCTTTAATGTTCATATAGTAGCTTGCAATAACATTAACACCGTGCTATAAATGGCAATGGTTATTAAAAAGAGTATGTAACATTATGTATTAATAAAAAACTTGGATAGCATTTGGTATTATTGTTACTTTTATCGGGCGGGCGTCGTATTCTTCACCATCTATAGAATAATATGTATTATTCTCATTGATTGAAGCTGGAGTTAGCTGAATAGTTCGGCTTTTCAGTACCAATGATGGTTCAATGTCGTCGTGAATTATATTAACAATATTTTTTAGGAACTCTAAGCCTGGAGTTAAGGTGGTTATGCATTTTGTTTCAAGTTCGGCAAAAGAATCCATATTAAGTTTGCTGGATATACTTAATTGACTTATTTCGACATTGCCTTGTATGTGAGTGTCACAATATTGATTTACTACATGCTCTTTGGAACCAACGTCCACATGTAATTTAGTTGGTATTAGATTTCTCAGGTACGACGAGGGCAAATGTTTTTCTTTTGCAGTACAGTTGCGACATCCGGAACATGGTGGTGTATATACAAAATCTGTTGAAAATTTCCAGTTTAAATTGTTCGAAAATGAATTAAAGAATGCTGCTGCGTAGTGTCTTAAGAATCCTAAGTACCAATATCTATCTTTAACGGATTCTATATCTCTTAAAATGCCCCATGAAAATCGATTTAATCCATAAATGGGTTTGACATTTCTTTTTGCAATATTGTCATATTTTTCGATTACATCGAATTTGATAACATTTTCATATCGAAGCTTTTCATATATCATAGCCAAAAGAATATTCGAAAAAGATTTAATATATTCTAAATCAGTACCCGATTTCAAATTAAAATATTTTAATGCTGATTCATTTTTACTTCCTAACGGTAATAAAACAAGTGGACAAGGTGTGTCATTTCTTCGCATTAATCCTGTTACAACTTCGGATGATGTTCCATCACCACCTGCAATTACAATGGCGTCTGGCAACACATTAACATTCTCAATGTAAGTCTTTGCATGACCCACATAATTCGTTTTGAATATTTCTATGGAATATCCTGCTAAATGTAGTAACGGCTCACAATATTTCTTAAACTGTAAAAAAACGGAAAAATTTTTAATTTTAAAATAACTAATCTAATAAAATTTGGAATAAATATAAACGCAGTACTGCTTTCCAGGGTTACCGTTGAATATTTAAAAAAAGGGGCAAAAAAAATCGTAATAAAAAGCTGGCACAATTTTTGCAATGTATTTTAACTATTTAAAAAATACCGCTTAAACATAAAAGTATTGATAAAAAAAGAAAGAACAAAACAGAAGCAATGCATTTCAGTGAGGCGTGCATTTCCAAAACAAAAGGAATCAGATTTCAGAAAAAGAATAAGTTATTCATCTATAACCATTTTCCATCGATTACACAATCCAACAAGATTTTGCTCCATAAACCAAACTAATCTTGTCTTAAAGGATTTTTACGCTGAACAAGATGGCGTTCAATGAAATTTTGTATCACGTCAGGTTTTTGGGAAATTTAGGTAAAAAGAGTTAATATATGGCCAAATTAGCAAACTTCCGTAAATCATCAAAAATAAGCTAATATTTTCTTAACAAATCTGTTTACGTCATCGTTTAGTACTAAGATTTATCTTTAAAACAAACTTTTACGCATATTTTTACGTTTTTTTTCTTTTGAATATACGGTTTAGTTTATTACCATTAATTTTTTTGAAGTATATTTGTTCTCTAAGTTACATTGAAATAGAACTTGGTACTCCAAAAACCAAACCAATTGTAGTGTATACATAAGACCTGTTCAGAATCGTATGGAGCTTTCTTCAAAATCCGTGCTCGATGGTCCGATTAGGCTAGTTCGGTTCCTTTGCATATAAAAAGGATTTATGTGAAGTTTGGAGCCAATCGGATAAAGAAAAGTCGGCGCGGAATGCACTTCTTTTTCCCCATACAAAAATTAAAAACATTGGAAATAGTGCTCGGATTTTGCCAATAATTGCAATTCAAATAGAAATTTCCCTTTTTTTTTAAAAAATTTATAGTTTTCACATAAAGGTTCTTTTAGTTATTGTACCTTTGAATTTTTTTAATTTCTTCTGTCTCAACAAAAAATTTGTATCAAAAATTTGAACTTTGACTTTATTTGGAAAAATAAAAATATTATATGCATTTACTAAAGCAGCCTTTATGAAAAAACTATACAACTTTTTTGAAATAGGTTAAACCACATGGAATAGGATATGTCAGATCTAAAAAAATGTTAAAATCGAAGCTTGCATTCAACTGCCAGGAAATTGGAAAAAAAAAAAAGAAAATTTCTATTTGAATTGCAATTATTGGCAAAACAACAGCGTTACATTCAAACCGACTTCATTTTTGAGATCAGCGACCCGAAATTAACTAGTTAATAAAGTGTCATCAAAATCCGAGCACTATTTCCAATGTTTTTCATTTTTGTATGGAGAAAAAGAAGTGCATTCCGCGCCGACTTTTCTTTATCCGATTGGCTCCAAACTTCACGAAAGTGATTTTAATATACAAAGGAACCAAACTGGCCCAAGCTGACAGTTCCTCAGTTTTTTAACCGGTCTAGTATACATACATGTCTATACATACATGTCGATATGCTAACGTTGCACTTTGGAGTACGCTGAACTATTGCACGCGAATGGTTCTGGATATGTCAGCGACAATTGAGCGCATATTGAAATGCACTCAATTCGGTGACCGTCCTGCGACACCATTCGTCTAGCACAAATCAAGATACACAACGCGGCGAGTGCAAACGGAATGCAGCACACAAATATAATACATTCATGTAGTGTAAGTAGGTAGACTAGATTAATTAATATAATTATAACAGTTAAAAGAAAATATATAAAAGAGCCGCGATGGCCAAAAATAAAACAGATTGAATGTGAACACTAAAAGGCTCAAATACTTCCCATACACCACCAACATCTTTCTACATGGCGATTTTGCCAGCTGTTGATATATATTTTTCTTAAGGGTAGTGGGCGAATTCCGAAAAAAAAGCTAGAGAGAAACATCTTACACTGCAGAAAACAAAAATTTAAAGAGAAAACTATAAAAATATCTAAATGAGTTATTCCGAAGAAGAACTAAACTCCTTATTTGAAGCTTTGAATAATCCAGGTTTGCCTGAGGAGTACATACCAGAGGGTAAAACTGCGGCATCTCCACCAACATACACTCCGACATCGAAGAAAGCCGGACCTCAGCCAATAAGCATAGAGGAATACCAAAGGAGAAACAAAAAACAACAGGAGCAGAAACGCAATTTCCTGGAGGCAATTAAACCAAAACGGAGAATTCGTGGGGGTAAAAGCACAGAGCAAGCCGCAACAATAAACGACCGTCACAAGCACACCGCTGGAAAACCTTATGTCATCAACGTATAAAAAAAAATATATATAAATATTTAAAAAGAAAAACCCATAAACAAAACCTAAATTTTTACACGTGGAAGAAGAATTAAATAAATTAGAAACACTTCTTTCCAATCTCAGCAAAACATCAGGTAGACCATATACAAAGGCAACTTTAATAGCTAAACTAAATCTCATATAAAATATAAATACAACATTTAGACTACTTGACACAAATCAAGAAAAAACCGCTTTAAAAATCCAATTTAATAACAGATATTTACTACTAAAGCAACTATTAACATAGCAATTAGAGCTAAAAAAAAATATCAAGAAGAAGAAGAAAGTCAATAGATTTTCTACAAAATTATTTCACGCTAAATTGTCAGCAACCGTGCGCACCTCCTTTTTTTGAAATTCTAACACAACAATTACGCCTTAGATACAAAGACAATACCACAGAAGCACAACTACAAATAAGACTAAACAACCTACAACAACGCAATTTGAAGGTACATACATACAAAGAACAGCTACTACACATAATAGAAGGACTGAATAGACGAGGAATTGAAAGCCAAGGAGCACAACCCTCACTAGCCGAACAAAACGTGATAATAACAAGAAACTACAAAGTCACTCTTAACGCATTTAAAAAAGGTCTAAATGACAATCTAAAAACAACAATATACGCTGCGCAACCAAAAGACTTGTTGGAAGCCACAGAATTAGCCCTTGAGCTTGAAAACGAGTCGATGACTTCACCAAATGCAAATCGCTATAATTCAAGAACAAATTTTAGCACACAACGCCATTTTGGTTCGTTTAACCAAAATAAAAGGCACAATGAACCGAGACATAACAATGACAGAAAAACGTTTAACAATAATCAAAATAACAACAGATATCAAAATTACAACGATAGAAACCAAAACCGAAATGACAACAACAACAGTTTCAACCGAAACCAAAACCAAAACCGAAATGACAACAACAACAGTTCCAATCGTAACCAAAACAGAAAAAACACCAACAACATAAACAGATACACTAACAACAACACAAATCGAAAAGTAAAAATTGTAAACAATGAAGGAAATGATCAGGGAAACGATCAGGGCTCGGAAAACACAGTTATTCCGGAGAGCCAATATTACAGATTTTTAAAATATCAGACAACAATTCCAATTTTATAAAAATTAAGTACAAGAGCAACTTAATGACTTTTTGAATTGACACTGGCGCAGACATTTCACTTTGCAAAATTAGCAAACATGTAGATAACGAGGAAATTTTTTCACTAGGTAGCATAAGCCTAACACTTTATTTTGGGGAGGAATCTAGCAAACATGCGTTTCAACTGGTCAGTTCGAAATTTCCAATTGAAACTTAGGTAGAGACTTTTTGAAGAAATTTCTTTGCAAAATAGATTACGCAACTTTTACAATTTCAGTGTTGATAAACGAGTCACACATCATTCTACCAATGCACTCAAAATCATACTGACGGGGGTTGTCACTGGACACTGTGCCATACACTGAAAAAAAACACCAAGTAAATTCTTTTCCAAACAAGACATGTCCTTGAAAAAAGGACATGTTTTTGCTCAATGTTTTTGGTATTATTCTTGAATTTAAGTTAAAGGTCCTTAAAACGGAAGTCATCACCTCATTTTAAAGTCAAAATTTACTTATCTTAAGTAAAACTGTTCTCAATTTCAAGGCTATCAATGACTTTAGTACGGTTTCATTCCCATGTTTTCTTTGGATTAAGTCATTTTTCCTTAACTGGAGTACATTTTTTTTTCGGTGCCCTATGATACTGAGATACACTTCGCGTCAGCAGAATAGTTTCACAATAAAATTTGTTGTAGCTCTAGCTTTTCTGCCAAAACTGGTTAGAGAGAAAAAATTCAACATTATGTGAAATAGTATGAAGGACTCTGATAAACATCAGTGCAGAAACAAAACAAATACTGTATGTAAATAAAATTCAATAAACTAAAAAATTTGTTAAACAGTTTTCGTAGAAAAATCAGAGCTACAAAAAACTAGAGAGTGGACTATCTTCGGCTATACCGAAGTTGAAATACCCCCACACAGTAGGAAGAAGTACCTCGAACATATAAAAATGTGGTCTCAAGACCCTATTTTGAGCCAATTATAGGTGATTTTGGAGCCCGGACCATGTCCAAAATCCATTTCTAAAAATTTCCAATTAAATCCACGAAAAAAAAAATTGGTCTCAAGACCCCATTTAGACCCTTATATATGTGGCTTCGGAACCTCGGACCATGTCAAAAATACGTTTCTAAACATTTCCAATAGAATACAACAATAAAAAATTTTTACCTTTTTTTTCGGTGTATTGGAGCCACGCCCAGTTTTTGTCCTCGAACATATAAAAATGTGGTCTCAAGACCCTATTTTGAGCCAATTATAGGTGATTTTGGAGCCCGGACCATGTCCAAAATCCATTTCTAAAAATTTCCAATTAAATCCACAAAAAAAAAAAAAATTGGTCTCAAGACCCTATTTAGACCCTTATATATGTGGCTTCGGAACCTCGGACCATGTCAAAAATACGTTTCTAAACATTTCCAATAGAATACAACAATAAAAAATGTTTAGCTTTTTTTTCGGTGTATGGGAGCCACGCCCAGTTTTTGTCCTCGAACATATAAAAATGTGGTCTCAAGACCCTATTTTGAGCCAATTATAGGAGATTTTGGAGCCCGGACCATGTCCAAAATCCATTTCTAAAAATTTCCAATTAAATCCACAAAAAAAAAAAAATTGGTCTCAAGACCCCATTTAGACCCTTATATATGTGGCTCGGGACCTCGGACCATGTCAAAAATACGTTTCTAAACATTTCCAATCGAATACAACAATAAAAAATTTTTTCCTTTTTTTTCGGTGTATGGGAGCCACGCCCAGTTTTTGTCCGATTTGGCTGATTCTCGAACTTGATCTCAGTATTCACGAGAAAAACATGTACCCAAAGTTTCAAGTCGATATCTCCAAAACTGCGACCGCTATCGTGCGGACGGACAGACGGACAGACGGACAGACGGACAGACAGACGGACATCGCTAAATCGACTCAGGAGGTGATACTGATCAAGAATATATATACTTTTCCATACCGGACACGCCTCCTTATGGGCGTTACAAACGTTGTGACAAAGTGAGTATACCCTGCCACAGTGAGTGTGGGGGTATAAATATTTATTGTGAAACTATTCTGCTGACGCGCAGTGTATCTCAGTATAATAGTGCACTGAAAAATAATTTAAGGAAAAATTACTTAATCCAAAGGAAAAATGGGAATAAAATAGCACTAAAGTCGTGATAGCTTTGAATTTAGGAACAATTTTACTTAAGATGAGTAAATTTTGACTTTAAAATTAATACTTATGTCTTATATAAAAGGAATATTTCTTTGAAATTATGTCTTAAAAAGGCGGTGACTTCCTTTTTAAGGCACTTTTACTAATATTTAATAGAGACCGACCGAAATCGCTTTTTTTAATTTCGGCCAAAACCGAAATGGCCGAAATTTTTATTTTTTTTTTCGGCCGAAACCGAAATGGCCGATTTTGAATTTTTTTAATTTTGGCCGAAACCGAAACCGAAAAAATAAAAGAAACAATTGTGAGATTTAATGTAATAAAGTGGGACATAATTAAGATTATCAGTAGGCTGAAATCGATCGCATATTCATAGTCAAATTTAGTAGCTGCTAAACTTAAGAACCAGCTTAGTAGCTGCCAGTTCTACGAGTTGTAGAAATTTCTGTCGGGGAAGCAGATTTGTAGAAAGAATAGTACTTTTGCATTGTATGAAACTCACATAATATTTTGAGGAGTAGATTTCTTACCATAGTAGTAGGAAATATCTTGAGGGAATTAGAAAAATCTGCTACCGTAGTAGAGGAGTAGAAATTTATAAATCATTGCGAGAGTATTAGATCTACTCCGATAGGACATGTCTTCTTTGTCGCTTCTGATTCTTCGAAACTATGATCAATGCTTAAATTTGTGTTACATACCGCTTTTATCCACTTGGTTGTTCCTTATGTATTTTGATACGCTAAATCCGAAAATAAACTTTAAATTTTTCTAGCACGCACCATTTTTCTGCAAACGCCACAAAAGTTGCATTTTTGGTACTCTAAAAATTTCATTATTATTATTTTCGTATCCAGCATGGCAAAATACATAAGAATTTGTCTATAAAGTATATTTAACACACAAAACGTTCAGTTTTGTCGATCAGTGTAATCTTTGTTATTTATTTGTTACTTTTTCTATCAAACCGAAATTTTCGGCGGAAATATAGGAATTTCGGCGGAAATATAGGAATTTCGGCCGAAAACGAAATTTGTCCGAAAGCGATATTTTATTTTTCGGCCGAATCCGAAACACGGCCGAAACTGCTTTTTTTGGCCTAAAAGCCGAAAAACCGAAACCGAATTTCGGTCGGTCTCTAATATTTAAGAATAATAATAAAATAAGGAAAAATTTCTTAAATTGAGGAAAAAAATATGTATTTTTTATCATGGACACAATTTACTTGATTTTAACACGTATTTTTTTTTCAGTGTAGGATCAATGTTGGGGAAATGGCACATAGTAACCACAGATATATGTAGGAGCTGCGGAGATGAGTATGAACTAGAAACTATACAACATTTTCTCTGCCACTGTCCCGCTCTAAATACAAACCGCCAACGAGCACTAGGCTCCCGACCTTCTAAAGTTCATTCGAAGCACAAAATGGATCCTTGATGGAACAAACGTGCGTTGATCATATAGGAGAGAAATTGAGATAGGTTTTCACATATACGGACACAAAATAATAATAAAAATGGGATTCACAATGGGCTATAGATGGCCTCCGAGTGGAAATAGTACTTTCTGTACCACACACCCTTATAACCTAACCTAACCTAAGCTGCGCGACCAAAAGATTTAGCGGAAGCCGCAGAAATTGCCCTTGAATTAGAATGCTCGTCAATGACATTGTCCAATGAAAGTATTCACTTTCAGCGATCATTCAAACCTCCTCGCAACAATGTCAATGATTGCAATAATTCAAGAACAAATTTTAGCACACAGCGCAATTTTGGTTCGTTTAACCAACATAAAAGGCACAATAAGCCGAGAAATAATAATAACAACGACCGGAACACATTTAACAACGATCAAAATAACAACATATACCAAAAACAAGTCCAATTCTATAAAAAAATTAAGCACACAAAAGCTTAATGACTTTTCAAATCGACACTGGCGCAGACATTTCACTATTTAAAATTAGCAAACATGTAGATAACAATTTTTATAATTCTGATGAAAAATGTAAATTAACTGGCATTACAAACGAGGAAATTTTTTCACTAGGTACCATAAGCCTAACACTTAATTTTTGGGAGGAATCCAGCAAACATTAATTTCAACTGGTCAGTTCAAAATTTCCAATTGAAACTGATAGTATATTAGGTAGAGACTTTTTGAGAAATTTCTTAGATTACAAAACTTTTACAATTTCAGTGTTGATAAACGAGACACACATCATTCTACCAATGCACGCAAAGTCATACAATACAATACAAAAATTCCACCGAGAACAGAAATTCTCCAACCTATTCGAATAAAATTAACGTAAGTAATTTTCAAGAAAGAAATTCAAGAAGGTATTTTTCTCAGTAGTTCAATAGCTCAAAAAACGGACTACAAATTATTTCTACAACCAAAACACACGACAGCAGACAACATACCGGTTTACATTAAAAAAAAAAGTTTACCACACACACACACACGGACGTGATAAATGAGCAGATCAAGAAAATGCTTGAGGACGATATTATCGAACCATAAGTTAGTCCTTACAATGCCCCACTCCTTTTGGTTCCTAAAAAGAACATTAATGACAAAAAGAAATGGAGACTTGTTGTGGATTACATAGAACAGAACGATAAAATTGTTAATGATAAATTTCCTCTAACTCGACTGGAAGACATTCTAGACAAGTTAGGAAGAGCAAAATGGTTCTCATTTCATTTCATCAAATCAAACTTGACAAAAATTCTCGAAATTTGATCAAAGTCTTAGACAGGCTGCAACGTTATAATTTAAAATTGAATGCAGCAAAATGTTGCTTTTTGCGTCCAGAAGTAGTATACTTAGGACCAGGGATGATTTTTTTGGTACAATTGTACTTTTTTGGTACAATTTCAAAGACAAAAGTACATTTGTACTACATTGACATTTTTGGTACAATATATGCGAAGATATCAGATTAATAAAAAATTAATTGAATCAACTTATTTTCCAATTTTATTTCTCAAATATTTTTGTTGTTTAAGGTTCGTTTCCAGCTCCAAAGTACTTGTCAAACCTAATTTAAAAAAGCTAAGAAATTGATAAGTAAATTTTCTTACATAAATTTTCTTTACCTCGTATACACTTCGGTACAATTTTTTGTAACTTTTTTTTTTACATAAATGCGACACGGCCACGCTGTGCCCTCTTAAAACATTTGGAATTGTTTTCAATTTCTTTAGAAAAGTTGACAAACTAAGAGCACTAACCAAATTAGAGACCGACCGAAATTGCTTTTTTTAATTTCGGCCAAAACCGAAATTTTTTATTTTTTTTTCGGCCGAAACCGAAATGGCCGAATTTTCATTTTTTTAATTTTGGCCGAAACCGAAGCCGAAACCGAAAAAATAAAAGAAACAATTGTGAGATTTTGAGCTTAATTTGACTATGAATATGGGCCGATCATTTTAAGTTCAGATCATGAATTAGATGAATTTAGAAGCAAACTATCAAGTGCGTGGAAATCAAGAGTAGTAGAAATTACTGTCAGGGTAGTAGATTTCAAGGGAGGGGAGTAGATATGGGTTTATGCGTAGAGTACTAGAAATTCTACGAGTTGTAGAAATTTCTGTCGGGGAAGCAGATTTGTAGAAAGAATAGTACTTTTGCATTGTATGAAACTCACATAATATTTTGAGGAGTAGATTTCTTACCATAGTAGTAGGAAATATCTTGAGGGAATTAGAAAAATCTGCTACCGTAGTAGAGGAGTAGAAATTTATAAATCATTGCGAGAGTATTAGATCTACTCCGATAGGACATGTCTTCTTTGTCGCTTCTGATTCTTCGAAACTATGATCAATGCTTAAATTTGTGTTACATACCGCTTTTATCCACTTGGTTGTTCCTTATGTATTTTGATACGCTAAATCCGAAAATAAACTTTAAATTTTTCTAGCACGCACCATTTTTCTGCAAATGCCACAAAAGTTGCATTTTTGGTGCTCTAAAAATTTCATTATTATTATTTTCGTATCCAGCATGGGAAAATACATAAGAATTTGTCTATAAAGTATATTTAACACACAAAACGTTCAGTTTTGTCGATCAGTGTAATCTTTGTTATTTATTTGTTACTTTTTCTATCAAACCGAAATTTTCGGCGGAAATATAAGAATTTCGGCCGAAAACGAAATTTGGCCGAAAGCGATATTTTATTTTTCGGCCGAATCCGAAACACGGCCGAAACAGCTTTTTTTGGCCGAAAAGCCGAAAAACCGAAACCGAATTTCGGTCGGTCTCTAAACCAAATAGAAAGCAAAAGTGGATGAAGAACAGCGGCAATGTTCAAAAGCAAAAGCGCAATGCAAAGTTTTGTCATCGCATCGGTCAATCAATTCTGCCCTAATACAATTTTGCAAGACCAAATTGACGAATTTTTTCTGGAGTCGTTTATTTAGAGCTGGAAACGAAGCTTAACGTTGCATTTATGTAACATTAAAAGTAAAGTTTGCTTATAAATATATGTAACTTGTTTACATTTTTGAATATTAATAAACTTTTCTGTTCATATTTGAAAAGATTTTTAATTACAAAATCTGGACATTGATGTGTTGGTACTTTTTCGACAAATTTGGTACTATATTTTTTGCTTTTTTGTACAAAATAAAAAATAACTCCTCCTATGTTACAATATCCAAATTATGCTTTAGGCGCAGCACTATCGCAAGGTGATATAGGCAATGACCTACCTATATCATATGCAAGCAAATCTCTGCAAAAGTATGATTTGAATAAAACAGTAATTGAAAAGGAACTGCCATGGGGGATATATTTCTTCAAGCCATACCTATTCGGTAGAAAATTTACAGTGGTAACTGACCACAGACCACTAGTCTCATTATTTTCGCACAAAAATCCTTCATCGAAAATGACTAGAACTCGTCTAGATTTGAGCGATTACGACTATGAATAGTTTACAAAAAAGGAAGCTTGAATACTAATGCCGATGCATTATCCAGAATCCTAATTGATTCAGAACTAGAGGGTGGACTATATTCGGCTATGCCGAAGCTGAAATACCCCCACACAGTAGGAAGAAGTACCTCGAACATAAAATTATGTGGTCTTAAGGCCCCATTTTCAGCCACCTATAAATAGTTTTGGAGCCCGGACCATGTCCAAAATCCGTTTCTAAAAATTTCCAATCAAATCGACCAAAAAAAAAATTGGTCCGAAGACCCCATTTTGACTCTTATATATGTGGTTTCGGAACCTCGGACCATGTCAAAAACACGTTTCTAAACATTTCCAATCGAATGCAGCAATAAAAAAGACTTGAAAAATGTTGACCTTTTTTTTCGGTGTATGGGAGCCACGCCCAGTTTTTGTCAGATTTGGCTGATTCTCGAACTTGATCTCAGTATTCACGAGAAAAACATGTTCCCAAAGTTTCAAGTCGATATCTCCAAAACTGCGACCGCTATCGTGCGGACGGACAGACGGACGGACAGACAGACGGGCATGGCTAAATTGACTCCGGCGGTGATGCTGATCAAGAATATATACTTTTCCATACCGGACACGCCCCCTTATGGAAGTTACAATCGTTGTTAGTATACCCTGCCACAGTGAGTTTGGGGGGTATAAATATTAAAAAACATGATAACGCAGGAAGATAATAAAAATGCGAAGAAAACACTTATAATTACAAGAAGCATGGCAAATAAAGAAGTCATAAAAATTAAAGAGGCAAAGAATGATAAAGAAATCATTGTGGAAAGTGACAACACCCAGAAGTCTGATCAACTTCCGATATGGGATTGCACATCCTTTAGTGACGTCCGGAATATGAAAAATTTAAAGTTTTATATGGCCAATGAAAATAAAATATACATTGAAAATAATGTAGTGCACGTGGGATTTAGCGATAATTCAACGAAACCAGTTTCGTATTCGAAGAAGCTAAAAACCAAACAAAATAGTTTAAAAACACATGCGAGATACAGTGACAATTCAACGAATCTTGATTCGATTGTGAAGAAACTGATATCCAAAATGAAAAATGAGAATATAGTAGAGCTAGCGCTAGCCATCGACGATAAAATATTCCAAACCATCTCAAAAGAAGAATTTAAGAAAATATTATAAACAAGATAAGAAAAGTCCTCCACTCAAGATGTTAATTTATGACCCACCAAACATTAATGAATACCACACAACATTTAGGAGTCAGAAAAAGCATTATAAAACTTAAACATACATATGTTTGGAAAAACATGTACAAAATGGTAAGGAAATTTGTATCACAATGCGACATATGCACAAAAAGTAAACAAACAAAACACACAATAGAACCACTCACGATGACAGACACGGCTAATGATAGTTTCCAAACATTGTCAATTGACACCGTAGGTCCTTTACGTATATCAAATGGGTATCGCTACATACTAACAATGCAATGCGAACTGACAAAATTTGTAATATCATACCCTATGCCAACTAAAGACGCCGACACAGTCTCAAGAACACTCGTAGAACAAGTAATTTTGAAGTACGGTCATTTTCAAGTACTTAAATCTGATAACGGCACGGAATTCAAAAATGAGTTATTGCCGAACATATGTGAACTATTAAAAATAAAACAGACATATTTAACTCCGTACCATCATCAAACGATAGGATCACTTGAAAGGAACCACAGGGTTCTTAATGAATTTCTGTTAACATCAACAAATTACCATGAATGGGACAAATGGATTCTATACTTCACTTTTGACTACAATACGACCCCACATGTTGACACTGGATACACACCATTTGAATTAATATACGTGAAATTACCGTGTTTGCCAAATGACGTTTTGAATCCAAAACAAAATTTTATGATTACTATAGCTACCTAAGAGAGTTGCATGCAAAGCTGAAATTCGCATTAAGTAAATCCAAAGAAATGCTAGTTAGAGCAAAAGTAAAACGTACATACAATAATTTAGGATATACAAATACATTAAAAGCAAATATAGTAGATTTGGTTTATTAAAAGTAGAAGATAGGAAGAAAAACCAATTACCATATAAGGGCCCGTTTAGAATTTTAGATAGGTTAGGAGTTAATACAACAATAGACTATAATGGGAAAAGAAAAACAATACATAATAATCAGCTGAAGCCATATAAGGCAGCAAACCCCCCCTTTGAGTTTGTAAAAACCGTATTTTTTAATACCCCTAAATAAAAGTAGAATTGGAAAAGCATATTTATGAATGTTTGCTTTTAAATAAACCATGATGCAATAATACTAGGTGATATCAGTAGGGAGAGCCGTTGAAATTTGAATATGTACTGACACTACCTGGAATTATTTCATCATGTAACTAAACAAATATATTTCAGTATTGAGTAGTTATATTTAATACTTTTGTAAGGTGGAATTTAAACAAGAGCTACTCGACTTAAGATGTTGTGTTGGAAAACACGAAGCTATAGCGGCTTTTGTAGAGCTGCAGCCGTACGTTATAAGCGCCTTAGATGAAATAAAAACTTGGTTAGATTCAAAAACCTCCGGTACGAATCAATATTGGAATCCGAGGTTGCTTTAGTTGGAAATATAGAGCTGTGCCGAAGTTTTCTGTAGCAAAATTAACTAAAAAAGACAAACGCTCTGGAATATCTTCAAGTATGAATTTTTCTTTTAAACATTGTACAACACGCACACATAGTAGAAACATTTCATATATTTAAATAATGTGTTTATTTATTTGTAAAATCTGTTAACAAGTGTGCAATCGTGTTAGTTTTGAGCCGTTTTATAAAATATTAAAAATACTAGCTGTCATCCAAGTGAGCGATCATTCAGCACTCTTCGTCGCCTCAAAAATTACTTGCGCAACTATATGGGAGAACATCGAGTAAATGGTTTAGCATCAATACACAGGCCGACATGATTTTACTTCTATATTCTCATATAGTTTTTATATATAAATGGACCATTCTAAGCACAATGGAGCTCTCAGTTTTTCGCCATTACGTAAGGTTTTTTGAGAAACTGCAAAAATGCGAAATCCGATCTTTACGTCGTTTTTATACTATAACTCTTGAAATAATCCAGGT
Source organism: Heteromyza rotundicornis (assembly GCA_951394025.1). Lineage (NCBI taxonomy): Eukaryota > Metazoa > Arthropoda > Insecta > Diptera > Heleomyzidae > Heteromyza > Heteromyza rotundicornis. The sequence goes on from OX596013.1 coordinate 5,838,971, forward strand.
ACAAAGTTCTTCTATACCATAAACTGAGAACGCCATTGTGCTTAAAATGGTCCATTTATATATAAAAACTATATGAGAATATAGAAGTAGTAAACACTTCGAAATATGTCGGCCGGTGATATCCATCTGGAAATTTCAATTACACCACACGATATAATTAGGGAATTTGCAAAAAAACCAAGACGGTTGTTGTTGCTTACTTGATTTTTGTTTTTATGTTGTTTTACATTAGTTTGTTTTGCTTTTGTTAATTTTTTTTGCGAAGAATATTTTTTGTTTGTATTGTATGCAAATCTGCCAAAATCAAAATGCTTTTAAAGCTGTGCCTGTTTCTATGAATTTTTTTTGTCGGCACATATATATTCATGTATATTACTTAACTTGTAAAATAATAAAATAAAAAAATAAAAGTTTAAAACGTAAACAAATTTTCCATATAAATTTTTTTAATTTTTTATTTATCAAAACCCCCCCTTTTGAAAAAATCCTGCCGGTGGCCCTGACTAAATAACAATAAGAAAAGTTAAAACATTATATATATATAAAACCGTTTTCTTTATAAAATTTAAAAACACATATATATCCAATTCTATAATCATTTCTGAAAATTATTGGAAAATCATTCCACAAATTATTCTTGCAATAATTTTCATCTTATGGGTAAGGGTGTAGTGTATACATACATGTTGAACGCTTTATAATTGCATTAATGTAAAACTCGGTTAAAGTGCCGTTGTTTTAATCTCAGATAATTGTATTGTTTTGAACTTGGTTAAAGTGTCTGTTGCGTCTGACACGCGCCCGGATAAATCCAAAGTACGACTTTTATCTTTCCAAATTAGAACACAAAATCTTGAATTTAAAGTTTATTTCAAATTATAAAAGAATACAAGATATAGTTCAAGTTAGCAAAATTTATCAAAACGATATGAAACGATGCGCTTTAAAAATAATCGTATGAATAGTCCGAGCTTTGTGTTACTACTGTACTAAGGATCTTTCGATTTTTCAGAAATTGTTAGCTGCGGTTATCTCTTACTTATATAAAATTCTTTGTGAGTAGGTTTGTAGGGTTGTTCCCTTATAACTCAAGAAATACTTGACCGATTTTAATGAAACACATACCCAAATGTAGGTAATTTCATTGATCTCATCATAGGCTATATGTTATTTCATTAAATTTTGGGCGTTCGAGGTGGGCGTGGCAAATATTATTCTAAAATGCTATAATTTATGCAGTGTTTAACCGATTTCGCTGAAATTTTATGTGGTTTTGGGTAATGAATTGGTAATATGTTGATTCTGAAAATTTGCCGTCCGCCCACTGCCACGCCTCAAAATTTCTAAAGCTCTGTAACTCGGGTCCTATTCAAGGGATTTCGCTGAAATTTTGGATTTGTTGCTGGGAGGTGAATGGGCAGAGGGATGACTATTGAAATTTAAGATCCGCCCACTGCCACGCCCTAAAATTTTTAGAGCTCTGTAACTCGGGTCCTATTCAAGGGATTTCGCTGAAATTTTGGATTTGGTGCTGGGAGGTGAATGGGCAGAGGAATGACTATTGAAATTTAAGATCCGCCCACTGCCACGCCCTAAAATTTTTAAAGCTCTGTAACTCGGGTTCTCTTCATGGGATTTCGCTGAAATTTTGGATTTGGTGCTGGGAGGTGAATGAGCAGAGGGATGACTATTGTAATTTAAGATCCGCCCACTGCCACGCCCTAAAATTTTTAGAGCTCTGTAACTCGGGTCCTATTCAAGGGATTTCGCTGAAATTTTGGATTTGTTGCTGGGAGGTGAATGGGCAGAGGAATGACTATTGAAATTTAAGATCCGCCCACTGCCACGCCCTAAAATTTTTAAAGCTCTGTAACTCGGGTTCTCTTTATGGGATTTCGCTGAAATTTTGGATTTGGTGCTGGGAGGTGAATGGGCAGAGGAATGACTATTGAAATTTAAGATCCGCCCACTGCCACGCCCTAAAATTTTTAGAGCTCTGTAACTCGGGTCCTATTCAAGGGATTTCGCTGAAATTTTGGATTTGTTGCTGGGAGGTGAATGGGCAGAGGGATGACTATTGAAATTTAAGATCCGCCCACTGCCACGCCCTAAAATTTTTAAAGCTCTGTAACTCGGGTCCTATTCAAGGAATTTCGCTGAAATTTTGGATTTGGTGCTGGGAGGTGAATCGGCAGAGGGCTGACTATGGAAATTTAAGATCCGCCCACTGCCACGCCCTAAAACTTTTAAAGCTCTGTAACTCCGGTCCTATTCAAGGGATTTCGCTGAAATTTTGAATTTGATGCTGGGAGGTGCATGGGCTGAGGGTTGACTATGGAAATTTAAAATCCGCTTACTGCCACGCTCTAACATTTTTAAGGCTCTGTAACTCGGGTTCAATTCAAGAAATTTGGGTGAAATTTTGGAATTGGTGCTGGGTGGTGCATGGATACAGGGTTGACTATGAAAATTAGAGTACCGCCCACTGCCACGCCTTAACATTTTTAAAGCTCCGTAACTCGGGTCCTATTCAAGGGATTTCGCTGAAATTTTGGATTTGGTGCTGGGAGGTGCATGGGCTGAGGGTTGACTATGGAAATTTAAAATCCGCTTACTGCCACGCTCTAAAATGTTTAATGCTCTGTAACTCTATTCAAGAAATTTCGCTGAAATTTTGGATTTGGTGCTGGGAGGTGCATGGACAGAGGGTTGACTATGGAAATTTAAAATCCGCTTACTGCCACGCTCTAAAATTTTTAAGGCTCTATAACTCTATTCAAGAAATTTCGGTGAAATTTTGGATTTGGTGCTGAGTGGTGCATGGACAGAGGGTTGACTATGAAAATTTAAAATCCGCTTACTGCCACGCTCTAAAATTTTTAAGGCTCTGTAACTCGGGTTCTATACAAGAAATTTCGGTGAAATTTTGGATTTGGTGCTGAGTGGTGCATGGACAGAGGGTTGATTATGAAAATTAGAGTTCCGCCCACTGCCACGTTCTGTAACTCGGGTCCTATTCAAGGGATTTCGCTGAAATTTTGGATTTGGTGCTGGGAGGTGAATCGGCAGAGGGCTGACTATGGAAATTTAAGATCCGCCCACTGCCACGCCCTAAAACTTTTAAAGCTCTGTAACTGCGGTCCTATTCAAGGGATTTCGCTGAAATTTTGAATTTGGTGCTGGGAGGTGCATGGGCTGAGGGTTGACTATGGAAATTTAAAATCCGCTTACTGCCACGCTCTAAAATTTTTAAGGCTCTGTAACTCGGGTTCTATTCAAGAAATTTCGGTGAAATTTTGGATTTGGTGCTGGGTGGTGCATGGATAGAGGGTTGACTATGAAAATTAGAGTACCGCCCACTGCCACGCCTTAATATTTTTAAAGCTCCGTAACTCGGGTCCTATTGAAGGGATTTCGCTGAAATTTTGGATTTGGTGCTGGGAGGTGCATGGGCTGAGGGTTGACTATGGAAATTTAAAATCCGCTTACTGCCACGCTCTAAAATTTTTAAGGCTCTGTAACTCGGGTTCAATTCAAGAAATTTCGGTGAAATTTTGGATTTGGTGCTGGGTGGTGCATGGACAGAGGGTTGACTATGAAAATTTAAAATCCGCTTACTGCCACGCTCTAAAATTTTTAAGGCTCTGTAACTCGGGTTCAATTCAAGAAATTTCGGTGAAATTTTGGATTTGGTGCTGGGTGGTGCATGGACACACGGTTGACTATGAAAATTAGAGTACCGCCCACTGCCACGCCTTAAAATTTTTAAAGCTCCGTAACTCGGGTCCTATTCAAGGGATTTCGCTGAAATTTTGGATTTGGTGCTGGGAGGTGCATGGGCTGAGGGTTGACTATGGAAATTTAAAATCCGCTTACTGCCACGCTCTAACATTTTTAAGGCTCTGTAACTCGGGTTCAATTCAAGAAATTTCGGTGAAATTTTGGATTTGGTGCTGGGTGGTGCATGGACACAGGGTTGACTATGAAAATTAGAGTACCGCCCACTGCCACGCCTTAAAATTTTTAAAGCTCCGTAACTCGGGTCCTATTCAAGGGATTTCGCTGAAATTTTGGATTTGGTGCTGGGAGGTGAATCGGCAGAGGGCTGACTATGGAAATTTAAGATCCGCTTACTGCCACGCCCTAAAACTTTTAAAGCTCTGTAACTGCGGTCCTATTCAAGGGATTTCGGTGAAATTTTGGATTTGGTGCTGGGTGGTGCATGGATAGAGGGTTGACTATGAAAATTAGAGTACCGCCCACTGCCACGCCTTAATATTTTTAAAGCTCCGTAACTCGGGTCCTATTCAAGGGATTTCGCTGAAATTTTGGATTTGGTGCTGGGAGGTGCATGGGCTGAGGGTTGACTATGGAAATTTAAAATCCGCTTACTGCCACGCTCTAAAATTTTTAAGGCTCTGTAACTCGGGTTCAATTCAAGAAATTTCGCTGAAATTTTGGATTCGGTGCTGGGAGGTGCATGGGCTGAGGGTTGACTATGGAAATTTAAAATCCGCTTACTGCCACGCTCTAAGATTTTTAAGGCTCTGTAACTCGGGTTCTATACAAGAAATCTCGGTGAAATTTTGGATTTGGTGCTGAGTGGTGCATGGACAGAGGGTTGATTATGCAAATTAGAGTTCCGCCCACTGCCACGTTCTGTAACTCGGGTCCTATTCAAGGGATTTCGCTGAAATTTTGGATTTGGTGCTGGGAGGTGAATCGGCAGAGGGCTGACTATGGAAATTTAAGATCCGCCCACTGCCACGCCCTAAAACTTTTAAAGCTCTGTAACTGCGGTCCTATTCAAGGGATTTCGCTGAAATTTTGAATTTGGTGCTGGGAGGTGCATGGGCTGAGGGTTGACTATGGAAATTTAAAATCCGCTTACTGCCACGCTCTAAAATTTTTAAGGCTCTGTAACTCGGGTTCAATTCAAGAAATTTCGGTGAAATTTTGGATTTGGTGCTGGGTGGTGCATGGACACAGGGTTGACTATGAAAATTAGAGTACCGCCCACTGCCACGCCTTAAAATTTTTAAAGCTCCGTAACTCGGGTCCTATTCAAGGGATTTCGCTGAAATTTTGGATTTGGTGCTGGGAGGTGCATGGGCTGAGGGTTGACTATGGAAATTTAAAATCCGCTTACTGCCACGCTCTAAAATTTTTAAGGCTCTGTAACTCGGGTTCAATTCAAGAAATTTCGCTGAAATTTTTTATTTGGTGCTGGGAGGTGCATGGGCTGAGGGTTGACTATGGAAATTTAAAATCCGCTTACTGCCACGCTCTAACATTTTTAAAGCTCTGTAACTCGGGTTCAATTCAAGAAATTTCGGTGAAATTTTGGATTTGGTGCTGGGTGGTGCATGGATACAGGGTTGACTATGAAAATTAGAGTACCGCCCACTGCCACGCCTTAAAATTTTTAAAGCTCCGTAAGTCGGGTCCTATTCAAGGGATTTCGCTGAAATTTTGGATTTGGTGCTGGGAGGTGCATGGGCTGAGGGTTGACTATGGAAATTTAAAATCCGCTTACTGCCACGCTCTAAAATTTTTAAGGCTCTGTAACTCGGGTTCAATTCAAGAAATTTCGGTGAAATTTTGGATTTGGTGCTGGGTGGTGCATGGATAGAGGGTTGACTATGAAAATTAGAGTACCGCCCACTGCCACGCCTTAAAAATTTTAAAGCTCCGTAACTCGGGTCCTATTCAAGGGATTTCGCTGAAATTTTGGATTTGGTGCTGGGAGGTGCATGGGCTGAGGGTTGACTATGGAAATTTAAAATCCGCCCACTGCCACGCCTTAAAATTTTTAAGGCTCTGTAACTCGGGTTCAATTCAAGATATTTCGCTGAAATTTTGGATTTGGTGCTGGGAGGTGCATGGGCTGAGGGTTGACTATGGAAATTTAAAATCCGCTTACTGCCACGCTCTAACATTTTTAAGGCTCTGTAACTCGGGTTCAATTCAAGAAATTTCGGTGAAATTTTGGATTTGGTGCTGGGTGGTGCATGGACACAGGGTTGACTATGAAAATTAGAGTACCGCCCACTGCCACGCCTTAAAATTTTTAAAGCTCCGTAACTCGGGTCCTATTCAAGGGATTTCGGTGAAATTTTGGATTTGGTGCTGGGAGGTGCATGGGCTGAGGGTTGACTATGGAAATTTAAAATCCGCTTACTGCCACGCTCTAAAATTTTTAAGGCTCTGTAACTCGGGTTCTATTCAAGAAATTTCGGTGAAATTTTGGATTTGGTGCTGGGTGGTGCATGGATAGAGGGTAGACTATGAAAATTAGAGTACCGCCCACTGCCACGCCTTAATATTTTTAAAGCTCCGTAACTCGGGTCCTATTCAAGGGATTTCGCTGAAATTTTGGATTTGGTGCTGGGAGGTGCATGGGCTAAGGGTTGACTATGGAAATTTAAAATCCGCTTACTGCCACGCTCTAAAATTTTTAAGGCTCTGTAACTCGGGTTCTATTCAAGAAATTTCGGTGAAATTTTGGATTTGGTGCTGGGTGGTGCATAGACACAGGGTTGACTATGAAAATTAGAGTACCGCCCACTGCCACGCCTTAAAATGTTTAAAGCTCCGTAACTCGGGTCCTATTCAAGGGATTTCGCTGAAATTTTGGATTTGGTGCTGGGAGGTGCATGGGCTGAGGGTTGACTATGGAAATTTAAAATCCGCTTACTGCCACGCTCTAACATTTTTAAGGCTCTGTAACTCGGGTTCAATTCAAGAAATTTCGGTGAAATTTTGGATTTGGTGCTGGGTGGTGCATGGACACAGGGTTGACAATGAAAATTAGAGTACCGCCCACTGCCACGCCTTAAAATTTTTAAAGCTCCGTAACTCGGGTCCTATTCAAGGGATTTCGCTGAAATTTTGGATTCGGTGCTGGGTGGTGCATGGATAGAGGGTTGACTATGAAAATTAGAGTACCGCCCACTGCCACGCCTTAATATTTTTAAAGCTCCGTAACTCGGGTCCTATTCAAGGGATTTCGCTGAAATTTTGGATTTGGTGCTGGGAGGTGCATGGCCTGAGGGTTGACTATGGAAATTTAAAATCCGCTTACTGCCACGCTCTAAAATTTTTAAGGCTCTGTAACTCGGGTTCAATTCAAGAAATTTCGCTGAAATTTTGGATTTGGTGCTGGGAGGTGCATGGGCTGAGGGTTGACTATGGAAATTTAAAATCCGCTTACTGCCACGCTCTAAAATTTTTAAGGCTCTGTAACTCTATTCAAGAAATTTCGGTGAAATTTTGGATTTGGTGCTGAGTGGTGCATGGACAGAGGGTTGACTATGAAAATTTAAAATCCGCTTACTGCCACGCTCTAAAATTTTTAAGGCTCTGTAACTCGGGTTCTATACAAGAAATTTCGGTGAAATTTTGGATTTGGTGCTGAGTGGTGCATGGACAGAGTGTTGATTATGAAAATTAGAGTTCCGCCCACTGCCACGTTCTGTAACTCGGGTCCTATTCAAGGGATTTCGCTGAAATTTTGGATTTGGTGCTGGGAGGTGCATGGGCTGAGGGTTGACTATGGAAATTTAAAATCCGCTTACTGCCACGCTCTAACATTTTTAAGGCTCTGTAACTCGGGTTCAATTCAAGAAATTTCGGTGAAATTTTGGATTTGGTGCTGGGTGGTGCATGGACACAGGGTTGACAATGAAAATTAGAGTACCGCCCACTGCCACGCCTTAAAATTTTTAAAGCTCCGTAACTCGGGTCCTATTCAAGGGATTTCGCTGAAATTTTGGATTTGGTGCTGGGTGGTGCATGGATAGAGGGTTGACTATGAAAATTAGAGTACCGCCCACTGCCACGCCTTAATATTTTTAAAGCTCCGTAACTCGGGTCCTATTCAAGGGATTTCGCTGAAATTTTGGATTTGGTGCTGGGAGGTGCATGGGCTGAGGGTTGACTATGGAAATTTAAAATCCGCTTACTGCCACGCTCTAAAATTTTTAAGGCTCTGTAACTCGGGTTCAATTCAAGAAATTTCGCTGAAATTTGGGATTTGGTGCTGGGAAGTGCATGGGCTGAGGGTTGACTATGGAAATTTAAAATCCGCTTACTGCCACGCTCTAAAATTTTTAAGGCTCTGTAACTCTATTCAAGAAATTTCGGTGAAATTTTGGATTTGGTGCTGAGTGGTGCATGGACAGAGGGTTGACTATGAAAATTTAAAATCCGCTTACTGCCACGCTCCAAAATTTTTAAGGCTCTTTAACTCGGGTTCTATACAAGAAATTTCGGTGAAATTTTGGATTTGGTGCTGAGTGGTGCATGGACAGAGGGATGATTATGAAAATTAGAGTTCCGCCCACTGCCACGTTCTGTAACTCGGGTCCTATTCAAGGGATTTCGCTGAAATTTTGGATTTGGTGCTGGGAGGTGAATCGGCAGAGGGCTGACTATGGAAATTTAACATCCGCCCACTGCCACGCCCTAAAACTTTTAAAGCTCTGTAACTCCGGTCCTATTCAAGGGATTTCGCTGAAATTTTGAATTTGGTGCTGGGAGGTGCATGGGCTGAGGGTTGACTATGGAAATTTAAAATCCGCTTACTGCCACGCTCTAAAATTTTTAAGGCTCTGTAACTCGGGTTCTATTCAAGAAATTTCGGTGAAATTTTGGATTTGGTGCTGGGTGGTGCATGGATAGAGGGTTGACTATGAAAATTAGAGTACCGCACACTGCCACGCCTTAATATTTTTAAAGCTCCGTAACTCGGGTCCTATTCAAGGGATTTCGCTGAAATTTTGGATTTGGTGCTGGGAGGTGCATGGGCTGAGGGTTGACTATGGAAATTTAAAATCCGCTTAGTGCCACGCTCTAAAATTTTTAAGGCTCTGTAACTCGGGTTCAATTCAAGAAATTTCGGTGAAATTTTGGATTTGGTGCTGGGTGGTGCATGGACAGAGGGTTGACTATGAAAATTTAAAATCCGCTTACTGCCACGCTCTAAAATTTTTAAGGCTCTGTAACTCGGGTTCAATTCAAGAAATTTCGATGAAATTTTGGATTTGGTGCTGGGTGGTGCATGGATAGAGGGTTGACTATGAAAATTAGAGTACCGCCCACTGCCACGCCTTAATATTTTTAAAGCTCCGTAACTCGGGTCCTATTCAAGGGATTTCGCTGAAATTTTGGATTTGGTGCTGGGAGGTGCATGGGCTAAGGGTTGACTATGGAAATTTAAAATCCGCTTACTGCCACGCTCTAAAATTTTTAAGGCTCTGTAACTCGGGTTCAATTCAAGAAATTTCGGTGAAATTTTGGATTTGGTGCTGGGTGGTGCATAGACACAGGGTTGACTATGAAAATTAGAGTACCGCCCACTGCCACGCCTTAAAATGTTTAAAGCTCCGTAACTCGGGTCCTATTCAAGGGATTTCGCTGAAATTTTGGATTTGGTGCTGGGAGGTGCATGGGCTGAGGGTTGACTATGGAAATTTAAAATCCGCTTACTGCCACGCTCTAACATTTTTAAGGCTCTGTAACTCGGGTTCAATTCAAGAAATTTCGGTGAAATTTTGGATTTGGTGCTGGGTGGTGCATGGACACAGGGTTGACAATGAAAATTAGAGTACCGCCCACTGCCACGCCTTAAAATTTTTAAAGCTCCGTAACTCGGGTCCTATTCAAGGGATTTCGCTGAAATTTTGGATTTGGTGCTGGGTGGTGCATGGATAGAGGGTTGACTATGAAAATTAGAGTACCGCCCACTGCCACGCCTTAATATTTTTAAAGCTCCGTAACTCGGGTCCTATTCAAGGGATTTCGCTGAAATTTTGGATTTGGTGCTGGGAGGTGCATGGGCTGAGGGTTGACTATGGAAATTTAACATCCGCCCACTGCCACGCCCTAAAACTTTTAAAGCTCTGTAACTCCGGTCCTATTCAAGGGATTTCGCTGAAATTTTGAATTTGGTGCTGGGAAGTGCATGGGCTGAGGGTTGACTATGGAAATTTAAAATCCGCTTACTGCCACGCTCTAAAATTTTTAAGGCTCTGTAACTCTATTCAAGAAATTTCGGTGAAATTTTGGATTTGGTGCTGAGTGGTGCATGGACAGAGGGTTGACTATGAAAATTTAAAATCCGCTTACTGCCACGCTCCAAAATTTTTAAGGCTCTTTAACTCGGGTTCTATACAAGAAATTTCGGTGAAATTTTGGATTTGGTGCTGAGTGGTGCATGGACAGAGGGTTGATTATGAAAATTAGAGTTCCGCCCACTGCCACGTTCTGTAACTCGGGTCCTATTCAAGGGATTTCGCTGAAATTTTGGATTTGGTGCTGGGAGGTGAATCGGCAGAGGGCTGACTATGGAAATTTAACATCCGCCCACTGCCACGCCCTAAAACTTTTAAAGCTCTGTAACTCCGGTCCTATTCAAGGGATTTCGCTGAAATTTTGAATTTGGTGCTGGGAGGTGCATGGGCTGAGGGTTGACTATGGAAATTTAAAATCCGCTTACTGCCACGCTCTAAAATTTTTAAGGCTCTGTAACTCGGGTTCTATTCAAGAAATTTCGGTGAAATTTTGGATTTGGTGCTGGGTGGTGCATGGATAGAGGGTTGACTATGAAAATTAGAGTACCGCCCACTGCCACGCCTTAATATTTTTAAAGCTCCGTAACTCGGGTCCTATTCAAGGGATTTCGCTGAAATTTTGGATTTGGTGCTGGGAGGTGCATGGGCTGAGGGTTGACTATGGAAATTTAAAATCCGCTTAGTGCCACGCTCTAAAATTTTTAAGGCTCTGTAACTCGGGTTCAATTCAAGAAATTTCGGTGAAATTTTGGATTTGGTGCTGGGTGGTGCATGGACAGAGGGTTGACTATGAAAATTTAAAATCCGCTTACTGCCACGCTCTAAAATTTTTAAGGCTCTGTAACTCGGGTTCAATTCAAGAAATTTCGATGAAATTTTGGATTTGGTGCTGGGTGGTGCATGGATAGAGGGTTGACTATGAAAATTAGAGTACCGCCCACTGCCACGCCTTAATATTTTTAAAGCTCCGTAACTCGGGTCCTATTCAAGGGATTTCGCTGAAATTTTGGATTTGATGCTGGGAGGTGCATGGGCTAAGGGTTGACTATGGAAATTTAAAATCCGCTTACTGCCACGCTCTAAAATTTTTAAGGCTCTGTAACTCGGGTTCAATTCAAGAAATTTCGGTGAAATTTTGGATTTGGTGCTGGGTGGTGCATAGACACAGGGTTGACTATGAAAATTAGAGTACCGCCCACTGCCACGCCTTAAAATGTTTAAAGCTCCGTAACTCGGGTCCTATTCAAGGGATTTCGCTGAAATTTTGGATTTGGTGCTGGGAGGTGCATGGGCTGAGGGTTGACTATGGAAATTTAAAATCCGCTTACTGCCACGCTCTAACATTTTTAAGGCTCTGTAACTCGGGTTCAATTCAAGAAATTTCGGTGAAATTTTGGATTTGGTGCTGGGTGGTGCATGGACACAGGGTTGACAATGAAAATTAGAGTACCGCCCACTGCCACGCCTTAAAATTTTTAAAGCTCCGTAACTCGGGTCCTATTCAAGGGATTTCGCTGAAATTTTGGATTTGGTGCTGGGTGGTGCATGGATAGAGGGTTGACTATGAAAATTAGAGTACCGCCCACTGCCACGCCTTAATATTTTTAAAGCTCCGTAACTCGGGTCCTATTCAAGGGATTTCGCTGAAATTTTGGATTTGGTGCTGGGAGGTGCATGGGCTGAGGGTTGACTATGGAAATTTAAAATCCGCTTACTGCCACGCTCTAAAATTTTTAAGGCTCTGTAACTCTATTCAAGAAATTTCGGTGAAATTTTGGATTTGGTGCTGAGTGGTGCATGGACAGAGGGTTGACTATGAAAATTTAAAATCCGCTTACTGCCACGCTCTAAAATTTTTAAGGCTCTGTAACTCGGGTTCTATACAAGAAATTTCGGTGAAATTTTGGATTTGGTGCTGAGTGGTGCATGGACAGAGGGTTGATTATGAAAATTAGAGTTCCGCCCACTGCCACGTTCTGTAACTCGGGTCCTATTCAAGGGATTTCGCTGAAATTTTGGATTTGGTGCTGGGAGGTGCATGGGCTGAGGGTTGACTATGGAAATTTAAAATCCGCTTACTGCCACGCTCTAACATTTTTAAGGCTCTGTAACTCGGGTTCAATTCAAGAAATTTCGGTGAAATTTTGGATTTGGTGTTGGGTGGTGCATGGACACAGGGTTGACAATGAAAATTAGAGTACCGCCCACTGCCACGCCTTAAAATTTTTAAGGCTCTGTAACTCGGGTTCAATTCAAGAAATTTCGGTGAAATTTTGGATTTGGTGCTGGGTGGTGCATGGACAGAGGGTTGACTATGGAAATTTAAAATCCGCTTACTGCCACGCTCTAAAATTTTTAAGGCTCTGTAACTCGGGTTCAATTCAAGAAATTTCGGTGAAATTTTGGATTTGGTGCTGGGTGGTGCATGGATAGAGGGTTGACTATGAAAATTAGAGTACCGCCCACTGCCACGCCTTAATATTTTTAAAGCTCCGTAACTCGGGTCCTATTCAAGGGATTTCGCTGAAATTTTGGATTTGGTGCTGGGAGGTGCATGGGCTAAGGGTTGACTATGGAAATTTAAAATCCGCTTACTGCCACGCTCTAAAATTTTTAAGGCTCTGTAACTCGGGTTCAATTCAAGAAATTTCGGTGAAATTTTGGATTTGGTGCTGGGTGGTGCATAGACACAGGGTTGACTATGAAAATTAGAGTACCGCCCACTGCCACGCCTTAATATTTTTAAAGCTCCGTAACTCGGGTCCTATTCAAGGGATTTCGCTGAAATTTTGGATTTGGTGCTGGGAGGTGAATCGGCAGAGGGCTGACTATGGAAATTTAACATCCGCCCACTGCCACGCCCTAAAACTTTTAAAGCTCTGTAACTCCGGTCCTATTCAAGGGATTTCGCTGAAATTTTGAATTTGGTGCTGGGAGGTGCATGGGCTGAGGGTTGACTATGGAAATTTAAAATCCGCTTACTGCCACGCTCTAAAATTTTTAAGGCTCTGTAACTCGGGTTCTATTCAAGAAATTTCGGTGAAATTTTGGATTTGGTGCTGGGTGGTGCATGGATAGAGGGTTGACTATGAAAATTAGAGTACCGCCCACTGCCACGCCTTAATATTTTTAAAGCTCCGTAACTCGGGTCCTATTCAAGGGATTTCGCTGAAATTTTGGATTTGGTGCTGGGAGGTGCATGGGCTGAGGGTTGACTATGGAAATTTAAAATCCGCTTAGTGCCACGCTCTAAAATTTTTAAGGCTCTGTAACTCGGGTTCAATTCAAGAAATTTCGGTGAAATTTTGGATTTGGTGCTGGGTGGTGCATGGACAGAGGGTTGACTATGAAAATTTAAAATCCGCTAACTGCCACGCTCTAAAATTTTTAAGGCTCTGTAACTCGGGTTCAATTCAAGAAATTTCGGTGAAATTTTGGATTTGGTGCTGGGTGGTGCATGGATAGAGGGTTGACTATGAAAATTAGAGTACCGCCCACTGCCACGCCTTAATATTTTTAAAGCTCCGTAACTCGGGTCCTATTCAAGGGATTTCGCTGAAATTTTGGATTTGGTGCTGGGAGGTGCATGGGCTAAGGGTTGACTATGGAAATTTAAAATCCGCTTACTGCCACGCTCTAAAATTTTTAAGGCTCTGTAACTCGGGTTCAATTCAAGAAATTTCGGTGAAATTTTGGATTTGGTGCTGGGTGGTGCATAGACACAGGGTTGACTATGAAAATTAGAGTACCGCCCACTGCCACGCCTTAAAATTTTTAAAGCTCCGTAACTCGGGTCCTATTCAAGGGATTTCGCTGAAATTTTGGATTTGGTGCTGGGAGGTGCATGGGCTGAGGGTTGACTATGGAAATTTAAAATCCGCTTACTGCCACGCTCTAAAATTTTTAAGGCTCTGTAACTCGGGTTCAATTTAAGAAATTTCGCTGAAATTTTTTATTTGGTGCTGGGAGGTGCATGGGCTGAGGGTTGACTATGGAAATTTAAAATCCGCTTACTGCCACGCTCTAACATTTTTAAGGCTCTGTAACTCGGGTTCAATTCAAGAAATTTCGGTGAAATTTTGGATTTGGTGCTGGGTGGTGCATGGATACAGGGTTGACTATGAAAATTAGAGTACCGCCCACTGCCACGCCTTAAAATTTTTAAAGCTCCGTAAGTCGGGTCCTATTCAAGGGATTTCGCTGAAATTTTGGATTTGGTGCTGGGAGGTGCATGGGCTGAGGGTTGACTATGGAAATTTAAAATCCGCTTACTGCCACGCTCTAAAATTTTTAAGGCTCTGTAACTCTATTCAAGAAATTTCGGTGAAATTTTGGATTTGGTGCTGGGTGGTGCATGGATAGAGGGTTGACTATGAAAATTAGAGTACCGCCCACTGCCACGCCTTAAAAATTTTAAAGCTCCGTAACTCGGGTCCTATTCAAGGGATTTCGCTGAAATTTTGGATTTGGTGCTGGGAGGTGCATGGGCTGAGGGTTGACTATGGAAATTAAAAATCCGCTTACTGCCACGCTCTAAAATTTTTAAGGCTCTGTAACTCGGGTTCAATTCAAGATATTTCGCTGAAATTTTGGATTTGGTGCTGGGAGGTGCATGGACAGAGGGTTGACTATGAAAATTTAAAATCCGCTTACTGCCACGCTCTAAAATTTTTAAGGCTCTGTAACTCGGGTTCAATTCAAGAAATTTCGGTGAAATTTTGGATTTGGTGCTGGGTGGTGCATGGACACAGGGTTGACAATGAAAATTAGAGTACCGCCCACTGCCACGCCTTAAAATTTTTAAAGCTCCGTAACTCGGGTCCTATTCAAGGGATTTCGCTGAAATTTTGGATTTGGTGCTGGGAGGTGCATGGGCTGAGGGTTGACTATGGAAATTTAAAATCCGCTTACTGCCACGCTCTAACATTTTTAAGGCTCTGTAACTCGGGTTCAATTCAAGAAATTTCGGTGAAATTTTGGATTTGGTGCTGGGTGGTGCATGGACACAGGGTTGACAATGAAAATTAGAGTACCGCCCACTGCCACGCCTTAAAATATTTAAAGCTCCGTAACTCGGGTCCTATTCAAGGGATTTCGCTGAAATTTTGGATTTGGTGCTGGGTGGTGCATGGATAGAGGGTTGACTATGAAAATTAGAGTACCGCCCACTGCCACGCCTTAATATTTTTAAAGCTCCGTAACTCGGGTCCTATTCAAGGGATTTCGCTGAAATTTTGGATTTGGTGCTGGGAGGTGCATGGGCTGAGGGTTGACTATGGAAATTTAAAATCCGCTTACTGCCACGCTCTAAAATTTTTAAGGCTCTGTAACTCGGGTTCAATTCAAGAAATTTCGCTGAAATTTTGGATTTGGTGCTGGGAGGTGCATGGGCTGAGGGTTGACTATGGAAATTTAGAATCCGCTTACTGCCACGCTCTAAAATTTTTAAGGCTCTGTAACTTTATTCAAGAAATTTCGGTGAAATTTTGGATTTGGTGCTGAGTGGTGCATGGACAGAGGGTTGACTATGAAAATTTAAAATCCGCTTACTGCCACGCTCTAAAATTTTTAAGGCTCTGTAACTCGGGTTCTATACAAGAAATTTCGGTGAAATTTTGGATTTGGTGCTGAGTGGTGCATGGACAGAGGGTTGATTATGAAAATTAGAGTTCCGCCCACTGCCACGTTCTGTAACTCGGGTCCTATTCAAGGGATTTCGCTGAAATTTTGGATTTGGTGCTGGGAGGTGAATCGGCAGAGGGCTGACTATGGAAATTTAACATCCGCCCACTGCCACGCCCTAAAACTTTTAAAGCTCTGTAACT
The DNA here is from genome assembly GCA_951394025.1 of Heteromyza rotundicornis. Classification (NCBI taxonomy): domain Eukaryota; kingdom Metazoa; phylum Arthropoda; class Insecta; order Diptera; family Heleomyzidae; genus Heteromyza; species Heteromyza rotundicornis. The sequence continues at coordinate 5,854,869 of OX596013.1, forward strand.
CCGGTCCTATTCAAGGGATTTCGCTGAAATTTTGAATTTGGTGCTGGGAGGTGCATGGGCTGAGGGTTGACTATGGAAATTTAAAATCCGCTTACTGCCACGCTCTAAAATTTTTAAGGCTCTGTAACTCGGGTTCTATTCAAGAAATTTCGGTGAAATTTTGGATTTGGTGCTGGGTGGTGCATGGATAGAGGGTTGACTATGAAAATTAGAGTACCGCCCACTGCCACGCCTTAATATTTTTAAAGCTCCGTAACTCGGTTCCTATTCAAGGGATTTCGCTGAAATTTTGGATTTGGTGCTGGGAGGTGCATGGGCTGAGGGTTGACTATGGAAATTTAAAATCCGCTTAGTGCCACGCTCTAAAATTTTTAAGGCTCTGTAACTCGGGTTCAATTCAAGAAATTTCGGTGAAATTTTGGATTTGGTGCTGGGTGGTGCATGGACAGAGGGTTGACTATGAAAATTTAAAATCCGCTTACTGCCACGCTCTAAAATTTTTAAGGCTCTGTAACTCGGGTTCAATTCAAGAAATTTCGGTGAAATTTTGGATTTGGTGCTGGGTGGTGCATGGACACAGGGTTGACTATGAAAATTAGAGTACCGCCCACTGCCACGCCTTAAAATTTTTAAAGCTCCGTAACTCGGGTCCTATTCAAGGGATTTCGCTGAAATTTTGGATTTGGTGCTGGGAGGTGCATGGGCTGAGGGTTGACTATGGAAATTTAAAATCCGCTTACTGCCACGCTCTAAAATTTTTAAGGCTCTGTAACTCGGGTTCAATTCCAGAAATTTCGCTGAAATTTTTTATTTGGTGCTGGGAGGTGCATGGGCTGAGGGTTGACTATGGAAATTTAAAATCCGCTTACTGCCACGCTCTAACATTTTTAAGGCTCTGTAACTCGGGTTCAATTCAAGAAATTTCGGTGAAATTTTGGATTTGGTGCTGGGTGGTGCATGGATACAGGGTTGACTATGAAAATTAGAGTACCGCCCACTGCCACGCCTTAAAATTTTTAAAGCTCCGTAACTCGGGTCCTATTCCAGAAATTTCGCTGAAATTTTGGATTTGGTGCTGGGAGGTGCATGGGCTGAGGGTTGACTATGGAAATTAAAAATCCGCTTACTGCCACGCTCTAAAATTTTTAAGGCTCTGTAACTCGGGTTCAATTCAAGAAATTTCGGTGAAATTTTGGATTTGGTGCTGGGTGGTGCATGGACACAGGGTTGACTATGAAAATTAGAGTACCGCCCACTGCCACGCCTTAAAATTTTTAAAGCTCCGTAACTCGGGTCCTATTCAAGGGATTTCGCTGAAATTTTGGATTTGGTGCTGGGAGGTGCATGGGCTGAGGGTTGACTATGGAAATTTAAAATCCGCTTACTGCCACGCTCTAAAATTTTTAAGGCTCTGTAACTCGGGTTCAATTCAAGAAATTTCGCTGAAATTTTTTATTTGGTGCTGGGAGGTGCATGGGCTGAGGGTTGACTATGGAAATTTAAAATCCGCTTACTGCCACGCTCTAACATTTTTAAGGCTCTTTAACTCGGGTTCAATTCAAGAAATTTCGCTGAAATTTTGGATTTGGTGCTGGGAGGTGCATGGGCTGAGGGTTGACTATGGAAATTTAAAATCCGCTTACTGCCACGCTCTAAAATTTTTAAGGCTCTGTAACTCTATTCAAGAAATTTCGGTGAAATTTTGGATTTGGTGCTGGGTGGTGCATGGATAGAGGGTTGACTATGAAAATTAGAGTACCGCCCACTGCCACGCCTTAATATTTTTAAAGCTCCGTAACTCGGGTCCTATTCAAGGGATTTCGCTGAAATTTTGGATTTGGTGCTGGGAGGTGCATGGGCTGAGGGTTGACTATGGAAATTTAAAATCCGCTTACTGCCACGCTCTAAAATTTTTAAGGCTCTGTAACTCGGGTTCAATTCAAGAAATTTCGCTGAAATTTTGGATTTGGTGCTGGGAGGTGCATGGGCTGAGGGTTGACTATGGAAATTTAAAATCCGCTTACTGCCACGCTCTAAAATTTTTAAGGCTCTGTAACTCTATTCAAGAAATTTCGGTGAAATTTTGGATTTGGTGCTGAGTGGTGCATGGACAGAGGGTTGACTATGAAAATTTAAAATCCGCTTACTGCCACGCTCTAAAATTTTTAAGGCTCTGTAACTCGGGTTCTATACAAGAAATTTCGGTGAAATTTTGGATTTGGTGCTGAGTGGTGCATGGACAGAGGGTTGATTATGAAAATTAGAGTTCCGCCCACTGCCACGTTCTGTAACTCGGGTCCTATTCAAGGGATTTCGCTGAAATTTTGGATTTGGTGCTGGGAGGTGAATCGGCAGAGGGCTGACTATGGAAATTTAACATCCGCCCACTGCCACGCCCTAAAACTTTTAAAGCTCTGTAACTCCGGTCCTATTCAAGGGATTTCGCTGAAATTTTGAATTTGGTGCTGGGAGGTGCATGGGCTGAGGGTTGACTATGGAAATTTAAAATCCGCTTACTGCCACGCTCTAAAATTTTTAAGGCTCTGTAACTCGGGTTCTATTCAAGAAATTTCGGTGAAATTTTGGATTTGGTGCTGGGTGGTGCATGGATAGAGGGTTGACTATGAAAATTAGAGTACCGCCCACTGCCACGCCTTAATATTTTTAAAGCTCCGTAACTCGGGTCCTATTCAAGGGATTTCGCTGAAATTTTGGATTTGGTGCTGGGAGGTGCATGGGCTGAGGGTTGACTATGGAAATTTAAAATCCGCTTAGTGCCACGCTCTAAAATTTTTAAGGCTCTGTAACTCGGGTTCAATTCAAGAAATTTCGGTGAAATTTTGGATTTGGTGCTGGGTGGTGCATGGACAGAGGGTTGACTATGAAAATTTAAAATCCGCTTACTGCCACGCTCTAAAATTTTTAAGGCTCTGTAACTCGGGTTCAATTCAAGAAATTTCGGTGAAATTTTGGATTTGGTGCTGGGTGGTGCATGGACACAGGGTTGACTATGAAAATTAGAGTACCGCCCACTGCCACGCCTTAAAATTTTTAAAGCTCCGTAACTCGGGTCCTATTCAAGGGATTTCGCTGAAATTTTGGATTTGGTGCTGGGAGGTGCATGGGCTGAGGGTTGACTATGGAAATGTAAAATCCGCTTACTGCCACGCTCTAACATTTTTAAGGCTCTGTAACTCGGGTTCAATTCCAGAAATTTCGCTGAAATTTTGTATTTGGTGCTGGGAGGTGCATGGGCTGAGGGTTGACTATGGAAATTTAAAATCCGCTTACTGCCACGCTCTAACATTTTTAAGGCTCTGTAACTCGGGTTCAATTCAAGAAATTTCGGTGAAATTTTGGATTTGGTGCTGGGTGGTGCATGGATACAGGGTTGACTATGAAAATTAGAGTACCGCCCACTGCCACGCCTTAAAATTTTTAAAGCTCCGTAACTCGGGTCCTATTCAAGGGATTTCGCTGAAATTTTGGATTTGGTGCTGGGAGGTGCATGGGCTGAGGGTTGACTATGGAAATTTAAAATCCGCTTACTGCCACGCTCTAAAATTTTTAAGGCTCTGTAACTCGGGTTCAATTCAAGAAATTTCGCTGAAATTTTGGATTTGGTGCTGGGAGGTGCATGGGCTGAGGGTTGACTATGGAAATTTAAAATCCGCTTACTGCCACGCTCTAAAATTTTTAAGGCTCTGTAACTCTATTCAAGAAATTTCGGTGAAATTTTGGATTTGGTGCTGGGTGGTGCATGGATAGAGGGTTGACTATGAAAATTAGAGTACCGCCCACTGCCACGCCTTAAAATTTTTAAAGCTCCGTAACTCGGGTCCTATTCAAGGGATTTCGCTGAAATTTTGGATTTGGTGCTGGGAGGTGCATGGGCTGAGGGTTGACTATGGAAATTTAAAATCCGCTTACTGCCACGCTCTAAAATTTTTAAGGCTCTGTAACTCGGTTTCAATTCAAGATATTTCGCTGAAATTTTGGATTTGGTGCTGGGAGGTGCATGGGCTGAGGGTTGACTATGGAAATTTAAAATCCGCTTACTGCCACGCTCTAAAATTTTTAAGGCTCTGTAACTCGGGTTCAATTCAAGAAATTTCGCTGAAATTTTGGATTTGGTGCTGGGTGGTGCATAGACACAGGGTTGACTATGAAAATTAGAGTACCGCCCACTGCCACGCCTTAAAATGTTTAAAGCTCCGTAACTCGGGTCCTATTCAAGGGATTGCGCTGAAATTTTGGATTTGGTGCTGGGAGGTGCATGGGCTGAGGGTTGACTATGGAAATTTAAAATCCGCTTACTGCCACGCTCTAAAATTTTTAAGGCTCTGTAACCACGCTCTAAAATTTTTAGGGCTCTGTAACTCTATTCAAGAAATTTCGGTGAAATTTTGGATTTGGTGCTGAGTGGTGCATGGACAGAGGGTTGACTATGAAAATTTAAAATCCGCTTACTGCCACGCTCTAAAATTTTTAAGGCTCTGTAACTCGGGTTCTATACAAGAAATTTCGGTGAAATTTTGGATTTGGTGCTGAGTGGTGCATGGACAGAGGGTTGATTATGAAAATTTGAGTTCCGCCCACTGCCACGTTCTGTAACTCGGGTCCTATTCAAGGGATTTCGATGAAATTTTGGATTTGGTGCTGGGAGGTGAATCGGCAGAGGGCTGACTATGGAAATTTAAGATCCGCCCACTGCCACGCCCTAAAACTTTTAAAGCTCTGGAACTCCGGTCCTATTCAAGGGATTTCGCTGAAATTTTGAATTTGATGCTGGGAGGTGCATGGGCTGAGGGTTGACTATGGAAATTTAAAATCCGCTTACTGCCACGCTCTAAAATTTTTAAGGCTCTGTAACTCGGGTTCTATTCAAGAAATTTCGGTGAAATTTTGGATTTGGTGCTGGGTTGTGCATGGATAGAGGGTTGACTCTGAAAATTAGAACACCGCCCACTGCCACGCCCTAATATTTTTAAAGCTCCGTAACTCGGGTCCTATTCAAGGGATTTCGCTGAAATTTTGGATTTGGTGCTGGGAGGTGCATGGGCTGAGGGTTGACTATGGAAATTTAAAATCCACTTACTGCCACGCTCTAAAATTTTTAAGGCTCTGTAACTCGGGTTCTATTCAAGAAATTTCGGTGAAATTTTGGATTTGGTGCTGGGTGGTGCATGGATAGAGGGTTGACTATGAAAATTAGAGTACCGCCCACTCCCACGCCTTAAAATTTTTAAAGCTCCGTAACTCGGGTCCTATTCAGGGGATTTCGCTGAAATTTTGGATTTGGTGCTGGGAGGTGAATGGGCAGAGGGATGACTTGCAAAATCTATTTTTTTTTCAGTTGCTTAAATAACGCATATAACATTTATACGTTAACATGAAATTACAAAATTATTGCGAGCTAGTATATTATAAAATCATTTGTCTGTTTGTCCATCAATCACGGCTAAACGGCTCTCTTGAAATTTGGAGCATAAATTCTATAGGTATCGACATGTGCTATAGGGTATATGAGGTTGAGATTGGGCGTGGCACCTCCCATACAACACAAAATATGTGTACAAGATAATTTAGTAAATATTGAATTTAATTGAATATTGAATATTCAACATATAAAGAAGAAATTTGGCACGGAGTTGTATAATAACTTTTCCAAGCTTTGTGCCAAATACGGACATAATTATACAAAGGAACATAAAACACATAAGTTAAATATCAGCTAAGTAAGCAAGTATTGGATATATTTTAATGAAATTTGGCACGGAGTTGTATAGTGTGTTTTCGCTGCTATGTGTGGAATATGGGAATAATTAAACAAGAGGCGTGGCACCGCCCATACAATTTTCTACTCCATATCGCGGTTAAACGCCATTACTATCTTTATTGAAATTTTAAAGTAAAATTGTGTAAATAATAATAAATAATGGTATTTCCAATAGGGAAAAAGAAGTTGAACTTGGACGGGGCGTGGCACCTCCCACACAACAAAAAATATAATTGAAATGTAACTTAATAACTATCGAATATTGAGTGATTTATACCACCAAGTGCATCCTTGGTCATTTTTTGAGTGAATAGTGCCGAGTGAGATTACAGCTGCCACCAAGTGCTTCCTTGGACATTTTTGGATGTATCATGGCGGGTAGACATAATTTGGGCCTCGGGGGCAATTATCCATCAATTGCAGAGTCCATTGAAGTTTTCGTAAATTACTATATATATTTTTTTTTAATTTTATGCAACCCGTGCAACGCCGGGTATGTAACAGCTAGTTTTATAATATAGATGACACCTGTTTTCAAAACTGCAAGAAATGAAAAATATTTGTTCTTATAGTCCAGTCATTCTGTGATTTGCTCCATACAAGAATTACAAAAATGAGCATACCCGATTTTTTTTGCTCATTCATTTTTTATATTTAGGTTTCTTTTTATTATTTTTGCACATTTATAAATATAATAAAAATAAATATTTTTTTTTGGAAAATTTCTGTTTTTTTTTAAGTTTGACATTATATGGATGGAGCAAAAGAGAGAAGTGTCAAAATCACTCCTAATTTGATTAATATTCTTTGGAAAATATTTATGACTATTGTACATTTCTACAATAGTCACGTAATAACATTACGAATTTCACATAAGCGAAATGGAAAAATTCCCCTACTCCTCACATAGCTAGAAATTCCCCCCAAATGGGCAATCCCCCACAAGTGCAATAAGTCTTTTGCCAGAGCTGATAGCTTTGTGGTGCCTTGCAGTGGTCTCTGCAAGCGTGTCTCCTGCTAATTCTCCAACTTTAGCTCGCATGTTCCTTCTACGCGTCTTCGCTCCAAAAACTCTCTGCCCCCGCTGATGGTACTGGCTCTCACACGCTGTTGCTTAACGTTCCTGAAAATATAGCTCTTTCTTCGACTGCTCATCCTACTGTAAGTCGCTCTCTTTCTGCTACTTCTACTGCCAATCGTGTTGCGGCACCTGGTGTCGCTGCTGGTAGCTCTCTCGATGTCACCGTTGATGACGTTACTTGCTCTTTACCACCTTCATTTGCTGCTGTCGTTAATCGCTCACTTGGTGTTAATTCCGATTCTACATCTGATGCGCTCTTTCTTTCTGGGTTAAAAAAGTTTAATCGCGATGGAACAATTCTTCGTCTACGCTAAGCGATAATAAGCTAAAAATGTATTTCCAAAATATGCTGGTATCAGGAAGAAATCCCAATCGATCTACGCTTTGAGCTCGCATTCTGACTATGATGTCATCGTTTTTATTGAAACTTGGCTAAATGTCAATTTCTTCAATAAAGAATTTTTTGATCCGTTCAACGATCGGTCCCAAGATGTGCGAGATCGCATTGTATACATATGACTGAATTTCCATTATGAAATTTTTGTTATAATTATATGCACTTGTACCATGAGTAAATGCAGCGTACTGAGTAGGATAAATATTTTAAGTTATTTTGCAGTGATGCTGCAAGGCGGGCGGAATATTTACGCCAAGAGCCCACTGTTCTATGATTTGTATATATTTAAGTTTGAGATCTAAATGGCGTTTGACTCTCTTGTCAAACTCAAAAGGAAGCGACTTCGGCTTCACCGAAAGCGCCAAATAAATAATTCATTGTATTAGAAAATTCACAGAGGTAAGATCGCTAATCGAACTAGCCATTGGAAATATAATTTGTAACTTTTACTGAAACCACTCCTTCTTTTTATTTATCGGCTTCCACGGGAAACACTTCGAGAACCAGACCCAAGTCAAACAGAAACACAAAATTCCGAATTATTTAAGTCAATACAAAACTTTTGAGACCACCCACAGCTTGATCGGTGGTTGTGACCCTTTTTAAATTTTTTTGTATTTTTGACCAAAAATCTGAACATTGTAACTGCGTTGTGGAGGCATCTGATATTATCCGATCAAAACGATTTATTAACCCTTTCTCATAGACATCATTACGCTACTTTTAAGTCCTGACGATTTGGAAAAAATTTCTTAAGTATATTTGACTTTGCAATATGCACGCGCCTTCCACTTAACATTTTCAGTAAGGATTTTTTACTTTTTAGACTACAAATATATATTTTTTTGTTGATTATTGAGCAAGAAACAAAATTATCTTAAAATAAATTTTTATAAAATTTTGATTTTAAGATACGAGGTTGTTGCAGCCTTTTTTTTATATATATATATATATATATATATATATATCCTCAAATCTGCGTCGAGCTTTTTCATACACTTCCACATGAGCTAGAGACCTGAAATTTGGAACACTGATAGAACTCCGGTGACAATGCATTCTATTAAATTTCATCAGAGGCGTAGGGGGCTGTGGGGGTACTCAGACCCCTTTTTTTAAACATGGCATAACTTCCAATTCCTTCAAGCTATAATGATGAAATTTGGTAGGTTCTTATTGACCTTTGGAAAGGGGAGAGTGGGGGCAAAGGGGAGCGAGATGGAGCCAATTTAAAGTTCTATCTTTCGTATTTTTTATATTATACAATTTATATAATACAACTTTTTTTTAATTTAAGCTACAATAAAAAAATGATATTACCTCAAGTCAAAAAATCGAATTTTTGGGAAACAATTTTTAACTTTGATATACTACATCTAGACCGTTATTTAGACGTCAAACATAAAACTTTGTACCGCAAACTTGTAGAGAATCTTTCAAAGAACAACACAATATAAAACTTAAAGATACAATTCTGTTTTTTTTTAATTGACCTAATTGACCCATTTTTTTTTTACAAAAATCGATTTTTTTTACTTTAAGTTAGTTAATTTAAGTAGTTGGGCATTTTCGAGACTTTTGCTAGATCGTCTGCCAATTTTGAAGTTCCGTTGCAAATTCTTGTTAGCTATTGAACTCATCATTCAAACGAACCTGAAAGCTGCGCGAAATTATGTTTGAAACGAAAGTTATGACCTCAAGACCTTAGGTGCCAGTAGGTGGGCACCCTCCCCTACAACTGTATTGTGGTGTTGTTGTAATGTTTGAAAATTGCATAGAAAAAAATTGTGCTTAAAACGTGTGAAATATTTTCAAGGAAGAAGAAGAATTGAATTTTATATGGGAAATTTCGGAACTTTGAATGCAAATATCTCGGAAACTATATTCGAGCGGGGAAAAATTCTGGATTTCGTTTTAGGACGTAAAAATTAAAAAAAAAAAAATTGCAAAAAGTGTCTGGACCGTAAACTTTACATGAGCCAAACTGTAAAAAAGAAAAACACGATTACAACAACAACATTGCAAAAACATCATTACAACAATATTTGAACAACTATACAAAAACTATAGAAAAGAAATACCTATGAACACACCTTTAAAAATGCCACCATAACGATAACTTAAAGCACAATCATCCTATGTCCGTTTGGCATTTTTGGATTCCTGAGAAGAAGTTGCATCAGACAGACTATAGTGGTTTCTGGGAATCGTAATGCAAGTAATTGAAAAATGAGGAAATAAAAATCAATTTCCATACAAAAGATACCAAAATTCGAAAACTTGTTTTTCATTTTCTAGAAAAAATGGACGGTATGATGGTTGTGCTTTAAGGTATCGATAACAAAAATCAGTGAAGAAAAAAGGAAAATAGTGCGCAATTGTTTGGGAAAATCGTAATTTCCAATTAAAATATCTCGGAAACTAGAATTTTCTGACGAAAGCACATTAAATAAAAATTTAAAAACCTAATTTTTTTGTAAGTCCAGATACGATTCATCTCCTTTACCCATTCTCGCAAACATATTGCGGAATGTTTACAGACTTTAATTTACCTTTTTTTCCGAATTCTTTTTATTAGCCACTGGATTCATTATGACCAAAACACTTTTGGAAGTACCGCCGATACCATTATCCGTAAGATTTGCCACTTCAGTGCATATTGCTCTCATATGATTCGAAATTCTAAGACAGATAACTAATATTTAAATACCTATTATACATAATAAGGGAGTCCTCATATTGGCCATAAAGTCATATATTTACTATTTATAAAATTAAAAAGCGAATTCGGTTGTAACGGGTAAGAATAAAAACTAGCCAACCGATTTAAAAATTTTTTTTTTAAAACATCATATTAGTGCCAAAGAAGCGAATAGTAAAGTTATTTGATTTTCGAAAGGTTCATTTTCGGTATAAAGTTATTTTGAAAACATCGTATACAACAAAAAACAAATTGTTCAGGAGGCGAAAAAAACGTTTCACAACCGTTCGGTTTTATTTTTTTTTTGCAAAAACAGCAATGAAAAGGCATTAGTTTAATAACTGCTTTGTCAAATTATAAAAATCGTAGGAATTGCACTTACGATGTTTTTTCGATCACAGTTTTGAGCTGAAAATATTGAAATTGCACTTACGATTTCGGTGCTTTGGTACAAAATATTGCAAAATGTAAGTTTATTATTGGCAAATTTTAGCTGGTTAATATCATAGTAACAATAAGGCTGTTCATTTAAAGTGACAAACTCCTCGGAATCCGTGCAGATGTGCATTCAAAATATGAATTTGGAAATATTAGCGAGTAGCTCCTGTTTTTTTACCCTAATTTAGCAAATTGTGTGAAATAGACCTTAATTGACCTTGGCATTGGTCAATTATCCATATATTAGGGTGGGTCAAAATATGTACTGCACGAAGTAATGATAAGACCAACATCTAAATGTTAAAAATCTTTTATTGCATTACTGATACAGGGCATATTTATTTTTAAATATTAAGTTGTACTAACAATTAATTAAATTAACTTAAAGAAGACTAAATTCGAGCACTCAAATATTTTTTATATATAAATAAAAATAATTTCATCCGCAAAAATTCAAAAGACGAATCCCGTTAAACCATCTCTCGAGCTTGGGCAAAATCGATATGCGATTCTTGCTGAAGAAAATGATTCGGATCCCAAGCCGAAATCGCAAAAACCCCCACCTATCTACCTGCGTGAGCGAAACTCTAATTCGCTCATCAAAGATATAACTCAAAATATTGGTCCTAATAATTTCCACGTGATTTCTATTCTCAGGGGACAAGTACACGAAACAAAAATCCAAATTTACAGCGAATCCAATTATAGAAAAATTGTCAATCTCTTTGATAAACTCAAAAAGAGCTACTACACCTACCAGCTCAAAAGTTCCAAAGGCCTCTCAGTCGTACTGAAAGGTATCGAGCCTTTCGTAGAATGCGACGAAATCAAAACTGCACTAAGCGATGAAGGCTTCCAAATAAAGTCCGTATCAGAGAAGAGCGTCGGTGCACCGAAAACCAGTTTCAAGCTACTCGCCAAAACCCAAGTGCAACTCCCAACTCGAATCCGTGTCGACGGATGCCACAAGTGTTCGGTGCTTGTGGATCCGAGTTCGTACGAGTGCACACGAGAAAAAAATAAAATGCTTGTGCCATTCGGCAAAAACTCGAATGACCTGGATAGTCGGATTAACTTGGATAGCTTGCGCATTGAAGTTGCTTGTGTGCGCTTGTGGGTTATTTGAAGTACGGAAAATGTTCGTATTTTATATGTAGCATTCAATTTGTCAATTATTTCGTGAGATATTATAGCTGATTGATTCTATTAAAATATAAACACTTTCATCATTTTTTAATAACAAAAAAGGAATACAACTTCTTCGTATTCCATTTCACTGCTAAATGATGTTTCAGTTGCAATTTTCAAATTACAACTCAACGAAAATATTTTTAGGACATAGAAAATTAGCTGCTTTTGCATATTTTTTTCACAATTGCAGCAATTTTTACCGACACGACAAGTGGAACCATAAATTTGGGATTTTCCTAAATCCAAAATTCGCGATTTCAAAAGGGTTAACAAGCTGATCATAAAAAATTATGCACAGTCGTTTCTTTATTAATATATTGCAACAGCAAACGCATTCTTCAACAAACAACAATGAGACAGCAACAAAACAAATTCTTACGCAGCGCGACACATTTGGCATTTGCCTATCGCAAGCAGCGCTGTGAATAGGACATCGCGAAAGGAGTTCGTCGCAACTCGACATTTCTCGCTCGTAACAGCGAAGAAAACAAAGCGTAAAAAAGTGTAGGCGCCAGCGGTCGGACAATTTTCTGATCACATTTTTTTGATGCGACTTGTCGCGTTGGTAAAGAGTGCAGTATTTTCATGTCCTGGAATTGGGGAAAAAAATGTAAAAGCAGCTACTTTAAAAATTGCAATTAGAACATCGATTATTTGCGCAGTGAATGAACCCCAAAATTTTACGAGTACAATTTATAAAATACATAGATACATTCTACATTATAGTAGATAGCTATAGATATTGTTTCTTTACTGAATAGTCTGTGACGACCCCAAAAATATGGTGACGTCACATTCTCGCGACAGGCGATGGTCGCCAGCATATTATCAAAATATTTAGGTCTTGAATTAAACCAATGTTTTTGAATTTACAATAAATATCTGAATATACCAATGTTTAAATTTAAGTCGGCTAAACGGGGCGAACAGTGGCACCCTGGTCACCGAGTTGATTGGTGTTAGTGAAGAAAACGACACCTGGTCACCGTATCAACGACACGACCCCAAACGACGAACAACCAGACGGGTTGTAAGGTTGGAATCGCATAAGGGAAAGGGAGACGACGATAGAGGCACGTCAAATCATGTACCACAATTCACCACATGATACGACAGAAAGTCGAGCAACAAGTCACCAACAGGAGTTGGTGATTCCACGGCCCTATATAAAGCGCACACTCGACCTGATTTCGGCCTATTGCGAATATTCCGAAATCAGGTGAGTGTCTTTGATAATAATAACATAGTAGTTAGGAATTTGTTAGGAACTCTGGGTTGGGACAAAAATGGTGGCAGGGGGGCAGCCGCCTGTACCGGCAAATAACTTCCGCCCAGTCACCCTTTTTGGATTAGGAATTCTAGGATGGGACAGAAATGGTGGCAGGAGAAGCAGCCGCCTGTACCGGCAGATAACTTCTTCTCCAGTCACACTTTTTGGAGTAGGAACTCTGGGCTGGGACAAAAATGGTGGCAGGTAGGCAGCCGCCTGTACCGGCAAATAACTTCCTACCAGTCACACTTTTTGAGGTTAAGTAAAGGGGGACAGGACCGAAATAGTGGCAGGGGGGCAGCCACCTGTACCGGCAAATAACTTCCACCCCAGTCACTCTTTTGGGACAATAGGAATTTTTGGATGGGCACAAGGATGAGGGCAGGGAAGTAGCCGCCTGTACCGGCAAATAACTTCTTGCCAGTCCTCCATTCTTGTAAAATTGAAATTTTTATTAGTTTTCATTTTCACAAAAGAACTTTATAAAAAAAAAAGGGGATAATCAAATTTTCATACAGCTATAAACAATTAAAATTTACCATTTTTTCCTAACAAAAACTAAACTTCCTTTACAGCCTTTAATTGAAATTTATATTTTTCTTTTTCATTTTTTAATTAAACTTTCTTTTTCCCCCCTCATAATTAATTTACAATAATCACATAAAATTATATTGCTTTTTGTATTTACCCTCCTTTTATAAAAACCTATTATATCACATTTTACTAATGGGCTATTGCGAATATTCCGAAATCAGGCTACTTGCGAGACTACCAGCGTGGAGGCAAACGTGTGAAGAGCAGCGGAAAATCTCTGGAAGAATACCTGGAGTATATATCGAAGTCAACGAAGTGTATGGAAAATACGAAGGTCCTCGAAGGACAAAGGATTTTTGAACCACGGACAACATTGTGTGGTATTGCACAAATATCCTTGGAGACATTTTGGTCTGCCGTTCATGCTCACCACACCCACGTTCAAGCCTTGCTACGCCTACGCTCGCACTAGCCACGCTCCTGCCTATCCTTTTTCGAAATCGCACTACGCATCCCGACACCTACCGTATCGTCAACTACCGCCACATATCTACGTCGTCACCCAACAAATTGCCAACGTCGCCGATCAGCTATAACGCCAAAACATCGACGACTATTGCCACTGTTCGCCCAATAAATTCCAATAGAAATTTGTAACTTTTGAATTTGAATTATTATTGAATAAAGTCTCTGTTTATATTATAATCTCTGTAAATTATAAATTTTTTCTGTCAACGAAGCCCTGGACATCCGACGAGTCCTTACCCCAGCCTTTGCGACGTTACAGATGGCGCCCGAGCAGGGACAGTAAACAGAAGAAGACGAAAAACAACCACCACCCAATAATCAAATAAAGAAGCCACCACCAGGAGGCAGCAGATTTAACAACTTAAAACAGCAACGATTGGACATAAAAAAAAAAGTGAACGGCGAGTAAGTGAACGCAGAATGGTGAAAACGACCTGGATCAACTACCTGCGACGCGATGAGCTACGCACATACGCCCAGGAATTCGGTTTCGACGGCAGCGGCAGCGTCGAGGAGATGAGGGAGCGGTTTGTCGCTTTCGTAAAGGAGGAAGGAGCCAGCAGCGAACATATGGAGCGGCTAATCGAATTGGAGGCCAAGCACGCCCGCAGTCAGGAGGCAGGGATGTCAGGTACGGCAGCAGACGAGGAAGCCGGTGACGAGGAATACCACGAGGCTAGCTCGGAAGAGGGCAGTCTACCACCCCCACTGAAGGAGACCCTGGAGCCGGCACCGACGAGCAGCCACGTCAGGAAATGGGAGGCAAATGTGTCTTTTATACCCCCACCAGTGAAGGCGGCACGACGAGAAGTACCAGCCAGTGTACCAGCGGCTGCACCGTTGAACACCACGATGGGATACCCATGGCCGTATCATCCACCACGGCCCACGATAATTGACCAGGTGAGGAAGTGGACAGTGCGCTATAATGGCGGGCCCGACCCCATCGCATTTATCGAGCGTATAGAGGAGCTAGTGACCACATACAACGTCGGTAAGGATGAGATGCCACGAATGATGCCGGAGCTGTTGACGGAGAAGGCGCTCACCTGGTTTAGGAACAACCACCGCCAGTGGACGACGTGGGAATCCTTCAAGGGCAGTTTCCTGTCATTTTTCCTACCCGGACGCTACTTCGAGCAGTTAGATGACGCCATCCGCCAACGAGTGCAGAAGCCGCGCGAGGACTTCAAGGACTACGTCCTTACCCTGCAGGACATGATGAGGCACGCCAACTATGGGGACGAGGAGAAACTCAGCCGGATTTACAGGAACAGTCACGTGGATTATCGATGGTATGTAAAACGCCGAGACTTCACCACTTTAGCCGAGCTGCTGACATTGGCACAAGATTTAGAAGGACCACAGGAGGACACCAATGCAGCCCGGAGCACCCCGATGCGAGTGACAGAGGAACGACACCAGCTTGCAGAAACAGCCGGTGCACCGAGGCCGTCACGACGGACTTGCCATAGATGTGGAGAGGAAGGACATTTCCGGAACGAATGTACAGGGAACCTGGTCTTACACTGCTGGGAGTGCGGTCGGCGAGGCGTACGGACATTTGAGTGTTGCAGAAGGCAGGCGGGAAACGACAGCGGAACCGGCAGAGAACGAGGGGCGGCCGGCACTCCGACTACCGAACCCCTCCCACAACGCGAACTTTAGATTTTGATGGACGCCGAATCTCTGCACTGGTTACCCTTGATGGTGTAGAGGCAACGGCAACAATCGACACAGGGGCCACACGGTGCTTCATTAGTCGCGATTACGCGAAGCAGTTTTGGACACCGCGCAACAAAGTCAACATCCAACACGACATACGGCTAGCGGATGGATCATTGACCACAGTCACCGAGGCTCTGGTGCTGGAAGTGGCCATGGGAGGCCGATCAAAGAGGATGATGGTATTGGTGCTGCACACCTCAACGGATCCGCTTATCCTCGGGTTGGACTTCTTGGGACATATCCACGCTACGATGACTCTTGGAACCCACACGGTAAGGATGCACTCACAGATTAGGGATGCTGACGGAGAACTGGTGGAACAAGAAGAGAACAGGCGACTGGCCGACGACAGCACTCTGCGGGGCGCCAAACCCAAGCAAGGGGTACGTGAAAGGAGGAGAAGCAGTTCACGGTCTGCGCAAAATCGGAATCAGAGGGCACGCAGTTCACAGTCTGCACGAAGTGGAAAACTGGGAGGCAGTTCACGGTCTGCAGAAAATCGGAATGAGGGAGGATGCAGTTCACAGCCTGCGCAAAACTGGAATTTAGGAGGATGCAGTTCACAGCCTGCGCAAAATGGAAATCTAAGAGGCAGTTCACGGTCTGCAGAAAATCGGAATCAGGGAGGATGCAGTTCACAGCCTGCGCAAAACTGGAATTTGGAATGCAGTTTACAGCCTGCGCAAAATGGAAATCTCGGATGCAGTTCACCGCCTGCGAAAAAGGGAATATTAGGATGCAGTTCACAGCCTGCGCAAAATGGAAATCTCGGATGCAGTTCACCGCCTGCGAAAAAGGGAATATTAGGATGCAGTTCACAGCCTGCGCAAAATGGAAATCTCGGATGCAGTTCACCGTCTGCTAAAAAGGGAATATTAGGATGCAGTTCACAGCCTGCGCAAAATGGAAATTTGGAATGCAGTTCACAGCCTGCGCAAAACTGGAAGTTGGAATACAGGTCGCCGCCGGCTCAAAATGAAATCCTGGGAGGCAGTATACCGCCTGCGCAAAATGTAGAAGTGGGAAACAGTTCACGATCTGTGCAAAAGCGGAACATCGAGCAGGATACCCAGGGTGAAGTAAGACTCCAGGTAATGTGTGACAAAGAGAGGGAGCAGTTGTTAATTGATAGGTTTCTGGAGGAGGAGTTGCCGCCGTTTGAGGAATTGCGAGGAACCACGACCATAGCTAGCCACCGCATCATCATGAGGGATGACCTGCCGATTAAACAAAGGTACTATCCCAAGAATCCTGCGATGATGGGCATTATCAACGAGCAGATCGACGAGCTCATCCAGCAAGGATGCATTGAGCCAGCAAGGAGCCCACACAGCGCTCCGATCGTACTGGTGCGGAAGAAGAATGGAAAGTGGCGCCTGTGTGTGGACTACAGGCAGCTGAACGCCAAATCGGTGCCGGATGCATATCCGCTACCACGCATTCAGCACATCCTGGACCGACTCCGGAATGCGAAAGTCATCAGCACCCTGGATTTGAAGAACGGCTATTGGCAGGTGCCAATGGAGCCTGGAAGCAAGCAGTACACGGCGTTCACCGTGCCAGGTCGAGGACTGTATCAATGGTGCGTAATGCCATTCGGCCTTCATTCGGCACCAGCGACATTTCAGCGCGCCCTGGACGGGGTCATCGGGCCGGAGATGGAGCCGCATGCATTCGCGTATCTCGATGACATTATTGTCACGGGAACCACACTGGAGGAGCATATGACCAACCTACGGGAGGTCTTCCGACGATTGCGGGCGGCGAATCTGAAAATTAATGTGGAAAAATGTGAGTTTTTTAAGCAGGAAATACGCTATTTAGGTCACATTGTCACGCCGGACGGAATACACACAGATCCCGAGAAGATCGCAGCGATACAGGAGCTAAAGCCGCCTACCAACTTGAGGGAGCTGCGCAGATGCCTGGGCATCGCGTCCTGGTATAGGAGATTTGTGCCGGATTTTTCCAAGGTGGTCCAGCCATTGACTGCATTGCTGAAAAAGAGTCGTCGGTGGAAATGGGAGCAGGAGCAGCAGGAAGCATTCGAACAACTGAAGCTGCGACTCACCGAAGCACCAGTGCTCATCTGCCCAGATTTTTCGCAGCGGTTCACCTTGCAGACAGACGCTAGTGACCAAGGCCTGGGCGTAGTATTGACGCAGGTTATTGAGGATCAGGAGCGGGTAGTATCGTACGCCAGCCGAAGACTAACAGCAGCAGAAATCAACTATTCACCCACCGAAAAGGAGTGCCTCGCCATTGTGTGGGGCATAAGGAAGATGCGCGAATACCTGGAAGGCTACGAATTTACCATCATTACGGACCACCTGTCGCTGAAGTGGCTGAACTCTATTGAGAGTCCTTCAGGGAGGATCGCTCGCTGGGCGCTGGAGCTACAACAGTATAGGTATACGATTCAATATAGAAAGGGGAAACTGAATGTGGTGGCCGATGCACTGTCGCGTCAGCCACGAGATGTATTGAGGGCAGCAGAGGCGGTGAAGGACAACAACGAAGGCTGCAGTTGGCTGACAAAACGGAAAGAGGAGGTGCAAAAGAATCCGGAGAAGTTTGCTGATTACATGCTGCAAGGCGACCAACTATATCGACACATCCCGAGGCGAGTAGGTGACGAAGACTGCGCACCGTGGAAGTTGTGCGTGGCAACACCCTTGCGGACGCGGGTGCTGGCCGAGAATCACGATGACCCCACCGCTGGACACTTTGGAATAAGGAAAACAATTGCACGAGTGGCGAACAGGTACTATTGGCCAGGTATGTTTAGGGCGGTAAGTCAATATGTGCGCAGCTGTGAGAGCTGCCAAAAATTCAAGCCGGAGCAACAGAAGCCAGCCGGTCAGATGCTGACGCAGATTGCAGAGGAGCCATGGGCGATACTCTGCGCAGATTTTGTGGGGCCATTGCCCCGGTCAACGCACGGCAACACCATGATGCTGGTTTTCGTCGATAAGTTCACCAAATGGGTGGAGATAATCCCCATGAGGAAGGCAACCACAGACACACTCAAGAAGGCGTTTCGCGAACGAATCCTGGCGAGATTTGGTGTACCCAAGGTGTTGGTGACGGACAACGGCACCCAGTTCACAAGTAGGGCGTTCTGTAAGTACATGAAGGAACTTGGAGTTAGGCATCAGTTCACGGCACCCTACACGCCGCAGGAGAATGCCACGGAGCGGTCGAATCGAACCATCAAAACGATGGTGGCACAACTGTCGACAAATAATCAAAGGCGGTGGGATGAACTCCTGCCAGAAATCACGCTGGCGATCAACACAGGCGTGTCCGAGACGACAGGTTACAGCCCCGCATTTCTTGTTCAAGGCCGGGAACCACGACTACCCAAGTCCCTTTATGATGAAGCGACAGTGGGCACTGGACAGATGATACAAACGCCGGTGGAACGCGCCGACAAACTCCGAGAAGTATTCGACATAGTGCATAGGAGTATGGAGAAAGCCGCCCAGGACCAAGCGAGGCATTACAATCTGAGACGACGAGCATGGCAACCAGAGGTTGGACAGATGGTGTTGGTACGTCAGCATCACCTTTCGAAAGCAATAGATGGATTTACGGCCAAGTTGGCACCAAAATTCGATGGCCCCTACCAAGTAGTGGATTTTATCTCACCGGTGATTGTGCGCGTAAGGAGGCAAAGCGATTCGCAGGAGCGAAACGCACATGTGAGCGATTTACGGGAATTTAGGGAAAGGGATAGTGCGTCGGAGGCAGTGGCAACGACGTAGGGTAAGCAAAGGTAAAGAACAAGGGTAAGATAGCAGTAGCCGAGGGAAAATGCCTGCTGCTGCAAAAATAAATGGAATTACATACTGAATATTTAAAATTTCATGAAGTAGAATATAGCTTTAGAAATCCGAGGGATTACGATACAGGGGATTGCATTGGCATCCCGGAAATGCAAGATGGCGATATCAGGTGGCAGGACGACAGGCCATGAACACAAATGAGGAAGATGGGAAGCGCACACACGCCGCGCCACCAGCGGCCAGCGTGAGTGACCAAACAGGGCCATCAACCACGAAGACAGCATGTGCACCTAAAGAGGACATAGGCAGCCCCAACGCAAGCAATCCTGGGGAGCCCATGCCCAACGATGAAGAAGATCACACGTCGAAAGCCAGTGCCATCATGGTGGATGTTTCACCCGATAGCACCCCATACCTGACGCTGCATTATGACGAGGCAGCCGAAGGCTGGTTGGAGATTCCAACCCCTGGCGGGTTGATGGCATGGTCATGCCCCAGCATCCCATCACCAGCCCAACCGACACACACTCCATCACCAAAGCGCCCATCAACACCACACACGCCAGCCCAGGCAACAACACCTACACGAGAGGAGGAACAGGCCATAGAAGAGGAGTTCACACTCAGTCCAGCCGTGGTGCGCCGAATAAATCAGGCCAGAGCCCGGAAGGCCCCTGGACAGAGGAGCCGTTTCCGGGTCCGACGCAACGAAGGCGATTACCTGGTCACCCTAGGACGGAGCGGGACAGAGATCGTCCGTTTTCGTCCGCGGAAGTAAAGGGGGGGTGTGACGACCCCAAAAATATGGTGACGTCACATTCTCGCGACAGGCGATGGTCGCCAGCATATTATCAAAATATTTAGGTCTTGAATTAAACCAATGTTTTTGAATTTACAATAAATATCTGAATATACCAATGTTTAAATTTAAGTCGGCTAAACGGGGCGAACAGTGGCACCCTGGTCACCGAGTTGATTGGTGTTAGTGAAGAAAACGACACCTGGTCACCGTATCAACGACACGACCCCAAACGACGAACAACCAGACGGGTTGTAAGGTTGGAATCGCATAAGGGAAAGGGAGACGACGATAGAGGCACGGCAAATCATGTACCACAATTCACCACATGATACGACAGAAAGTCGAGCAACAAGTCACCAACAGGAGTTGGTGATTCCACGGCCCTATATAAAGCGCACACTCGACCTGATTTCGGCCTATTGCGAATATTCCGAAATCAGGTGAGTGTCTTTGATAATAATAACATAGTAGTTAGGAATTTGTTAGGAACTCTGGGTTGGGACAAAAATGGTGGCAGGGGGGCAGCCGCCTGTACCGGCAAATAACTTCCGCCCAGTCACCCTTTTTGGATTAGGAATTCTAGGATGGGACAGAAATGGTGGCAGGAGAAGCAGCCGCCTGTACCGGCAGATAACTTCTTCTCCAGTCACACTTTTTGGAGTAGGAACTCTGGGCTGGGACAAAAATGGTGGCAGGTAGGCAGCCGCCTGTACCGGCAAATAACTTCCTACCAGTCACACTTTTTGAGGTTAAGTAAAGGGGGACAGGACCGAAATAGTGGCAGGGGGGCAGCCGCCTGTACCGGCAAATAACTTCCACCCCAGTCACTCTTTTGGGACAATAGGAATTTTTGGATGGGCACAAGGATGAGGGCAGGGAAGTAGCCGCCTGTACCGGCAAATAACTTCTTGCCAGTCCTCCATTCTTGTAAAATTGAAATTTTTATTAGTTTTCATTTTCACAAAAGAACTTTATAAAAAAAAAAGGGGATAATCAAATTTTCATACAGCTATAAACAATTAAAATTTACCATTTTTTCCTAACAAAAACTAAACTTCCTTTACAGCCTTTAATTGAAATTTATATTTTTCTTTTTCATTTTTTAATTAAACTTTCTTTTTCCCCCCTCATAATTAATTTACAATAATCACATAAAATTATATTGCTTTTTGTATTTACCCTCCTTTTATAAAAACCTATTATATCACATTTTACTAATGGGCTATTGCGAATATTCCGAAATCAGGCTACTTGCGAGACTACCAGCGTGGAGGCAAACGTGTGAAGAGCAGCGGAAAATCTCTGGAAGAATACCTGGAGTATATATCGAAGTCAACGAAGTGTATGGAAAATACGAAGGTCCTCGAAGGACAAAGGATTTTTGAACCACGGACAACATTGTGTGGTATTGCACAAATATCCTTGGAGACATTTTGGTCTGCCGTTCATGCTCACCACACCCACGTTCAAGCCTTGCTACGCCTACGCTCGCACTAGCCACGCTCCTGCCTATCCTTTTTCGAAATCGCACTACGCATCCCGACACCTACCGTATCGTCAACTACCGCCACATATCTACGTCGTCACCCAACAAATTGCCAACGTCGCCGATCAGCTATAACGCCAAAACATCGACGACTATTGCCACTGTTCGCCCAATAAATTCCAATGGAAATTTGTAACTTTTGAATTTGAATTATTATTGAATAAAGTCTCTGTTTATATTATAATCTCTGTAAATTATAAATTTTTTCTGTCAACGAAGCCCTGGACATCCGACGAGTCCTTACCCCAGCCTTTGCGACGTTACAAGTCAAAGAATTTTTATACAAATAATTAAACAATAGTCTTAGAATAATTTTTTTCTTTATGGACAAATTTTCATGCGTACAAAAAAACTAAAATTTGGTGCACTGTCTAAAAGTAACTGCATTAATTTAACAAATTTTTTTCTCAGTGGAAAAATTAGAATGTGTCCAATAAATATAAAATTTGTTGCACTCTGTAATGCCAACAACATTATTAAAAACAATTTTTCTATGTGGAAAAATTGTATGTGTACATAAAAATTAAATTTTTTGCACGGTGTAATAGAAAGTAAGTTTTTTAAAACAATTGTTTTTACCATTCCGTAATGAATTCAATATTCTAAAATTTTCCTATACGTCGCACGAAACTTAACAATACAAAATACGAACATTTTCCGTACTGCGCAGTGCGCACTGCTCATTCAACGCAACTTGAGCACACAAGCTATCCAAGTGCTTCCGCCTATCCAGGTCATTCGAGTTTTTGACGGAAGATGCAAGTGTTCGAGAGCGGCAAGTGGAAGTGGATTCGCAACTTGCTAAAACAGCGGTTAGCTTGCCGGTAGCTTGTGGGCTAAGCTACTCTGCGCTATTCTCTGGTCCGTATTCAATATCCAGAACCAAAAAAAATCCCACAACCCCTTTTTCGTGTGGAACTAGAGTTCGACTCAAAATTGCTCAAAAAAGGTGAACCCCACCCGATATACTCGCTCAGATATCTGCTACATCGCAAAATCACAATTGAAGTGCCTCACAAGCGCAGTGGACCGATTCAGTGTCATAACTGCCAAGAATACGGCCACACAAAGTCTTACTGCACTCTTCCCAGCGTGTGCGTAATTTGTGGAGACCTGCACGAAACAGGTTCGTGCACAAAAACAAAAGAGGATTCCACTATTAAAAAATGTAGTAATTGCGGTGGCAATCACACTGCTAACTATAGAGGCTGTGCAGTCTATCAAAGCTTCATAAAAAAGACGGAAAATGTTACGCAAAAACATGAAACATGGAAAACCAAAAAATTTCCTCCGCTATCCGCTGCACAATCCTTCGCAAACCCACTTACAAAACAAGGCGTTTCCTACGCCAGTGCCTTAAAAAGCGGTCACTCTGCCACTGTGCACGCGCAACCTGCTCCTCCTAGTAGTAGCCTTGAACAAACTCTACAAATATTCATGCAAAATATGTCTCAATTTATGTCTGGTATGCAAAATATGATGCAAGAAATGATAAAGAATCAAAGTCTTTTACTACAACATCTCATGTCTAAGCCATGAATGGTTTAAAAATATCATTCTGGAATGCAAACGGCCTGTGTCATCACAAACTAGAACTTCTCGAGTTCTTGAAAGAGTCCAGCATAGACGTTATGCTAATTTCTGAAACACACTTCACTGAAAAACACTTTTTCAATTTACCAGGATACAGACTCTATGACACAAAGCATCCAAGCGGAAACGCTAGAGGTGGAACCGCCATTCTCATTAAAAGTCGTATAAAACATTACGCTCTTCAGAATTATTGCACAGAATATATCCAAGCGACAAGTATTTCTCTCGATGAATACTTAAAAGGCCTAACATTAACAGCTATATACTGCCCGCCCAGACACAAAATATCTGAGCAACAATTCCAGACTTTTTTCCATTCTCTTGGACAAAAGTATCTCGTTGCCGGCGATTTCAACGCCAAACATACATATTGGGGTTCTCGCCTTATATCGCCAAAGGGCAGGCTCCTGTTGAACACTGTCAACAGACTCGGTCACGCCAACTTACTGGCCAACTGACAGTCGCAAAACCCCCGATGTCATTGACTTTGCAGTCTTCAAAACTGTAAAAAGGAGCCAATTGTTTATTGAATCCTCTCTAGATCTCTCATCAGATCATACGCCTACTATTATCACAATAAAGTATGCGCCAAGTTCTGAGGCCAATCCACCAGATAAACTGACCAGCAAACTCACAAACTGGCTCAAATATCGAAAGTATATAAGCTCCCACATTATCCGTAATGTGTCACTAAAAACGAAAGTTGAAATACACACAGCTGTTAGTAATTTCACACTCTTGCTTTCCCAAGCAGCTGCAGCGGCCACTCCCGCCCAAATCTCAAAAAGCTCAACTCGCAGCTATGCAAAGTGTACTCCAAAGGACATAGAGCAGTTAATAAAAAATAAAAGGAAAATACGTCGCGATTGGCAAAACAACAGATCCCCAAATCTGAAAAAACAGCTTAATGATGTCTCTCGAATTCTAAAAAAGCAGCTTGAGAGGAAATCCGAAAGAGAATTCCAGCTATTTGTTGAACATCTCGCACCCACAAAATCAACAAACTACTCGATCTGGCGAGCTGCAAAAAATATGAAAAAACCAATACTGACAGAACCCCCTCTAAGGCTGCCAAATGGAAACTGGGCCAGAGCGATGCAGAAAAGGGTGCAGCTTTTGCCAACCACCTAAAAACCGTGTTCACCCCGAACACGACAGCTAGTGATATCCCAATACCAACATTAATCCCACATAATACCTCTTGTACAATCGCGATTAAAAAAAACGAACTTTTGGAGGCAATAAACAAAAGCTTGGACCCGAAAAAAGCACCAGGACCGGACTTGATAACGCCAACTATGATAAAAGAACTGCCAACAGTTGCAATAACCCACTTATTGCACATATTTAACGCGATTCTCAGAACATGTCACTACCCAGATGATTGGAAACTATCTCAAGTTACAATGATTCCCAAACCTGGAAAAGATCCCAGTAATGTGACGTCATACCGGCCTATAAGTTTGCTCTCTGTAATATTGAAACTCTTCGAAAAACTTTTAATAAAATTGATTCTACCGAAAATTCTAGAAAAACAAGTGATTCCCGATCACCAGTTTGGCTTCCGCGAAAAGCATGGCACTATTGAGCAAGTGCACCGCATTGTTGACTCAATAAAAGGCACTTTCGAAAATAAACAGTATTGCTCCGCTGTTTTCCTCGATATCACCCAGGCCTTCGATAAAGTCTGGCACGAAGGACTTATTTACAAACTACAGCATATTCTTCCCGCTAATATGCACTGTCTACTCAAAAACTACCTCACGAATAGAAAATTTGTAGTAAAATACAAAAGCTTTGTCTCCCGAAAATACGAAATACTGGCCGGAGTACCACACGGCAGTGTCCTCGCGCCCCTGCTATATATTCTCTATACTGCAGATATGCCCAAAAGTGATAGAACTCTCATATCGACTTTTGCTGATGACACTGCTATCATGTGCTCTCACTCAAACCCAGACATGGCATCTCTATACGTGCAAAAACACTTGGACACTCTAAGTAATTGGCTACATCGATGGAAAATCAAGGTCAATGAATCCAAAAGCTGTCACTTAACCTTCACTCTAAGAAGGGACACGTGTCCTGCTCTGAAGATAAACGGCCAAGTCGTCCCTGAAAGTTCCGAAACCAAGTATCTTGGAATGCATCTCGATCGCCGACTCACATGGCATAAACATATTGAATCCAAAATCACTCAGATCAAATTAAAGCAATTGGAACTAAATTGGCTAATCTCAAGGGCATCAAAGCTAAATCTCACATACAAAGTCCAAATATACAAAAGTATAATAAAAGCCATATGGACATATGGAATTGAACTCTGGGGCACTGCCTCTCCCTCGAACGTGGAAAAACTCCAGAGAGTCCAATCTAAAATCCTGAGACAAATTGCCAGAGCCCCTTGGTATATAAAAAATACTAACATCCACAGAGACCTGAATATACCTGCAGTAAAAGACGAAATTCCGAAATTTACCTCGAAGTACAAGCAGAAGCTCATGTTTCACCCAAACATTCTAGCTAGAAATTTACTGAGACCTCTGAATCCCTCACGTCTCAAACGAAACTAATATATTCCCCATATATTAGTTACGATAACTCTACATTGCCTAAATCAATGGATATAGGGCAAATAGTTGTAATCTGAATATTATAAAAATAAGCTGAATTTCTGAATTTTTGAAAAATCATTGTTAGACCTAAGTTATTATTAGGTGATTCAATTGAATAAAATTACTATTAAAAAAAAAAAAAAAATACGAACAAATGATAAGACCAAACTATAAAAATTTCGGAAATATTATAAATATTTTTTTTATTGAATTATTAGTAGTTAGTATATGAACCCTTTTTAATTATAGCATGTTGAAGACGCCGTGGCATTGAGTTAATTAAAGACTTAATACCAATGCTGGGCATTAACTAGTTAATTAGTTAATAGTTAATTAACGAAGTTAAATTTTTGGTTAACTTTTAACGTTTCAGTTAATTTCGAAAACCATTAACTTTTTCATTTAGTTAAGTTAAATTTCTTCGATTAACTAGCATTAGTTAACTTTAAAACAAAAATTTTTTTTTATTATTGAATATAAAAAAAAAGTTCAAATTAAGAATTAATACTATTTTCGAACTGATATTGACACTTAATTTAAAAATTATTTTACAAAACAATTAAATACACAGGCCGATATATTTTGAAGTGTTCTATATTCTATAGAACATTCTAAACACAATGGCGTTCTCAGCCATTACGTGAGGTTTACATCGTCAGGATGTTTACATCGTATTTTCCATTTCTCAAGTTTCTCAAAATGGCGAAAAACTGAGAACGCCATTGTGTTTAGAATAGCCTGTGCTATTTGTTCGTAACCAAACTTCATTAATTTCATTATTATTATTTAATATTCTAATAAAACTTTTATGCCTTCATATGAATATAAATAAATGGTTTCATAGACGAAATTTTGCTTTTTATAAAAATTTGTATCATTTATTTTTAAAGCAAATTTGCATTGCTGAAACCGATTGGAAAAAGGGTCTGTGAGTGCAGGCATTCAATTGAATATAGTTAAAAAGTATTTTTTATGTGTTTTTTTGTAGAGACCGACCGAAATTTGGTTTCGGTTTTTCGGCTTTTCGGCCAAAAAAAGCTGTTTCGGTCGTGTTTCGGATTCGGCCGAAAAATAAAATATCGCTTTCGGCCAAATTTCATTTTCGGCCGAAATCTCTATATTTCCGCCGAAAATTTCGGTTTGATAGAAAATTGTAACAAATAAATAACAAAGATTGCACTGATCGACAAAACTGAACTTTTTGTGTGTTAAATA
The DNA here is from genome assembly GCA_951394025.1 of Heteromyza rotundicornis. Taxonomy (NCBI): domain Eukaryota; kingdom Metazoa; phylum Arthropoda; class Insecta; order Diptera; family Heleomyzidae; genus Heteromyza; species Heteromyza rotundicornis. The sequence goes on from OX596013.1 coordinate 5,882,075, forward strand.
TACTTGATAGGCAAATTCTTATGTATTGTGCCAGGCTGGATACGAAAATAATAATAATGAAATTTTTACAGCATTAAAAAGGTCCTATCGGAGTAGATCTAATACTCTCGCAATGATTTATAAATTTCTACTCCTCTACTACGGCCAAAAAAAAAGAGACAATTTTTTTCGGAATCTCCTTCCAAATTTGCTTCAAATTAGATGGTGTGCGGTTAACTTTTTTTTTCCCCTATAAGGTGATACGGTCTAATGCACATGTTGCTGTAGTCGCGCTGTCGTCGAAACGTAAAAAAACGAAAAAATCGAGACTGATATAAAATCGTTCATCTTTGTTAAGTGAATTTTCAACTGTTTTTCATCAATGTAGAAGGGAAAAAATGATTGGAATTCTTGGATTGTTTGTATTCGTCAAGTTTTCGACAAACAATGGAACATTATTGTGAAATGGGGATGAGGATTCTGGGATTCTGTCAGAATAGCAAAAGTGCCCACCTACTGGCACCCTTGATACAACATCGTGTAAACATCGTGCTGTTCACTTCAAATGTGTCAACATGCAAAGGAGCTATTTCACTTGCAAAAACTAGGGTTCTGAATATTAGGGGGAAGCTGCAGGCAGCGAAACATAATTTTAACCCATTTTTTCATTTATTTCCAATTATTTTGCTAATAAAATCTCACGAATCCTTTTGTTTTAGTTCAAATGGTCACAGTGAACCACTGAAAGAATAAACAACACATACAAATTATATACTAGGGTTTATGCTTCATTTTCGATTGTTTACAGAGAATTGTAAATGGGTGCCAGTAGCATCCTTTTTTGGAGGGTCGATTTTAGAGACTTGTGCTAGATCGACTGCCGAAATCGTAGTTTTCGGAATTTTGAAGTTCTGTTGAAAATTCTTGTTATCTATTGAACTCAGCTTTCAAACGAACCCGAGATCTCCGCAAAATTATGTTTCAAATGAAAGTTATGGCCTCAAAACCTTAGGGTCCGAGTAGGTGGGCACTAAGGCATTCAATCCCGAAGTGTTTTTTAAAAATCCCGGGATTTGAAATTACAATCCCGGAATCCCGGGATTTGTTCGGGATTTTCGGGTCATTTTTTGCCACCTGAATCCGATTATAATCATAAAATTCTGCCAGCTCCATTTCATGCTCCACACGAAAAACTTATTTTCAGTAGTTTTAGTATTATAGCGGGAACCATTCAAAAGTAAAACACACACAAAACCATTTATCCAATTCGTAAAGTTTTCAATATACGGTCAACAAAATAATTTTAACATATATCTTTTTGTAAAAAAAAAATTGTTTAAATTGAAAAAATTTGATTCAGATCGGATAAAATTTTTGTTAACCGTTATTGACAAAAATGTTGTCAATTATTGTGTGTGTGTAGCACTAAATCTGCAAAAGTGGGTTTTTTAAATTTACCAATTAGATTGAATGTAAATGCACGGCTGTATTTTTGTGGAAAAACTTCAAAAATATCTTAAGCAATGCTTAAAAAATGCATTTTTTGAATCCCGGGTTTCCGGACTCAAAATCCCGGGTTTCCGGGATTGAGAAAACGTCCGGGATCCCGGGATTTAGGGATTCGGGATTGAATGCCTTAGTGGGAACCCTTCCCTATATATTTTGTGTGTATATTTTGAAATGTGCAAATAAAATAAAGAGAAACCTAAATATAAAGCAATGCGCAGTAGATTTAAATAATGCTAATACAACTAAAATTCTTAAGTTTGAAATGTCAAGCCGATCCAATAACGGAAACCCGGCCGTTTTTGAATTTTTACGAAAATGTTTTTTAATAAATTCTAGTGGGCTTCCCCCGAAAATGGTTAATTATGGTTTTTTCTTGATCTAAAACGAACTTAAAATTTGTGGTTTTTTTTCCCTCGTTACCTCGTTACCTCGTTTTGATCAATTTTAAAGCCTTCGCGGGCAGGGTTGCCGTTATCGGACCGGCCTGAAATTTCAAACCGATCGGACAAATTTTGTGTGTAGTTTGCGGTAATGGTAGAAGCAAAGCTATGCAAATTTAATCGAGAATTTAATTTCGTTAACCCGGTAAGAGTTGATCAAAAAATCGTTAATTTTGCAAAAAAATCTTATTGCAATTAACAGAATAGTTTAAACATTCGATGTTGTTCAATTTATCCGTCATGTGGGTGAATGGCATCACTGCATTGATATTGCTTGAAAAGATATTAGAATTGCAATTATTAACTTAAAAAACACTTGACAACAGCAGAAAAGCTCAAGAGATTTGAGTGTTGATTTTGTATCCGACACTAAAAAACGCACATGATCGGGACTGATAGATTCTGTTAGAGGGGGTTAGTTAGAAAGGAGTCCGAGTGTCTCCCAGTTTTTCTTGATCAATTCTTAAAACCGTTTAAATCGCATTTATGCATTTTGCATTTTTCTCATGTACATATAAAATTATTCAAAAATACAGTTTTGATTGGATTTTTAATATTAAATATGCATTTCATAAAAAACATACCTTTTAAAAACATGTAAACTTTTTAAAACCGGATGAAAACTCATCACGCTAGACTAGAAACAATCAAAACTGTATTTTTAAAGCATTATTAAGTACATGAGAAATATGCAAAATGCATAATTGCGATTTAAACGATTTTACACGGGTACTCTTTTTTAACCCCGTCTAACAGAATCTATCAGTCCCGATCATGTGCGTTACCAAAAATTGATTTTTGTCGAACGGCGTAATATACCACGGTGCCAAAATTTGTAGTTGATAGCTCAAAAATTACGACAGTTATCTTGCGGAGGATGCTGATCAAGAATATATAAGCTTACCGGGAATGCCTTATGGGCGTTACAAACAGTGTGACAAAAGCAATATATTCTTGGATAGTAGTGTGCAGAGTATAAAAAGGGTTATAGAAAAATCGATTACATTTTTGAAATCAGCGGACCTAAAATACATTTGAAACTTAGTTTTAATTAATTTAGAACACTCCTAAGACTTTTGACCCAATCTTATCAGGAGAGGGTTTTTTTTCAAATTATCGTCTAATTAATGGGACTGATTTGATTGAATTTTAGTTTATATACGTATTTTCTGTCTGCGTATCAATTTCAAGTAATTTCCGACAAATTGTTAAAGGATAACGGGGTTTTTTTGGTGCTTTCGCTGCCATGAATTCAAGCTCATGCAGCTCATGAATGTCATTTACATCAGAATGAATTTTCAGCAAGAGAAATACTTTTACGCTGTTTAACAGTTGCTAATGGATAAATACATGAATAAATACATGAAAATCAAATGAAGATGCCGTTTCAATGTTTATAAAGATTCAAATGAGGATTGAATGCATACATGCAGTTTTTCCAGCACGCATAATTTGTCCACAAACGCGAAAAATGCGCTTTTGGTACACCAATTTAAAAGTTTTTTAAAGATATTTGTCAGCCCTACAACGCAAAAAATATGAAAAATTTTGTAATTTTAGCATTTTCAAAGTTACAGATTTTTTCTTCCAATGGTAATTAAGTTTGTTAAATGAGAAATTACAACTTTTTCTTATGTATTTTTTTACGCTATGACAGCCCATGGCATTAAAACAATGGTAATTGCCAAGTAATAATTCTACTTACAAACTAGAGAGTGAACTATCTTTGCGGAAATACCCCCACACTTCGAATATAGCAATACAAAATTTTAAAAAGATTTGGAAAATTTTAACTTGGTCTCAGTTTTGAGGAGGAAAACGTGTACCCACCCAACATTTCAACTCGATTTCTCTAAATATGTAAGGACAGCAATAATAAGGACAGACATAGCTAAATCCGTTTTCGATGCTGATCAAGAATATATATACTTTTCCATACCGGACACGCCTTCTTACACCAGATCAAGCTTGTTACCAAGGCGGTTACAATATAGTAACAGAATAGCCCTGTAAGACACAATTGTGCCTGTGAAATAAACGAATGTAAATTGAAGTTATTCACGAAAACCTGATGCTTGCACCAAAAAAGCAAAAAAATGTCACTTTCATAAATTTTGCGATTAGGGGTCGATATGGAGTCAAATCACTGTGCGATGGCATCCTCAGTTTTTCTGCAGCACGTCATAATGTATTTTTTTTCGACTAATGTTATTAAAAACTAGAGAGCGAACTATCTTCGACTATGTCGAAGCTGAAATACCCCCACACAATATGATACATTTAGAAGTACCTCGAACATAAAGAAATTTGCCTGAAGACCCCATTTCGACCCTTACATATGTGGTTTCGGAACATCGGAACATGTCAAAAATAAGTTTCTAAACATTTCCAATCGAATGCAGCAATAAAAAAGACTTGAAAAATGTTTACCTTTTTTTTCGGTGTATGGGAGCCACGCCCAGTTTTTGTCCGATTTGGCTGATTCCCGAACTTGATCTCAGTATTCAAGAGAAAAACATGCACCCAAAGTTTCAAGGCGATATCTCCAAAACAGACGGACGGACAGACAGAACGACATCGCTAAATCGACTCAAGAGGTGATGCTGATCAAGAATATATACACTTTTCCATACCGGACACGCCTCCTTATGGGCGTTACAAACACACAAATTTTAAGTTCGTTTTAAATCAAGAAAAATACGAGAAAGAAACCATAATTAACCATTTTTGAAGGAAGCCCCCCTAGAATTAATTAAAAAACATTTTCGTAAAAATTTAAAATTTAAAAAACTAGAGAGTGGACTATCTTCGGCTATACCGAAGCTGAAATACCCCCACACAGTAGGAAGAAGTACCTCGAAAATGAAATTATGTGGTCTCAAGACCCCATTTTGAGCCACCTATAAATAGTTTTGGAGCACGGACCATGTCCAAAATCCGTTTCTAAAAATTACCAATCAAATCGACCAAAAAACTAGAGAGTGGACTATCTTCGGCTATACCGAAGCTGAAATACCCCCACACTGTAGGAAGAAGTACCTCGAACATAAAAAAATGTGGTCTCAAGACCCTATTTTGACCCAATTATAGGTGGTTTTAGAGCCCGGTCCATGTCCAAAATCCATTTCTAAAAATTTCCGATCAAATCCACCAAAAAAAAAAAAATTGGTCTCAAGACCCCATTTAGACCCTTATATATGTGGCTTCGGAACCTCGGACCATGTCAAAAATACGTTTCTAAACATTTCCAATAGAATACAACAATAAAAAAGACTTGAACAATTTTTACCTTTTTTTCGGTGTATGGGAGCCACGCCCAGTTTTTGTCCGATTTGGCTGATTCTCGAACTTGATCTCAGTATTCACGAGAAAAACATGTACCCAAAGTTTCAAGTCGATATCTCCAAAACTGCGACCGCTATCGTGCGGACGGACAGACGGACGGACAGACAGACGGACATCGCTAAATCCACTCAGGAGGTGATGCTGATCAAGAATATATATACTTTTCCATACCGGACACGCCTCCTTATGGGCGTTACAAACGTTGTGACAAAGTGAGTATACCCTGCCACAGTGTGTGTGGGGGTATAAAAATTGGTCTAAAGACCCCATTTTGAACATTACATATGTAGTTTCGGAGCCTCGGAACATGTCAAAAATAAGTTTCTAAACATTTCCAATCGAATGCAGCAATAAACTAGAGAGTGGACTATCTTCGGCTATACCGAAGCTGAAATACCCCCACACTGTAGGAAGAAGTACCTCGAATATAAAAAAATGTGGTCTCAAGACCCTATTTTGACCCAATTATAGGTGGTTTTGGAGCCCGGAACATGTCCAAAATCCATTTCTAAAAATTTCCAATCAAATCCACCAAAAAAAAAATTTTGGTCTCAAGACCTTATTTAGACCGTTATATATGTGGCTTCGGAACCTCGGACCTTGGTAAAAATACGTTTCTAAACATTTCCAATCGAATACAACAATAAAAAAGACTTGAACAATTTTTACCTTTTTTTTCGGTGTATGGGAGCCACGCCCAGTTTTTGTCCGATTTAGCTGATTCTCGAACTTGATCTCAGTATTCACGAGAAAAACATGTACCCAAAGTTTCAAGTCGACATCTCCAAAACTGCGACCTCTATCGTGCGGACGGACAGACGGACAGACGGACAGACGGTCAGACGGACAGACGGACAGACGGTCAGACGGTCAGACGGACAGACGGACAGACGGACAGACGGACAGACGGACAGACGGACAGACAGACGGACATCGCTAAATCGACTCAGGAGGTGATGCTGATCAAGAATATATATACTTTTCCATACCGGACACGCCTCCTTATGGGCGTTACAAACGTTGTGACAAAGTGAGTATACCCTGCCACAGTGAGTGTGGGGGTATAATAAAAAAGACTTGAAAAGTGTTTACCTTTTTTTTTTGCTGTATGGGAGCCACGCCCAGTTTTTGTCCGATTTGGCTGATTCTCGAACTTGATCTCACTATTCACGAGAAAAACATGTACCCAAAGTTTCAAGTCGATATCTCCAAAACTGCGACCGCTATCGTGCGGACGGACAGACGGACGGACAGACAGACGGACATGGCTAAATTGACTCCGGCGGTGATGCTGATCAAGAATATATATACTTTTCCATACCGGACACGCCCCCTTATGGGCGTTACAAACGTTGTGTCAAAGTTAGTATACCCTGCCACAGTGAGTGTGGGTTTATAAAAATAATTTAACAAATTTTTTAGAATAATAAAAATACAAGAAAAAAACAAAATTATTGGTTGCTCTGAAAAATTGTTATTAACAATGCTATTTAATAAAAAGAGATTTTTTGGAGCATTATAACGTTTATTGTTCTTCTGGTGGCATTACTGTCGCAATGCCTATCAGCTGTTTTTTGTTCCGCCGGATGGGAGCGATGGCAGTCAGTGACATCTGGCTGAACAGTGCTACCAGATGATCACAAAAAATTATAATGTGGCAAAATACCTCAAAATGCTTTTTATTTAACAGAACTTTTAGGAATTAACCAATAATTTGGATTTTTTTTCTTGCATTTTTTTTATTTTTATTAATTATACCCCACACTCACTGTGGCAGGGAATACTAACTTTGACACAACGTTTGTAACGCCCATAAGGAGGCGTGTCCGGTATGGAAAAGTATATATATTCTCGATCAGCATCACCTCTTGAGTCGATTTAGCGATGTCCGTCTGTCTGTTCTTCCGAATGTCCATCCGTCCGTCCGTCTGTCTGATAGCGGTCGCAGTTTTGGAGATATCGAGTTGAAACTTTGAGAATCAGCCAAATCGGACAAAAACTGGGCGTGTCTCCCATATAACGAAAAAAATTGTCAAAATTTTCGAAGTCTTTTTTATTGCTGTATTCGATTGGAAATGGATTTTAAACATTGTCCGAGCTACCAAGCTCGGATTGGATTGGAAATTTTTAGAAACGGATTTTGAACAGGATTTTGAACAAGTCTTTAAAACCACCTATAAATGGCTTAAAATGGGGTCTTGGATCATACTGTGTGGGGGTATTTCAGCTTCGGCATAGCCGAAGATAGTTCACTCTGTAGTTTTTTTTGGCTTTCGCCAAAAATTGGTAATTATGTTTTTTTCTCGTATTTTTCTTGATCTAAAACGAACTTAAAATTTTTATTATTTTTTTCCCCCTCACACAAGTGTTAGCCCGTTTTGGCAAATTTTAAGGCCTTTGCGGGCCGGGTTGCCGTTATCGGATCGGCTTAAAATTCCAAACGTAACAGTTTTGGGTGTATTAGCATTATGGAAGTTCATTTCCCTATAATGAATTCTCACGAGACCAGAAAATCTCTTCATTATATAGAGAAGTTCGACTGTATATGTTAAAGAAAATATATTTCGATGCAACTAACAAACCTAAAATTATTGCAAAATAATTGAGAAAAATATTGAAACAGCTTTTTTTAGCCGGAAAGCCGAAACCGAATTTTGGTCGGTCTCTAGTCAATACTTCGAAATATATCAGCCTGTGTATTTAATTGTTTTGTGAAATAATTTTTAAATTAAATGTTTAGTATGAATTCTTAATTATTTTTTTTTTTACATTCAATGATAAAAACAAGTTTTCGTTTTAAAATTAACTAACCCTAGTTAATTGAAGAAATGTAACTTAAGTAAATGAAAAAGTTAATTGATTTCGTAATTAACTGAAACCAGGGACGTAACCAGAAAAAAATTTCGGGGGGGGTTTTCACAAATTTTTTCACAAACTAGAAAATGCTTTTTTCAAAATAAATTTTTTGATTTTTCATAAAAAAAAAGGTGTAATAAAAAAATTTGAAAAAAATCCTGAAGTGGAGTTTATGAGAAAAGGATTTATTCTAAAAACGACGTATTGTGTTCATATATTTCGGGGGGGGGGGCCTAGAGCGATCAAAACCCCCCTCCCCTTCATGGGTACGTCCCTGCTTTCATTTTAAACACACTTTCATTTGATTCACAGGAAATTTCGAATAACTTTAAACTTTCACAAGCTGTTTCACTTTGATGTAAATGTAAACCGTGATATTCGAAGATTAATAACGAATGCTAAAACTGAAATTTTTCCATTTTTTGGTACACGAAAGTTTTTAATACAATAAAATATCCAGGAGATACGGAACTTTCTCTTAAATTCTTTTAAATTTCATAACTATTCCATACATTTTTCTATTACTTCATAGATTTCGGGGGGGGTTCGAGAAAATACAAAAACAAAATTGTTTTTGGTTTGATTGACGTACCCTTCATATGTTTATTTAGTAAAAAATTCAGATTTTTATTGAGCTTTTCATAATTTATGTATTAATTATGGGTTTTAGTTTAGTGATACGCCGTTTATACCTTTCAAATGCCATTAATATTGTCCAAATGCATTTTGAAACTCCGAGGATATCGAACATTTTAAATGCAATTTTTCAAACTTTGACCTTTGTCAAAATAACCATAAAAAAGTTCAAAAAGCCTTCGGGGCGTAAGCTAGACTTATACCCACGTTTGTAAGAGCCATTTTCAGGACAGCGATTTCATCAACCGCGTCGAAAAGGTCACGACAGCAACCTGGAACAGTCCCTTAGCCACATATGCGGCCGATCTAAGAAGCTACGGATGAGCTCTTGCAAACGAACAACATGGCTGGATATGGGTTAAACAGTTTGGCTTACATTTTTTGGAACAAATGCACTTTACTTGTACCTCAAAGATTTCAAAACTTTTTTCATAACCTGTTCAGAATCTATAAAAAACGAAAAAAAAAAAGTCGCTCTCACTTAGTTTACGAGATATAGGCAAAAGAACATACGAAATTAAATATCTCCGGTATTTATTAAGGCATTCAATCCCGGGATCCCGAATCCCGAAATCCCGGGATCCCGGAAGTTTTCTCAATCCCGGAAACCCGGGATTTTGCGTCCGGAATCCCGAAATTCAAAAATGCATTTTTTATGCATTGTTTAAGATATTTTTGACGTTTTTAAAAGAACCCACTTTTGTAGATTTAGTTACAAACACACAAAAATTTACAAGATTTTTGTCAATAACGGTTAACAAATAATTTTTATCGATTTGAATACAATTTTTTCAATTTAAATCATTTTTTCAAAAAAGATATATGATAAAATTATTTTGTTGACCGTATATTGAAAACTTTACGAATTGGATAAAGGGTTTTGTGTGTGTTTTACTTTTGAATGGACACCAATTTCAATAGTTTTAAACAACAATTCGTGTATCTGTTCTCGCTATAATACTTAAACTACTGAAAGTAAGTTTTTCGTGTTTAGCATGAAATAAAACTGGCAGAATTTTATGATTATATTAGGATTCAGCGTGGCAAAAAAAAATTATTTGTTCGATCAATCTAATTTAAAAAGAATTACTTTTTGTTTGACTATATTTATTTAAATATTATTTGTTTTGTTTAATGTAATATTTATTAAATATGTTTTCTTTGTCGAATAAAACTTAAAATATTGTTGCAACAATTTTTTCTTTAATTTTATATTAACTATTGTATTTAATTGGAAAATCCCGAACAAATCCCGGGATCCCGGGATTGTGATTTCGAATCCCGAAGTCCCGGGATTTTCAAAAACACTTCGGGATTGAATGCCTTAGTATTTATCAACGGAGTTGGACTCGTTTGGGCTTGTTTGAAAGGTAATTTTACTATCTTTCAAGTGACATAAAAATACAATACCGGTTAAGTGACATAAGAATACAGTATCGGTCAAAAATTGTTCAAAATAATATAGTTTTTGTAAAACAAAAAGAGAAAATTATACTAACCCGATTTATTGTTTAATTTCTTTTCAAAGGATTTATGACACCAAGTATTATATGTTATATACTAAATGAAAGGTAAAAAGAAGAGCTATTATATACCTCATAACAGTTTTAGTAGTAAAATTTTCCTTTTTTTTTACAAAAACTATAATATTTTGAACAATTTTTAACCGATATTGTATTCTTATGTCACTTGAAAGATAGTAAAATTACCTTTCAAACAAGCTAAACTTGTCCAAGTCCGTTGATAAATACCGGAGATTTTGTCTTTTTATTTTCGTATGTTCTTTTGCCTATATCTCGCAAACTAAGTGAGAGCGACTTTTCGTTTTTTGTAGATTCTGAACAGGTTATGAAAAAAGTTTTGAAATCTGAGAGGTACAAGTAAAGTACATTTAAGCCCATTTTTTGACAGGATAGACCATGTACTCACAACATCTCCTACTTTGATTTTCCATACAACAAATATTACGACCTTAGTTCCGCAACTCCGCAACCTTAGTTTTTCGGCTCTCCTACTTTCATTTTAAAAATGTTTGCCAAAAAAATTGTGAGAATTTGTGAAAATTTGACTTTGGAACTATTTTGAATGCTGAAAAAGTTGCGGTAAACATCGTGTTGACCATCAAAACTGTTCCGAACGTAAACTTTGGCCAGATGACCACTTTCATTAACGGACACATGGATGCCGGGCCCAGAGGATTTGAAAATATTGAATGAAAGCTCACGTGAACCACACAATTACTTCCAACCTTTGATTTGGGTCACGATCAGCCCGGCGCAATCGAAATGGCAATGAGTGCGCTCACAACTCACAACTATCGTATTTTTTTAAATAAGATTATATGACTTTATGATACCTTGTGAACTCCTTTAGTATTTATAAATATCATACTCATAATGGGTCTTAAGCGAATATAATCCGTAACCCAATGTTGCAGTAGCAAATGAAATTTTTTTCCAATTATTTTTTATAATGTTCGCAGAAATCATCTTGACAGCAGTAATGGGCTAAAAAGTACTCAACGAATACTTTGTATTCGATACTTGACTTTGAAATACTCATAGAACGATTTCTTCTAAAAGTATTCGATAATTAGCAGGGTTACCGTTGAACATTTTCAAAAATGGTCCAAAGAAAAGGGTCCTGTTGCTTAAAAAAGGTCGCAATAAAAAAATTACGAAAACACATAGCAAAAGTAGATTTCAACAAAAACTACCAATTCATTGAGAACAACAACAATAAAAACATACATTTAACATAAAATTCATAAAATAAAATATTTCTATTTTTGTTCTGACATATCTGACGATTTGAAATTATCAACCTGGTGGTTGCTTTTAGATTCGATAAACGTAATAATGTTTTAGATGTATGAAAAGTGTATGAAGAGTCATAAGATTTAAATTACACCAATCGACAAATTTGTTGAGATCGCGTTGAAACACAATGGCGCATATTCATAGTCAAATTAAGTTCCACCTTATCTTTAGTAATCTACTAAGTTGACAGATAATACACTGAATTGACAGCTACTAAGCTGGTACTAAGGTTTAGGAGCTACTAAATTTGACTATGAATATGCGCCAATATGGCTATCTTGTGTATTAAAAGTGTAAACAAGTTTTACATTATCATTGTTCATCAACATTTTGGAGCACGAAGAAGTCGATGGCAGATCATTTATGAACAGATTAAAAAGTATAGGGTGACTTCGTTGGGGAACTCCGGATGACACATCAATAAATTTAGATAAAGAATTATTAAACAATTATTAAACATTACCCTAGAGTTAAATACAATTGGATCCACATTAGAAGTTTAGGGGGGAACCCCATTATATTAAATTTTTTTATTATACGATTATGGTTACCACTATCGAATGCTCTACTAAAATCTGTATGAGCCTATTTACACAGTCATTCCCATGACGCATGGGCATGCCGTTTTTAGAATTTACACTGACATGGGCATGACGAAATTTGACAGTTTTTATATGAAAATGAAAATAAACGAAGCATGGAGTTGCCACCTTTTACGTTTTTTGTATGGATTTTCGGTGCAAAATGTTCTATCCCGTTTTCACTACCGCAGTTCTTATTAGCTCTTTGTCAGATTTTTCGTCATGGAACTGATAGTGTAAATAGGCTCTATAAATGACGACAGTTTGATGACAAACAGTAAATCCTTTCATAACAGTTGTGGTGAATTCTAGATGATTTGTCGAAGTGGATTTGCATTTAGAAAACATTGTTCATGTGACGATATTATTTGCGTAAGAAAATGAGTTAACTGATCTGTGATTATACATTCAAAAAGTTTCGGGATGACATTTAGTTTAGCTATTCCACGATAGTTCTTAATGTCAGATTTACTTTCGGATTTGAATAACGGAATTATATACGATTCATTCCAAATAGTTGGAAAGTAACTACACTGTAATGGATCACATAACACAAAACACAGAATAAGAAGATACCGCATTCAGCGCCGCCATTTTGATTTTTGTTGTTGTTGAAAACGTCACAATTGACTCGCGCTTTCTATTGTTCGCTTTTTCGTGTAAAAAATTGTTAAAAAATGAGATGTGCTGTGTTTAATTGTAATAACAACAATCTAAACAAGAAAAAAGATTGGAGATTTTTTAGATTTCCAAAGGAAAAAAACAATTAAATATAAAAAAATTATAAATATATGTAAATATATACTAGTATTAACTTATAACTATAAAATAATAAATAAAACCACAAAAATTCAGAATTTTAATTTCATAAACTCAATGAAAGAGGCAGAAACATACAGAAAAACACATAAATACCTATCAGCACGTCAACAGTGACGTAGATCCGCCAAAAAAAAACAGCTGAGTGCGTCATCTTTTTGCGTGGTTTGTGATCACATAAATTTAATGGACAATATTTTAAAACACAGTTAGGAATTTCATCTGTACTACGATTAAACGACATATCTAATTGATTGAAGTATGTGGCAGCACCGTCTTCAGATACTTCCGTGAGAGTCAAATCTGGCATAGGCTTTTACACCCTAAAACCGAATCTGCAAACATTTTGATGCGCAAATGTCTAGTTTCCGAGATATTTAATTTTAAAGTTTCGAATTTTCCCATACGAAATGCGCACTATTTTGGTTTTTTCTTCACTGACTTTTTGTTGTAATGGTAACATTTGAAAAGGTGTGTTCAAATGAAATATTCCCAAACTATGTGCAAGTATTACGTACACGATTGTACTATGTGACGTAATTCTTGAACATCATTTAGCAAATAGTATGTAAATTAAGCTTATCAATTTGAGAAATGTTATTGTTGAAAATAGATAAACAAAGTAAAGAAATCTACATATTGTATTATCTTATTCGAAGAGAAATGGATAATTCATTAAGAAAGCGATGTCTTATTAAATGCACTTTTTATTATATTTGAATTTTTTTCCCAAAAAATCGCGCGATTTTTGCAGATTCGGTCTTAGGAGGTCAAATACTACTCGTAAAAAAAAAAACAAGAAAATCGGGGCGTGGCTTAAACTTAAGCCAAAAAAATATATGTTGTAGCTGTGCCAATTCAGGAAATGTTTTTATTACTGAACTTTGTTTTACAAAGTAGTTTAATTTTGATCAATGAAACTTTTCGCATAAAAAGTTGTAGTCCCGGCCAAAACCAAAAAGGCCGAAATGTTATATTTTTTTTCGGCCGAAACCGAGCCGGCCAAAGTTTAAGCCGAAACCGAAAAAATAAAAGAAAATAGTCTATTTAAGTCAATTGGAAAGTGTACGCTATTCCGGTTAAAATACTTAGGAACTTCCCGATTTTGCCAGTTTGGTTCCTTTGCACATAAAAAGGTCTTATGAGGCCCGTTCGAATGAGTATAAGGATGTCTGTCCGCCTGTCTATAATTTCGCACGAGAACTGCAGTAGCTTTTGAGCTATCGCCTCAAAACGTTAGCATTCCTCTTATTTTGGCGAATGATTGGACGGTATTGAAAATGGGTAACATCGGATAGAAGCCACCCCTACCTGCCATTCAAAATTGCCGCCTAATTTGTAATATTTTCTTTTATCTTGAGTAATACTGAACGGATTTGGACGAGGTTACGTAATGGTAATGAAATTGGAACGAACTGAGCAGAAGGAAATGGAATTGGAACAAAATTTTTAAGTGGATCGGGAAATGGAAATTATCTATAAATATTGAAAAATTATCGAGAAATAATTTAAAAATTATCGATAAAATTTGGAAAAAATTTGGGAAAAATATCGAATAATATTATATACAAAAAACGGTAAATTATCAATAAAATGAGAATAGAAATGAGAGTGGAACTGGAACAAATAGGAATTTAACCAAACCAAAATTGAATTGGATCATGAATGAAGTGGAAATGGAAATTATCGATACACAATCGTCAAATTTTGATAAAATATCGAAAAATTCTCGATAAGCCATGGAAAAATTAAGAACTACTGATAAATTATCGAAAAATTGTCTAAAAAATCGAAGAATTTAACGTACTTGCGTGCAGCGTTGCCATCGTGACATAATTGATGTTATCCAGTGCCATAATATTTATGGTCGTGACAGAATTTGTTACGTGAGCCTGCGATTGAAGTAACAATAGGCGGTATTTGACAAAAGATATATCTGTGAATCTGCAGCCTCAGTTGCGTGCCGCAATATTCGTAGCTTTACAGATTAAATAAAGTTGAAGTGCTGTTAAGCAGACATGCGTTGGCTACTGGATTGAGAGGATTTATGATGTATGAGTGTGAGAATGGAGAGTGAGAGAGAATATATAGTTTGATCGTGTGAAATTAATATATTTCGAAATTGATATGTTGAATGTTGGCTCGAACCAACTGATGCTTTTGGAAAACAAGATAAATTTAGGAATTTTTTTTGATGAGCTTTTCATGGGTAGGAGGTTTCCTTTTAGATTTTCTTGCATTATGGAAATCATTCGAAAGTGACTGCCAATTCAAACGTTTCATTCGTGTGTAAAGTCGTCAATTTTAATTTCTGTTTAAATTACAATTTTTTAAATTAATTTTTGGAATTTTATTCGGAAGTGTAAGTGGTAATTTGTTGTGTTAAATTCAAAATAATTAAATTATTGTCCCAGAGTGAAGAAAAAAAAGGAGGACAAATTATTAGAATAAAAAAAAAAATTGTTTAAATGTTTAAAGTTACATGTGCCAAAATTCTCGTAATTCTGAAGCAAAAAAAAAAAAAAAAAGTATTTAAAGAAGAAAAAAGGGGATAAGAAAAAATTTTTATTTTAAAGTTTTTTTTAAAATCGTGATATTTTAGTCTAAATTTGTTGTGGTTTTTTTGTAGATTTGGCCGTTAAAATAATTTAACTTGTCCGCGAATACGCGCAAACGAATTTTGGTGGCAATCGGATTAATCCAAATTTTTAACCCATCGTTGCAGAAATTTTGTTGAGGTAATTGTTTGTTTTCTGCGATTTTAGATTTTTCCTTGTGATTAGATAAAGATAGAAATAGGAGTGTTTTTTTTTTAAACGAAACTTTTTGTTTCATTTTCATAGGTCCATCATTAAAGTGGCGAAGGGCCTCAACTCCTCCCCTTTTGGATAGCGCAAACCTAAAATTCCTTTGGCTCTTTGGCTGGCGGCTAAAAGCTGCGCTGTCGCTAAATAAAATCGCTGCAAGCAGCGCTGCGCTTATTTCTTTGATCAGCTGTAAAAATTGATACCGATAGGATCCAACCAAAGAGGTTATTCACCCTAACAAAAGGAAGAACAGAGTAGCAGACGAAGAAAGGAGAAAACATCGCATGAGCGAAGTCTAGCCGAAGTCCACAAAACTCTCAAGCTATGCCACACCTCCAAATGTACACGCGCTCTTTGCAAAAATTATCGTGAATTTGATTAGGTATAGGGAGAAATATTAACAAGTAGAACTAACTGCCCGTGGGGAAAAATAGCTTAAGTCAATTTAATTGAATTTAATTACTGAATATTTATTTAGCGTTCTTCATGAATTTCAAAGTTCATACTAATTGAAAATTTTTAGTTTTAATTTTTTTATACATAAGCTTTATACTTTTTTTCCATTTATTTATTCTTTTTAGTTATAAATATTTTTATTTTTATTTAAGCTCTAATTTGTATATGTAAGAGAAATAGTTGGGCAAATGCAAGTGCATATGAATTTGAGTTGCTTAGAATAGCTAACCATAAAGAAAGACAGGAATTGGGAGAGAAACGAAAGCAATAGATCATTCTTAGCGTGAGCGCTGCTCTCAACACCTACCCCCCTTTTCCCTTGTTTTATTTTTTTCAGCTTATAGGTAACTTCGTTGCTGGCGCCAACATCAGAGTACCTACAAATTGGTGAGTGCTGATCTCAATTGTTTTAATTTTTCTCGTCCATACGCAAATTCGCAATTTTGATTAAAATTGATTTGTGTTTAGAGCAGATTCTCTATAGCAAAAAGAAAACAAAAAGGAATCGAGTAAACATATGAATGCTTTTTTGTTAGCAAAAAGAAAACAAAAAGGAAACGAGTAAACATATGAATGTTTTTTTGTTTTTTGGCTTGAATTTTAAGCAAAAGATTTGTTTCTCATAATTCTTACTTTCTCTCTTGTTTGCTAATGTTCAAATAAAAGATACGCGAAATTCTTATAGTTTATGAAATTTTGAATCTATTTTTCTATTATAATTATTATTTTTTTTTTTTTTGGAATTTTTTTTAGATAAAAATTCTTTTATGTTCAAATAAATTACAATTTTGTTAGAGATAAGTTTTTTCTTGAATTTAGCTTTATATTTATTTTTTTTGGTTTTTTCTCTTTAATTTGAAATTTATTGAAATAAAATAATTTATTACCAGATTTTTAAAGTCAAATATTTGGTTGTCATTTATGGATTGAAGATATTGCATTTTTATTTAGGTTTTTTTTATTCATCTAGCATGACTTGCGTATTTCTTAGTGTTTGAGTATGGTTCAGGGCATGTAGGAGATATGAATGTGGTACACTATGGCTTACACACTGTATGAGTGGATTTTATTTCTTTTCCCTTACCTTCTTCCTTTCATTATATTTTTTTCCGATAGCTTAAACTTCTACTATACCTATCCTCTATCCTTTATTTTTGGCACGACTTCTTTTGTTTCGATTCATAGTGCGGCTTAAATAGCAAAATCAACCCCCCAAAATCCGGCGAGCATACCGGGCTTGCCACCGTGCCAACTCGCTACAGCGGCCCTGCACTCTGAGCGTGGATCATAGCAATGGCGCCCAACGCATGGCCAAGATGGCTAATGACAACCATAGTTTTTTATTTTTATTTTTCCAATTTTTTTTCCTTTTCTTTAAAATCATCTTTTCTTGATCTTTCCTATCTAAACTTTGTGAGTCGGACGGTAGCGTTACGAGTGGAGATACATCTTTGGTTAATTTGTGGCCGTGTTTTTGTGTTGGTGGGGTGGGGCGTTTAGTGCTTTTAATTGTGGTACCAAAAAAAAAAAAAAAAAAAAAAAAAAGCAACGATTTTTAAGATGTTTTTTTTGTGACCATAATAAAACAAAACGCATGTATGTTGTTCTTAATTTTTGAAAGATGTTGTAAGCGTAAGCTGCCAGATTTTGGAGTTGTATTCAGGATACTATCTACTGAGAGGCTAAGCGTAGCAACATTTTTTTGTCGGGGTAAATTTTAACTTTTTTGCTATTTTTATTTTTAGGTGGCCAGGTGCGGCAACCAGGTTTGCTTTGTTTAGGCATTAAATTCTGTAGTGCTTCGCTACGCCACTTCCAATTGTTTTTCTTTGACCATTTTATGTTAGGACTGTTGTGATGTTTGGACAGACGGACAAACGGCCACATGGGCAACACAGTCTTTCCATGGGTCGACACCAATACGCACCAACCGATTTTCATTTGAATTTTTTTACATTTATTTTTCATTTAAATTTTTTTTGGTAGAATATACCTATTATTTTTTTTTTCTTTGATTTTTTTTATTTTTTTATATATTTTTTTTTTTTTTTTTTTAAATTTATTTATTTATTTTTTTTTTATTTTTGAATTTAAAATTGTTGTTGTTGCACAATCTTAATCTTTCTTTTGTCTCGATCTCTACACAAAATATTTATTTTCGGTTGAAAAATTTGCAAAAGCATCAGTTGGTCTGAGGGTGATTGCGAATATAGTGTGAGAGTGAAAGGGTGAAAGGAATCTGGTAGTGGAAAGCCAGTGGATACAGCGGAAGATTTTCGTCGACTGACCCGTAGTGCAGCCAGAGAATTACTGGCAAGAGTGGGGGCAGCCGCAGTAGAGCTCCCTGATACAGGTGTACCGCTTCCATCGTCCGTTGAATCGCCTCCGGCCGTTGAGAACAGCCCTCGTAATATAACCGGTGGGAGTTTTTATATAAAGCTTGACGCTCTTTGTGAGACGGTGTGGGATATGTCGGAAGGCGAGGCAGCCGGTGGGGCAGAAGGTGGCTCATCTCCAGGTGGGGCGAGTGCGGCAGCGCAATCCGAGAAGATGGATAGGCTGTTTGACATGATGCTTAACTGCATGGATGAGATGCGGGAGATGAAAAAGGAGGTAAAGGAGTTGAAGGATAGGTCGATGAAATCCGGTGATACTTTGTCACCACCTGCGGGTACGTCAACGCCAAACAGAGAAGCCAATGGAACCGGAAAGGGGGCAGCGCAGGCAGGCGGAAGTAACACCGGAGAAGTCCCGAGAGAAGGCGCACCTGCGAAAAATTGCGAAGGCGAAGATGGGTATAGTCCAAAAGACAGTTTGTTTTTCAACAGTCGGATAGGATTGGATGTAAGGAAATGGGGTGTGAAGTTTGACGGTTCTGGCAAGGACTTGTCGGTAGAGAGTTTTTTGTTTCGTGTGGAAAGGATGCGAGAAAGATATGGAACGTCGAGGCATCAGCTATTCACGGATTTTCATGGCCTATTGGGTGGTAATGCACTGAAGTGGTACTGGCAGGTAGTGGAGGACCATGACGATGATGTCAGCTATGGCTATGAAGATTTTATGAAAGATTTGGTTGGTCATTTTAGGTCGTCTGAGGCTGACCACGAGATAATGCGAGAAATGATAGATAGAAAGCCAATGCCAAATGAACATTTCGACGATTTTTACGCTGATGTGCACGACTTATCGTTCAGGTTGGGCAAGAGACTCGACGAACAAAAACTGGTGGATATAGTACGCGGCAATTTAAAAAGCAGCTTGTCGGTATTGTTATTTAAATTAGAAATAACCAAGTTAGCGGATTTGAAAGAAACCTGTAAAAAGGCTGAGAAATTATTGAAGGACAATAAAGCGAAGTCGAAGCACGTAAACGAGTTGGAAGTTTGGAAAAACGAGGAGGCCAATGATTTTGCGGCAAATCAGGGGGATGTGGAGGCAATAGAGCCCGGTGGCGCTAGAAATGGATATCGTCAAAATAATTTTCAAGGTGGTGGAGGTAACAGGACACCACATTTTTCTAATGCTGTCGGCCATAAGCCCAGTAATTTTACAGGCCCTCCACGGGCAAGCTCTAATGCGCCTCCAATTTCAAATTCGTGTAGCCAGGGTTTTTGTCCAACACAGTTCCATGTAATGTTGTGTTTTACGTGTGGTATGCCGGGAGATTTTTTTAGGGAAAATTCCTCTCAAATTAGTCCAGAGAAAATATCTAAGTCTCTGTTTCATGATTTAAAATGTTTTATGTGTAACAGTGACGTGTCATTTTGTGTGCTGTCACCGGAAGTGTTAAACCGGAAACTGGCCGAGATTTCCGGGAGCTCGTGCCAGAAACAGGATCCGGGGAATTAGGGCAAATAAGAATTTTAAAAAGAACTGAAAAGGAAAATGAAGAACTGGCAGCAAGAAAAAGCAAAAAATCTATAAGGAAAAGTCTACACCAACGAAAGTTAGAGTATGAAGAAGCCAGAAAACGAATTTTCGTAGACGAAACCGAGATAAAAAATAGGAAATTTATAAAAATAGGAAAGTTGCGGGAGAAAAGAAAATTTATGAAGAGAATGTTAAATAAAATTGTGTCCACTATTGTGACCCTTAAAGGTGACAATGGATTCTTTGCTAGAACTAAAATTGGTGGTGAAGAAGTGTTAGCGTTGCTGGATTCAGATGCAAGTGCAAACTGCCTTGGAAAAGATGCAATGGAATTCTTGAAAGAAAAAGAAAAATTGATAGTACCACTTCGTGGCCACAATATACGTACCGCCAATGGTGGCGAAACACCAGTCATTGGGGCAATTTCACTGCCGGTTTTATGGGATGGTGCTACAAAAGTGATGGAGTTTTTAATTGTTCCTGCTCTCCAACAGCAGGTCTATTTTGGAATACATTTTTGGCGCGTATTTGGTATGAATGTAGTTAGCAAGGGGAAGGTGGAAGTGTGTGATTCGGACCAACATTTTAGTGAAGTGGCTGAATTTACTCCAGCACATGAACACCTGATCTTTGATACGAATCAGCATGTATTGTCAAGTGCTGACAATTTACGGTTAGAAAGGGTGAAAGCATGTTTTCCTTCGTTTGCTAAACATGGTCTGGGGCGAACGAATGTTGAGGAGCACGTGATTGAGGTTGTAGACGAAAATTTGCCTGTAAAACAGAGGCATTATCGGATTTCTGTATGGCCATACAGAAGTTAGTGTTTGCTGAGCTAGATCGCATGATCAGCATAGGGGTTATTGAAGTTAGCAATAGTAGCTGGAGTTCACCAGTTTCGCTTGTCAGGAAGGAAACGAAAAACAGATTGTGTCTTGATGCGCGGAAAGTCAACGAAAGGACTATTAAGGATGCGTATCCTTTACACCATATTGATGGGCTACTTAGTAGACTGCAGGACACGTGCTTTATTTCTGCCATTGACCTAAAAGATGCATCTTGGCAGATTCCCTTAGAAAAGAAGTCCAGAGAAAAGACAGCCTTCACAGTCCCTGGGCGGCCGTTGTACCAATTTACGGTTATGCCGTTTGGTTTGTGCAACGCTGCCCAGAGAATGTGTCGGCTGATGGATAAGGTAATACCTGCTGAAATGCGCGAACATGTTTCTGTTTATTTAGATGATTTGTTAGTGTGCTCTGCTAGTTTTGACGATCATTTGGAGTTACTGGAAAAAGTTGGAAAATGTTTGAGTGGTGCCAATTTAACAATTAATGTTGAAAAAAGTAAATTTTGTTATCGGGAAGTGCGATATCTTGGTTACGTGGTAGGTGACGGCTGTATTCGCACAGATTTGAAGAAAGTATCTGCGATAGATGAGTTTCCGGAATCGAAAACTCCAAAGCAGCTCAGGCGGTTCCTAGGCATGTCAGGGTGGTACCGGCGTTTTGTGAAGAACTACGCGGCAATGGCTGCACCACTACACGACTGTCTGACTAAAGAAAAGTTAAGAAAATTTGAACTGACGGACTCTGCGCGGCTGGTCTTAGATAAACTAAAGCTCAGCTTAGTCTCAGCACCAGTGCTGATCAACGCCGACTTTAATAGACACTTTTATGTACAATGTGACGCTTCGACTGTGGGTGTAGGGGGGTGCTCTCCAAATGGATGACGAGGGGAATGAGCGTCCGATTGCTTACATGTCAGCGAAGCTAAATAAAGCTCAGAAAAATTATAGTGTAACTGAGTTAGAATGTTACGCGGCTATATTAAGCGTTAAAAGATTTCGTCCTTATGTTGAGGGGTTACCTTTCACCATAATTACGGATCACGCGAGCTTGAAGTGGCTCATGGGCCAGAAGGACTTATCTGGAAGATTAGCCAGATGGAGTTTAAAACTTCAAGCGTACAATTTCAAATGTAGTACCGGACACTCTCTCTCGCATCCATATGGAAGAGATTGGATCGTCGGACAGAGTACTGGACGTTGACCTCAGCTCCTCATATTTTTCTTCGGAAGAATATGAGGCGCTTTTGGACACGGTGACTGTACGAAAGGATGAACTACCAGACCTTTGTTTATCGGACGGATTTGTGTACAAACGAACTCTTTTCAGGACAGGGGACTGGTTACAAGAGGACCGCGCCTGGAAGCTGTGGGTGGCGTCTGAGCTGCGAGAAGAATTGGTGGTGGCAGCTCACTATTCTCCCTCAGCAGGACATGGCGGAATGCACAAAACATTAGCGAAATTACGCGGAAATTATTATTGGCCTGGCATGGTTGCGGACGTGCAGGCTTTAGTGAAAGATTGTGACGTGTGCAAAGGCACCAAAAATAAAAATTTAGTTCGGCGACCACCAATGGGGGCGCAACAAATAACAGAAAGACCAATTCAACGATTGAATATTGATTTCATGGGTCCCTATCCACGAACCAAAGATGGGAACACTTTTATATTTATATGTTTAGACCACTTTTCTAAATTTGTTTGGCTTAAGCCAATGCGAACTGCAACTACTGCAAATGTTGTAAAATTTTTAGAACGAGAGGTTTTCCATGTGTTTGGTGTTCCAGAATTTTTACATTCGGACAACGGAAATCAATTTGTTTCAGGAATGTTCAATGCCTTTTTAGAAAAATACGGGGTTCGCCACAATAAAACAGCTTTTTACTCGCCACAAGCAAATGCTTCTGAGCGAGTAAATAGGTCAGTACTTCAAATGATTAGAGCGTATGTTGGGGAAAATCAGAAAAATTGGGATTTGCACTTGAGTGATGCGGCATTTTCCTTACGAAGTGTGGTTCATAGTTCGATCGATGTCGAACCCTATTACGCGTTATTTGGCACCAATATGATGCAACATGGCAAATCATATGAGATCGCACGCAGATTAGGTGCTGTAAAAGATACAGATTTTGTGGTATTGAATGTTTCTGATAAGCAAAAACTGCTCCGCGAGAAAATATATAACGAATTGAAAATTGCTCATGAGAAAGGGGAATAGGTGTACAATACTAGGAGTAAGAATGTTAGCTTTAAGATTGGTCAAGTTGTATATAGAAAAAATTTCAAGCAGAGCAACAAGGCAGAGAATTATAATGCTAAGTTGGCTCCAATGCACATCCAGTGCATTGCGCTAAAACATGTAGGGAATTCTTTGTACGAATTAGGCAATATGGTCGGTAAAAAGCTAGGTGTATACCACGCGATGGTTGGCTAACGTTTGATTTTACTAACTCGTTCCATGTGGCAGGCCACATCGAGCCTGTGATTAACCAAAGTTGAAGTGCTGTTAAGCAGACATGCGTTGACTACTGGATTGAGAGGATTTATGATGTATGAGTGTGAGAATGGAGAGTGAGAGAGAATATATAGTTTGATCGTGTGAAATTAATATATTTCGAAATTGATATGTTGAATGTTGGCTCGAACCAACTGATGCTTTTGGAAAACAAGATAAATTTAGGAATTTTTTTTGATGAGCTTTTCATGGGTAGGAGGTTTCCTTTTAGATTTTCTTGCATTATGGAAATCATTCGAAAGTGACTGCCAACTCAAACGTTTCATTCGTGTGTAAAGTCGTCAATTTTAATTTCTGTTTAAATTACAATTTTTATACCCCCACACACCCAGAGAAAAAATCGTGTTAAATTAACCAATTTTTAACCAATTTTGTGGATAATATATTTCAAACCGATCTTTCAGGTTGTTTTAACAAGATGCTATTGTTAAAAATGACACTCTCCTATATGTGTACGTGTACATGTGAAGAGGTTTGTTATTAAACTGGGAAAACTGGTAAATATGCGTTCATTCAAGTCATTGCCGGTAGCCCAGGGGTTAGGCAGTCGGCCTCATAAACGGAAGTACGGGGATCAAATCCCCGTCCCGGAAAAAGTTTTTTTTATTTAATTTTTTTTTATAAAATTGTAAACCACAGTTCTTCCAAGTAACTTATTTACCATTCTTTAACTTCTTTCCAAATTAACGTTACCATTTCAAATAGATACCTTTTCACACTGAACTGGATTTGAACGCCGGACCTTCGCATCTTGAGTTCATCACTTTACCCTCTGTGCTACTGCGCTTCATAAATTCATGTCGTCCAAAGACCGATCTGAATTTGAAATCTAAAAATTTCTATTTAAAAAAACTTTTTTCAACTCAGACGAGATTTGAACACGGGACCTAATGTTTATAAGTTCCGCATCTACACGCTGTGCCACTGAGCTTCTTTCGTTCCGGTCGACAAAAACAAATTTGTTTTGAAATTCAAAAATTTCTTCTGTTTATTTTCAAATTTTCCATTTGACAGAATGGTCGAATATATTTTTATTTTCGAAAAAACAATTTCTCATTTGTGTAAATGTGTGCGTTTTGCTTCGATTTTTGTCAATGTAGTTGTAGTTTTTTGGAATTGTTTTTGCTTTGCGTACAAATGTTTTTCATGTTAATATAACATGAATCGTGTTAATTAAAATACATGAAGATTTCTCTGGGTGCACTCACTGTGGCAGGGTATACTCACTTTGTCACAACGTTTGTAACTCCCATAAGGAGGCGTGTCCGGTATGGAAAAGTATATATATTCTTGATCAGCATCACCGCCGGAGTCAATTTAGCGATGTCCGTCTGTCTGTCAGTCTGTCCGTCCGCACGATAGCGGTCGCAGTTTTGGAGATATCGACTTGAAACTTTGGGTACATGTTTTTCTCATGAATACTGAGATCAAGTTCGTGAATCAGCCAAATCGGATGAAAACTGGGCGTGGCTCCCATACACCGAAAAAAAAGGTTAACATTTTTCAAGTCCTTTTTAAGGTTGTATTCGATTGGAAATGTTTAGAAACGTATTTTTGACATGGTCCGAGGTTCCGAAACCACATATATAAGGATCCAAATTGGGGTCTTGAGACCAATTTTTTTTTTTTTGTGGATTTGATTGGAAATGTTTAGAAATGGATTTTGGACATGGTCCGGGCTCCAAAACCACCTATAATTGGCTCAAAATAGGGTCTTGAGACCACATTTTTTTATGTTCGAGTTACTTCTTCCTACTGTGTGGGGGTATTTCAGCTTCGGTATAGCCGAAGATAGTCCACTTTCTAGTTTTAATTAATTTTTGGAATTTTATTCGGAAGTGTAAGTGGTAATTTGTTGTGTTAAATTCAAAATAATTAAATTATTGTCCCAGAGTAAAGAAAAAAAAGGAGGACAAACTATTAGAATAAAAAAAAAAAATTGTTTAAATGTTTAAAGTTACATGTTACATGCAAAAAAAAAAAAAGTATTTAAAGAAGAAAAAAGGGGATAAGGAAATATTTTGATTTTAAAGCTTTTTTTTTGGCCGTTAAAATAATTTAACTTGTCCGCGAATACGCGCAAACGAATTTTGGTGGCAATCGGATTAATCCAAATTTTTAACCCATCGTTGCAGAAATTTTGTTGAGGTAATTGTTTGTTTTCTGCGCTTTTAGATTTTTCCTTGTGATTAGATAAAGATAGAAATAGGAGTGTTTTTTTTTTAAACGAAACTTTTTGTTTCATTTTCATAGGTCCATCATTAAGGTGGCGAAGGGCCTCAACTCCTCCCTTTTTGGATAGCGCAAACCAAAAATTCCTTTGGCTCTTTGGCTGGCGGCTAAAAGCTGCGCTGTCGCTAAATAAAATCGCTGCAAGCAGCGCTACGCTTATTTCTATGATCAGCTGTAAAAATTGATACCGATAGGATCCAACCAAAGAGGTTATTCACCCTAACAAAAGGAAGAACAGAGTAGCAGACGAAGAAAGGAGAAAACATCGCATGAGCGAAGTCTAGCCGAAGTCCACAAAACTCTCAAGCTATGCCACACCTCCAAATGTACACGCGCTCTTTGCAAAAATTATCGTGAATTTGATTAGGTATAGGGAGAAATATTAACAAGTAGAACTAACTGCCCGTGGGGAAAAATAGCTTAAGTCAATTTTATTGAATTTAATTACTGAATATTTATTTAGCGTTCTTCATGAATTTCAAAGTTCATACTAATTGAAAATTTTTAGTTTTAATTTTTTTATACATAAACTTTATACTTTTTTTCCATTTATTTATTCTTTTTAGTTATAAATATTTTTATTTTTATTTAAGCTCTAATTTGTATATGTAAGAGAAATAGTTGGGCAAATGCAAGTGCATATGAATTTGAGTTGCTTAGAATAGCTAACCATAAAGAAAGACAGGAATTGGGAGAGAAACGAAAGCAATAGATCATTCTTAGCGTGAGCGCTGCTCTCAACACCTACCCCCCTTTTCCCTTGTTTTATTTTTTTCAGCTTATAGGTAACTTCGTTGCTGGCGCCAACATCAGAGTACCTACAAATTGGTGAGTGGTGATCTCAATTGTTTTAATTTTTCTCGTCCATACGCAAATTCGCAATTTTGCTTAAAAATTGATTTGTGTTTAGAGCAGATTCTCTATAGCAAAAAGAAAACAAAAAGGAAACGAGTAAACATATGAATGCTTTTTTGTTAGCAAAAAGAAAACAAAAAGGAAACGAGTAAACATATGAATGTTTTTTTGTTTTTTGGCTTGAATTTTAAGCAAAAGATTTGTTTCTCATAATTCTTACTTTCTCTCTTGTTTGCTAATGTTCAAATAAAAGATACGCGAAATTCTTATAGTCACATATATAGTTTATGAAATTTTGAATCTATTTAGTTTTTTTATTATAATTATTATTTTTTTTTTTTTTGGAATTTTTTTTAGATAAAAATTCTTTTATGTTCAAATAAATTACAATTTTGTTAGAGTTAAGTTTTTTCTTGAATTTAGCTTTATATTTATTTTTTTTGGTTTTTTCTCTTTAATTTGAAATTTATTGAAATAAAATAATTTATTACCAGATTTTTAAAGTCAAATATTTGGTTGTCATTTATGGATTGAAGATATTGCATTTTTATTTAGGTTTTTTTTATTCATCTAGCATGATTTGCGTATTTCTTAGTGTTTGAGTATGGTTCAGGGCATGTAGGAGATATGAATGTGGTACACTATGGCTTACACACTGTATGAGTGGATTTTATTTCTTTTCCCATACCTTCTTCCTTTCATTATATTTTTTTCCTATAGCTTAAACTTCTACTATACCTATCCTCTATCCTTTATTTTTGGCACGACTTCTTTTGTTTCGATTCATAGTGCGGCTTAAATAGCAAAATCAACCCCCCAAAATCCGGCGAGCATACCGGGCTTGCCACCGTGCCAACTCGCTACAGCGGCCCTGCACTCTGAGCGTGGATCATAACAATGGCGCCCAACGCATGGCCAAGAGTGCTAATGACAACCATAGTTTTTTATTTTTCCAATTTTTTTTCCTTTTCTTTAAAATCATCTTTTCTTGATCTTTCCTATTTAAACTTTGTGTGTCGGGCGGTAGTTTTTTCTTTTTCATATCAGCAACGAATGCTGCCAGCGTTACGAGTGGAGATACATCTTTGGTTAATTTGTGGCAGTGTTTTTGTGTTGGTAGGGTGGGGCGTTTAGTGTTTTTAAAAAAAGGGACGATTTTTAAGATGTTTTTTTTGTGACCATAATAAAACAAAACGCATGTATGTTGTTCTTAATTTTTGAAGGATGTTGTAAGCGTAAGCTGCCAGATTTTGGAGTTGTATTCAGGATACTATCTACTGAGAGGCTAAGCGTAGCAACATTTTTTTGTCGGGGTAAATTTTAACTTTTTAGCTATTTTTATTTTTAGGTGGCCAGGTGCGGCAACCAGGTTTGCTTTGTTTAGGCATTAAATTCTGTAGTGCTTCGCTACGCCACTTCCAATTGTTTTTCTTTGACCATTTTATGTTAGGACTGTTGTGATGTTTGGACAGACGGACAAACGGCCACATGAGCAACACAGTCTTTCCATGGGTCGGCACCAATACGCACCAACCGATTTTCATTTGAATTTTTTTACATTTATTTTTCATTTAAATTTTTTTTGATTTTTTTTTATATTTTTTGTTGTTGCACAATCTTAATCTTTCTTTTGTCTCGATCTCTACACAAAATATTTATTTTTCGGTTGAAAAATTTGAAAAAGCATCAGTTGGTCTGAGGGTGATTGCGAATATAGTGTGAGAGTGAAAGGGTGAAAGGAATCTGGTAGTGGAAAGCCAGTGGATACAGCGGAAGGTTTTCGTCGACTGACCCGTAGTGCAGCCAGAGAGTTACTGGCAAGAGTGGGGGCAGCCGCAGTAGAGCTCCCTGATACAGGTGTACCGCTTACATCGTCCGTTGAATCGCCTCCGGCCGTTGAGAACAGCCCTCGTAATATAACCGGTGGGAGTTTTTATATAAAGCTTGACGCTCTTTGTGAGACGGTGTGGGATATGTCGGAAGGCGAGGCAGCCGGTGGGGCAGAAGGTGGCACATCTCCAGGTGGGGCGAGTGCGGCAGCGCAATCCGAGAAGATGGATAGGCTGTTTGACATGATGCTTAACTGCATGGATGAGATGCGGGAGATGAAAAAGGAGGTAAAGGAGTTGAAGGATAGGTCGATGAAATCCGGTGATACTTTGTCACCACCTGCGGGTACGTCAACGCCAAACAGAGAAGCCACTGGAACCGGAAAGGGGGCAGCGCAGGCAGGCGGAAGTAACACCGGAGAAGTCCCAAGAGAAGGCGCACCTGCGAAAAATTGCGAAGGCGAAGATGGGTCTAGTCCAAAAGACAGTTTGTTTTTCAACAGTCGGATAGGATTGGATGTAAGGAAATGGGGTGTGAAGTTTGACGGTTCTGGCAAGGACTTGTCGGTAGAGAGTTTTTTGTTTCGTGTGGAAAGGATGCGAGAAAGATATGGAACGTCGAGGCATCAGCTATTCACGGATTTTCATGGCCTATTGGGTGGTAATGCACTGAAGTGGTACTGGCAGGTAGTGGAGGACCATGACGATGATGTCAGCTATGGCTATGAAGATTTTATGAAAGATTTGGTTGGTCATTTTAGGTCGTCTGAGGCTGACCACGAGATAATGCGAGAAATGATAGATAGAAAGCAAATGCCAAATGAACATTTCGACGATTTTTACGCTGATGTGCACGACTTATCGTTCAGGTTGGACAAGAGACTCGACGAACAAAAACTGGTGGTACGCGGCAATTTAAAAAGCAGCTTGTCGGTATTGTTATTTAAATTAGAAATAACCAAGTTAGCGGATTTGAAAGAAACATGTAAAAAGGCTGAGAAATTATTGAAGGACAATAAAGCGAAGTCGAAGCACGTAAACGAGTTGGAAGTTTGGAAAAACGAGGAGGCCAATGATTTTGCGGCAAATCAGGGGGATGTGGAGGCAATAGAGCCCGGTGGCGCTAGAAATGGATATCGTCAAAATAATTTTCAAGGTGGTGGAGGTAACAGGACACCACATTTTTCTAATGCTGTCGGCCATAAGCCCAGTAATTTTACAGGCCCTCCACGGGCAAGCTCTAATGCGCCTCCAATTTCAAATTCGTGTAGCCAGGGTTTTTGTCCAACACAGTTCCATGTAATGTTGTGTTTTACGTGTGGTATGCCGGGAGATTTTTTTAGGGAAAATTCCTCGCAAATTAGTCCAGAGAAAATATCTAAGTCTCTGTTTCATGATTTAAAATGTTTTATGTGTAACAGTGACGTGTCATTTTGTGTGCTGTCACCGGAAGTGTTAAACCGAAAACTGGCCGAGATTTCCGGGAGCTCGTGCCAGAAACAGGATCCGGGGAATTAGGGCAAATAAGAATTTTAAAAAGAACTGAAAAGGAAATGGAAGAACTGGCAGCAAGAAAAAGCAAAAAATTTATAAGGAAAAGTCTACACCAACGAAAGTTAGAGTATGAAGAAGCCAGAAAACGAATTTTTGTGGACGAATCCGAGATAAAAAATAGGAAATTTATAAAAATAGGAAAGTTGCGGGAGAAAAGAAAATTTATGAAGAGAATGTTAAATAAAATTGTGTCCACTATTGTGACCCTTAAAGGTGACAATCGATTCTTTGCTAGAACTAAAATTGGTGGTGAAGAAGTGTTAGCGTTGCTGGATTCAGGTGCAAGTGCAAACTGCCTTGGAAAAGATGCAATGGAATTCTTGAAAGAAAAAGAAAAATTGATAGTACCACTTCGTGGCCACAATATACGTACCGCCAATGGTGGCGAAACACCAGTCATTGGGGCAATTTCACTGCCGGTTTTATGGGATGGTGCTACAAAAGTGATGGAGTTTTTAATTGTTCCTGCTCTCCAACAGCAGGTCTATTTTGGAATAGATTTTTGGCGCGTATTTGGTATGAATGTAGTTAGCAAGGGGAAGGTGGAAGTGTGTGATTCGGACCAACATTTTAGTGAAGTGGCTGAATTTACTCCAGCACATGAACACCTGATCTTTGATACGAATCAGCATGTATTGTCAAGTGCTGACAATTTACGGTTAGAAAGGGTGAAAGCATGTTTTCCTTCGTTTGCTAAACATGGTCTGGGGCGAACGAATGTTGAGGAGCACGTGATTGAGGTTGTAGACGAAAATTTGCCTGTAAAACAGAGGCATTATCCGATTTCGCCGGCCATACAGAAGTTAGTGTTTGCTGAGCTAGATCGCATGATCAGCATAGGGGTTATTGAAGTTAGCAATAGTAGCTGGAGTTCACCAGTTTCGCTTGTCAGGAAGGAAACGAAAAACAGATTGTGTCTTGATGCGCGGAAAGTCAACGAAAGGACTATTAAGGATGCGTATCCTTTACACCATATTGATGGGCTACTTAGTAGACTGCAGGACACGTGCTTTATTTCTGCCATTGACCTAAAAGATGCATTTTGGCAGATTCCCTTAGAAAAGAAGTCCAGAGAAAAGACAGCCTTCACAGTCCCTGGGCGGCCGTTGTACCAATTTACGGTTATGCCGTTTGGTTTGTGCAACGCTGCCCAGAGAATGTGTCGGCTGATGGATAAGGTAATACCTGCTGAAATGCGCGAACATGTTTCTGTTTATTTAGATGATTTGTTAGTGTGCTCTGCTAGTTTTGACGATCATTTGGAGTTACTGGAAAAAGTTGGAAAATGTTTGAGTGGTGCCAATTTAACAATTAATGTTGAAAAAAGTAAATTTTGTTATCGGGAAGTGCGATATCTTGGTTACGTGGTAGGTGACGGCTGTATTCGCACAGATTTGAAGAAAGTATCTGCGATAGATGAGTTTCCGGAATCGAAAACTCCAAAGCAGCTCAGGCGGTTCCTAGGCATGTCAGGGTGGTACCGGCGTTTTGTGAAGAACTACGCGGCAATGGCTGCACCACTACACGACTGTCTGACTAAAGAAAAGTTAAGAAAATTTGAACTGACGGACTCTGCGCGGCTGGTCTTAGATAAACTAAAGCTCAGCTTAGTCTCAGCACCAGTGCTGATCAACGCCGACTTTAATAGACACTTTTATGTACAATGTGACGCTTCGACTGTGGGTGTAGGGGGGTGCTCTCCAAATGGATGACGAGGGGAATGAGCGTCCGATTGCTTACATGTCAGCGAAGCTAAATAAAGCTCAGAAAAATTATAGTGTAACTGAGTTAGAATGTTACGCGGCTATATTAAGCGTTAAAAGATTTCGTCCTTATGTTGAGGGGTTACCTTTCACCATAATTACGGATCACGCGAGCTTGAAGTGGCTCATGGGCCAGAAGGACTTATCTGGAAGATTAGCCAGATGGAGTTTAAAACTTCAAGCGTACAATTTCAAATGTAGTACCGGACACTCTCTCTCGCATCCATATGGAAGAGATTGGATCGTCGGACAGAGTACTGGACGTTGACCTCAGCTCCTCATATTTTTCTTCGGAAGAATATGAGGCGCTTAAGGACACGGTGACTGTACGAAAGGACGAACTACCAGACCTTTGTTTATCGGACGGATTTGTGTACAAACGAACTCTTTTCAGGACAGGGGACTGGTTACAAGAGGACCGCGCCTGGAAGCTGTGGGTGGCGTCTGAGCTGCGAGAAGAATTGGTGGTGGCAGCTCACTATTCTCCCTCAGCAGGACATGGCGGAATGCACAAAACATTAGCGAAATTACGCGGAAATTATTATTGGCCTGGCATGGTTGCGGACGTGCAGGCTTTAGTGAAAGATTGTGACGTGTGCAGAGACACCAAAAATAAAAATTCAGTTCGGCGACCACCAATGGGGGCGCAACAAATAACAGAAAGACCAATCCAACGATTGTATATTGATTTCATGGGTCCCTATCCACGAACCAAAGATGGGAACACTTTTATATTTATATGTTTAGACCACTTTTCTAAATTTGTTTGGCTTAAGCCAATGCGAACTGCAACTACTGCAAATGTTGTAAAATTTTTAGAACGAGAGGTTTTCTATGTGTTTGGTGTTCCAGAATTTTTACATTCGGACAACGGAAAGCAATTTGTTTGAGGAATGTTCAATGCCTTTTTAAAAAAATACGGGGTTCGCCACAATAAAACAGCTTTTTACTCGCCACAAGCAAATGCTTCTGAGCGAGTAAATAGGTCAGTACTTCAAATGATTAGAGCGTATGTTGGGGAAAATCAGAAAAATTGGGATTTGCACGTGAGTGATGCGGCATTTTCCTTACGAAGTGTGGTTCATAGTTCGATCGATGTCGAACCCTATTACGCGTTATTTGGCACCAATATGATGCAACATGGCAAATCATATGAGATCGCACGCAGATTAGGTGCTGTAAAAGATACAGATTTGGTGATATTGAATGTTTCTGATAAGCAAAAACTGCTCCGCGAGAAAATATATAACGAATTGAAAATTGCTCATGAGAAAGGGGAAAAGGTGTACAATACTAGGAGTAAGAATGTTAGCTTTAAGATTGGTCAAATTGTAGATAGAAAAAATTTCAAGCAGAGCAACAAGGCAGAGAATTATAATGCTAAGTTGGCTCCAATGCACATCCAGTGCATTGCGCTAAAACATGTAGGGAATTCTTTGTACGAATTAGGCAATATGGTCGGTAAAAAGCTAGGTGTATACCACGCCAAAGATATTTTTGTAGCGTAAAGCAGTTTATGTGCAATATTTTTAATTAGTTTTTTTGTTGATTATTATTGTCAGTGTTTTTTTTTTATTTTTTTTTTTGTTCTAGTAGTCTTGTGTTTTTTTTTTTTTTTTGTATTACTTGACATTAGTTTCTAACATTTCCTTAATTTCATGTTTGTTTTACCGTTCTGACAATTTGTATTGATTTTAATTTTTTTCCGATGATATAATTTTAATTTTTGACTATTTGCAATTTTTTTTTCGTTAACTAGGTTTAGGATTTTGATTATATTTATTGATTATTTGAATTTTTATTTATACAATTTGTTATTTAGTTCTAGGGTCAAGTGATATTAGGATTAGATATTTATGTGCAATATTAGGTAGGTTAAATACAGAATATTGTTGCCCGGTAGCTCAAGTCCGAGAGCATGAGGCGTGGGTCGAAGCCACACGTTGCGATGGTATGCTAACGTTTGATTTTACGAACTCGTTCCATGTGGCAGGCCTCATCGAGCCTGTGATTAACCAAAGTTGAAGTGCTGTTAAGCAGACATGCGTTGGCTACTGGATTGAGAGGATTTATGATGTATGAGTGTGAGAATGGAGAGTGAGAGAGAATATATAGTTTGATCGTGTGAAATTAATATATTTCGAAATTGATATGTTGAATGTTGGCTCGAACCAACTGATGCTTTTGGAAAACAAGATAAATTTAGGATTTTTTTTTGATGAGCTTTTCATGGGTAGGAGGTTTCCTTTTCGATTTTCTTGCATTATGGAAATCATTCGAAAGTGACTGCCAACTCAAACGTTTCATTCGTGTGTAAAGTCGTCAATTTTAATTTCTGTTTAAATTACAATTTTTATACCCCCACACTCACTGT
Organism: Heteromyza rotundicornis; assembly: GCA_951394025.1. Taxonomy (NCBI): domain Eukaryota; kingdom Metazoa; phylum Arthropoda; class Insecta; order Diptera; family Heleomyzidae; genus Heteromyza; species Heteromyza rotundicornis. The sequence continues at coordinate 5,916,159 of OX596013.1, forward strand.
GGCAGGGCATACTCACTTTGTCACAACGTTTGTAACGCCCATAAGGAAGCGTGTCCGGTATGGAAAAGTATATATATTCTTGATCAGCAACTTTGGGTACATGTTTTTCTCATGAATACTGAGATCAAGTTCGTGAATCAGCCAAATCGGATGAAAACTGGGCGTGGCTCCCATACACCGAAAAAAAAGGTTAACATTTTTCAAGTCCTTTTTAAGGTTGTATTCGATTGGAAATGTTTAGAAACGTATTTTTGACATGGTCCGAGGTTCCGAAACCACATATATAAGGATCCAAATTGGGGTCTTGAGACCAATTTTTTTTTTTTGTGGATTTGATTGGAAATGTTCGTTGCAGAAATTTTGTTGAGGTAATTGTTTGTTTTCTGCGCTTTTAGATTTTTCCTTGTGATTAGATAAAGATAGAAATAGGAGTGTTTTTTTTTTAAACCAAACTTTTTGTTTCATTTTCATAGGTCCATCATTAAAGTGGCGAAGGGCCTCAACTCCTCCCTTTTTGGATAGCGCAAACCAAAAATTCCTTTGGCTCTTTGGCTGGCGGCTAAAAGCTGCGCTGTCGCTAAATAAAATCGCTGCGCTGCGCTTATTTCTTTGATCAGCTGTAAAAATTGATACCGATAGGATCCAACCAAAGAGGTTATTCACCCTAACAAAAGGAAGAACAGAGTAGCAGACGAAGAAAGGAGAAAACATCGCATGAGCGAAGTCTAGCCGAAGTCCACAAAACTCTCAAGCTATGCCACACCTCCAAATGTACACGCGCTCTTTGCAAAAATTATCGTGAATTTGATTAGGTATAGGGAGAAATATTAACAAGTAGAACTAACTGCCCGTGGGGAAAAATAGCTTAAGTCAATTTAATTGAATTTAATTACTGAATATTTATTTAGCGTTCTTCATGAATTTCAAAGTTCATACTAATTGAAAATTTTTAGTTTTAATTTTTTTATACATAAACTTTATACTTTTTTTCCATTTATTTATTCTTTTTAGTTATAAATATTTTTATTTTTATTTAAGCTCCAATTTGTATATGTAAGAGAAATAGTTGGGCAAATGCAAGTGCATATGAATTTGAGTTGCTTAGAATAGCTAACCATAAAGAAAGACAGGAATTGGGAGAGAAACGAAAGCAATAGATCATTCTTAGCGTGAGCGCTGCTCTCAACACCTACCCCGCTTTTCCCTTGTTTTATTTTTTTCAGCTTATAGGTAACTTCGTTGCTGGCGCCAACATCAGAGTACCTACAAATTGGTGAGTGGTGATCTCAATTGTTTTAATTTTTCTCGTCCATACGCAAATTCGCAATTTTGATTAAAATTGATTTGTGTTTAGAGCAGATTCTCTATAGCAAAAAGAAAACAAAAAGGAAACGAGTAAACATATAAATGCGTTTTTGTTTTTGGCTTGAATTTTAAGCAAAAGATTTGTTTCTCATAATTCTTACTTTCTCTCTTGTTTGCTAATGTTCAAATAAAAGATACGCGAAATTCTTATAGTCACATATATAGTTTATGAAATTTTTAATCTATTTAGTTTTTTTATTATAATTATTATTTTTTTTTTTTTGGATTTTTTTTAGATAAAAATGTTTTTATTTTTAAATAAATTACAATTTTGTTAGAGTTAAGTTTTTTCTTAAATTTAGCTTTATATTTATTTTTTTTGGTTTTTTCTCTTTAATTTGAAATTTATTGAAATAAAATAATTTATTACCAGATTTTTAAAGTCAAATATTTGGTTGTCATTTATGGATTGAAGATATTGCATTTTTATTTAGGTTTTTTTTATTCATCTAGCATGATTTGCGTATTTCTTAGTGTTTGAGTATGGTTCAGGGCATGTAGGAGATATGAATGTGGTACACTATGGCTTACACACTGTATGAGTGGATTTTATTTCTTTTCCCATACCTTCTTCCTTTCATTATATTTTTTTCCTATAGCTTAAACTTCTACTATACCTATCCTCTATCCTTTATTTTTGGCACGACTTCTTTTGTTTCGATTCATAGTGCGGCTTAAATAGCAAAATCAACCCCCCAAAATCCGGCGAGCATACCGGGCTTGCCACCGTGCCAACTCGCTACAGCGGCCCTGCACTCTCAGCGTGGATCATAACAATGGCGCCCAACGCATGGCCAAGAGTGCTAATGACAACCATAGTTTTTTATTTTTCCAATTTTTTTTCCTTTTCTTTAAAATCATCTTTTCTTGATCTTTCCTATTTAAACTTTGTGTGTCGGGCGGTAGTTTTTTCTTTTTCATATCAGCAACGAATGCTGCCAGCGTTACGAGTGGAGATACATCTTTGGTTAATTTGTGGCAGTGTTTTTGTGTTGGTAGGGTGGGGCGTTTAGTGTTTTTAAAAAAAGGGACGATTTTTAAGATGTTTTTTTTGTGACCATAATAAAACAAAACGCATGTATGTTGTTCTTAATTTTTGAAGGATGTTGTAAGCGTAAGCTGCCAGATTTTGGAGTTGTATTCAGGATACTATCTACTGAGAGGCTAAGCGTAGCAACATTTTTTTGTCGGGGTAAATTTTAACTTTTTAGCTATTTTTATTTTTAGGTGGCCAGGTGCGGCAACCAGGTTTGCTTTGTTTAGGCATTAAATTCTGTAGTGCTTCGCTACGCCACTTCCAATTGTTTTTCTTTGACCATTTTATGTTAGGACTGTTGTGATGTTTGGACAGACGGACAAACGGCCACATGAGCAACACAGTCTTTCCATGGGTCGGCACCAATACGCACCAACCGATTTTCATTTGATTTTTTTTACATTTATTTTTCATTTAAATTTTTTTTTTTTTTTTTTTTTTTTTTTTATATTTTTTGTTGTTGCACAATCTTAATCTTTCTTTTGTCTCGATCTCTACACAAAATATTTATTTTTCGGTTGAAAAATTTGAAAAAGCATCAGTTGGTCTGAGGGTGATTGCGAATATAGTGTGAGAGTGAAAGGGTGAAAGGAATCTGGTAGTGGAAAGCCAGTGGATACAGCGGAAGGTTTTCGTCGACTGACCCGTAGTGCAGCCAGAGAGTTACTGGCAAGAGTGGGGGCAGCCGCAGTAGAGCTCCCTGATACAGGTGTACCGCTTACATCGTCCGTTGAATCGCCTCTGGCCGTTGAGAACAGCCCTCGTAATATAACCGGTGGGAGTTTTTATATAAAGCTTGACGCTCTTTGTGAGACGGTGTGGGATATGTCGGAAGGCGAGGCAGCCGGTGGGGCAGAAGGTGGCACATCTCCAGGTGGGGCGAGTGCGGCAGCGCAATCCGAGAAGATGGATAGGCTGTTTGACATGATGCTTAACTGCATGGATGAGATGCGGGAGATGAAAAAGGAGGTAAAGGAGTTGAAGGATAGGTCGATGAAATCCGGTGATACTTTGTCACCACCTGCGGGTACGTCAACGCCAAACAGAGAAGCCAATGGAACCGGAAAGGGGGCAGCGCAGGCAGGCGGAAGTAACACCGGAGAAGTCCCGAGAGAAGGCGCACCTGCGAAAAATTGCGAAGGCGAAGATGGGTATAGTCCAAAAGACAGTTTGTTTTTCAACAGTCGGATAGGATTGGATGTAAGGAAATGGGGTGTGAAGTTTGACGGTTCTGGCAAGGACTTGTCGGTAGAGAGTTTTTTGTTTCGTGTGGAAAGGATGCGAGAAAGATATGGAACGTCGAGGCATCAGCTATTCACGGATTTTCATGGCCTATTGGGTGGTAATGCACTGAAGTGGTACTGGCAGGTAGTGGAGGACCATGACGATGATGTCAGCTATGGCTATGAAGATTTTATGAAAGATTTGGTTGGTCATTTTAGGTCGTCTGAGGCTGACCACGAGATAATGCGAGAAATGATAGATAGAAAGCAAATGCCAAATGAACATTTCGACGATTTTTACGCTGATGTGCACGACTTATCGTTCAGGTTGGACAAGAGACTCGACGAACAAAAACTGGTGGTACGCGGCAATTTAAAAAGCAGCTTGTCGGTATTGTTATTTAAATTAGAAATAACCAAGTTAGCGGATTTGAAAGAAACATGTAAAAAGGCTGAGAAATTATTGAAGGACAATAAAGCGAAGTCGAAGCACGTAAACGAGTTGGAAGTTTGGAAAAACGAGGAGGCCAATGATTTTGCGGCAAATCAGGGGGATGTGGAGGCAATAGAGCCCGGTGGCGCTAGAAATGGATATCGTCAAAATAATTTTCAAGGTGGTGGAGGTAACAGGACACCACATTTTTCTAATGCTGTCGGCCATAAGCCCAGTAATTTTACAGGCCCTCCACGGGCAAGCTCTAATGCGCCTCCAATTTCAAATTCGTGTAGCCAGGGTTTTTGTCCAACACAGTTCCATGTAATGTTGTGTTTTACGTGTGGTATGCCGGGAGATTTTTTTAGGGAAAATTCCTCGCAAATTAGTCCAGAGAAAATATCTAAGTCTCTGTTTCATGATTTAAAATGTTTTATGTGTAACAGTGACGTGTCATTTTGTGTGCTGTCACCGGAAGTGTTAAACCGAAAACTGGCCGAGATTTCCGGGAGCTCGTGCCAGAAACAGGATCCGGGGAATTAGGGCAAATAAGAATTTTAAAAAGAACTGAAAAGGAAATGGAAGAACTGGCAGCAAGAAAAAGCAAAAAATTTATAAGGAAAAGTCTACACCAACGAAAGTTAGAGTATGAAGAAGCCAGAAAACGAATTTTTGTGGACGAATCCGAGATAAAAAATAGGAAATTTATAAAAATAGGAAAGTTGCGGGAGAAAAGAAAATTTATGAAGAGAATGTTAAATAAAATTGTGTCCACTATTGTGACCCTTAAAGGTGACAATCGATTCTTTGCTAGAACTAAAATTGGTGGTGAAGAAGTGTTAGCGTTGCTGGATTCAGGTGCAAGTGCAAACTGCCTTGGAAAAGATGCAATGGAATTCTTGAAAGAAAAAGAAAAATTGATAGTACCACTTCGTGGCCACAATATACGTACCGCCAATGGTGGCGAAACACCAGTCATTGGGGCAATTTCACTGCCGGTTTTATGGGATGGTGCTACAAAAGTGATGGAGTTTTTAATTGTTCCTGCTCTCCAACAGCAGGTCTATTTTGGAATAGATTTTTGGCGCGTATTTGGTATGAATGTAGTTAGCAAGGGGAAGGTGGAAGTGTGTGATTCGGACCAACATTTTAGTGAAGTGGCTGAATTTACTCCAGCACATGAACACCTGATCTTTGATACGAATCAGCATGTATTGTCAAGTGCTGACAATTTACGGTTAGAAAGGGTGAAAGCATGTTTTCCTTCGTTTGCTAAACATGGTCTGGGGCGAACGAATGTTGAGGAGCACGTGATTGAGGTTGTAGACGAAAATTTGCCTGTAAAACAGAGGCATTATCCGATTTCGCCGGCCATACAGAAGTTAGTGTTTGCTGAGCTAGATCGCATGATCAGCATAGGGGTTATTGAAGTTAGCAATAGTAGCTGGAGTTCACCAGTTTCGCTTGTCAGGAAGGAAACGAAAAACAGATTGTGTCTTGATGCGCGGAAAGTCAACGAAAGGACTATTAAGGATGCGTATCCTTTACACCATATTGATGGGCTACTTAGTAGACTGCAGGACACGTGCTTTATTTCTGCCATTGACCTAAAAGATGCATTTTGGCAGATTCCCTTAGAAAAGAAGTCCAGAGAAAAGACAGCCTTCACAGTCCCTGGGCGGCCGTTGTACCAATTTACGGTTATGCCGTTTGGTTTGTGCAACGCTGCCCAGAGAATGTGTCGGCTGATGGATAAGGTAATACCTGCTGAAATGCGCGAACATGTTTCTGTTTATTTAGATGATTTGTTAGTGTGCTCTGCTAGTTTTGACGATCATTTGGAGTTACTGGAAAAAGTTGGAAAATGTTTGAGTGGTGCCAATTTAACAATTAATGTTGAAAAAAGTAAATTTTGTTATCGGGAAGTGCGATATCTTGGTTACGTGGTAGGTGACGGCTGTATTCGCACAGATTTGAAGAAAGTATCTGCGATAGATGAGTTTCCGGAATCGAAAACTCCAAAGCAGCTCAGGCGGTTCCTAGGCATGTCAGGGTGGTACCGGCGTTTTGTGAAGAACTACGCGGCAATGGCTGCACCACTACACGACTGTCTGACTAAAGAAAAGTTAAGAAAATTTGAACTGACGGACTCTGCGCGGCTGGTCTTAGATAAACTAAAGCTCAGCTTAGTCTCAGCACCAGTGCTGATCAACGCCGACTTTAATAGACACTTTTATGTACAATGTGACGCTTCGACTGTGGGTGTAGGGGGGTGCTCTCCAAATGGATGACGAGGGGAATGAGCGTCCGATTGCTTACATGTCAGCGAAGCTAAATAAAGCTCAGAAAAATTATAGTGTAACTGAGTTAGAATGTTACGCGGCTATATTAAGCGTTAAAAGATTTCGTCCTTATGTTGAGGGGTTACCTTTCACCATAATTACGGATCACGCGAGCTTGAAGTGGCTCATGGGCCAGAAGGACTTATCTGGAAGATTAGCCAGATGGAGTTTAAAACTTCAAGCGTACAATTTCAAATGTAGTACCGGACACTCTCTCTCGCATCCATATGGAAGAGATTGGATCGTCGGACAGAGTACTGGACGTTGACCTCAGCTCCTCATATTTTTCTTCGGAAGAATATGAGGCGCTTAAGGACACGGTGACTGTACGAAAGGACGAACTACCAGACCTTTGTTTATCGGACGGATTTGTGTACAAACGAACTCTTTTCAGGACAGGGGACTGGTTACAAGAGGACCGCGCCTGGAAGCTGTGGGTGGCGTCTGAGCTGCGAGAAGAATTGGTGGTGGCAGCTCACTATTCTCCCTCAGCAGGACATGGCGGAATGCACAAAACATTAGCGAAATTACGCGGAAATTATTATTGGCCTGGCATGGTTGCGGACGTGCAGGCTTTAGTGAAAGATTGTGACGTGTGCAGAGACACCAAAAATAAAAATTCAGTTCGGCGACCACCAATGGGGGCGCAACAAATAACAGAAAGACCAATCCAACGATTGTATATTGATTTCATGGGTCCCTATCCACGAACCAAAGATGGGAACACTTTTATATTTATATGTTTAGACCACTTTTCTAAATTTGTTTGGCTTAAGCCAATGCGAACTGCAACTACTGCAAATGTTGTAAAATTTTTAGAACGAGAGGTTTTCTATGTGTTTGGTGTTCCAGAATTTTTACATTCGGACAACGGAAAGCAATTTGTTTGAGGAATGTTCAATGCCTTTTTAAAAAAATACGGGGTTCGCCACAATAAAACAGCTTTTTACTCGCCACAAGCAAATGCTTCTGAGCGAGTAAATAGGTCAGTACTTCAAATGATTAGAGCGTATGTTGGGGAAAATCAGAAAAATTGGGATTTGCACGTGAGTGATGCGGCATTTTCCTTACGAAGTGTGGTTCATAGTTCGATCGATGTCGAACCCTATTACGCGTTATTTGGCACCAATATGATGCAACATGGCAAATCATATGAGATCGCACGCAGATTAGGTGCTGTAAAAGATACAGATTTGGTGATATTGAATGTTTCTGATAAGCAAAAACTGCTCCGCGAGAAAATATATAACGAATTGAAAATTGCTCATGAGAAAGGGGAAAAGGTGTACAATACTAGGAGTAAGAATGTTAGCTTTAAGATTGGTCAAATTGTAGATAGAAAAAATTTCAAGCAGAGCAACAAGGCAGAGAATTATAATGCTAAGTTGGCTCCAATGCACATCCAGTGCATTGCGCTAAAACATGTAGGGAATTCTTTGTACGAATTAGGCAATATGGTCGGTAAAAAGCTAGGTGTATACCACGCCAAAGATATTTTTGTAGCGTAAAGCAGTTTATGTGCAATATTTTTAATTAGTTTTTTTGTTGATTATTATTGTCAGTGTTTTTTTTTTATTTTTTTTTTTGTTCTAGTAGTCTTGTGTTTTTTTTTTTTTTTTGTATTACTTGACATTAGTTTCTAACATTTCCTTAATTTCATGTTTGTTTTACCGTTCTGACAATTTGTATTGATTTTAATTTTTTTCCGATGATATAATTTTAATTTTTGACTATTTGCAATTTTTTTTTCGTTAACTAGGTTTAGGATTTTGATTATATTTATTGATTATTTGAATTTTTATTTATACAATTTGTTATTTAGTTCTAGGGTCAAGTGATATTAGGATTAGATATTTATGTGCAATATTAGGTAGGTTAAATACAGAATATTGTTGCCCGGTAGCTCAAGTCCGAGAGCATGAGGCGTGGGTCGAAGCCACACGTTGCGATGGTATGCTAACGTTTGATTTTACGAACTCGTTCCATGTGGCAGGCCTCATCGAGCCTGTGATTAACCAAAGTTGAAGTGCTGTTAAGCAGACATGCGTTGGCTACTGGATTGAGAGGATTTATGATGTATGAGTGTGAGAATGGAGAGTGAGAGAGAATATATAGTTTGATCGTGTGAAATTAATATATTTCGAAATTGATATGTTGAATGTTGGCTCGAACCAACTGATGCTTTTGGAAAACAAGATAAATTTAGGATTTTTTTTTGATGAGCTTTTCATGGGAAGGAGGTTTCCTTTTCGATTTTCTTGCATTATGGAAATCATTCGAAAGTGACTGCCAACTCAAACGTTTCATTCGTGTGTAAAGTCGTCAATTTTAATTTCTGTTTAAATTACAATTTTTATACCCCCACACTCACTGTGGCAGGGCATACTCACTTTGTCACAACGTTTGTAACGCCCATAAGGAAGCGTGTCCGGTATGGAAAAGTATATATATTCTTGATCAGCAACTTTGGGTACATGTTTTTCTCATGAATACTGAGATCAAGTTCGTGAATCAGCCAAATCGGATGAAAACTGGGCGTGGCTCCCATACACCGAAAAAAAAGGTTAACATTTTTCAAGTCCTTTTTAAGGTTGTATTCGATTGGAAATGTTTAGAAACGTATTTTTGACATGGTCCGAGGTTCCGAAACCACATATATAAGGATCCAAATTGGGGTCTTGAGACCAATTTTTTTTTTTGTGGATTTGATTGGAAATGTTCGTTGCAGAAATTTTGTTGAGGTAATTGTTTGTTTTCTGCGCTTTTAGATTTTTCCTTGTGATTAGATAAAGATAGAAATAGGAGTGTTTTTTTTTTAAACCAAACTTTTTGTTTCATTTTCATAGGTCCATCATTAAAGTGGCGAAGGGCCTCAACTCCTCCCTTTTTGGATAGCGCAAACCAAAAATTCCTTTGGCTCTTTGGCTGGCGGCTAAAAGCTGCGCTGTCGCTAAATAAAATCGCTGCGCTGCGCTTATTTCTTTGATCAGCTGTAAAAATTGATACCGATAGGATCCAACCAAAGAGGTTATTCACCCTAACAAAAGGAAGAACAGAGTAGCAGACGAAGAAAGGAGAAAACATCGCATGAGCGAAGTCTAGCCGAAGTCCACAAAACTCTCAAGCTATGCCACACCTCCAAATGTACACGCGCTCTTTGCAAAAATTATCGTGAATTTGATTAGGTATAGGGAGAAATATTAACAAGTAGAACTAACTGCCCGTGGGGAAAAATAGCTTAAGTCAATTTAATTGAATTTAATTACTGAATATTTATTTAGCGTTCTTCATGAATTTCAAAGTTCATACTAATTGAAAATTTTTAGTTTTAATTTTTTTATACATAAACTTTATACTTTTTTTCCATTTATTTATTCTTTTTAGTTATAAATATTTTTATTTTTATTTAAGCTCCAATTTGTATATGTAAGAGAAATAGTTGGGCAAATGCAAGTGCATATGAATTTGAGTTGCTTAGAATAGCTAACCATAAAGAAAGACAGGAATTGGGAGAGAAACGAAAGCAATAGATCATTCTTAGCGTGAGCGCTGCTCTCAACACCTACCCCGCTTTTCCCTTGTTTTATTTTTTTCAGCTTATAGGTAACTTCGTTGCTGGCGCCAACATCAGAGTACCTACAAATTGGTGAGTGGTGATCTCAATTGTTTTAATTTTTCTCGTCCATACGCAAATTCGCAATTTTGATTAAAATTGATTTGTGTTTAGAGCAGATTCTCTATAGCAAAAAGAAAACAAAAAGGAAACGAGTAAACATATAAATGCGTTTTTGTTTTTGGCTTGAATTTTAAGCAAAAGATTTGTTTCTCATAATTCTTACTTTCTCTCTTGTTTGCTAATGTTCAAATAAAAGATACGCGAAATTCTTATAGTCACATATATAGTTTATGAAATTTTTAATCTATTTAGTTTTTTTATTATAATTATTATTTTTTTTTTTTTGGATTTTTTTTAGATAAAAATGTTTTTATTTTTAAATAAATTACAATTTTGTTAGAGTTAAGTTTTTTCTTAAATTTAGCTTTATATTTATTTTTTTTGGTTTTTTCTCTTTAATTTGAAATTTATTGAAATAAAATAATTTATTACCAGATTTTTAAAGTCAAATATTTGGTTGTCATTTATGGATTGAAGATATTGCATTTTTATTTAGGTTTTTTTTATTCATCTAGCATGATTTGCGTATTTCTTAGTGTTTGAGTATGGTTCAGGGCATGTAGGAGATATGAATGTGGTACACTATGGCTTACACACTGTATGAGTGGATTTTATTTCTTTTCCCATACCTTCTTCCTTTCATTATATTTTTTTCCTATAGCTTAAACTTCTACTATACCTATCCTCTATCCTTTATTTTTGGCACGACTTCTTTTGTTTCGATTCATAGTGCGGCTTAAATAGCAAAATCAACCCCCCAAAATCCGGCGAGCATACCGGGCTTGCCACCGTGCCAACTCGCTACAGCGGCCCTGCACTCTCAGCGTGGATCATAACAATGGCGCCCAACGCATGGCCAAGAGTGCTAATGACAACCATAGTTTTTTATTTTTCCAATTTTTTTTCCTTTTCTTTAAAATCATCTTTTCTTGATCTTTCCTATTTAAACTTTGTGTGTCGGGCGGTAGTTTTTTCTTTTTCATATCAGCAACGAATGCTGCCAGCGTTACGAGTGGAGATACATCTTTGGTTAATTTGTGGCAGTGTTTTTGTGTTGGTAGGGTGGGGCGTTTAGTGTTTTTAAAAAAAGGGACGATTTTTAAGATGTTTTTTTTGTGACCATAATAAAACAAAACGCATGTATGTTGTTCTTAATTTTTGAAGGATGTTGTAAGCGTAAGCTGCCAGATTTTGGAGTTGTATTCAGGATACTATCTACTGAGAGGCTAAGCGTAGCAACATTTTTTTGTCGGGGTAAATTTTAACTTTTTAGCTATTTTTATTTTTAGGTGGCCAGGTGCGGCAACCAGGTTTGCTTTGTTTAGGCATTAAATTCTGTAGTGCTTCGCTACGCCACTTCCAATTGTTTTTCTTTGACCATTTTATGTTAGGACTGTTGTGATGTTTGGACAGACGGACAAACGGCCACATGAGCAACACAGTCTTTCCATGGGTCGGCACCAATACGCACCAACCGATTTTCATTTGAATTTTTTTACATTTATTTTTCATTTAAATTTTTTTTGATTTTTTTTTATATTTTTTGTTGTTGCACAATCTTAATCTTTCTTTTGTCTCGATCTCTACACAAAATATTTATTTTTCGGTTGAAAAATTTGAAAAAGCATCAGTTGGTCTGAGGGTGATTGCGAATATAGTGTGAGAGTGAAAGGGTGAAAGGAATCTGGTAGTGGAAAGCCAGTGGATACAGCGGAAGGTTTTCGTCGACTGACCCGTAGTGCAGCCAGAGAGTTACTGGCAAGAGTGGGGGCAGCCGCAGTAGAGCTCCCTGATACAGGTGTACCGCTTACATCGTCCGTTGAATCGCCTCCGGCCGTTGAGAACAGCCCTCGTAATATAACCGGTGGGAGTTTTTATATAAAGCTTGACGCTCTTTGTGAGACGGTGTGGGATATGTCGGAAGGCGAGGCAGCCGGTGGGGCAGAAGGTGGCACATCTCCAGGTGGGGCGAGTGCGGCAGCGCAATCCGAGAAGATGGATAGGCTGTTTGACATGATGCTTAACTGCATGGATGAGATGCGGGAGATGAAAAAGGAGGTAAAGGAGTTGAAGGATAGGTCGATGAAATCCGGTGATACTTTGTCACCACCTGCGGGTACGTCAACGCCAAACAGAGAAGCCACTGGAACCGGAAAGGGGGCAGCGCAGGCAGGCGGAAGTAACACCGGAGAAGTCCCAAGAGAAGGCGCACCTGCGAAAAATTGCGAAGGCGAAGATGGGTCTAGTCCAAAAGACAGTTTGTTTTTCAACAGTCGGATAGGATTGGATGTAAGGAAATGGGGTGTGAAGTTTGACGGTTCTGGCAAGGACTTGTCGGTAGAGAGTTTTTTGTTTCGTGTGGAAAGGATGCGAGAAAGATATGGAACGTCGAGGCATCAGCTATTCACGGATTTTCATGGCCTATTGGGTGGTAATGCACTGAAGTGGTACTGGCAGGTAGTGGAGGACCATGACGATGATGTCAGCTATGGCTATGAAGATTTTATGAAAGATTTGGTTGGTCATTTTAGGTCGTCTGAGGCTGACCACGAGATAATGCGAGAAATGATAGATAGAAAGCAAATGCCAAATGAACATTTCGACGATTTTTACGCTGATGTGCACGACTTATCGTTCAGGTTGGACAAGAGACTCGACGAACAAAAACTGGTGGTACGCGGCAATTTAAAAAGCAGCTTGTCGGTATTGTTATTTAAATTAGAAATAACCAAGTTAGCGGATTTGAAAGAAACATGTAAAAAGGCTGAGAAATTATTGAAGGACAATAAAGCGAAGTCGAAGCACGTAAACGAGTTGGAAGTTTGGAAAAACGAGGAGGCCAATGATTTTGCGGCAAATCAGGGGGATGTGGAGGCAATAGAGCCCGGTGGCGCTAGAAATGGATATCGTCAAAATAATTTTCAAGGTGGTGGAGGTAACAGGACACCACATTTTTCTAATGCTGTCGGCCATAAGCCCAGTAATTTTACAGGCCCTCCACGGGCAAGCTCTAATGCGCCTCCAATTTCAAATTCGTGTAGCCAGGGTTTTTGTCCAACACAGTTCCATGTAATGTTGTGTTTTACGTGTGGTATGCCGGGAGATTTTTTTAGGGAAAATTCCTCGCAAATTAGTCCAGAGAAAATATCTAAGTCTCTGTTTCATGATTTAAAATGTTTTATGTGTAACAGTGACGTGTCATTTTGTGTGCTGTCACCGGAAGTGTTAAACCGAAAACTGGCCGAGATTTCCGGGAGCTCGTGCCAGAAACAGGATCCGGGGAATTAGGGCAAATAAGAATTTTAAAAAGAACTGAAAAGGAAATGGAAGAACTGGCAGCAAGAAAAAGCAAAAAATTTATAAGGAAAAGTCTACACCAACGAAAGTTAGAGTATGAAGAAGCCAGAAAACGAATTTTTGTGGACGAATCCGAGATAAAAAATAGGAAATTTATAAAAATAGGAAAGTTGCGGGAGAAAAGAAAATTTATGAAGAGAATGTTAAATAAAATTGTGTCCACTATTGTGACCCTTAAAGGTGACAATCGATTCTTTGCTAGAACTAAAATTGGTGGTGAAGAAGTGTTAGCGTTGCTGGATTCAGGTGCAAGTGCAAACTGCCTTGGAAAAGATGCAATGGAATTCTTGAAAGAAAAAGAAAAATTGATAGTACCACTTCGTGGCCACAATATACGTACCGCCAATGGTGGCGAAACACCAGTCATTGGGGCAATTTCACTGCCGGTTTTATGGGATGGTGCTACAAAAGTGATGGAGTTTTTAATTGTTCCTGCTCTCCAACAGCAGGTCTATTTTGGAATAGATTTTTGGCGCGTATTTGGTATGAATGTAGTTAGCAAGGGGAAGGTGGAAGTGTGTGATTCGGACCAACATTTTAGTGAAGTGGCTGAATTTACTCCAGCACATGAACACCTGATCTTTGATACGAATCAGCATGTATTGTCAAGTGCTGACAATTTACGGTTAGAAAAGGTGAAAGCATGTTTTCCTTCGTTTGCTAAACATGGTCTGGGGCGAACGAATGTTGAGGAGCACGTGATTGAGGTTGTAGACGAAAATTTGCCTGTAAAACAGAGGCATTATCCGATTTCGCCGGCCATACAGAAGTTAGTGTTTGCTGAGCTAGATCGCATGATCAGCATGGGGGTCATTGAAGTTAGCAATAGTAGCTGGAGTTCACCAGTTTCGCTTGTCAGGAAGGAAACGAAAAACAGATTGTGTCTTGATGCGCGGAAAGTCAACGAAAGGACTATTAAGGATGCGTATCCTTTACCCCATATTGATGGGCTACTTAGTAGACTGCAGGACACGTGCTTTATTTCTGCCATTGACCTAAAAGATGCATTTTGGCAGATTTCCTTAGAAAAGAAGTCCAGAGAAAAGACAGCCTTCACAGTCCCTGGGCGGCCGTTGTACCAATTTACGGTTATGCCGTTTGGTTTGTGCAACGCTGCCCAGAGAATGTGTCGGCTGATGGATAAGGTAATACCTGCTGAAATGCGCGAACATGTTTTTGTTTATTTAGATGATTTGTTAGTGTGCTCTGCTAGTTTTGACGATCATTTGGAGTTACTGGAAAAAGTTGGAAAATGTTTGAGTGCTGCCAATTTAACAATTAATGTTGAAAAAAGTAAATTTTGTGTGAAAGAGAATATATAGTTTGATCGTATGAAATTAATATATTTCGAAATTGATATGTTGAATGTTGGCTCGAACCAACTGATGCTTTTGGAAAACAAGATAAATTTAGGAATTTGTTTTGATGAGCTTTTCATGGGTGGGAGGTTTCCTTTTAGATTTTCTTGCATTATGGAAATCATTCGAAAGTGACTGCCAATTCAAACGTTTCATTCGTGTGTAAAGTTGTCAATTTTAATTTCTGTTTAAATTACAATTTTTTTAATTAATTTTTGGAATTTTATTCGAAAGTGTAAGTGGTAATTTGTTGTGTTAAATTGAAAATAATTAAATTATTGTCCCAGAGTGAAGAAAAAAAAGAGGACAAATTATTAGAATAAAAAAAAAAAATTGTTTAAATGTTTAAAATTACATGTGCCAGAATTCTCGTAATTCTGAAGCAAGAAAAAAAAAAAAAAATAAGTATTTAAAGAAGAAAAAAGGGGATAAGGAAAAATTTTTATTTTAAAGTTTTTTTTAAAATCGTGATATTTTAGTCTAAATTTGTTGTGGTTTTTTTGTAGAATTTGGCCGTTAAAATAATTTAACTTGTCCGCGAATACGCGCAAACGAATTTTGGTGGCAATCGGATTAATCCAAATTTTTAACCCATCGTTGCAGAAATTTTGTTGAGGTAATTGTTTGTTTTCTGCGCTTTTAGATTTTTCCTTGTGATTAGATAAAGATAGAAATAGGAGTGTTTTTTTTTTAAACCAAACTTTTTGTTTCATTTTCATAGGTCCATCATTAAAGTGGCGAAGGGCCTCAACTCCTCCCTTTTTGGATAGCGCAAACCAAAAATTCCTTTGGCTCTTTGGCTGGCGGCTAAAAGCTGCGCTGTCGCTAAATAAAATCGCTGCGCTGCGCTTATTTCTTTGATCAGCTGTAAAAATTGATACCGATAGGATCCAACCAAAGAGGTTATTCACCCTAACAAAAGGAAGAACAGAGTAGCAGACGAAGAAAGGAGAAAACATCGCATGAGCGAAGTCTAGCCGAAGTCCACAAAACTCTCAAGCTATGCCACACCTCCAAATGTACACGCGCTCTTTGCAAAAATTATCGTGAATTTGATTAGGTATAGGGAGAAATATTAGGCTTAAGTCAATTTTATTGAATTTTATTACTGAATATTTTTTTAGCGTTCTTCATGAATTTCAAAGTTCATACTAATTGAAAATTTTTAGTTTTAATTTTTTTATACATAAACTTTATACTTTTTTTCCATTTATTTATTCTTTTTAGTTATAAATATTTTTATTTTTATTTAAGCTCTAATTTGTATATGTAAGAGAAATAGTTGGGCAAATGCAAGTGCATATGAATTTGAGTTGCTTAGAATAGCTAACCATAAAGAAAGACAGGAATTGGGATAGAAACGAAAGCAATAGATCATTCTTAGCGTGAGCGCTGCTCTCAACACCTACCCCCGTTTTCCCTTGTTTTATTTTTTTCAGCTTATAGGTAACTTCGTTGCTGGCGCCAACATCAGAGTACCTACAAATTGGTGAGTGCTGATCTCAATTGTTTTAATTTTTCTCGTCCATACGCAAATTCGCAATTTTGTTTAAAATTGATTTGTGTTTAGAGCAGATTCTCTATAGCAAAAATAAAACAAAAAGGAAACGAGTAAATATATAAATGCTTTTTTGTTTTTATTATAGTCACATATATAGTTTATGAAATTTTGAATCTATTTAGTTTTTTGGGAGATTATTATTATTTTTTTTTTTTTTGGAATTTTTTTTAGATAAAAATTCTTTTATGTTTAAATAAATTACCATTTTGTTAGAGTTAAGTTTTTTCTTGAATTTAGCTTTATATTTATTTTTTTTGGTTTTTTCTCTTTAATTTGAAATTTATTGAAATAAAATAATTTATTACCAGATTTTTAAAGTCAAATATTTGGTTGTCATTTATGGATTGAAGATATTGCATTTTTATTTTGGTTTTTTTTATTCATCTAGCATGACTTGCTGGAATCATTAGTGTTGCTGCGGGTGTCGAACCCAAAATTGGTGTTGACTGAGTGACCATGTAGGCCGGACGGTTTGACTTTGACGGATTCAGCACTAGAGAATTTCATCTACAGAATGAAGCCCGATGAGATTCAAAGGCTGCGCACCGGACGGGTGGCAGATGGGGTGGGCCAGGCTTCAGCTGAAGGACGGAGACATTTCTTCTGTATTGTTTGGTATACCTGCGTATAAGTGAGTGCAAGTTTTAGTGTAAGGTATGAATTGTTTTGATTGGGCTTTTGCATGTGTGTCATTGAACGGTTGGGCGGGGGTATGTATGCGGATTTCTGAGTGTTTGAGTATGGTTCAGGGCATGTAGGAGATATGAATGTGGTACACTATGGCTTACACACTGTATGAGTGGATTTTATTTCTTTTCCCTTACCTTCTTCCTTTCATTATATTTTTTTCCTATAGCTTAAACTTCTACTATACCTATCCTCTATCCTTTTCTTTTTGGCACGACTTCTTTTGTTTCGATTCATAGTGCGGCTTAAATAGCAAAATCAACCCCCCAAAATCCGGCGAGCATACCGGGCTTGTCACCGTGCCAACTCGCTACAGCGGCCCTGCACTCTCAGCGTGGATCATAACAAATTTAAAATAAAATGATGCTGACATAAAAAGTGACATATTTTTTACATGCGTAAAATATTTTGTGAGTGACCTAAATGGCAAACAAATTTAAAGCTGAGGAATAATAAATGGTTGGGTATTGCTCTCGAACCATGATCAATTATGGTTTATAACTCAAACGCACATTTCCTTCAATAAAGACACTCAAAAAATCATATGGGAAATCACGAATTGAAATTTAAAAATGCAGTATTTTATATGAATTTCAGCGCTTGGAATATTTTTAACAAACGTCAAAATGCATCAAAAAAAAGTAAATTTACGCGACAAAGATTACAAAAAATAAATACAAATACGAAATATAAATACAAAATACAACACTTTGAAAAATCGTCATTTCGATAGACCCTAAGCGGTCCACAAACTCAATAAGCAACAAAGGCCTTAATTGTGCTCAAGTTCATTTAAAATAAAAGATTTAGTTTTATTAAGTGAATATGACAGCTCAAAGACAGAATACAGCAGTGTTACCATATTTACAGATTAATCTTTTTTTTTTACAGATTTTTTGAGCTTAACAGATTTTAAGATTTTCTCCCCAAAACTACAGGTTTTTTATAGATTTAAAAGATTTTACAGATTTTTACAAAATAAATTCAATTACACTCTGATTTTTCTTAAAATGCATTCATATCTCGATAAAAAATGTATTTTGGAGTATCTGAAGATCTTGTAACACATAACTGCAAGAGAAGTTACATTTTTTCACTTGAAATTCTGTCGTTGTGAAATTTATTAAGAAAAAATTTTCGGCTAGCGCCGTTTTATTCTGAAACAGAAAAAGAAAAGTCGGTTTGGAAAGTAAAAAATTAGGTTTAATCTTATTTTTGCATCTCCAATGTTTATGCTGTGTGCCTAGTTTTTTTTTTTAATTCTATAAATTTAGGAGCATTTTTATAAGAGCCTATTTACACTATCAGTTCCATGACGAAAAATCTGACAAAGAGCTAATAAGAACTGCGGTAGTGAAAACGAAATAGAACATTTTGCACCGAAAATCCATACAAAAAACGTAAAAGGTGGCAACTCCATGCTTTGTTTGTTTACATTTTCATATAAAAACTGTCAAATTTCGTCATGCCCATGTCAGTGTAAATTCTAAAAACGGCATGCCCATGCGTCATGGGAATGACTGTGTAAATAGGCTCTAAGAAATTGATATCCTTCGGTAAAAAAGGTCGAAAAGTAGATAAATTTTTAAATATGATTTCCTCGTACTCATTAGAACGGTATCCAAAGGACATTTTCAGTGGTACCCAAATTCAAATTCTTAAAATTTCGGAAGCCAATAATTAACTGTCTTACTTATGTATGTATAAAATATTTACTAATTGGTCTGAATTTAAAAACAATTTTATACAACAGATTTTTCTGGGAAAAAAAACATTTTTTCTTGCAGATTACAGATTTTGGTAAAAAAATATGGTAACACTGGAATACAGGCTATTAAAATCGCTACAAATACGACTAGATAACGTCATGAGGCCGTTTACCGTTATCTAGCATGACGTCAAAAGATACTTATTGCCACTTTGACAGAAAAATGCAAGCGTTGCCACAAATTTTGCTTGATTGGTTTTGAAACAGTGCTACCAGATTAATGTAATTCCTAGTGTATTAATTATACTTTAGTAGAAATACGATTCAAAATTGTTAATATTAGGCAAAGAAATCAAAATTATTGACTTATGAATTTGAATTGCTTAATAAATGAAACAATTTAATAAGTTGAAGCTGTTTTTTTTTGTATTAAACATTTTTTTTATATTATTGTTGCGGGAAAACAGTTTTAGCTAAGTTCTGCAGCTCGGTAATTAATTTGCAAGTAAATTTCGTGTGTGTTCCCAAATAAATATAAACAACAAATAATTTAAACAAATTGGAAAATGAGGTGCTCCGTGTTCAGCAGAAACCACATCAGCGTTAAAGGACAAACAGCTTTACGCTTTTATGGTTTCCCAAAGAACTAAAAAGTTGTGGAAAAATGGGTCGCATTGTGTCGGTAATTAGGACCTTTTCCCTACCTTTTCTCCGAAAGCAATTATTTGTCATTTTATGTATTAGTTTCCCGTTCTTTTCATGCAATGTATTAATATGTAAATTTGTTGTATTTGTATGAGTATGCCGGTTAACCGTTGGCCCAATGGCAAGTTATTTTATTTGTCATTCTGTGTTAAGCCGGTAAAAAACAAAGTAAGAAAAATAAAATTGTAACTTAACTTCATTTTTGAATTTTAATATTTTTAGGGAATGAATTTTCGTTTCTACTCTTTTGCCATTTGAAATACATCGCCCGCCTGAGGGATACAAAACTTTATTGCCAGACAGACCGCAGAATCACATATTCTGTTGTCGCAATAAACAGCCCGAATTTGTTCCGCCCATTTCACACCGGATTGTTTTGAACGGAATCTGAGTTTTGAAATGGGATTCTCAACACAGAAGGGGTTTCCGTTGAAGCCAGGGGTAGTTCCTACTGTGTAGGCAGTACAAGAACCTTGCGGAGCGTCAAATAATTTAGAAAGAACATTTTGAATGCAAAAGTGTTATTGAAAATACTATTGATAAATGCAGATCGGTTATTTTGTCCAAAACAAGTAATAAAAATTAAGTTAAAGAACTTATCGTACCATATTTGCAATAATGTAGCAATTTCTATCAAATTCCGATAGAACTGCAACTACTGCAAATGTTGTAAAATTTTTAGAACGAGAGGTTTTCCATGTGTTTGGTGTTCCAGAATTTTTACATTCGGACAACGGAAAGCAATTTGTTTCAAGAATGTTCAATGACTTTTTAGAAAAATACGGGGTTCGCCACATTAAAACAGCTTTTTACTCGCCACAAGCAAATGCTTCTGAGCGAGTAAATAGGTCAGTACTTCAAATGATTAGAGCGTATGTTGGGTAAAATCAGAAAAATGGGATTTGCACGTGAGTGATGCGGCATTTTCCTTACGAAGTGTGGTTCATAGTTCGATCGATGTCGAACCCTATTACGCGTTATTTGGCACCAATATGATGCAACATGGCAAATCATATGAGATCGCACGCAGATTAGGTGCTGTAAAAGCTACAGATTTGGTGATATTGAATGTTTCTGATAAGCAAAAACTGCTCCGCGAGAAAATATATAACGAATTGAAAATTGCTCATGAGAAAGGGGAAAAGGTGTACAATACTAGGAGTACGAATGTTAGCTTTAAGATTGGTCAAGTTGTATATAGAAAAAATTTCAAGCAGAGCAACAAGGCAGAGTATTATAATGCTAAGTTGGCTCCAATGCACATCCAGTGCATTGTGCTAAAACATGTAGGGAATTCTTTGTACGAATTAGGCAATATGGCCGGTAAAAAGCTAGGTGTATACCACGCCAAAGATATTTTTGTAGCGTAAAGCAGTTTATGTGCAATATTTTTAATTAGTTTTTTTGTTGATTATTATTGTCAGTGTTTTTTGTTTATTGTTTTTTTTGTTCTTGTAGTCTTGTGTTTTTTTTTATTTTTTTTTTTGTATTACTTGACATTAGTTTCTAACATTTCCTTAATTTCATGTTTGTTTTACCGTTCTGACAATTTGTATTAATTTTAATTTTTTGTCCGATGATATAATTTTAATTTTTGACTATTTGGAATTTTTTTTTTTGTTAACTAGGTTTAGGATTTTGATTATATTTATTGATTATTTAAATTTTTATTTATACAATTTGTTATTTAGTTTTAGGGTCAAGTGATATTAGGATTAGATATTTATGTGCAATATTAGGCAGGTTAAATATAGAATATTGTTGCCCGGTAGCTCAAGTCCGAGAGCATGAGGCGTGGGTCGAAGCCACACGTTGCGATGGTAGGCTAACGTTTGATTTTACGAACTCGTTCCATGTGACAGGCCACATCGACGGTTTCAAGCCTGTTACGTGAGCCTGTGATTGAAGTAACAATAGGCGGTATTTGACAAAAGATATATCTGGCTACTGGATTGAGAGGATTTATGATGTATGAGTGTGAGAATGGAGAGTGAGAGAGAATATATAGTTTGATCGTGTGAAATTAATATATTTCGAAATTGATATGTTGAATGTTGGCTCGAACCAACTGATGCTTTTGGAAAACAAGATAAATTTAGGAATTTGTTTTGATGAGCTTTTCATGGGTAGGAGGTTTCCTTTTAGATTTTCTTGCATTATGGAAATCATTCGAAAGTGACTGCCAATTCAAACGTTTCATTCGTGTGTAAAGTCGTCAATTTTAATTTCTGTTTAAATTACAATTTTTTTAATTAATTTTTGGAATTTTATTCGGAAGTGTAAGTGGTAATTTGTTGTGTTAAATTCAAAATAATTAAATTATTGTCCCAGAGTGAAGAAAAAAAAGGAGGACAAATTATTAAAATAAAAAAAAAAAAAATTGTTTAAATGTTTAAAATTACATGTGCTAAAATTCTCGTAATTCTGAAGCAAAAAAAAAAAAAAAAAGTATTTAAAGAAGAAAAAAGGGGATAAGGAAAAATTTTGATTTTAAAGTTTTTTTAAAATCGTGATATTTTAGTCTTAATTTGTTGTGGTTTTTTTGTAGAATTTGGCCGTTAAAATAATTTAACTTGTCCGCGAATACGCGCAAACGCATTTTGGTGGCAATCGGATTAATCCAAATTTTTTACCCATCGTTGCAGAAATTTTGTTGAGGTAATTGTTTGTTTTCTGTGATTTTTCCTTGTGATTAGATAAAGATAGAAATAGGAGTATTTTTTTTTTAAACGAAACTTTTTGTTTCATTTTCATAGGTCCATCATTAAAGTGGCGAAGGGCCTCAACTCCTCCCTTTTTGGATAGCGCAAACCTAAAATTCCTTTGGCTCTTTGGCTGGCGGCTAAAAGCTGCGCTGTCGCTAAATAAAATCGCTGCAAGCAGCGCTGCGCTTATTTCTTTGATCAGCTGTAAAAATTGATACCGATAGGATCCAACCAAAGAGGTTATTCACCCTAACAAAAGGAAGAACAGAGTAGCAGACGAAGAAAGGAGAAAACATCGCATGAGCGAAGTCTAGCCGAAGTCCACAAAACTCTCAAGCTATGCCACACCTCCAAATGTACACGCGCTCTTTGCAAAAATTATCGTGAATTTGATTAGGTATAGGGAGAAATATTAACAAGTAGAACTAACTGCCCGTGGGGAAAAATAGATTAAGTCAATTTTATTGAATTTTATTACTGAATATTTATTTAGCGTTCTTCATGAATTTCAAAGTTCATACTTTTTTCATATATAGTTTATGAAATTTTGAATCTATTTAGTTTTTTTATTATAATTATTATTTTTTTTTTTGGAATTTTTTATCTTTTATGTTCAAATAAATTACAATTTTGTTAGAGTTAAGTTTTTTCTTGAATTTAGCTTTATATTTATTTTTTTTGGTTTTTTCTCTTTAATTTGAAATTTATTGAAATAAAATAATTTATTACCAGATTTTTAAAGTCAAATATTTGGTTGTCATTTATGGATTGAAGATATTGCATTTTTATTCAGGTTTTTTTTATTCATCTAGCATGACTTGCTGGAATCATTAGTGTTGCTGCGGGTGTCGAACCCAAAATTGGTGTTGACTGAGTGACCATGTAGGCCGGACGGTTTGACTTTGACGGATTCAGCACTAGAGAATTTCATCTACAGAATGAAGCCCGATGAGATTCAAAGGCTGCGCACCGGACGGGTGGCAGATGGGGTGGGCCAGGCTTCAGCTGAAGGACGGAGACATTTCTTCTGTATTGTTTGGTATACCTGCGTATAAGTGAGTGCAAGTTTTAGTGTAAGGTATGAATTGTTTTGATTGGGCTTTTGCATGTGTGTCATTGAACGGTTGGGCGGGGGTATGTATGCGGATTTCTGAGTGTTTGAGTATGGTTCAGGGCATGTAGGAGATATGAATGTGGTACACTATGGCTTACACACTGTATGAGTGGATTTTATTTCTTTTCCCTTACCTTCTTCCTTTCATTATATTTTTTTCCTATAGCTTAAACTTCTACTATACCTATCCTCTATCCTTTTCTTATTGGCACGACTTCTTTTGTTTCGATTCATAGTGCGGCTTAAATAGCAAAATCAACCCCCCAAAATCCGGCGAGCATACCGGGCTTGCCACCGTACCAACTCGCTACAGCGGCCCTGCACTCTCTGCGTGGATCATAACAAATTTAAAATAAAATTATGCTGACATAAAAAGTGACATATTTTTTACATGCGCAAAATATTTTGTGAGTGACCTAAATGGCAAACAAATTTAAAGCTGAGAAATAATAAATGGTTGGGTATTGCTTTCGAACCATGATCAATTATGGTTTATAACTCTAACGCACATTTCCTTCAATAAAGACACTCAAAAAATCATATGGGAAACCACGAATTGAAATTTAAAAATGCAGTATTTTATATGAATTTCAGCGCTTGGAATATTTTTAACAAACGTCAAAATGCATCAAAAAAAAAGGAAATTTACGCGACAAAGATTACAAAAAATAAATACAAATACGAAATATAAATACAAAATACAACACTTTGAAAAATCGTCATTTCGTTAGACCCTAAGCGGTCCATAAACTCAATAAGCAACAAAGGCCTTAATTGTGCTCAAGTTCATTTAAAATAAAAGATTTATTTTTATTAAGTGAATATGACAGCTCAAAGACAGAATACAGCAGTGTTACCATATTTACAGATTAATCTTTTTTTTTTTACAGATTTTTTGAGCTTAACAGATTTTAAGATTTTCTCCCCAAAACTACAGATTTTTTATAGATTTAAAAGATTTTACAGATTTTTACAAAATAAATTCAATTACACTCTGATTTTTCTTAAAATGCATTCATATCTCGATAAAAAATGTATTTTGGAGTATCTGAAGATCTTGTAACACATAACTGCAAGAGAAGTTACATTTTTTCACTTGAAATTCTGTCGTTGTGAAATTTATTAAGAAAAAATTTTCGGCTAGCGCCGTTTTATTCTGAAACAGAAAAAGAAAAGTCGGTTTGGAAAGTAAAAAATTAGGTTTAATCTTATTTTTGCATCTCCAATGTTTATGCTGTGTGCCCAGTTTTTTTTTTTAATTCTATAAATTTAGGAGCATTTTTATAAGAGCCTATTTACACTATCAGTTCCATGACGAAAAATCTGACAAAGAGCTAATAAGAACTGCGGTAGTGAAAACGAAATAGAACATTTTGCACCGAAAATCCATACAAAAAACGTAAAAGGTGGCAACTCCATGTTTCGTTTATTTACATTTTCATATAAAAACTGTCAAAATTTCGTCATGCCCATGTCAGTGTAAATTTCAAAAACGGCATGCCCATGCGTCATGGGAATGACTGTGTAAATAGGCTCTAACGAAAATTACTTTTGTAAAGTTTGAATAACGCAAATTTTTACATAAGAGCCTATTTACACTATCATTTCCATGACGAAAAATCTGATAAAGAACTTATAAGAACTGCGGTAGTGAAAACGGGATAGACAATTTTGCACCGAAATTCCATACAAAAAACATAAAAGGTGGTAACTCCATGCTTTGTTTGTTTACATTTTCATATAAAAACTGTCAAATTTCGTAATGCCCATGTCAGTGTAAATTCTAAAAACGGCATGCCCATGCGTCATGGGAATGACTGTGTAAATAGGCTCTAAGAAATTGATATCCTTCGGTAAAAAAGGTCGAAAAGTAGATAAATTTTTAAATATGATTTCCTCGTACTCATTAGAACGGTATCCAAAGGACATTTTCAGTGGTACCCAAATTCAAATTCTTAAAATTTCGGAAGCCAATAATTAACTGTCTTACTTATGTATGTATAAAATATTTACTAATTGGTCTGAATTTAAAAACAATTTTATACAACAGATTTTTCTGGGAAAAAAAACATTTTTTCTTGCAGATTACAGATTTTGGTAAAAAAATATGGTAACACTGGAATACAGGCTATTAAAATCGCTACAAATACAACTAGATAACGTCATGAGGCCGTTTACCGTTATCTAGCATGACGTCAAAAGATACTTATTGCCACTTTGACAGAAAAATGCAAGCGTTGCCACAAATTTTGCTTGATTGGTTTTGAAACAGTGCTACCAGATTAATGTAATTCCTACTGTATTAATTATACTTTAGTAGAAATACGATTCAAAATTGTTAATATTAGGCAAAGAAATCAAAATTATTGACTTATGAATTTGAATTGCTTAATAAATGAAGCAATTTAATAAGTTGAAGCTGTTTTTTTTTGTATTAAACATTTTTTTTTTATATTATTGTTGCGGGAAAACAGTTTTAGCTAAGTTCTGCAGCTCGG
The DNA here is from genome assembly GCA_951394025.1 of Heteromyza rotundicornis. Lineage (NCBI taxonomy): Eukaryota > Metazoa > Arthropoda > Insecta > Diptera > Heleomyzidae > Heteromyza > Heteromyza rotundicornis. The sequence goes on from OX596013.1 coordinate 5,941,927, forward strand.
TAATTAATTTGCAAGTAAATTTCGTGTGTGTTCCCAAAAAAATATAAACAACAAATAATTTAAACAAATTGGAAAATGAGGTGCTCCGTGTTCAGCAGAAACCACATCAGCGTTAAAGGACAAACAACTTTACGCTTTTATGGTTTCCCAAAGAACTAAAAAGTTGTGGAAAAATGGGTCGCATTCTGTCGGTAATTAGGACCTTTTCCCTACCTTTTCTCCGAAAGAGAGGACAAAAAACCCAAAAGCAATTATTTGTCATTTTATGTATTAGTTTCCCGTTCTTTTCATGCAATGTATTAATATGTAAATTTGTTGTATTTGTATGAGTATGCCGGTTAACCGTTGGCCCAATGGCAAGTTATTTTATTTGTCATTCTGTGTTAAGCCGGTAAAAAACAAAGTAAGAAAAATAAAATTGTAACTTAACTTCATTTTTGAATTTTAATATTTTTAGGGAATAAATTTTCGTTTCTACTCTTTTGCCATTTGAAATACATCGCCCGCCTGAGGGATACAAAAATTTATTGCCAGACAGGCCGCAGAATCACATATTCTGTTGTCGCAATAAACAGCCCGAATTTGTTCCGCCCATTTCACACCGGATTGTTTTGAACGGAATCTGAGTTTTGAAATGGGATTCTCAACACAGAAGGGGTTTCCGTTGAAGCCAGGGGTAGTTCCTACTGTGTAGGCAGTACAAGAACCTTGCGGAGCGTCAAATAATTTAGAAAGAACATTTTGAATGCAAAAGTGTTATTGAAAATACTATTGATAAATGCAGATCGGTTATTTTGTTCAAAACAAGTAATAAAAATTAAGTTAAAGAACTTATCGTACCATATTTGCAATAATGTAGCAATTTCTATCAAATTCCGATAGAACTGCAACTACTGCAAATGTTGTAAAATTTTTAGAACGAGAGGTTTTCCATGTGTTTGGTGTTCCAGAATTTTTACATTCGGACAACGGAAAGCAATTTGTTTCAAGAATGTTCAATGCCTTTTTAGAAAAATACGGGGTTCGCCACATTAAAACAGCTTTTTACTCGCCACAAGCAAATGCTTCTGAGCGAGTAAATAGGTCAGTACTTCAAATGATTAGAGCGTATGTTGGGTAAAATCAGAAAAATTGGGATTTGCACGTGAGTGATGCGGCATTTTCCTTACGAAGTGTGGTTCATAGTTCGATCGATGTCGAACCCTATTACGCATGAGATCGCACGCAGATTAGGTGCTGTAAAAGATACAGATTTGGTGATATTGAATGTTTCTGATAAGCAAAAACTGCTCCGCGAGAAAATATATAACGAATTGAAAATTGCTCATGAGAAAGGGGAAAAGGTGTACAATACTAGGAGTACGAATGTTAGCTTTAAGATTGGTCAAGTTGTATATAGAAAAAATTTCAAGCAGAGCAACAAGGCAGAGTATTATAATGCTAAGTTGGCTCCAATGCACATCCAGTGCATTGTGCTAAAACATGTAGGGAATTCTTTGTACGAATTAGGCAATATGGCCGGTAAAAAGCTAGGTGTATACCACGCCAAAGATATTTTTGTAGCGTAAAGCAGTTTATGTGCAATATTTTTAATTAGTTTTTTTGTTGATTATTATTGTCAGTGTTTTTTGTTTATTGTTTTTTTTGTTCTTGTAGTCTTGTGTTTTTTTAAATTTTTTTTTTGTATTACTTGACATTAGTTTCTAACATTTCCTTAATTTCATGTTTGTTTTACCGTTCTGACAATTTGTGTTAATTTTAATTTTTTTCCGATGATATAATTTTAATTTTTGACTATTTGGAATTTTTTTTTTTGTTAACTAGGTTTAGGATTTTGATTATATTTATTGATTATTTGAATTTTTATTTATACAATTTGTTATTTAGTTTTAGGGTCAAGTGATATTAGGATTTTTATGTGCAATATTAGGCAGGTTAAATATAGAATATTGTTGCCCGGTAGCTCAAGTCCGAGAGCATGAGGCGTGGGTCGAAGCCACACGTTGCGATGGTAGGCTAACGTTTGATTTTACGAACTCGTTCCATGTGGCAGGCCACATCGACGGTTTCGAGCCTGTTACGTGAGCCTGTGATTGAAGTAACAATAGGCGGTATTTGACAAAAGATATATCTGGCTACTGGATTGAGAGGATTTATGATGTATGAGTGTGAGAATGGAGAGTGAGAGAGAATATATAGTTTGATCGTGTGAAATTAATATATTTCGAAATTGATATGTTGAATGTTGGCTCGAACCAACTGATGCTTTTGGAAATCAAGATAAATTTAGGAATTTGTTTTGATGAGCTTTTCATGGGTAGGAGGTTTCCTTTTAGATTTTCTTGCATTATGGAAATCATTCGAAAGTGACTGCCAATTCAAACGTTTCATTCGTGTGTAAAGTCGTCAATTTTAATTTCTGTTTAAATTACAATTTTTTTAATTAATTTTTGGAATTTTATTCGGAAGTGTAAGTGGTAATTTGTTGTGTTAAATTCAAAATAATTAAATTATTGTCCCAGAGTGAAGAAAAAAAGGAGGACAAATTATTAAAATAAAAAAAAAAAAAATTGTTTAAATGTTTAAAATTACATGTGCCAGAATTCACGTAATTCTGAAGAAAAAAAAAAAAAAAAAGTATTTAAAGAAGAAAAAAGGGGATAAGGAAAAATTTTGATTTTAAAGTTTTTTTAAAATCGTGATATTTTAGTCTAAATTTGTTGTGGTTTTTTTGTAGAATTTGGCCGTTAAAATAATTTAACTTGTCCGCGAATACGCGCAAACGCATTTTGGTGGCAATCGGATTAATCCAAATTTTTTACCCATCGTTGCAGAAATTTTGTTGAGGTAATTGTTTGTTTTCTGCGCTTTTAGATTTTTCCTTGTGATTAGATAAAGATAGAAATAGGAGTGTTTTTTTTTAAACGAAACTTTTTGTTTCATTTTCATAGGTCCATCATTAAAGTGGCGAAGGGCCTCAAATCCTCCCTTTTTGGATAGCGCAAACCAAAAATTCCTTTGGCTCTTTGGCTGGCGGCTAAAAGCTGCGCTGTCGCTAAATAAAATCGCTGCAAGCAGCGCTGCGCTTATTTCTTTGATCAGCTGTAAAAATTGATACCGATAGGATCCAACCAAAGAGGTTATTCACCCTAACAAAAGGAAGAACAGAGTAGCAGACGAAGAAAGGAGAAAACATCGCATGAGCGAAGTCTAGCCGAAGTCCACAAAACTCTCAAGCTATGCCACACCTCCAAATGTACACGCGCTCTTTGCAAAAATTATCGTGAATTTGATTAGGTATAGGGAGAAATATTAACAAGTAGAACTAACTGCCCGTGGGGAAAAATAGATTAAGTCAATTTTATTGAATTTTATTACTGAATATTTATTTAGCGTTCTTCATGAATTTCAAAGTTCATACTAATTGAAAATTTTTAGTTTTAATTTTTGTATACATAAACTTTATACTTTTTTTCCATTTATTTATTCTTTTTAGTTATAAATATTTTTATTTTTTTTAAGCTCTAATTTGTATATGTAAGAGAAATAGTTGGGCAAATGCAAGTGCATATGAATTTGAGTTGCTTAGAATAGCTAACCATAAAGAAAGACAGGAATTGGGATAGAAACGAAAGCAATAGATCATTCTTAGCGTGAGCGCTGCTCTCAACACCTACCCCCCTTTTCCCTTGTTAAATTTTTTGCAGCTTATAGGTAACTTCGTTGCTGGCGCCAACATCAGATTCTCAAAGAAAACAAAAAGGAAACGAGTAAACATATAAATGCTTTTTTGTTTTTGGTTTGAATTTTAAGCAAAAGATTTGTTTCTCATAATTCTTACTTTCTCTCTTGTTTGCTAATGTTCAAATAAAAGATACGCGAAATTCTTATAGTCACATATATAGTTTATGAAATTTTGAATCTATTTAGTTTTTTTATTATAATTATTATTTTTTTTTTTGGAATTTTTTATCTTTTATGTTCAAATAAATTACAATTTTGTTAGAGTTAAGTTTTTTCTTGAATTTAGCTTTATATTTATTTTTTTTGGTTTTTTCTCTTTAATTTGAAATTTATTGAAATAAAATAATTTATTACCAGATTTTTAAAGTCAAATATTTGGTTGTCATTTATGGATTGAAGATATTGCATTTTTATTTAGGTTTTTTTTATTCATCTAGCATGACTAGCTAGAATCATTAGTGTTGCTGCGGGTGTCGAACCCAAAATTGGTGTTGACTGAGTGACCATGTAGGCCGGACGGTTTGACTTTGACGGATTCAGCACTAGAGAATTTCATCTACAGAATGAAGCCCGATGAGATTCAAAGGCTGCGCACCGGACGGGTGGCAGATGGGGTGGGCCAGGCTTCAGCTGAAGGACGGAGACATTTCTTCTGTATTGTTTGGTATACCTGCGTATAAGTGAGTGCAAGTTTTAGTGTAAGGTATGAATTGTTTTGATTGGGCTTTTGCATGTGTGTCATTGAACGGTTGAGCGGGGGTATGTATGCGGATTTCTGAGTGTTTGAGTATGGTTCAGGGCATGTAGGAGATATGAATGTGGTACACTATGGCTTACACACTGTATGAGTGGATTTTATTTCTTTTCCCTTACCTTCTTCCTTTCATTATATTTTTTTCCTATAGCTTAAACTTCTACTATACCTATCCTCTATCCTTTTCTTATTGGCACGACTTCTTTTGTTTCGATTCATAGTGCGGCTTAAATAGCAAAATCAACCCCCCAAAATCCGGCGAGCATACCGGGCTTGCCACCGTGCCAACTCGCTACAGCGGCCCTGCACTCTCAGCGTGGATCATAACAAATTTAAAATAAAATGATGCTGACATAAAAAGTGACATATTTTTTACATGCGTAAAATATTTTGTGAGTGACCTAAATGGCAAACAAATTTAAAGCTGAGAAATAATAAATGGTTGGGTATTGCTTTCGAACCATGATCAATTATGGTTTATAACTCAAACGCACATTTCCTTCAATAAAGACACTCAAAAAATCATATGGGAAATCACGAATTGAAATTTAAAAATGCAGTTTTTTTTATGAATTTCAGCGCTTGGAATATTTTTAACAAACGTCAAAATGCATCAAAAAAAAGTAAATTTACGCGACAAAGATTACAAAAAATAAATACAAATACGAAATATAAATACAAAATACAACACTTTGAAAAATCGTCATTTCGTTAGACTCTAAGCGGTCCACAAACTCAATAAGCAACAAAGCCCTTAATTGTGCTCAAGTTCATTTAAAATAAAAGATTTAGTTTTATTAAGTGAATATGACAGCTCAAAGACAGAATACAGCAGTGTTACCATATTTACAGATTAATCTTTTTTTTTACAGATTTTTTCAGCTTAACAGATTTTAAGATTTTCTCCCCAAAACTTCAGATTTTTTATAGATTTAAAAGATTTTACAGATTTTTACAAAATAAATTCAATTACACTCTGATTTTTCTTAAAATGCATTCATATCTCGATAAAAAATGTATTTTGGAGTATCTGAAGATCTTGTAACACATAACTGCAAGAGAAGTTACATTTTTTTACTTGAAATTTACGTTGTGAAATTTACTAAGAAAAAATGTTCGGCTAGCGCCGTTTTATTCTGAAACAGAAAAAGAAAAGTCGGTTTGGAAAGTAAAAAATTAGGTTTAATCTTATTTTTGCATCTCCAATGTTTATGCTGTGTGCCCAGTTTTTTTTTTAATTCTATAAATTTAGGAGCATTTTTATAAGAGCCTATTTACACTATCAGTTCCATGACGAAAAATCTGACAAAGAGCTAATAAGAACTGCGGTAGTGAAAACGAAATAGAACATTTTGCACCGAAAATCCATACAAAAAACATAAAAGGTGGTAACTCCATGCTTTGTTTGTTTACATTTTCATATAAAAACTGTCAAATTTCGTCATGCCCATGTCAGTGTAAATTCTAAAAACGGCATGCCCATGCGTCATGGGAATGACTGCGTAAATAGGCTCTAACGAAAATTACTTTTGTAAAGTTTGAATAACGCAAATTTTTACATAAGAGCCTATTTACACTATCATTTCCATGACGAAAAATCTGATAAAGAACTAATAAGAACTGCGGTAGTGAAAACGGGATAGACAATTTTGCACCGAAATTCCAGACAAAAAACATAAAAGGTGGTAACTCCATGCTTTGTTTGTTTACATTTTCATATAAAAACTGTCAAATTTCGTCATGCCCATGTATGTGTAAATTCTAAAAACGGCATGCCCATGCGTCATGGGAATGACTGTGTAAATAGGCTCTAAGAAATTGATATCCTTCAGTAAAAAAGGTCGAAAAGTAGATAAATTTTTAAATATGATTTCCTCGTACTCATTAGAACGGTATCCAAAGGACATTTTCAGTGGTACCCAAATTCAAATTCTTAAAATTTCGGAAGCCAATAATTAACTGTCTTACTTATGTATGTATAAAATATTTACTAATTGGTCTGAATTTAAAAACAATTTTATACAACAGATTTTTCTGGGAAAAAAAATATTTTTTCTTGCAGATTACAGATTTTGGTGAAAAAAATATGGTAACACTGGAATACAGGCTATTTAAATCGCTACAAATACAACCAAAAGGCAAGATACATAGAATACTAGATAACGTCATGAGGCCGTTTACCGTTATCTAGCATGACGTCAAAAGATACTTATTGCCACTTTGACAGAAAAATGCAAGCGTTGCCACAAATTTTGCTTAATTGGTTTTGAAACAGTGCTACCAGATTAATGTAATTCCTACTGTATTAATTAGACTTTAGTAGAAATACGATTCAAAATTGTTAATATTAGGCAAAGAAATCAAAATTATTGACTTATGAATTTGAATTGCTTAATAAATGAAACAATTTAATAAGTTGAAGCTGTTTTTTTTTGTATTAAACATTTTTTTTATATTATTGTTGCGGGAAAACAGTTTTAGCTAAGTTCTGCAGCTCGGTAATTAATTTGCAAGTAAATTTCGTGTGTGTTCCCAAAAAAATATAAACAACAAATAATTTAAACAAATTGGAAAATGAGGTGCTCCGTGTTCAGCAGAAACCACATCAGCGTTAAAGGACAAACAACTTTACGCTTTTATGGTTTCCCAAAGAACTAAAAAGTTGTGGAAAAATGGGTCGCATTCTGTCGGTAATTAGGACCATCTAGCATGATTTGCGTATTTCTTAGTGTTTGAGTATGGTTCAGGGCATGTAGGAGATATGAATGTGGTACACTATGGCTTACACACTGTATGAGTGGATTTTATTTCTTTTCCCTTACCTTCTTCCTTTCATTATATTTTTTTCCTATAGCTTAAACTTCTACTATACCTATACTCTATCCTTTATTTTTGGCACGACTTCTTTTGTTTCGATTCATAGTGCGGCTTAAATAGCAAAATCAACCCCCCAAAATCCGGCGAGCATACCGGGCTTGCCACCGTGAAAACTCGCTACAGCGGCCCTGCACTCTCAGCGTGGATCATAACAATGGCGCCCAACGCATGGCCAAGATGGCTAATGACAACCATAGTTTTTTATTTTTATTTTTCCAATTTTTTTTCCTTTTCTTTAAAATCATCTTTTCTTGATCTTTCCTATTTAAACTTTGTGTGTCGGACGGTAGTTTTTTCTTTTTCATATCAGCAACGAATGCTGCCAGCGTTACGAGTGGAGATACATCTTTGGTTAATTTGTGGCAGTGTTTTTGTGTTGGTAGGGTGGGGCGTTTAGTGTTTTAAATTGTGGTACCAAAAAAAAAAAAAAAAAAAAGCAACGATTTTTAAGATGTTTTTTTGTGACCATAATAAAACAAAACGCATGTATGTTGTTCTTAATTTTTGAAAGATGTTGTAAGCTGCCAGATTTTGGAGTTGTATTCAGGATTTTATCTACTGAGAGGCTAAGCGTAGCAACATTTTTTTGTTGGGGTAAATTTTAACTTTTTTGCTATTTTTATTTTTAGGTGGCCAGGTGCGGCAACCAGGTTTGCTTTGTTTAGGCATTAAATTCTGTAGTGCTTCGCTACGCCACTTCCAATTGTTTTTCTTTGACCATTTTATGTTAGGACTGTTGTGATGTTTGGACAGACGGACAAACGGCCACATGGGCAACACAGTCTTTCCATGGGTCGGCACCAATACGCACCAACCGATTTTCATTTGAATTTTTTTACATTTATTTTTCATTTAAATTTTTTTTGGTAGAATATACCTATTATTTTTTTTTTCTTTCATTTTTTTTTATTTTTTTTATATGTATTTTTTTTTTTTTTTTTAAATTTATTTATTTATTTTTTTTTTATTTTTGAATTTTTGAATTTAAAATTGTTGTTGCACAATCTTAATCTTTCTTTTGTCTCGATCTCTATACAAAATATTTATTTTTCGGTTGAAAAATTTGCAAAAGCATCAGTTGGTCTGAGGGTGGTTGCGAATATAGTGTGAGAGTGAAAGGGTGAATGGAATCTGGTAGTGGAAAGCCAGTGGATACAGCGGAAGATTTTCGTCGACTGACCCGTAGTGCAGCCCGAGAGTTACTGGCAAGAGTGTGGGCAGCCGCAGTAGAGCTCCCTGATACAGGTGTATCGCTTCCATCGTCCGTTGAATCGCCTCCGGCCGTTGAGAACAGCCCTCATAATATAACCGGTGGGAGTTTTTATATAAAGCTTGACGCTCTTTGTGAGACGGTGTGGGATATGTTGGAAGGCGAGGCAGCCGGTGGGGCAGAAGGTGGCACATCTCCAGGAGATGGATAGGCTGTTTGACATGATGCTTAACTGCATGGATGAGATGCGGGAGATGAAAAAGGAGGTAAAGGAGTTGATGGATAGGTCGATGAAATCCGGTGATACTTTGCCACCACCTGCGGGTACGTCAACGCCAAACAGAGAAGCCACTGGAACCGGAAAGGGGGCAGCGCAGGCAGGCGGAAGTAACACCGGAGAAGTCCCAAGAGAAGGCGCACCTGCGAAAAATTGCGAAGGCGAAGATGGGTCTAGTCCAAAAGACAGTTTGTTTTTCAACAGTCGGATAGGATTGGATGTAAGGAAATGGGGTGTGAAGTTTGACGGTTCTGGCAAGGACTTGTCGGTAGAGAGTTTTTTGTTTCGTGTGGAAAGGATGCGAGAAAGATATGGAACGTCGAGGCATCAGCTATTCACGGATTTTCATGGCCTATTGGGTGGTAATGCACTGAAGTGGTACTGGCAGGTAGTGGAGGACCATGACGATGATGTCAGCTATGGCTATGAAGATTTTATGAAAGATTTGGTTGGTCATTTTAGGTCGTCTGAGGCTGACCACGAGATAATGCGAGAAATGATAGATAGAAAGCAAATGCCAAATGAACATTTCGACGATTTTTACGCTGATGTGCACGACTTATCGTTCAGGTTGGACAAGAGACTCGACGAACAAAAACTGGTGGTACGCGGCAATTTAAAAAGCAGCTTGTCGGTATTGTTATTTAAATTAGAAATAACCAAGTTAGCGGATTTGAAAGAAACATGTAAAAAGGCTGAGAAATTATTGAAGGACAATAAAGCGAAGTCGAAGCACGTAAACGAGTTGGAAGTTTGGAAAAACGAGGAGGCCAATGATTTTGCGGCAAATCAGGGGGATGTGGAGGCAATAGAGCCCGGTGGCGCTAGAAATGGATATCGTCAAAATAATTTTCAAGGTGGTGGATGTAACAGGACACCACATTTTTCTAATGCTGTCGGCCATAAGCCCAGTAATTTTACAGGCCCTCCACGGGCAAGCTCTAATGCGCCTCCAATTTCAAATTCGTGTAGCCAGGGTTTTTGTCCAACACAGTTCCATGTAATGTTGTGTTTTACGTGTGGTATGCCGGGAGATTTTTTTAGGAAAAATTCCTCGCAAATTAGTCCAGAGAAAATATGTAAGTCTCTGTTTCATGATTTAAAATGTTTTATGTGTAATAGTGACGTGTCATTTTGTGTGCTGTCACCGGAAGTGTTAAACCGAAAACTGGCCGAGATTTCCGGGAGCTCGTGCCAGAAACAGGATCCGGGGAATTAGGGCAAATAAGAATTTTAAAAAGAACTGAAAAGGAAATGGAAGAACTGGCAGCAAGAAAAAGCAAAAAATTTATAAGGAAAAGTCTACACCAACGAAAGTTAGAGTATGAAGAAGCCAGAAAACGAATTTTTGTGGACGAATCCGAGATAAAAAATAGGAAATTTATAAAAATAGGAAAGTTGCGGGAGAAAAGAAAATTTATGAAGAGAATGTTAAATAAAATTGTGTCCACTATTGTGACCCTTAAAGGTGACAATCGATTCTTTGCTAGAACTAAAATTGGTGGTGAAGAAGTGTTAGCGTTGCTGGATTCAGATGCAAGTGCAAACTGCCTTGGAAAAGATGCAATGGAATTCTTGAAAGAAAAAGAAAAATTGATAGTACCACTTCGTGGCCACAATATACGTACCGCCAATGGTGGCGAAACACCAGTCATTGGGGCAATTTCACTGCCGGTTTTATGGGATGGTGCTACAAAAGTGATGGAGTTTTTAATTGTTCCTGCTCTCCAACAGCAGGTCTATTTTGGAATAGATTTTTGGCGCGTATTTGGTATGAATGCAGTTAGCAAGGGGAAGGTGGAAATGTGTGTTTCGATCCAACATTTTAGTGAAGTGGCTGAATTTACTCCAGCACATGATCACCTAATCTTTGATACGAATCAGCATGTATTGTCAAGTGCTGACAAATTACGGTTAGAAAAGGTGAAAGCATGTTTTCCTTCGTTTGCTAAACATGGTGTGGGGCGAACGAATGTTGAGGAGCACGTGATTGAGGTTGTAGACGAAAATTTGCCTGTAAAACAGAGGCATTATCCGATTTCGCCGGCCATACAGAAGTTAGTGTTTGCTGAGCTAGATCGCATGATCAGCATGGGGGCTATTGAAGTTAGCAATAGTAGCTGGAGTTCACCAGTTTCGCTTGTCAGGAAGGAAACGAAAAACAGATTGTGTCTTGATGCGCGGAAAGTCAACGAAAGGACTATTAAGGATGCGTATCCTTTACCCCATATTGATGGGCTACTTAGTAGACTGCAGGACACGTGCTTTATTTCTGCCATTGACCTAAAAGATGCATTTTGGCAGATTCCCTTAGAAAAGAAGTCCAGAGAAAAGACAGCCTTCACAGTCCCTGGGCGGCCGTTGTACTAATTTACGGTTATGCCGTTTGGTTCGTGCAACGCTGCCCAGAGAATGTGTCGGCTGATGGATAAGGTAATACCTGCTGAAATGCGCGAACATGTTTTTGTTTATTTAGATGATTTGTTAGTGTGCTCTGCTAGTTTTGACGATCATTTGGAGTTACTGGAAAAAGTTGGAAAATGTTAGGTGACGGCTGTATTCGCACAGATTTGAAGAAAGTATCTGCGATAGATGAGTCTCCGGAACCGAAAACTCCAAAGCAGCTCAGGCGATTCCTAGGCATGTCAGGGTGGTACCGGCGTTTTGTGAAGAACTACTCGGCAATGGCTGCACCACTACACGACTGTCTGACTAAAGAAAAGTTAAGAAAATTTGAACTGACGGACTCTGCGCGGCTGGCCTTAGATAAACTAAAGCTCAGCTTAGTCTCAGCACCAGTGCTGATCAACGCCGACTTTAATAGACACTTTTATGTACAATGTGACGCTTCGACTGTGGGTGTAGGGGGGGTGCTCCTCCAAATGGATGACGAGGGGAATGAGCGTCCGATTGCTTACAATTATAGTGTAACTGAGTTAGAATGTTACGCGGCTATATTAAGCGTTAAAAGATTTCGTCCTTATGTTGAGGGGTTACCTTTCACTATAATTACGGATCACGCGAGCTTGAAGTGGCTCATGGGCCAGAAGGACTTATCTGGAAGATTAGCCAGATGGAGTTTAAAACTTCAAGCGTACAATTTCAACATTGAACACCGAAAAGGTGCACAAAATGTAGTACCGGACACTCTCTCTCGCATCCATATGGAAGAGATTGGACCTTCGGACAGAGTACTGGACGTTGACCTCAGCTCCTCATATTTTTCTTCGGAAGAATATGAGGCGCTTAAGGACACGGTGACTGTACGAAAGGACGAACTACCAGACCTTTGTTTATCGGACGGATTTGTGTACAAACGAACTCTTTTCAGGACAGGGGACTGGTTACAAGAGGACCGCGCCTGGAAGCTGTGGGTGCCGTCTGAGCTGCGAGAAGAATTGGTGGTGGCAGCTCACTATTCTCCTTCAGCTGGACATGGCGGAATGCACAAAACATTAGCGAAATTACGCGGAAATTATTATTGGCCTGGCACGGTTGCGGACGTGCAGGCTTTAGTGAAAGATTGTGGCGTGTGCAAAGGCACCAAAAATCAAAATTTAGTTCGGCGACCACCAATGGGGGCGCAACAAATAACAGAAAGACCAATCCAACGATTGTATATTGATTTCATGGGTCCCTATCCACGAACCAAAGATGGGAACACTTTTATATTTATCTGTTTAGACCACTTTTCTAAATTTGTTTGGCTTAAGCCAATGCGAACTGCAACTACTGCAAATGTTGTAAAATTTTTAGAACGAGAGGTTTTCCATGTGTTTGGTGTTCCAGAATTTTTACATTCGGACAACGGAAAGCAATTTGTTTCAGGAATGTTCAATGCCTTTTTAGAAAAATACGGGGTTCGCCACATTAAAACAGCTTTTTACTCGCCACAAGCAAATGCTTCTGAGCGAGAAAATAGGTCAGTACTTCAAATGATTAGAGCGTATGTTGGGGAAAATCAGAAAATTGGGATTTGCACGTGAGTGATGCGGCATTTTCCTTACGAAGTGTGGTTCATAGTTCGATCGATGTCGAACCCTATTACGCGTTATTTGGCACCAATATGATGCAACATGGCAAATCATATGAGATTTGGTGATATTGAATGTTTCTGATAAGCAAAAACTGCTCCGCGAGAAAATATATAACGAATTGAAAATTGCTCATGAGAAAGGGGAAAAGGTGTACAATACTAGGAGTAAGAATGTTAGCTTTAAGATTGGTCAAGTTGTATATAGAAAAAATTTCAAGCAGAGCAACAAGGCAGAGAATTATAATGCTAAGTTGGCTCCAATGCACATCCAGTGCATTGTGCTAAAACATGTAGGGAATTCTTTGTACGAATTAGGCAATATGGCCGGTAAAAAGCTAGGTGTATACCACGCCAAAGATGTTTTTGTAGCGTAAAGCAGTTTATGTGCAATATTATTAATTAGTTTTTTTGTTGATTATTATTGTCAGTGTTTTTTGTTTATTGTTTTTTTTTGTTCTTGTAGTCTTGTGTTTTTTTTTATTTTTTTTTTGTATTACTTGACATTAGTTTCTAACATTTCCTTAATTTCATGTTTGTATTAATTTTAATTTTTTTCCGATGATATAATTTTAATTTTTGACTATTTGGAATTTTTTTTTGTTAACTAGGTTTAGGATTTTGATTATATTTATTGATTATTTGAATTTTTATTTATACAAATTGTTATTTAGTTTTAGGGTCAAGTGATATTAGGTTTAGATATTTATGTGCAATATTAGGTAGGTTAAACATAGAATATTGTTGCCCGGTAGCTCAAGTCCGAGAGCATGAGGCGTGGGTCGAAGCCACACGTTGCGATGGTAGGCTAACGTTTGATTTTACGAACTCGTTCCATGTGGCAGGCCACATCGACGGTTTCGAGCCTGTTACGTGAGCCTGTGATTGAATCTGCAGCCTCAGTTGCGTGCCGCAATATTCGTAGCTTTACAGATTAACCAAAGTTGAAGTGTTGTTAAGCAGATATGCGTTGGCTACTGGATTGAGAGGATTTATGATGTATGAGTGTGAGAATGGAGAGTGAGAGAGAATATATAGTTTGATCGTGTGCAATTAATATATTTCGAAATTGATATGTTTAATGTTGGCTCGAACCAACTGATGCTTTTGGAAAACAAGATAAATTTAGGAATTTGTTTTGATGAGCTTTTCATGGGTAGGAGGTTTCCTTTTAGATTTTCTTGCATTATGGAAATCATTCGAAATTGACTGCCAATTCAAACGTTTCATTCGTGTGTAAAGTCGTCAATTTTAATTTCTGTTTAAATTTTTTAAATTAATTTTAGGAATTTTATTCGAAAGTGTAAGTGGTAATTTGTTGTGTTAAATTCAAAATAATTAAATTATTGTCCCAGAGTGAAGAAAAAAAAGGAGGACAAATTATTAGAATAAAAAAAAAAAAATTGTTTAAATGTTTAAAATTACATGTGCCAGAATTCTCGTAATTCTGAAGCAAAAAAAAAAAAAAAAAAGTATTTAAAGAAGAAAAAAGGGGATAAGGAAAAATTTTGATTTTAAAGTTTTTTTAAAATCGTGATATTTTAGTCTAAATTTGTTGTGGTTTTTTTGTAGAATTTGGCCGTTAAAATAATTTAACTTGTCCGCGAATACGCGCAAACGAATTTTGGTGGCAATCGGATTAATCCAAATTTTTAACCCATCGTTGCAGAAATTTTGTTGAGGTAATTGTTTGTTTTCTGCGCTTTTAGATTTTTCCTTGTGATTAGATAAAGATAGAAATAGGAGTGTTTTTTTTTTAAACCAAACTTTTTGTTTCATTTTCATAGGTCCATCATTAAAGTGGCGAAGGGCCTCAACTCCTCCCTTTTTGGATAGCGCAAACCAAAAATTCCTTTGGCTCTTTGGCTGGCGGCTAAAAGCTGCGCTGTCGCTAAATAAAATCGCTGCAAGCAGCGCTGCGCTTATTTCTTTGATCAGCTGTAAAAATTGATACCGATAGGATCCAACCAAAGAGGTTATTCACCCTAACAAAAGGAAGAACAGAGTAGCAGACGAAGAAAGGAGAAAACATCGCATGAGCGAAGTCTAGCCGAAGTCCACAAAACTCTCAAGCTATGCCACACCTCCAAATGTACACGCGCTCTTTGCAAAAATTATCGTGAATTTGATTAGGTATAGGGAGAAATATTAACAAGTAGAACTAACTGCCCGTGGGGAAAAATAGCTTAAGTCAATTTTATTGAATTTAATTACTGAATATTTATTTAGCGTTCTTCATGAATTTCAAAGTTCATACTAATTGAAAATTTTTAGTTTTAATTTTTTTATACATAAACTTTATACTTTTTTTCCATTTATTTATTCTTTTTAGTTATAAATATTTTTATTTTTATTTTAACTCTAATTTGTATATGTAAGAGAAATAGTTGGGCAAATGCAAGTGCATATGAATTTGAGTTGCTTAGAATAGCTAACCATAAAGAAAGACAGGAATTGGGAGAGAAACGAAAGCAATAGATCATTCTTAGCGTGAGCGCTGCTCTCAACACCTACCCCCCTTTTCCCTTGTTTTATTTTTTTCAGCTTATAGGTAACTTCGTTGCTGGCGCCAACATCAGAGTACCTACAAATTGGTGAGTGCTGATCTCAATTGTTTTAATTTTTCTCGTCCATACGAAAATTCGCAATTTTGATTAAAATTGATTTGTGTTTAGAGCAGATTCTCTATAGCAAAAAGAAAACAAAAAGGAAACGAGTAAACATATAAATGCTTTTTTGTTTTTGGTTTGAATTTTAAGCAAAAGATTTGTTTCTCATAATTCTTACTTTCTCTCTTGTTTGCTAATGTTCAAATAAAAGATACGCGAAATTCTTATAGTCACATATATAGTTTATGAAATTTTGAATCTATTTAGTTTTTTTATTATAATTATTATTTTTTTTTTTTTTTGGAATTTTTTTTAGATAAAAATTCTTTTATGTTCAAATAAATTACAATTTTGTTAGAGTTAAGTTTTTTCTTGAATTTAGCTTTATATTTATTTTTTTTGGTTTTTTCTCTTTAATTTGAAATTTATTGAAATAAAATAATTTATTACCAGATTTTTAAAGTCAAATATTTGGTTGTCATTTATGGATTGAAGATATTGCATTTTTATTTAGGTTTTTTTTATTCATCTAGCATGACTTGCTAGAATCATTAGTGTTGCTGCGGGTGTCGAACCCAAAATTGGTGTTGACTGAGTGACCATGTAGGCCGGACGGTTTGACTTTGACGGATTCAGCACTAGGGAATTTCATCTACAGAATGAAGCCCGATGAGATTCAAAGGCTGCGCACCGGACGGGTGGCAGATGGGGTGGGCCAGGCTTCAGCTGAAGGACGGAGACATTTCTTCTGTATTGTTGGGTATACCTGCGTATAAGTGAGTGCAAGTTTTAGTGTAAGGTATGAATTGTTTTGATTGGGCTTTTGCATGTGTGTCATTGAACGGTTGAGCGGGGGTATGTATGCGGATTTCTGAGTGTTTGAGTATGGTTCAGGGCATGTAGGAGATATGAATGTGGTACACTATGGCTTACACACTGTATGAGTGGATTTTATTTCTTTTCCCTTACCTTCTTCCTTTCATTATATTTTTTTCCTATAGCTTAAACTTCTACTATACCTATCCTCTATCCTTTTCTTTTTGGCACGACTTCTTTTGTTTCGATTCATAGTGCGGCTTAAATAGCAAAATCAACCCCCCAAAATCCGGCGAGCATACCGGGCTTGTCACCGTGCCAACTCGCTACAGCGGCCCTGCACTCTCAGCGTGGATCATAACAAATTTAAAATAAAATGATGCTGACATAAAAAGTGACATATTTTTTACATGCGTAAAATATTTTGTGAGTGACCTAAATGGCAAACAAATTTAAAGCTGAGGAATAATAAATGGTTGGGTATTGCTCTCGAACCATGATCAATTATGGTTTATAACTCAAACGCACATTTCCTTCAATAAAGACACTCAAAAAATCATATGGGAAATCACGAATTGAAATTTAAAAATGCAGTATTTTATATGAATTTCAGCGCTTGGAATATTTTTAACAAACGTCAAAATGCATCAAAAAAAAGTAAATTTACGCGACAAAGATTACAAAAAATAAATACAAATACGAAATATAAATACAAAATACAACACTTTGAAAAATCGTCATTTCGATAGACCCTAAGCGGTCCACAAACTCAATAAGCAACAAAGGCCTTAATTGTGCTCAAGTTCATTTAAAATAAAAGATTTAGTTTTATTAAGTGAATATGACAGCTCAAAGACAGAATACAGCAGTGTTACCATATTTACAGATTAATCTTTTTTTTTTACAGATTTTTTGAGCTTAACAGATTTTAAGATTTTCTCCCCAAAACTACAGATTTTTTATAGATTTAAAAGATTTTACAGATTTTTACAAAATAAATTCAATTACACTCTGATTTTTCTTAAAATGCATTCATATCTCGATAAAAAATGTATTTTGGAGTATCTGAAGATCTTGTAACACATAACTGCAAGAGAAGTTACATTTTTTTACTTGAAATTCTGTCGTTGTGAAATTTACTAAGAAAAAATGTTCGGCTAGCGCCGTTTTATTCTGAAACAGAAAAAGAAAAGTCGGTTTGGAAAGTAAAAAATTAGGTTTAATCTTATTTTTGCATCTCCAATGGTTATGCTGTGTGCCCAGTTTTTTTTTTAATTCTATAAATTTAGGAGCATTTTTATAAGAGCCTATTTACACTATCAGTTCCATGACGAAAAATCTGACAAAGAGCTAATAAGAACTGCGGTAGTGAAAACGAAATAGAACATTTTGCACCGAAAATCCATACAAAAAACGTAAAAGGTGGCAACTCCATGTTTCGTTTATTTACATTTTCATATAAAAACTGTCAAAATTTCGTCATGCCCATGTCAGTGTAAATTCTAAAATCGGCATGCCCATGCGTCATGGGAATGACTGCGTAAATAGGCTCTAACGAAAATTACTTTTGTAAAGTTTGAATAACGCAAATTTTTACATAAGAGCCTATTTACACTATCATTTCCATGACGAAAAATCTGATAAAGAACTGCGGTAGTGAAAACGGGATAGACAATTTTGCACCGAAATTCCATACAAAAAACATAAAAGGTGGTAACTCCATGCTTTGTTTGTTTACATTTTCATATAAAAACTGTCAAATTTCGTCATGCCCATGTCAGTGTAAATTCTAAAAACGGCATACCCATGCGTCATGGGAATGACTGTGTAAATAGGCTCTAAGAAATTGATATCCTTCAGTAAAAAAGGTCGAAAAGTAGATAAATTTTTAAATATGATTTCCTCGTACTCATTAGAACGGTATCCAAAGGACATTTTCAGTGGTACCCAAATTCAAATTCTTAAAATTTCGGAAGCCAATAATTAACTGTCTTACTTATGTATGCATAAAATATTTACTAATTGGTCTGAATTTAAAAAACAATTTTATACAACAGATTTTTCTGGGAAAAAAAACATTTTTTCTTGCAGATTACAGATTTTGGTGAAAAAAATATGGTAACACTGGAATACAGGCTATTAAAATCGCTACAAATACAACCAAAAGGCAAGATACATAGAATACTAGATAACGTCATGAGGCCGTTTACCGTTATCTAGCATGACGTCAAAAGATACTTATTGCCACTTTGACAGAAAAATGCAAGCGTTGCCACAAATTTTGCTTAATTGGTTTTGAAACAGTGCTACCAGATTAATGTAATTCCTACTGTATTAATTAGACTTTAGTAGAAATACGATTCAAAATTGTTAATATTAGGCAAAGAAATCAAAATTATTGACTTATGAATTTGAATTGCTTAATAATGAAACAATTTAATAAGTTGAAGCTGTTTTTTTTTGTATTAAACATTTTTTTTTATATTATTGTTGCGGGAAAACAGTTTTAGCTAAGTTCTGCAGCTCGGTAATTAATTTGCAAGTAAATTT
Source organism: Heteromyza rotundicornis (assembly GCA_951394025.1). NCBI lineage: Eukaryota > Metazoa > Arthropoda > Insecta > Diptera > Heleomyzidae > Heteromyza > Heteromyza rotundicornis. The sequence goes on from OX596013.1 coordinate 5,960,797, forward strand.
CGTGTGTGTTCCCAAAAAAATATAAACAACAAATAATTTAAATAAATTGGAAAATGAGGTGCTCCGTGTTCAGCAGAAACCACATCAGCGTTAAAGGACAAACAACTTTACGCTTTTATGGTTTCCCAAAGAACTAAAAAGTTGTGGAAAAATGGGTCGCATTCTGTCGGTAATTAGGACCATCTAGCATGATTTGCGTATTTCTTAGTGTTTGAGTATGGTTCAGGGCATGTAGGAGATATGAATGTGGTACACTATGGCTTACACACTGTATGAGTGGATTTTATTTCTTTTCCCTTACCTTCTTCCTTTCATTATATTTTTTTCCTATAGCTTAAACTTCTACTATACCTATACTCTAACCTTTATTTTTGGCACGACTTCTTTTGTTTCGATTCATAGTGCGGCTTAAATAGCAAAATCAACCCCCCAAAATCCGACGAGCATACCGGGCTTGCCACCGTGAAAACTCGCTACAGCGGCCCTGCACTCTCAGCGTGGATCATAACAATGGCGCCCAACGCATGGCCAAGATGGCTAATGACAACCATAGTTTTTTATTTTTCCAATTTTTTTTCCTTTTCTTTAAAATCATCTTTTCTTGATCTTTCCTATTTAAACTTTGTGTGTCGGACGGTAGTTTTTTCTTTTTCATATCAGCAACGAATGCTGCCAGCGTTACGAGTGGAGCTACATCTTTGGTTAATTTGTGGCAGTGTTTTTGTGTTGGTAGGGTGGGACGTTTAGTGTTTTAAATTGTGGTACCAAAAAAAAAAAAAAAAAAAAAGCAACGATTTTTAAGATGTTTTTTTGTGACCATAATAAAACAAAACGCATGTATGTTGTTCTTAATTTTTGAAAGATGTTGTAAGCTGCCAGATTTTGGAGTTGTATTCAGGATTTTATCTACTGAGAGGCTAAGCGTAGCAACATTTTTTTGTTGGGGTAAATTTTAACTTTTTTGCTATTTTTATTTTTAGGTGGCCAGGTGCGGCAACCAGGTTTGCTTTGTTTAGGCATTAAATTCTGTAGTGCTTCGCTACGCCACTTCCAATTGTTTTTCTTTGACCATTTTATGTTAGGACTGTTGTGATGTTTGGACAGACGGACAAACGGCCACATGGGCAACACAGTCTTTCCATGGGTCGGCACCAATACGCACCAACCGATTTTCATTTGAATTTTTTTACATTTATTTTTCATTTAAATTTTTTTTGGTAGAATATACCTATTATTTTTTTTTTCTTTCATTTTTTTTTATTTTTTTTATATGTATTTTTTTTTTTTTTTTTAAATTTATTTATTTATTTTTTTTTTATTTTTGAATTTTTGAATTTAAAATTGTTGTTGCACAATCTTAATCTTTCTTTTGTCTCGATCTCTATACAAAATATTTATTTTTCGGTTGAAAAATTTGCAAAAGCATCAGTTGGTCTGAGGGTGGTTGCGAATATAGTGTGAGAGTGAAAGGGTGAATGGAATCTGGTAGTGGAAAGCCAGTGGATACAGCGGAAGATTTTCGTCGACTGACCCGTAGTGCAGCCCGAGAGTTACTGGCAAGAGTGTGGGCAGCCGCAGTAGAGCTCCCTGATACAGGTGTATCGCTTCCATCGTCCGTTGAATCGCCTCCGGCCGTTGAGAACAGCCCTCATAATATAACCGGTGGGAGTTTTTATATAAAGCTTGACGCTCTTTGTGAGACGGTGTGGGATATGTTGGAAGGCGAGGCAGCCGGTGGGGCAGAAGGTGGCACATCTCCAGGTGGGGCGAGTGCGGCAGCGCAATCCGAGAAGATGGATAGGCTGTTTGACATGATGCTTAACTGCATGGATGAGATGCGGGAGATGAAAAAGGAGGTAAAGGAGTTGATGGATAGGTCGATGAAATCCGGTGATACTTTGCCACCACCTGCGGGTACGTCAACGCCAAACAGAGAAGCCACTGGAACCGGAAAGGGGGCAGCGCAGGCAGGCGGAGTAACACCGGAGAAGTCCCAAGAGAAGGCGCACCTGCGAAAAATTGCGAAGGCGAAGATGGGTCTAGTCGAAAAGACAGTTTGTTTTTCAACAGTCGGATAGGATTGGATGTAAGGAAATGGGGTGTGAAGTTTGACGGTTCTGGCAAGGACTTGTCGGTAGAGAGTTTTTTGTTTCGTGTGGAAAGGATGCGAGAAAGATATGGAACGTCGAGGCATCAGCTATTCACGGATTTTCATGGCCTATTGGGTGGTAATGCACTGAAGTGGTACTGGCAGGTAGTGGAGGACCATGACGATGATGTCAGCTATGGCTATGAAGATTTTATGAAAGATTTGGTTGGTCATTTTAGGTCGTCTGAGGCTGACCACGAGATAATGCGAGAAATGATAGATAGAAAGCAAATGCCAAATGAACATTTCGACGATTTTTACGCTGATGTGCACGACTTATCGTTCAGGTTGGACAAGAGACTCGACGAACAAAAACTGGTGGTACGCGGCAATTTAAAAAGCAGCTTGTCGGTATTGTTATTTAAATTAGAAATAACCAAGTTAGCGGATTTGAAAGAAACATGTAAAAAGGCTGAGAAATTATTGAAGGACAATAAAGCGAAGTCGAAGCACGTAAACGAGTTGGAAGTTTGGAAAAACGAGGAGGCCAATGATTTTGCGGCAAATCAGGGGGATGTGGAGGCAATAGAGCCCGGTGGCGCTAGAAATGGATATCGTCAAAATAATTTTCAAGGTGGTGGATGTAACAGGACACCACATTTTTCTAATGCTGTCGGCCATAAGCCCAGTAATTTTACAGGCCCTCCACGGGCAAGCTCTAATGCGCCTCCAATTTCAAATTCGTGTAGCAAGGGTTTTTGTCCAACACAGTTCCATGTAATGTTGTGTTTTACGTGTGGTATGCCGGGAGATTTTTTTAGGAAAAATTCCTCGAAAATTAGTCCAGAGAAAATATGTAAGTCTCTGTTTCATGATTTAAAATGTTTTATGTGTAATAGTGACGTGTCATTTTGTGTGCTGTCACCGGAAGTGTTAAACCGAAAACTGACCGAGATTTCCGGGAGCTCGTGCCAGAAACAGGATCCGGGGAATTAGGGCAAATAAGAATTTTAAAAAGAACTGAAAAGGAAAATGAAGAACTGGCAGCAAGAAAAAGCAAAAAATTTATAAGGAAAAGTCTACACCAACGAAAGTTAGAGTATGAAGAAGCCAGAAAACGAATTTTTGTAGACGAATCCGAGATAAAAAATAGGAAATTTATAAAAATAGGAAAGTTGCGGGAGAAAAGAAAATTTATGAAGAGAATGTTAAATAAAATTGTGTCCACTATTGTGACCCTTAAAGGTGACAATCGATTCTTTGCTAGAACTAAAATTGGTGGTGAAGAAGTGTTAGCGTTGCTGGATTCAGGTGCAAGTGCAAACTGCCTTGGAAAAGATGCAATGGAATTCTTGAAAGAAAAAGAAAAATTGATAGTACCACTTCGTGGCCACAATATACGTACCGCCAATGGTGGCGAAACACCAGTCATTGGGGCAATTTCACTGCCGGTTTTATGGGATGGTGCTACAAAAGTGATGGAGTTTTTAATTGTTCCTGCTCTCCAACAGCAGGTCTATTTTGGAATAGATTTTTGGCGCGTATTTGGTATGAATGCAGTTAGCAAGGGGAAGGTGGAAATGTGTGTTTCGATCCAACATTTTAGTGAAGTGGCTGAATTTACTCCAGCACATGAACACCTAATCTTTGATACGAATCAGCATGTATTGTCAAGTGCTGACAATTTACGGTTAGAAAAGGTGAAAGCATGTTTTCCTTCGTTTGCTAAACATGGTGTGGGGCGAACGAATGTTGAGGAGCACGTGATTGAGGTTGTAGACGAAAATTTGCCTGTAAAACAGAGGCATTATCCGATTTCGCCGGCCATACAGAAGTTAGTGTTTGCTGAGCTAGATCGCATGATCAGCATGGGGGCTATTGAAGTTAGCAATAGTAGCTGGAGTTCACCAGTTTCGCTTGTCAGGAAGGAAACGAAAAACAGATTGTGTCTTGATGCGCGGAAAGTCAACGAAAGGACTATTAAGGATGCGTATCCTTTACCCCATATTGATGGGCTACTTAGTAGACTGCAGGACACGTGCTTTATTTCTGCCATTGACCTAAAAGATGCATTTTGGCAGATTCCCTTAGAAAAGAAGTCCAGAGAAAAGACAGCCTTCACAGTCCCTGGGCGGCCGTTGTACTAATTTACGGTTATGCCGTTTGGTTCGTGCAACGCTGCCCAGAGAATGTGTCGGCTGATGGATAAGGTAATACCTGCTGAAATGCGCGAACATGTTTTTGTTTATTTAGATGATTTGTTAGTGTGCTCTGCTAGTTTTGACGATCATTTGGAGTTACTGGAAAAAGTTGGAAAATGTTAGGTGACGGCTGTATTCGCACAGATTTGAAGAAAGTATCTGCGATAGATGAGTCTCCGGAACCGAAAACTCCAAAGCAGCTCAGGCGATTCCTAGGCATGTCAGGGTGGTACCGGCGTTTTGTGAAGAACTACTCGGCAATGGCTGCACCACTACACGACTGTCTGACTAAAGAAAAGTTAAGAAAATTTGAACTGACGGACTCTGCGCGGCTGGCCTTAGATAAACTAAAGCTCAGCTTAGTCTCAGCACCAGTGCTGATCAACGCCGACTTTAATAGACACTTTTATGTACAATGTGACGCTTCGACTGTGGGTGTAGGGGGGGTGCTCCTCCAAATGGATGACGAGGGGAATGAGCGTCCGATTGCTTACAATTATAGTGTAACTGAGTTAGAATGTTACGCGGCTATATTAAGCGTTAAAAGATTTCGTCCTTATGTTGAGGGGTTACCTTTCACTATAATTACGGATCACGCGAGCTTGAAGTGGCTCATGGGCCAGAAGGACTTATCTGGAAGATTAGCCAGATGGAGTTTAAAACTTCAAGCGTACAATTTCAACATTGAACACCGAAAAGGTGCACAAAATGTAGTACCGGACACTCTCTCTCGCATCCATATGGAAGAGATTGGACCGTCGGACAGAGTACTGGACGTTGACCTCAGCTCCTCATATTTTTCTTCGGAAGAATATGAGGCTCTTAAGGACACGGTGACTGTACGAAAGGACGAACTACCAGACCTTTGTTTATCGGACGGATTTGTGTACAAACGAACTCTTTTCAGGACAGGGGACTGGTTACAAGAGGACCGCGCCTGGAAGCTGTGGGTGCCGTCTGAGCTGCGAGAAGAATTGGTGGTGGCAGCTCACTATTCTCCTTCAGCTGGACATGGCGGAATGCACAAAACATTAGCGAAATTACGCGGAAATTATTATTGGCCTGGCATGGTTGCGGACGTGCAGGCTTTAGTGAAAGATTGTGGCGTGTGCAAAGGCACCAAAAATCAAAATTTAGTTCGGCGACCACCAATGGGGGCGCAACAAATAACAGAAAGACCAATCCAACGATTGTATATTGATTTCATGGGTCCCTATCCACGAACCAAAGATGGGAACACTTTTATATTTATCTGTTTAGACCACTTTTCTAAATTTGTTTGGCTTAAGCCAATGCGAACTGCAACTACTGCAAATGTTGTAAAATTTTTAGAACGAGAGGTTTTCCATGTGTTTGGTGTTCCAGAATTTTTACATTCGGACAACGGAAAGCAATTTGTTTCAGGAATGTTCAATGCCTTTTTAGAAAAATACGGGGTTCGCCACATTAAAACAGCTTTTTACTCGCCACAAGCAAATGCTTCTGAGCGAGAAAATAGGTCAGTAATTCAAATGATTAGAGCGTATGTTGGGGAAAATCAGAAAATTGGGATTTGCACGTGAGTGATGCGGCATTTTCCTTACGAAGTGTGGTTCATAGTTCGATCGATGTCGAACCCTATTACGCGTTATTTGGCACCAATATGATGCAACATGGCAAATCATATGAGATTTGGTGATATTGAATGTTTCTGATAAGCAAAAACTGCTCCGCGAGAAAATATATAACGAATTGAAAATTGCTCATGAGAAAGGGGAAAAGGTGTACAATACTAGGAGTAAGAATGTTAGCTTTAAGATTGGTCAAGTTGTATATAGAAAAAATTTCAAGCAGAGCAACAAGGCAGAGAATTATAATGCTAAGTTGGCTCCAATGCACATCCAGTGCATTGTGCTAAAACATGTAGGGAATTCTTTGTACGAATTAGGCAATATGGCCGGTAAAAAGCTAGGTGTATACCACGCCAAAGATGTTTTTGTAGCGTAAAGCAGTTTATGTGCAATATTATTAATTAGTTTTTTTGTTGTTTATTATTGTCAGTGTTTTTTGTTTATTGTTTTTTTTTGTTCTTGTAGTCTTGTGTTTTTTTTTATTTTTTTTTTGTATTACTTGACATTAGTTTCTAACATTTCCTTAATTTCATGTTTGTATTAATTTTAATTTTTTTCCGATGATATAATTTTAATTTTTGACTATTTGGAATTTTTTTTTGTTAACTAGGTTTAGGATTTTGATTATATTTATTGATTATTTGAATTTTTATTTATACAAATTGTTATTTAGTTTTAGGGTCAAGTGATATTAGGTTTAGATATTTATGTGCAATATTAGGTAGGTTAAACATAGAATATTGTTGCCCGGTAGCTCAAGTCCGAGAGCATGAGGCGTGGGTCGAAGCCACACGTTGCGATGGTAGGCTAACGTTTGATTTTACGAACTCGTTCCATGTGGCAGGCCACATCGACGGTTTCGAGCCTGTTACGTGAGCCTGTGATTGAATCTGCAGCCTCAGTTGCGTGCCGCAATATTCGTAGCTTTACAGATTAACCAAAGTTGAAGTGCTGTTAAGCAGATATGCGTTGGCTACTGGATTGAGAGGATTTATGATGTATGAGTGTGAGAATGGAGAGTGAGAGAGAATATATAGTTTGATCGTGTGCAATTAATATATTTCGAAATTGATATGTTTAATGTTGGCTCGAACCAACTGATGCTTTTGGAAAACAAGATAAATTTAGGAATTTGTTTTGATGAGCTTTTCATGGGTAGGAGGTTTCCTTTTAGATTTTCTTGCATTATGGAAATCATTCGAAATTGACTGCCAATTCAAACGTTTCATTCGTGTGTAAAGTCGTCAATTTTAATTTCTGTTTAAATTTTTTAAATTAATTTTAGGAATTTTATTCGAAAGTGTAAGTGGTAATTTGTTGTGTTAAATTCAAAATAATTAAATTATTGTCCCAGAGTGAAGAAAAAAAAGGAGGACAAATTATTAGAATAAAAAAAAAAAAATTGTTTAAATGTTTAAAATTACATGTGCCAGAATTCTCGTAATTCTGAAGCAAAAAAAAAAAAAAAAAGTATTTAAAGAAGAAAAAAGGGGATAAGGAAAAATTTTGATTTTAAAGTTTTTTTAAAATCGTGATATTTTAGTCTAAATTTGTTGTGGTTTTTTTGTAGAATTTGGCCGTTAAAATAATTTAACTTGTCCGCGAATACGCGCAAACGAATTTTGGTGGCAATCGGATTAATCCAAATTTTTAACCCATCGTTGCAGAAATTTTGTTGAGGTAATTGTTTGTTTTCTGCGCTTTTAGATTTTTCCTTGTGATTAGATAAAGATAGAAATAGGAGTGTTTTTTTTTTAAACCAAACTTTTTGTTTCATTTTCATAGGTCCATCATTAAAGTGGCGAAAGGCCTCAACTCCTCCCTTTTTGGATAGCGCAAACCAAAAATTCCTTTGGCTCTTTGGCTGGCGGCTAAAAGCTGCGCTGTCGCTAAATAAAATCGCTGCGCTGCGCTTATTTCTTTGATCAGCTGTAAAAATTGATACCGATAGGATCCAACCAAAGAGGTTATTCACCCTAACAAAAGGAAGAACAGAGTAGCAGACGAAGAAAGGAGAAAACATCGCATGAGCGAAGTCTAGCCGAAGTCCACAAAACTCTCAAGCTATGCCACACCTCCAAATGTACACGCGCTCTTTGCAAAAATTATCGTGAATTTGATTAGGTATAGGGAGAAATATTAACAAGTAGAACTAACTGCCCGTGGGGAAAAATAGCTTAAGTCAATTTTATTGAATTTAATTACTGAATATTTATTTAGCGTTCTTCATGAATTTCAAAGTTCATACTAATTGAAAATTTTTAGTTTTAATTTTTTTATACATAAACTTTATACTTTTTTTCCATTTATTTATTCTTTTTAGTTATAAATATTTTTATTTTTGCTCTAATTTGTATATGTAAGAGAAATAGTTGGGCAAATGCAAGTGCATATGAATTTGAGTTGCTTAGAATAGCTAACCATAAAGAAAGACAGGAATTGGGAGAGAAACGAAAGCAATAGATCATTCTTAGCGTGAGCGCTGCTCTCAACACCTACCCCCCTTTTCCCTTGTTTTATTTTTTTCAGCTTATAGATAACTTCGTTGCTGGCGCCAACATCAGAGTACCTACAAATTGGTGAGTGCTGATCTCAATTGTTTTAATTTTTCTCGTCCATACGCAAATTCGCAATTTTGATTAAAATTGATTTGTGTTTAGAGCAGATTCTCTATAGCAAAAAGAAAACAAAAAGGAAACGAGTAAACATATAAATGCTTTTTTGTTTTTGGTTTGAATTTTAAGCAAAAGATTTGTTTCTCATAATTCTTACTTTCTCTCTTGTTTGCTAATATTCAAATAAAAGATACGCGAAATTCTTATAGTCACATATATAGTTTATGAAATTTTGAATCTATTTAGTTTTTTTATTATAATTATTATTTTTTTTTTTTTTTGGAATTTTTTTTAGATAAAAATTCTTTTATGTTCAAATAAATTACAATTTTGTTAGAGTTAAGTTTTTTCTTGAATTTAGCTTTATATTTATTTTTTTTGGTTTTTTCTCTTTAATTTGAAATTTATTGAAATAAAATAATTTATTACCAGATTTTTAAAGTCAAATATTTGGTTGTCATTTATGGATTGAAGATATTGCATTTTTATTTAGGTTTTTTTTATTCATCTAGCATGACTTGCTAGAATCATTAGTGTTGCTGCGGGTGTCGAACCCAAAATTGGTGTTGACTGAGTGACCATGTAGGCCGGACGGTTTGACTTTGACGGATTCAGCACTAGGGAATTTCATCTACAGAATGAATCCCGATGAGATTCAAAGGCTGCGCACCGGACGGGTGGCAGATGGGGTGGGCCAGGCTTCAGCTGAAGGAACGAGACATTTCTTCTGTATTGTTTGGTATACCTGCGTATAAGTGAGTGCAAGTTTTAGTGTAAGGTATGAATTGTTTTGATTGGGCTTTTGCATGTGTGTCATTGAACGGTTGAGCGGGGGTATGTATGCGGATTTCTGAGTGTTTGAGTATGGTTCAGGGCATGTAGGAGATATGAATGTGGTACACTATGGCTTACACACTGTATGAGTGGATTTTATTTCTTTTCCCTTACCTTCTTCCTTTCATTATATTTTTTTCCTATAGCTTAAACTTCTACTATACCTATCCTCTATCCTTTTCTTTTTGGCACGACTTCTTTTGTTTCGATTCATAGTGCGGCTTAAATAGCAAAATCAACCCCCCAAAATCCGGCGAGCATACCGGGCTTGCCACCGTGCCAACTCGCTACAGCGACCCTGCACTCTCAGCGTGTATCATAACAAATTTAAAATAAAATGATGCTGACATAAAAAGTGACATATTTTTTACATGCGTAAAATATTTTGTGAGTGACCTAAATGGCAAACAAATTTAAAGCTGAGGAATAATAAATGGTTGGGTATTGCTCTCGAACCATGATCAATTATGGTTTATAACTCAAACGCACATTTCCTTCAATAAAGACACTCAAAAAATCATATGGGAAATCACGAATTGAAATTTAAAAATGCAGTATTTTATATGAATTTCAGCGCTTGGAATATTTTTAACAAACGTCAAAATGCATCAAAAAAAAGTAAATTTACGCGACAAAGATTACAAAAAATAAATACAAATACGAAATATAAATACAAAATACAACACTTTGAAAAATCGTCATTTCGATAGACCCTAAGCGGTCCACAAACTCAATAAGCAACAAAGGCCTTAATTGTGCTCAAGTTCATTTAAAATAAAAGATTTAGTTTTATTAAGTGAATATGACAGCTCAAAGACAGAATACAGCAGTGTTACCATATTTACAGATTAATCTTTTTTTTTTTCAGATTTTTTGAGCTTAACAGATTTTAAGATTTTCTCCCCAAAACTACAGATTTTTTATAGATTTAAAAGATTTTACAGATTTTTACAAAATAAAATCAATTACACTCTGATTTTTCTTAAAATGCATTCATATCTCGATAAAAAATGTATTTTGGAGTATCTGAAGATCTTGTAACACATAACTGCAAGAGAAGTTACATTTTTTCACTTGAAATTCTGTCGTTGTGAAATTTATTAAGAAAAATTTTCGGCTAGCGCCGTTTTATTCTGAAACAGAAAAAGAAAACTCGGTTTGGAAAGTAAAAAATTAGGTTTAATCTTATTTTTGCATCTCCAATGTTTATGCTGTGTGCCCAGTTTTTTTTAGGAGCATTTTTATAAGAGCCTATTTACACTATCAGTTCCATGACGAAAAATCTGACAAAGAGCTAATAAGAACTGCGGTAGTGAAAACGAAATAAAACATTTTGCACCGAAAATCCATACAAAAAACGTAAAAGGTGGCAACTCCATGTTTCGTTTATTTACATTTTCATATAAAAACTGTCAAAATTTCGTCATGCCCATGTCAGTGTAAATTCTAAAAACGGCATGTCGATGCGTCATGGGAATGACTGTGTAAATAGGCTCTAATGAAAATTACTTTTGTAAAGTTTGAATAACGCAAATTTTTACATAAGAGCCTATTTACACTATCATTTCCATGACGAAAAATCTGATAAAGAACTGCGGTAGTGAAAACGGGATAGACAATTTTGCACCGAAATTCCATACAAAAAACATAAAAGGTGGTAACTCCATGCTTTGTTTGTTTACATTTTCATATAAAAACTGTCAAATTTCGTCATGCCCATGTATGTGTAAATTCTAAAAACGGCATACCCATGCGTCATGGGAATGACTGTGTAAATAGGCTCTAAGAAATTGATATCCTTCAGTAAAAAAGGTCGAAAAGTAGATAAATTTTTAAATATGATTTCCTCGTACTCATTAGAACGGTATCCAAAGGACATTTTCAGTGGTACCCAAATTCAAATTCTTAAAATTTCGGAAGCCAATAATTAACTGTCTTACTTATGTATGTATAAAATATTTACTAATTGGTCTGAATTTAAAAAACAATTTTATACAACAGATTTTTCTGGGAAAAAAACATTTTTTCTTGCAGATTACAGATTTTGGTGAAAAAAATATGGTAACACTGGAATACAGGCTATTAAAATCGCTACAAATACAACCAAAAGGCAAGATACATAGAATACTAGATAACGTCATGAGGCCGTTTACCGTTATCTAGCATGACGTCAAAAGATACTTATTGCCACTTTGACAGAAAAATGCAAGCGTTGCCACAAATTTTGCTTAATTGGTTTTGAAACAGTGCTACCAGATTAATGTAATTCCTACTGTATTAATTAGACTTTAGTAGAAATACGATTCAAAATTGTTAATATTAGGCAAAGAAATCAAAATTATTGACTTATGAATTTGAATTGCTTAATAAATGAAACAATTTAATAAGTTGAAGCTGTTTTTTTTTGTATTAAACATTTTTTTTATATTATTGTTGCGGGAAAACAGTTTTAGCTAAGTTCTGCAGCTCGGTAATTAATTTGCAAGTAAATTTCGTGAGTGTTCCCAAAAAAATATAAACAACGAATAATTTAAACTAAAAAGTTGTGGAAAAATGGGTCGCATTCTGTCGGTAATTAGGACCTTTTCCCTACCTTTTCTCCGAAAGCAATTATTTGTCATTTTATGTATTAGTTTCCCGTTCTTTTCATGCAATGTATTAATATGTAAATTTGTTGTATTTGTATGAGTATGCCGGTTAACCGTTGGCTTAATGGCAAGTTATTTTATTTGTCATTCTGTGTTAAGCCGTTAAAAAACAAAGTAAGAAAAATAATTTTGTAACTTAACTTCATTTTTGAATTTTAATATTTTTAGGGAATAAATTTTCGTTTCTACTCTTTTGCCATTTGAAATACATCGCCCGCCTGAGGGATACAAAAATAAATCATTTTGCACTTTTTTTCCGCCAGAAAAGGATGCATTTTTATTGCCAGACAGGCCGCAGAATCACATATTCTGTTGTCGCAATAAACAGCCCGAATTTGTTCCGCCCATTTCACACCGGATTGTTTTGAACGGAATCTGAGTTTTGAAATGGGATTCTCAACAAGGGGTTTCCGTTGAAGCCAATGGTAGTTCCTACTGTGTAGGCAGTACAAGAACCTTGCGGAGCGTCAAATAATTTAGAAAGAACATTTTGAATGCAAAAATGTTTAGTATTGAATCAATACTATTGATAAATGCAGATCGGTTATTTTGTTCAAAACAAGTAATAAAAATTAAGTTAAAGAACTTATCGTACCATATTTGCAATAATGTAGCAATTTCTATCAAATTCCGATAGAATTCCATGTGTTTGGTGTTCCAGAATTTTTACATTCGGACAACGGAAAGCAATTTGTTTCAGGAATGTTCAATGCCTTTTTAGAAAAATACGGGGTTCGTCACATTAAAACAGCTTTTTACTCGCCACAAGCAAATGCTTCTGAGCGAGTAAATAGGTCAGTACTTCAAATGATTAGAGCGTATGTTGGGGAAAATCAGAAAAATTGGGATTTGCACGTGAGTGATGCGGCATTTTCCTTACGAAGTGTGGTTCATAGTTCGATCGATGTCGAACCCTATTACGCGTTATTTGGCACCAAACATGGCAAATCATATGAGATTTGGTGATATTGAATGTTTCTGATAAGCAAAAACTGCTCCGCGAGAAAATATATAACGAATTGAAAATTGCTCATGAGAAAGGGGAAAAGGTGTACAATACTAGGAGTAAGAATGTTAGCTTTAAGATTGGTCAAGTTGTATATAGAAAAAATTTCAAGCAGAGCAACAAGGCAGAGAATTATAATGCTAAGTTGGCTCCAATGCACATCCAGGAATTCTTTGTACGAATTAGGCAATATGGCCGGTAAAAAGCTAGGTGTATAACACGCCAAAGATATTTTTGTAGCGTAAAGCAGTTCATGTGCAATATTTTTAATTAGTTTTTTTGTTGATTATTATTGTCAGTGTTTTTTGTTTATTGTTTTTTTTGTTCTTGTAGTCTTGTGTTTTTTTTTATTTTTTTTTTTGTATTACTTGACATTAGTTTCTAACATTTCCTTAATTTCATGTTTGTTTTACCGTTCTGACAATTTGTATTAATTTTAATTTTTTTTCCGATGATATAATTTTAATTTTTGACTATTTGGAATTTTTTTTTTTGTTAACTAGGTTTAGGATTTCGATTATATTTATTGATTATTTGAATTTTTATTTATACAATTTGTTATTTAGTTTTAGGGTCAAGTGATATTAGGATTAGATATTTATGTGCAATATTAGGTAGGTTAAATATAGAATATTGTTGCCCTGTAGCTGAAGTCCGAGAGCATGAGGCATGGGTCGAAGCCACACGTTGCGATGGTAGGCTAACGTTTGATTTTACGAACTCGTTCCATGTGGCAGGCCACATCGACGGTTTCGAGCCTGTTACGTGCGCCTGTGATTGAAGTAACAATAGGCGGTATTTGACAAAAGATATATCTGGCTACTGGATTGAGAGGATTTATGATGTATGAGTGTGAGAATGGAGAGTGAGAGAGAATATATAGTTTGATCGTGTGAAATTAATATATTTCGAAATTGATATGTTGAATGTTGGCTCGAACCAACTGATGCTTTTGGAAAACAAGATAAATTTAGGAATTTGTTTTGATGAGCTTTTCATGGGTAGGAGGTTTCCTTTTAGATTTTCTTGCATTATGGAAATCATTCGAAAGTGACTGCCAATTCAAACGTTTCATTCGTGTGTAAAGTCGTCAATTTTAATTTCGTTTTAAATTACAATTTTTTTAATTAATTTTTGGAAGTTTATTCGGAAGTGTAAGTGGTAATTTGTTGTGTTAAATTCAAAATAAATAAATTATTGTCCCAGAGTGAAGAAAAAAAAGGAGGACAAATTATTAGAACAAAAAAAAAAATTTTTTAAATGTTTAAAATTACATGTGCCATAAGCGCAGCGCTGCAAGCAGCGCTGCGCTTATTTCTTTGATCAGCTGTAAAAATTGATACCGATAGGATCCAACCAAAGAGGTTATTCACCCTAACAAAAGGAAGAACAGAGTAGCAGACGAAGAAAGGAGAAAACATCGCATGAGCGAAGTCTAGCCGAAGTCCACAAAACTCTCAAGCTATGCCACACCTCCAAATGTACACGCGCTCTTTGCAAAAATTATCGTGAATTTGATTAGGTATAGGGAGAAATATTAACAAGTAGAACTAACTGCCCGTGGGGAAAAATAGCTTAAGTCAATTTTATTGAATTTAATTACTGAATATTTATTTAGCGTTCTTCATGAATTTCAAAGTTCATACTAATTGAAAATTTTTAGTTTTAATTTTTTTATACATAAACTCTATACTTTTTTTCCATTTATTTATTCTTTTTAGTTATAAATATTTTTATTTTTATTTAAGCTCTAATTTGTATATGTAAGAGAAATAGTTGGGCAAATGCAAGTGCATATGAATTTGAGTTGCTTAGAATAGCTAACCATAAAGAAAGACAGGAATTGGGAGAGAAACGAAAGCAATAGATCATTCTTAGCGTGAGCGCTGCTCTCAACACCTACCCCCCTTTTCCCTTATTTTATTTTTTTCAGCTTATAGGTAACTTCGTTGCTGGCGCCAACATCAGAGTACCTACAAATTGGTGAGTGCTGATCTCAATTGTTTTAATTTTTCTCGTCCATACGCGAATTCGCAATTTTGATTAAAATTGATTTGTGTTTAGAGCAGATTCTCTATAGCGAAAAGAAAACAAAAAGGAAACGAGTAAACATATAAATGCTTTTTTGTTTTTGGTTTGAATTTTAAGCAAAAGATTTGTTTCTCATAATTCTTACTTTCTCTCTTGTTTGCTAATGTTCAAATAAAAGATACGCGAAATTCTTATAGTCACATATATAGTTTATGAAATTTTGAATCTATTTAGTTTTTTTATTATAATTATTATTTTTTTTTTTTTTGGAATTTTTTTTAGATAAAAATTCTTTTATGTTCAAATAAATTACAATTTTGTTAGAGTTAAGTTTTTTCTTGAATTTAGCTTTATATTTATTTTTTTTGGTTTTTTCCCTTTAATTTGAAATTTATTGAAATAAAATAATTTATTACCAGATTTTTAAAGTCAAATATTTGGTTGTCATTTATGGATTGAAGATATTGCATTTTTATTTAGGTTTTTTTTATTCATCTAGCGTGACTTGCTAGAATCATTAGTGTTGCTGCGGGTGTAGAGCCCAAAATTGGTGTCGACTGAGTGACCATGTAGGCCGGACGGTTTGACTTTGACGGATTCAGCACTAGGGAATTTCATCTACATAATGAAGCCCGATGAGATTCAAAGGCTGCGCACCGGACGGGTGGCAGATGGGGTGGGCCAGGCTTCAGCTGAAGGACGGAGACATTTCTTCTGTATTGTTTGGTATACCTGCGTATAAGTGAGTGCAAGTTTTAGTGTAAGGTATGAATTGTTTTGATTGGGCTTTTGCATGTGTGTCATTGAACGGTTGAGCGGGGGTATGTATGCGGATTTCTGAGTGTTTGAGTATGGTTCAGGGCATGTAGGAGATATGAATGTGGTACACTATGGCTTAGACACTGTATGAGTGGATTTTATTTCTTTTCCCTTACCTTCTTCCTTTCATTATATTTTTTTCCTATAGCTTAAACTTCTACTATACCTATCCTCTATCCTTTTCTTTTTGGCACGACTTCTTTTGTTTCGATTCATAGTGCGGCTTAAATAGCAAAATCAACCACCCAAAATCCGGCGATCATACCGGGCTTGCCACCGTGCCAACTCGCTACAGCGGCCCTGCACTCTCAGCGTGGATCATAACAAATTTAAAATAAAATGATGCTGACATAAAAAGTGACATATTTTTTACATGCGTAAAATATTTTGTGAGTGACCTAAATGGCAAACAAATTTAAAGCTGAGAAATAATAAATGGTTGGGTATTGCTTTCGAACCATGATCAATTATGGTTTATAACTCTAACGCACATTTCCTTCAATAAAGACACTCAAAAAATCATATGTTAAATCACGAATTGAAATTTAAAAATGCAGTATTTTATATGAATTTCAGCGCTTGGAATATTTTTAACAAACGTCAAAATGCATAAAAAAAAAAGTAAATTTACGCGACAAATACGAAATATAAATACAAAATACAACACTTTGAAAAATCGTCATTTCGTTAGACCCTAAGCGGTCCATAAACTCAATAAGCACAAAGGCCTTAATTGTGCTCAAGTTCATTTAAAATAAAAGATTTAGTTTTATTAAGTGAATATGACAGCTCAAAGACAGAATGCAGCAGTGTTACCATATTTACAGATTAATCTTTTTTTTTTACAGATTTTTTGAGCTTAACAGATTTTAAGATTTTCTCCTCAAAACTACAAATTTTTTATAGATTTAAAAGATTTTACAGATTTTTACAAAATAAATTCAATTACACTCTGATTTTTCTTAAAATGCATTCATATCTCGATAAAAAATGTATTTTGGAGTATCTGAAGATCTTGTAACACTTAACTGCAAGAGAAGTTACATTTTTTTACTTGAAATTCTGTCGTTGTGAAATTTACTAAGAAAAAATGTTCGGCTAGCGCCGTTTTATTCTGAAACAGAAAAAGAAAAGTCGGTTTGGAAAGTAAAAAATTAGGTTTAATCTTATTTTTGCATCTCCAATGTTTATGCTGTGTGCCCAGTTTTTTTTTTTAATTCTATAAATTTAGGAGCATTTTTATAAGAGCCTATTTACACTATCAGTTCCATGACGAAAAATCTGACAAAGAGCTAATAAGAACTGCGGTAGTGAAAACGAAATAGAACATTTTGCACCGAAAATCCATACAAAAAACGTAAAAGGTGGCAACTCCATGTTTCGTTTATTTACATTTTCATATAAAAACTGTCAAAATTTCGTCATGCCCATGTCAATGTGAATTCTAAAAACGGCATGCCCATGCGTCATGGGAATGACTGTGTAAATAGGCTCTAACAAAAATTACTTTTGTAAAGTTTGAATAACGCAAATTTTTACATAAGAGCCTATTTACACTATCATTTCCATGACGAAAAATCTGATAAAGAACTTATAAGAACTGCGGTAGTGAAAACGGGATAGACAATTTTGCACCGAAATTCCATACAAAAAACATAAAAGGTGGTAACTCCATGCTTTGTTTGTTTACATTTTCATATAAAAACTGTCAAATTTCGTCATGCCCATGTCAGTGTAAATTCTAAAAACGGCATGCCCATGCGTCATGGGAATGACTGTGTAAATAGGCTCTAAGAAATTGATATCCTTCAGTAAAAAAGGTCGAAAAGTAGATAAATTTTTAAATATGATTTCCTCGTACTCATTAGAACGGTATCCAAAGGACATTTTCAGTGGTACCCAAATTCAAATTCTTAAAATTTCGGAAGCCAATAATTAACTGTCTTACTTATGTATGTATAAAATATTTACTAATTGGTCTGAATTTAAAAACAATTTTATACAACAGATTTTTCTGGGAAAAAAAAACATTTTTTCTTGCAGATTACAGATTTTGGTGAAAAAAATATGGTAACACTGGAATACAGGCTATTAAAATCGCTACAAATACAACCAAAAGGCAAGATACATAGAATACTAGATAACGTCATGAGGCCGTTTACCGTTATCTAGCATGACGTCAAAAGATACTTATTGCCACTTTGACAGAAAAATGCAAGCGTTGCCACAAATTTTGCTTAATTGGTTTTGAAACAGTGCTACCAGATTAATGTAATTCCTACTGTATTAATTAGACTTTAGTAGAAATACGATTCAAAATTGATAATATTAGGCAAAGAAATCAAAATTATTGACTTATGAATTTGAATTGCTTAATAAATGAAACAATTTAATAAGTTGAAGCTGTTTTTTTTTGTATTAAACATTTTTTTTTTATATTATTGTTGCGGGAAAACAGTTTTAGCTAAGTTCTGCAGCTCGGTAATTAATTTGCAAGTAAATTTCGTGTGTGTTCCCAAAAAAATATAAACAACAAATAATTTAAACAAATTGGAAAATGAGGTGCTCCGTGTTCAGCAGAAACCACATCAGCGTTAAAGGACAAACAACTTTACGCTTTTATGGTTTCCCAAAGAACTAAAAAGTTGTGGAAAAATGGGTCGCATTCTGTCGGTAATTAGGACCTTTTCCCTGCCTTTTCTCCGAAAGAGAGGACAAAAAACCCAAAAGCGATTATTTGTCATTTTATGTATTAGTTTCCCGTTCTTTTCATGCAATGTATTAATATGTAAATTTGTTGTATTTGTATGAGTATGCCGGTTAACCGTTGGCCCAATGGCAAGTTATTTTATTTGTCATTCTGTGTTAAGCCGTTAAAAAACAAAGTAAGAAAAATAATTTTGTAACTTAACTTCATTTTTGAATTTTAATATTTTTAGGGAATAATTTTTCGTTTCTACTCTTTTGCCATTTGAAATACATCGCCCGCCTGAGGGATACAAAAATAAATCATTTTGCACTTTTTTTCCGCCAGAAAAGGATGAATTTTTATTGCCAGACAGGCCGCAGAATCACATATTCTGTTGTCGCAATAAACAGCCCGAATTTGTTCCGCCCATTTTACACCGGATTGTTTTGAACGGAATCTGAGTTTTGAAATGGGATTCTCAACACAGAAGGGGTTTCCGTTGAAGCCAGGGGTAGTTCCTACTGTGTAGGCAGTACAAGAACCTTGCGGAGCGTCAAATAATTTAGAAAGAACATTTTGAATGCAAAAGTGTTATTGAAAATACTATTGATAAATGCAGATCGGTTATTTTGTTCAAAACAAGTAATAAAAATTAAGTTAAAGAACTTATCGTACCATATTTGCAATAATGTAGCCACAAGCAAATGCTTCTGAGCGAGTAAATAGGTCAGTACTTCAAATGATTAGAGCGTATGTTGGGGAAAATCAGAAAAATTGGGATTTGCACGTGAGTGATGCGGCATTTTCCTTACGAAGTGTGGTTCATAGTTCGATCGATGTCGAACCCTATTACGCGTTCTTTGGCACCAATATGATGCAACATGGCAAATCATATGAGATTTGGTGATATTGAATGTTTCTGATAAGCAAAAACTGCTCCGCGAGAAAATATATAACGAATTGAAAATTGCTCATGAGAAAGGGGAAAAGGTGTACAATACTAGGAGTAAGAATGTTAGCTTTAAGATTGGTCAAGTTGTATATAGAAAAAATTTCAAGCAGAGCAACAAGGCAGAGAATTATAATGCTAAGTTGGCTCCAATGCACATCCAGTGCATTGTGCTAAAACATGTAGGGAATTCTTTGTACGAATTAGGCAATATGGCCGGTAAAAAGCTAGGTGTATACCACGCCAAAGATATTTTTGTAGCGTAAAGCAGTTTATGTGCAATATTTTTAATTAGTTTTTTGGTGATTATTATTGTCAGTGTTTTTTGTTTATTGTTTTTTTTGTTCTTGTAGTCTTGTGTTTTTTTTTATTTTTTTTTTTGTATTACTTGACATTAGTTTCTAACATTTCCTTAATTTCATGTTTGTTTTACCGTTCTGACAATTTGTATTGATTTTAATTTTTTTCCGATGATATAATTTTAATTTTTGACTATTTGCAATTTTTTTTTTTGTTAACTAGGTTTAGGATTTTGATTATATTTATTGATTATTTGAATTTTTATTTATACAATTTGTTATTTAGTTTTAGGGTCAAGTGATATTAGGATTAGATATTTATGTGCAATATTAGGTAGGTTAAATATAGAATATTGTTGCCCGGTAGCTCAAGTCCGAGAGCATGAGGCGTGGGTCGAAGCCACAGGTTGCGATGGTAGGCTAACGTTTGATTTTACGAACTCGTTCCATGTGGCAGGCCACATCGACGGTTTCGAGCCTGTTACGTGAGCCTGTGATTGAAGTAACAATAGGCGGTATTTGACAAAAGATATATCTGGCTACTGGATTGAGAGGATTTATGATGTATGAGTGTGAGAAGAATATATAGTTTGATCGTGTGAAATTAATATATTTCGAAACTCATATGTTGAATGTTGGCTCGAACCAACTGATGCTTTTGGAAAACAAGATAAATTTAGGAATTTGTTTTGATGAGCTTTTCATGGGTAGGAGGTTTCCTTTTAGATTTTCTTGCATTATGGAAATCATTCGAAAGTGACTGCCAATTCAAACGTTTCATTCGTGTGTAAAGTCGTCAATTTTAATTTCTGTTTAAATTACAATTTTTTAAATTAATTTTTGGAATTTTATTCGGAAGTGTAAGTGGTAATTTGTTGTGTTAAATTCAAAATAATTAAATTATTGTCCCAGAGTGAAGAAAAAAAAGGAGGAAAATTATTAGAATAAAAAAAAAAAAATTGTTTAAATGTTTAAAATTACATGTGCCAGAATTCTCGTAATTCTAAAGCAAAAAAAAAAAAAAAAGTATTTAAAGAAGAAAAAAGGGGATAAGGAAAAATTTTGATTTTAAATTTTTTTTAAAATCGTGATATTTTAGTCTAAATTTGTTGTGGTTTTTTTGTAGAATTTGGCCGTTAAAATAATTTAACTTGTCCGCGAATACGCGCAAACGAATTTTGGTGGCAATCGGATTAATCCAAATTTTTAACCCATCGTTGCAGAAATTTTGTTGAGGTAATTGTTTGTTTTCTGCGCTTTTAGATTTTTCCTTGTGATTAGATAAAGATAGAAATAGGAGTGTTTTTTTTTTAAACCAAACTTTTTGTTTCATTTTCATAGGTCCATCATTAAAGTGGCGAAGGGCCTCAACTCCTCCCTTTTTGGATAGTGCAAACCAAAAATTCCTTTGGCTCTTTGGCTGGCGGCTAAAAGCTGCGCTGTCGCTAAATAAAATCGCTGCAAGCAGCGCTGCGCTTTTTTCTTTGATCAGCTGTAAAAATTGATACCGATAGGATCCAACCAAAGAGGTTATTCACCCTAACAAAAGGAAGAACAGAGTAGCAGACGAAGAAAGGAGAAAACATCGCATGAGCGAAGTCTAGCCGAAGTCCACAAAACTCTCAAGCTATGCCACACCTCCAAATGTACACGCGCTCTTTGCAAAAATTATCGTGAATTTGATTAGGTATAGGGAGAAATATTAACAAGTAGAACTAACTGCCCGTGGGGAAAAATAGCTTAAGTAAATTTTATTGAATTTAATTACTGAATATTTATTTAGCGTTCTTCATGAATTTCAAAGTTCATACTAATTGAAAATTTTTAGTTTTAATTTTTTTATACATAAACTTTATACTTTTTTTCCATTTATTTATTCTTTTTAGTTATAAATATTTTTATTTTTATTTAAGTTCTAATTTGTATATGTAAGAGAAATAGTTGGGCAAATGCAAGTGCATATGAATTTGAGTGGCTTAGAATAGCTAACCATAAAGAAAGACAGGAATTGGGAGAGAAACGAAAGCAATAGATCATTCTTAGCGTGAGCGCTGCTCTCAACACCTACCCCCCTTTTCCCTTGTTTTATTTTTTTCAGCTTATAGGTAACTTCGTTGCTGGCGCCAACATCAGAGTACCTACAAATTGGTGAGTGCTGATCTCAATTGTTTTAATTTTTCTCGTCCATACGCAAATTCGCAATTTTGATTAAAATTGATTTGTGTTTAGAGCAGATTCTCTATAGCAAAAAGAAAACAAAAAAGAAACGAGTAAACATATAAATGCTTTTTTGTTTTTGGTTTGAATTTTAAGCAAAAGATTTGTTTCTCATAATTCTTACTTTCTCTCTTGTTTGCTAATGTTCAAATAAAAGATACGCGAAATTCTTATAGTCAAATATATAGTTTATGAAATTTTGAATCTATTTAGTTTTTTTATTATAATTATTATTTTTTTTTTTTTTTGGAATTTTTTTTAGATAAAAATTCTTTTATGTTCAAATAAATTACAATTTTGTTAGAGTTTAGTTTTTTCTTGAATTTAGCTTTATATTTATTTTTTTGGGTTTTTTCTCTTTAATTTGAAATTTATTGAAATAAAATAATTTATTACCAGATTTTTAAAGTCAAATATTTGGTTGTCATTTATGGATTGAAGATATTGCATTTTTATTTAGGTTTTTTATATTCATCTAGCATGACTTGCTAGAATCATTAGTGTTGCTGCGGGTGTCGAACCCAAAATTGGTGTTGACTGAGTGACCATGTAGGCCGGACGGTTTGACTTTGACGGATTCAGCACTAGGGAATTTCATCTACAGAATGAATCCCGATGAGATTCAAAGGCTGCGCACCGGACGGGTGGCAGATGGGGTGGGCCAGGCTTCAGCTGAAGGAACGAGACATTTCTTCTGTATTGTTTGGTATACCTGCGTATAAGTGAGTGCAAGTTTTAGTGTAAGGTATGAATTGTTTTGATTGGGCTTTTGCATGTGTGTCATTGAACGGTTGAGCGGGGGTATGTATGCGGATTTCTGAGTGTTTGAGTATGGTTCAGGGCATGTAGGAGATATGAATGTGGTACACTATGGCTTACACACTGTATGAGTGGATTTTATTTCTTTTCCCTTACCTTCTTCCTTTCATTATATTTTTTTCCTATAGCTTAAACTTCTACTATACCTATCCTCTATCCTTTTCTTATTGGCACGACTTCTTTTGTTTCGATTCATAGTGCGGCTTAAATAGCAAAATCAACCCCCCAAAATCCGGCGAGCATACCGGGCTTGCCACCGTGCCAACTCGCTACAGCGGCCCTGCACTCTCAGCGTGGATCATAACAAATTTAAAATAAAATGATGCTGACATAAAAAGTGACATATTTTTTACATGCGTAAAATATTTTGTGGTTTATAACTCAAACGCACATTTCCTTCAATAAAGACACTCAAAAAATGATATGGGAAATCACGAATTGAAATTTAAAAATGCAGTATTTTATATGAATTTCAGCGCTTGGAATATTTTTAACAAACGTCAAAATGCATCAAAAAAAAGTAAATTTACGCGACAAAGATTACAAAAAATAAATACAAATACGAAATATAAATACAAAATACAACACTTTGAAAAATCGTCATTTCGTTAGACCCTAAGCGGTCCACAAACTCAATAAGCAACAAAGGCCTTAATTGTGCTCAAGTTCATTTAAAATAAAAGATTTAGTTTTATTAAGTGAATATGACAGCTCAAAGACAGAATACAGCAGTGTTACCATATTTACAGATTAATCTTTTTTTTTTTACAGATTTTTTGAGCTTAACAGATGTTAAGATTTTCTCCCCAAAACTACAGATTTTTTATAGATTTAAAAGATTTTACAGATTTTTACAAAATAAATTCAATTACACTCTGATTTTTCTTAAAATGCATTCATATCTCGATAAAAAATGTATTTTGGAGTATCTGAAGATCTTGTAACACATAACTGCAAGAGAAGTTACATTTTTTTACTTGAAATTCTGTCGTTGTGAAATTTACTAAGAAAAAATGTTCGGCTAGCGCCGTTTTATTCTGAAACAGAAAAAGAAAAGTCGGTTTGGAAAGTAAAAAATTAGGTTTAATCTTATTTTTGCATCTCCAATGGTTATGCTGTGTGCCCAGTTTTTTTTTTAATTCTATAAATTTAGGAGCATTTTTATAAGAGCCTATTTACACTATCAGTTCCATGACGAAAAATCTGACAAAGAGCTAATAAGAACTGCGGTAGTGAAAACGAAATAGAACATTTTGCACCGAAAATCCATACAAAAAACGTAAAAGGTGGCAACTCCATGTTTCGTTTATTTACATTTTCATATAAAAACTGTCAAAATTTCGTCATGCCCATGTCAGTGTAAATTCTAAAATCGGCATGCCCATGCGTCATGGGAATGACTGCGTAAATAGGCTCTAACGAAAATTACTTTTGTAAAGTTTGAATAACGCAAATTTTTACTTAAGAGCCTATTTACACTATCATTTCCATGACGAAAAATCTGATAAAGAACTAATAAGAACTGCGGTAGTGAAAACGGGATAGACAATTTTGCACCGAAATTCCATACAAAAAACATAAAAGGTGGTAACTCCATGCTTTGTTTGTTTACATTTTCATATAAAAACTGTCAAATTTCGTCATGCCCATGTCAGTGTAAATTCTAAAAACGGCATACCCATGCGTCATGGGAATGACTGTGTAAATAGGCTCTAAGAAATTGATATCCTTCAGTAAAAAAGGTCGAAAAGTAGATAAATTTTTAAATATGATTTCCTCGTACTCATTAGAACGGTATCCAAAGGACATTTTCAGTGGTACCCAAATTCAAATTCTTAAAATTTCGGAAGCCAATAATTAACTGTCTTACTTATGTATGTATAAAATATTTACTAATTGGTCTGAATTTAAAAACAATTTTATACAACAGATTTTTCTGGGAAAAAAAACATTTTTTCTTGCAGATTACAGATTTTGGTGAAAAAAATATGGTAACACTGGAATACAGGCTATTTAAATCGCTACAAATACAACCAAAAGGCAAGATACATAGAATACTAGATAACGTCATGAGGCCGTTTACCGTTATCTAGCATGACGTCAAAAGATACTTATTGCCACTTTGACAGAAAAATGCAAGCGTTGCCACAAATTTTGCTTAATTGGTTTTGAAACAGTGCTACCAGATTAATGTAATTCCTACTGTATTAATTAGACTTTAGTAGAAATACGATTCAAAATTGTTAATATTAGGCAAAGAAATCAAAATTATTGACTTATGAATTTGAATTGCTTAATAATGAAACAATTTAATAAGTTGAAGCTGTTTTTTTTTGTATTAAACATTTTTTTTTATATTATTGTTGCGGGAAAACAGTTTTAGCTAAGTTCTGCAGCTCGGTAATTAATTTGCAAGTAAATTTCGTGTGTGTTCCCAAAAAAAAATAAACAACAAATAATTTAAACAAATTGGAAAATGAGGTGCTCCGTGTTCAGCAGAAACCACATCAGCGTTAAAGGACAAACAACTTTACGCTTTTATGGTTTCCCAAAGAACTAAAAAGTTGTGGAAAAATGGGTCGCATTCTGTCGGTAATTAGGACCATCTAGCATGATTTGCGTATTTCTTAGTGTTTGAGTATGGTTCAGGGCATGTAGGAGATATGAATGTGGTACACTATGGCTTACACACTGTATGAGTGGATTTTATTTCTTTTCCCTTACCTTCTTCCTTTCATTATATTTTTTTCCTATAGCTTAAACTTCTACTATACCTATACTCTATCCTTTATTTTTGGCACGACTTCTTTTGTTTCGATTCATAGTGCGGCTTAAATAGCAAAATCAACCCCCCAAAATCCGGCGAGCATACCGGGCTTGCCACCGTGAAAACTCGCTACAGCGGCCCTGCACTCTCAGCGTGGATCATAACAATGGCGCCCAACGCATGGCCAAGATGGCTAATGACAACCATAGTTTTTTATTTTTATTTTTCCAATTTTTTTTCCTTTTCTTTAAAATCATCTTTTCTTGATCTTTCCTATTTAAACTTTGTGTGTCGGACGGTAGTTTTTTCTTTTTCATATCAGCAACGAATGCTGCCAGCGTTACGAGTGGAGATACATCTTTGGTTAATTTGTGGCAGTGTTTTTGTGTTGGTAGGGTGGGGCGTTTAGTGTTTTAAATTGTGGTACCAAAAAAAAAAAAAAAAAAAAGCAACGATTTTTAAGATGTTTTTTTGTGACCATAATAAAACAAAACGCATGTATGTTGTTCTTAATTTTTGAAAGATGTTGTAAGCTGCCAGATTTTGGAGTTGTATTCAGGATTTTATCTACTGAGAGGCTAAGCGTAGCAACATTTTTTTGTTGGGGTAAATTTTAACTTTTTTGCTATTTTTATTTTTAGGTGGCCAGGTGCGGCAACCAGGTTTGCTTTGTTTAGGCATTAAATTCTGTAGTGCTTCGCTACGCCACTTCCAATTGTTTTTCTTTGACCATTTTATGTTAGGACTGTTGTGATGTTTGGACAGACGGACAAACGTCCACATGGGCAACACAGTCTTTCCATGGGTCGGCACCAATACGCACCAACCGATTTTCATTTGAATTTTTTTACATTTATTTTTCATTTAAATTTTTTTTGGTAGAATATACCTATTATTTTTTTTTTCTTTCATTTTTTTTTATTTTTTTTATATGTATTTTTTTTTTTTTTTTTTAATTTATTTATTTATTTTTTTTTTATTTTTGAATTTAAAATTGTTGTTGCACAATCTTAATCTTTCTTTTGTCTCGATCTCTATACAAAATATTTATTTTTCGGTTGAAAAATTTGCAAAAGCATCAGTTGGTCTGAGGGTGGTTGCGAATATAGTGTGAGAGTGAAAGGGTGAATGGAATCTGGTAGTGGAAAGCCAGTGTATACAGCGGAAGATTTTCGTCGACTGACCCGTAGTGCAGCCCGAGAGTTACTGGCAAGAGTGTGGGCAGCCGCAGTAGAGCTCCCTGATACAGGTGTACCGCTTCCATCGTCCGTTGAATCGCCTCCGGCCGTTGAGAACAGCCCTCATAATATAACCGGTGTGAGTTTTTATATAAAGCTTGACGCTCTTTGTGAGACGGTGTGGGATATGTTGGAAGGCGAGGCAGCCGGTGGGGCAGAAGGTGGCACATCTCCAGGTGGGGCGAGTGCGGCAGCGCAATCCGAGAAGATGGATAGGCTGTTTGACATGATGCTTAACTGCATGGATGAGATGCGGGAGATGAAAAAGGAGGTAAAGGAGTTGATGGATAGGTCGATGAAATCCGGTGATACTTTGCCACCACCTGCGGGTACGTCAACGCCAAACAGAGAAGCCACTGGAACCGGAAAGGGGGCAGCGCAGGCAGGCGGAAGTAACACCGGAGAAGTCCCAAGAGAAGGCGCACCTGCGAAAAATTGCGAAGGCGAAGATGGGTCTAGTCCAAAAGACAGTTTGTTTTTCAACAGTCGGATAGGATTGGATGTAAGGAAATGGGGTGTGAAGTTTGACGGTTCTGGCAAGGACTTGTCGGTAGAGAGTTTTTTGTTTCGTGTGGAAAGGATGCGAGAAAGATATGGAACGTCGAGGCATCAGCTATTCACGGATTTTCATGGCCTATTGGGTGGTAATGCACTGAAGTGGTACTGGCAGGTAGTGGAGGACCATGACGATGATGTCAGCTATGGCTATGAAGATTTTATGAAAGATTTGGTTGGTCATTTTAGGTCGTCTGAGGCTGACCACGAGATAATGCGAGAAATGATAGATAGAAAGCAAATGCCAAATGAACATTTCGACGATTTTTACGCTGATGTGCACGACTTATCGTTCAGGTTGGACAAGAGACTCGACGAACAAAAACTGGTGGTACGCGGCAATTTAAAAAGCAGCTTGTCGGTATTGTTATTTAAATTAGAAATAACCAAGTTAGCGGATTTGAAAGAAACATGTAAAAAGGCTGAGAAATTATTGAAGGACAATAAAGCGAAGTCGAAGCACGTAAACGAGTTGGAAGTTTGGAAAAACGAGGAGGCCAATGATTTTGCGGCAAATCAGGGGGATGTGGAGGCAATAGAGCCCGGTGGCGCTAGAAATGGATATCGTCAAAATAATTTTCAAGGTGGTGGATGTAACAGGACACCACATTTTTCTAATGCTGTCGGCCATAAGCCCAGTAATTTTACAGGCCCTCCACGGGCAAGCTCTAATGCGCCTCCAATTTCAAATTCGTGTAGCCAGGGTTTTTGTCCAACACAGTTCCATGTAATGTTGTGTTTTACGTGTGGTATGCCGGGAGATTTTTTTAGGAAAAATTCCTCGCAAATTAGTCCAGAGAAAATATGTAAGTCTCTGTTTCATGATTTAAAATGTTTTATGTGTAATAGTGACGTGTCATTTTGTGTGCTGTCACCGGAAGTGTTAAACCGAAAACTGGCCGAGATTTCCGGGAGCTCGTGCCAGAAACAGGATCCGGGGAATTAGGGCAAATAAGAATTTTAAAAAGAACTGAAAAGGAAAATGAAGAACTGGCAGCAAGAAAAAGCAAAAAATCTATAAGGAAAAGTCTACACCAACGAAAGTTAGAGTATGAAGAAGCCAGAAAACGAATTTTTGTAGACGAATCCGAGATAAAAAATAGGAAATTTATAAAAATAGGAAAGTTGCGGGAGAAAAGAAAATTTATGAAGAGAATGTTAAATAAAATTGTGTCCACTATTGTGACCCTTAAAGGTGACAATCGATTCTTTGCTAGAACTAAAATTGGTGGTGAAGAAGTGTTAGCGTTGCTGGATTCAGGTGCAAGTGCAAACTGCCTTGGAAAAGATGCAATGGAATTCTTGAAAGAAAAAGAAAAATTGATAGTACCACTTCGTGGCCACAATATACGTACCGCCAATGGTGGCGAAACACCAGTCATTGGGGCAATTTCACTGCCGGTTTTATGGGATGGTGCTACAAAAGTGATGGAGTTTTTAATTGTTCCTGCTCTCCAACAGCAGGTCTATTTTGGAATAGATTTTTGGCGCGTATTTGGTATGAATGCAGTTAGCAAGGGGAAGGTGGAAATGTGTGTTTCGATCCAACATTTTAGTGAAGTGGCTGAATTTACTCCAGCACATGAACACCTAATCTTTGATACGAATCAGCATGTATTGTCAAGTGCTGACAAATTACGGTTAGAAAAGGTGAAAGCATGTTTTCCTTCGTTTGCTAAACATGATGTGGGGCGAACGAATGTTGAGGAGCACGTGATTGAGGTTGTAGACGAAAATTTGCCTGTAAAACAGAGGCATTATCCGATTTCGCCGGCCATACAGAAGTTAGTGTTTGCTGAGCTAGATCGCATGATCAGCATGGGGGCTATTGAAGTTAGCAATAGTAGCTGGAGTTCACCAGTTTCGCTTGTCAGGAAGGAAACGAAAAACAGATTGTGTCTTGATGCGCGGAAAGTCAACGAAAGGACTATTAAGGATGCGTATCCTTTACCCCATATTGATGGGCTACTTAGTAGACTGCAGGACACGTGCTTTATTTCTGCCATTGACCTAAAAGATGCATTTTGGCAGATTCCCTTAGAAAAGAAGTCCAGAGAAAAGACAGCCTTCACAGTCCCTGGGCGGCCGTTGTACTAATTTACGGTTATGCCGTTTGGTTCGTGCAACGCTGCCCAGAGAATGTGTCGGCTGATGGATAAGGTAATACCTGCTGAAATGCGCGAACATGTTTTTGTTTATTTAGATGATTTGTTAGTGTGCTCTGCTAGTTCTGACGATCATTTGGAGTTACTGGAAAAAGTTGGAAAATGTTAGGTGACGGCTGTATTCGCACAGATTTGAAGAAAGTATCTGCGATAGATGAGTCTCCGGAACCGAAAACTCCAAAGCAGCTCAGGCGATTCCTAGGCATGTCAGGGCGGTACCGGCGTTTTGTGAAGAACTACTCGGCAATGGCTGCACCACTACACGACTGTCTGACTAAAGAAAAGTTAAGAAAATTTGAACTGACGGACTCTGCGCGGCTGGCCTTAGATAAACTAAAGCTCAGCTTAGTCTCAGCACCAGTGCTGATCAACGCCGACTTTAATAGACACTTTTATGTACAATGTGACGCTTCGACTGTGGGTGTAGGGGGGGTGCTCCTCCAAATGGATGACGAGGGGAATGAGCGTCCGATTGCTTACAATTATAGTGTAACTGAGTTAGAATGTTACGCGGCTATATTAAGCGTTAAAAGATTTCGTCCTTATGTTGAGGGGGTACCTTTCACTATAATTACGGATCACGCGAGCTTGAAGTGGCTCATGGGCCAGAAGGACTTATCTGGAAGATTAGCCAGATGGAGTTTAAAACTTCAAGCGTACAATTTCAACATTGAACACCGAAAAGGTGCACAAAATGTAGTACCGGACACTCTCTCTCGCATCCATATGGAAGAGATTGGACCGTCGGACAGAGTACTGGACGTTGACCTCAGCTCCTCATATTTTTCTTCGGAAGAATATGAGGCGCTTAAGGACACGGTGACTGTACGAAAGGACGAACTACCAGACCTTTGTTTATCGGACGGATTTGTGTACAAACGAACTCTTTTCAGGACAGGGGACTGGTTACAAGAGGACCGCGCCTGGAAGCTGTGGGTGCCGTCTGAGCTGCGAGAAGAATTGGTGGTGGCAGCTCACTATTCTCCTTCAGCTGGACATGGCGGAATGCACAAAACATTAGCGAAATTACGCGGAAATTATTATTGGCCTGGCATGGTTGCGGACGTGCAGGCTTTAGTGAAAGATTGTGACGTGTGCAAAGGCACCAAAAATCAAAATTTAGTTCGGCGACCACCAATGGGGGCGCAACAAATAACAGAAAGACCAATCCAACGATTGTATATTGATTTCATGGGTCCCTATCCACGAACCAAAGATGGGAACACTTTTATATTTATCTGTTTAGACCACTTTTCTAAATTTGTTTGGCTTAAGCCAATGCGAACTGCAACTACTGCAAATGTTGTAAAATTTTTAGAACGAGAGGTTTTCCATGTGTTTGGTGTTCCAGAATTTTTACATTCGGACAACGGAAAGCAATTTGTTTCAGGAATGTTCAATGCCTTTTTAGAAAAATACGGGGTTCGCCACATTAAAACAGCTTTTTACTCGCCACAAGCAAATGCTTCTGAGCGAGAAAATAGGTCAGTACTTCAAATGATTAGAGCGTATGTTGGGGAAAATCAGAAAATTGGGATTTGCACGTGAGTGATGCGGCATTTTCCTTACGAAGTGTGGTTCATAGTTCGATCGATGTCGAACCCTATTACGCGTTATTTGGCACCAATATGATGCAACATGGCAAATCATATGAGATTTGGTGATATTGAATGTTTCTGATAAGCAAAAACTGCTCCGCGAGAAAATATATAACGAATTGAAAATTGCTCATGAGAAAGGGGAAAAGGTGTACAATACTAGGAGTAAGAATGTTAGCTTTAAGATTGGTCAAGTTGTATATAGAAAAAATTTCAAGCAGAGCAACAAGGCAGAGAATTATAATGCTAAGTTGGCTCCAATGCACATCCAGTGCACTGTGCTAAAACATGTAGGGAATTCTTTGTACGAATTAGGCAATATGGCCGGTAAAAAGCTAGGTGTATACCACGCCAAAGATGTTTTTGTAGCGTAAAGCAGTTTATGTGCAATATTATTAATTAGTTTTTTTGTTGATTATTATTGTCAGTGTTTTTTGTTTATTGTTTTTTTTTGTTCTTGTAGTCTTGTGTTTTTTTTTATTTTTTTTTTGTATTACTTGACATTAGTTTCTAACATTTCCTTAATTTCATGTTTGTATTAATTTTAATTTTTTTCCGATGATATAATTTTAATTTTTGACTATTTGGAATTTTTTTTTGTTAACTAGGTTTAGGATTTTGATTATATTTATTGATTATTTGAATTTTTATTTATACAAATTGTTATTTAGTTTTAGGGTCAAGTGATATTAGGTTTAGATATTTATGTGCAATATTAGGTAGGTTAAACATAGAATATTGTTGGCCGGTAGCTCAAGTCCGAGAGCATGAGGCGTGGGTCGAAGCCACACGTTGCGATGGTAGGCTAACGTTTGATTTTACGAACTCGTTCCATGTGGCAGGCCACATCGACGGTTTCGAGCCTGTTACGTGAGCCTGTGATTGAATCTGCAGCCTCAGTTGCGTGCCGCAATATTCGTAGCTTTACAGATTAACCAAAGTTGAAGTGTTGTTAAGCAGATATGCGTTGGCTACTGGATTGAGAGGATTTATGATGTATGAGTGTGAGAATGGAGAGTGAGAGAGAATATATAGTTTGATCGTGTGCAATTAATATATTTCGAAATTGATATGTTTAATGTTGGCTCGAACCAACTGATGCTTTTGGAAAACAAGATAAATTTAGGAATTTGTTTTGATGAGCTTTTCATGGGTAGGAGGTTTCCTTTTAGATTTTCTTGCATTATGGAAATCATTCGAAAGTGACTGCCAATTCAAACGTTTCATTCGTGTGTAAAGTCGTCAATTTTAATTTCTGTTTAAATTACAATTTTTTTAATTAATTTTTGGAATTTTATTCGGAAGTGTAAGTGGTAATTTGTTGTGTTAAATTCAAAATAATTAAATTATTGTCCCAGAGTGAAGAAAAAAAAGGAGGACAAATTATTAGAATAAAAAAAAAAAATTGTTTAAATGTTTAAAATTACATGTGCTAAAATTCTCGTAATTCTGAAGCAAAAAAAAAAAAAAAAAAGTATTTAAAGAAGAAAAAAGGGGATAAGGAAAAATTTTGATTTTAAAGTTTTTTTACAATCGTGATATTTTAGTCTAAATTTGTTGTGGTTTTTTTGTAGAATTTGGCCGTTAAAATAATTTAACTTGTCCGCGAATACGCGCAAACGAATTTTGGTGGCAATCGGATTAATCCAAATTTTTAACCCATCGTTGCAGAAATTTTGTTGAGGTAATTGTTTGTTTTCTGCGCTTTTAGATTTTTCCTTGTGATTAGATAAAGATAGAAATAGGAGTGTTTTTTTTTTAAACCAAACTTTTTGTTTCATTTTCATAGGTCCATCATTAAAGTGGCGAAGGGCCTCAACTCCTCCCTTTTTGGATAGTGCAAACCAAAAATTCCTTTGGCTCTTTGGCTGGCGGCTAAAAGCTGCGCTGTCGCTAAATAAAATCGCTGCAAGCAGCGCTGCGCTTTTTTCTTTGATCAGCTGTAAAAATTGATACCGATAGGATCCAACCAAAGAGGTTATTCACCCTAACAAAAGGAAGAACAGAGTAGCAGACGAAGAAAGGAGAAAACATCGCATGAGCGAAGTCTAGCCGAAGTCCACAAAACTCTCAAGCTATGCCACACCTCCAAATGTACACGCGCTCTTTGCAAAAATTATCGTGAATTTGATTAGGTATAGGGAGAAATATTAACAAGTAGAACTAACTGCCCGTGGGGAAAAATAGCTTAAGTAAATTTTATTGAATTTAATTACTGAATATTTATTTAGCGTTCTTCATGAATTTCAAAGTTCATACTAATTGAAAATTTTTAGTTTTAATTTTTTTATACATAAACTTTATACTTTTTTTCCATTTATTTATTCTTTTTAGTTATAAATATTTTTATTTTTATTTAAGTTCTAATTTGTATATGTAAGAGAAATAGTTGGGCAAATGCAAGTGCATATGAATTTGAGTGGCTTAGAATAGCTAACCATAAAGAAAGACAGGAATTGGGAGAGAAACGAAAGCAATAGATCATTCTTAGCGTGAGCGCTGCTCTCAACACCTACCCCCCTTTTCCCTTGTTTTATTTTTTTCAGCTTATAGGTAACTTCGTTGCTGGCGCCAACATCAGAGTACCTACAAATTGGTGAGTGCTGATCTCAATTGTTTTAATTTTTCTCGTCCATACGCAAATTCGCAATTTTGATTAAAATTGATTTGTGTTTAGAGCAGATTCTCTATAGCAAAAAGAAAACAAAAAGGAAACGAGTAAACATATAAATGCTTTTTTGTTTTTGGTTTGAATTTTAAGCAAAAGATTTGTTTCTCATAATTCTTACTTTCTCTCTTGTTTGCTAATGTTCAAATAAAAGATACGCGAAATTCTTATAGTCACATATATAGTTTATGAAATTTTGAATCTATTTAGTTTTTTTATTATAATTATTATTTTTTTTTTTTTTTGGAATTTTTTTTAGATAAAAATTCTTTTATGTTCAAATAAATTACAATTTTGTTAGAGTTAAGTTTTTTCTTGAATTTAGCTTTATATTTATTTTTTTTGGTTTTTTCTCTTTAATTTGAAATTTATTGAAATAAAATAATTTATTACCAGATTTTTAAAGTCAAATATTTGGTTGTCATTTATGGATTGAAGATATTGCATTTTTATTTAGGTTTTTTTTATTCATCTAGCATGACTTGCTAGAATCATTAGTGTTGCTGCGGGTGTCGAACCCAAAATTGGTGTTGACTGAGTGACCATGTAGGCCGGACGGTTTGACTTTGACGGATTCAGCACTAGGGAATTTCATCTACAGAATGAATCCCGATGAGATTCAAAGGCTGCGCACC
The DNA here is from genome assembly GCA_951394025.1 of Heteromyza rotundicornis. Taxonomy (NCBI): domain Eukaryota; kingdom Metazoa; phylum Arthropoda; class Insecta; order Diptera; family Heleomyzidae; genus Heteromyza; species Heteromyza rotundicornis. Next base: position 5,995,249 of record OX596013.1, read on the forward strand.
GGACGGGTGGCAGATGGGGTGGGCCAGGCTTCAGCTGAAGGAACGAGACATTTCTTCTGTATTGTTTGGTATACCTGCGTATAAGTGAGTGCAAGTTTTAGTGTAAGGTATGAATTGTTTTGATTGGGCTTTTGCATGTGTGTCATTGAACGGTTGAGCGGGGGTATGTATGCGGATTTCTGAGTGTTTGAGTATGGTTCAGGGCATGTAGGAGATATGAATGTGGTACACTATGGCTTACACACTGTATGAGTGGATTTTATTTCTTTTCCCTTACCTTCTTCCTTTCATTATATTTTTTTCCTATAGCTTAAACTTCTACTATACCTATCCTCTATCCTTTTCTTTTTGGCACGACTTCTTTTGTTTCGATTCATAGTGAAGCTTAAATAGCAAAATCAACCCCCCAAAATCCGGCGAGCATACCGGGCTTGCCACCGTGCCAACTCGCTACAGCGGCCCTGCACTCTCAGCGTGGATCATAACAAATTTAAAATAAAATGATGCTGACATAAAAAGTGACATATTTTTTACATGCGTAAAATATTTTGTGAGTGACCTAAATGGCAAACAAATTTAAAGCTGAGGAATAATAAATGGTTGGGTATTGCTCTCGAACCATGATCAATTATGGTTTATAACTCAAACGCACATTTCCTTCAATAAAGACACTCAAAAAATCATATGGGAAATCACGAATTGAAATTTAAAAATGCAGTATTTTATATGAATTTCAGCGCTTGGAATATTTTTAACAAACGTCAAAATGCATCAAAAAAAAGTAAATTTACGCGACAAAGATTACAAAAAATAAATACAAATACGAAATATAAATACAAAATACAACACTTTGAAAAATCGTCATTTCGATAGACCCTAAGCGGTCCACAAACTCAATAAGCAACAAAGGCCTTAATTGTGCTCAAGTTCATTTAAAATAAAAGATTTAGTTTTATTAAGTGAATATGACAGCTCAAAGACAGAATACAGCAGTGTTACCATATTTACAGATTAATCTTTTTTTTTTACAGATTTTTTGAGCTTAACAGATTTAAGATTTTCTCCCCAAAACTACAGTTTTTTTATAGATTTAAAAGATTTTACAGATTTTTACAAAATAAAATCAATTACACTCTGATTTTTCTTAAAATGCATTCATATCTCGATAAAAAATGTATTTTGGAGTATCTGAAGATCTTGTAACACATAACTGCAAGAGAAGTTACATTTTTCCACTTGAAATTCTGTCGTTGTGAAATTTATTAAGAAAAATTTTCGGCTAGCGCCGTTTTATTCTGAAACAGAAAAAGAAAACTCGGTTTGGAAAGTAAAAAATTAGGTTTAATCTTATTTTTGCATCTCCAATGTTTATGCTGTGTGCCCAGTTTTTTTTAGGAGCATTTTTATAAGAGCCTATTTACACTATCAGTTCCATGACGAAAAATCTGACAAAGAGCTAATAAGAACTGCGGTAGTGAAAACGAAATAAAACATTTTGCACCGAAAATCCATACAAAAAACGTAAAAGGTGGCAACTCCATGTTTCGTTTATTTACATTTTCATATAAAAACTGTCAAAATTTCGTCATGCCCATGTCAGTGTAAATTCTAAAAACGGCATGTCGATGCGTCATGGGAATGACTGTGTAAATAGGCTCTAATGAAAATTACTTTTGTAAAGTTTGAATAACGCAAATTTTTACATAAGAGCCTATTTACACTATCATTTCCATGACGAAAAATCTGATAAAGAACTGCGGTAGTGAAAACGGGATAGACAATTTTGCACCGAAATTCCATACAAAAAACATAAAAGGTGGTAACTCCATGCTTTGTTTGTTTACATTTTCATATAAAAACTGTCAAATTTCGTCATGCCCATGTCAGTGTAAATTCTAAAAACGGCATACCCATGCGTCATGGGAATGACTGTGTAAATAGGCTCTAAGAAATTGATATCCTTCAGTAAAAAAGGTCGAAAAGTAGATAAATTTTTAAATATGATTTCCTCGTACTCATTAGAACGGTATCCAAAGGACATTTTCAGTGGTACCCAAATTCAAATTCTTAAAATTTCGGAAGCCAATAATTAACTGTCTTACTTATGTATGCATAAAATATTTACTAATTGGTCTGAATTTAAAAAACAATTTTATACAACAGATTTTTCTGGGAAAAAAAACATTTTTTCTTGCAGATTACAGATTTTGGTGAAAAAAATATGGTAACACTGGAATACAGGCTATTAAAATCGCTACAAATACAACCAAAAGGCAAGATACATAGAATACTAGATAACGTCATGAGGCCGTTTACCGTTATCTAGCATGACGTCAAAAGATACTTATTGCCACTTTGACAGAAAAATGCAAGCGTTGCCACAAATTTTGCTTAATTGGTTTTGAAACAGTGCTACCAGATTAATGTAATTCCTACTGTATTAATTAGACTTTAGTAGAAATACGATTCAAAATTGTTAATATTAGGCAAAGAAATCAAAATTATTGACTTATGAATTTGAATTGCTTAATAAATGAAACAATTTAATAAGTTGAAGCTGTTTTTTTTTGTATTAAACATTTTTTTTATATTATTGTTGCGGGAAAACAGTTTTAGCTAAGTTCTGCAGCTCGGTAATTAATTTGCAAGTAAATTTCGTGTGTGTTCCCAAAAAAATATAAACAACGAATAATTTAAACTAAAAAGTTGTGGAAAAATGGGTCGCATTCTGTCGGTAATTAGGACCTTTTCCCTACCTTTTCTCCGAAAGCAATTATTTGTCATTTTATGTATTAGTTTCCCGTTCTTTTCATGCAATGTATTAATATGTAAATTTGTTGTATTTGTATGAGTATGCCGGTTAACCGTTGGCTTAATGGCAAGTTATTTTATTTGTCATTCTGTGTTAAGCCGTTAAAAAACAAAGTAAGAAAAATAATTTTGTAACTTAACTTCATTTTTGAATTTTAATATTTTTAGGGAATAAATTTTCGTTTCTACTCTTTTGCCATTTGAAATACATCGCCCGCCTGAGGGATACAAAAATAAATCATTTTGCACTTTTTTCCGCCAGAAAAGGATGCACTGTTATTGCCAGACAGGCCGCAGAATCACATATTCTGTTGTCGCAATAAACAGCCCGAATTTGTTCCGCCCATTTCACACCGGATTGTTTTGAACGGAATCTGAGTTTTGAAATGGGATTCTCAACACAGAAGGGGTTTCCGTTGAAGCCAATGGTAGTTCCTACTGTGTAGGCAGTACAAGAACCTTGCGGAGCGTCAAATAATTTAGAAAGAACATTTTGAATGCAAAAATGTTTAGTATTGAATCAATACTATTGATAAATGCAGATCGGTTATTTTGTTCAAAACAAGTAATAAAAATTAAGTTAAAGAACTTATCGTACCATATTTGCAATAATGTAGCAATTTCTATCAAATTCCGATAGAACTGCAACTACTGCAACTGTTGTAAAATTTTTAGAACGAGAGGTTTTCCATGTGTTTGGTGTTCCAGAATTTTTACATTCGGACAACGGAAAGCAATTTGTTTCAGGAATGTTCAATGCCTTTTTAGAAAAATACGGGGTTCGTCACATTAAAACAGCTTTTTACTCGCCACAAGCAAATGCTTCTGAGCGAGTAAATAGGTCAGTACTTCAAATGATTAGAGCGTATGTTGGGGAAAATCAGAAAAATTGGGATTTGCACGTGAGTGATGCGGCATTTTCCTTACGAAGTGTGGTTCATAGTTCGATCGATGTCGAACCCTATTACGCGTTATTTGGCACCAATATGATGCAACATGGCAAATCATATGAGATTTGGTGATATTGAATGTTTCTGATAAGCAAAAACTGCTCCGCGAGAAAATATATAACGAATTGAAAATTGCTCATGAGAAAGGGGAAAAGGTGTACAATACTAGGAGTAAGAATGTTAGCTTTAAGATTGGTCAAGTTGTATATAGAAAAAATTTCAAGCAGAGCAACAAGGCAGAGAATTATAATGCTAAGTTGGCTCCAATGCACATCCAGGAATTCTTTGTACGAATTAGGCAATATGGCCGGTAAAAAGCTAGGTGTATAACACGCCAAAGATATTTTTGTAGCGTAAAGCAGTTCATGTGCAATATTTTTAATTAGTTTTTTTGTTGATTATTATTGTCAGTGTTTTTTGTTTATTGTTTTTTTTGTTCTTGTAGTCTTGTGTTTTTTTTTATTTTTTTTTTGTATTACTTGACATTAGTTTCTAACATTTCCTTAATTTCATGTTTGTTTTACCGTTCTGACAATTTGTATTAATTTTAATTTTTTTTCCGATGATATAATTTTAATTTTCGACTATTTGGAATTTTTTTTTTTGTTAACTAGGTTTAGGATTTTGATTATATTTATTGATTATTTGAATTTTTATTTATACAATTTGTTATTTAGTTTTAGGGTCAAGTGATATTAGGATTAGATATTTATGTGCAATATTAGGTAGGTTAAATATAGAATATTGTTGCCCGGTAGCTCAAGTCCGAGAGCATGAGGCGTGGGTCGAAGCCACACGTTGCGATGGTAGGCTAACGTTTGATTTTACGAACTCGTTCCATGTGGCAGGCCACATCGACGGTTTCGAGCCTGTTACGTGAGCCTGTGATTGAAGTAACAATAGGCGGTATTTGACAAAAGATATATCTGGCTACTGGATTGAGAGGATTTATGATGTATGAGTGTGAGAATGGAGAGTGAGAGAGAATATATAGTTTCATCGTGTGAAATTAATATATTTCGAAATTGATATGTTGAATGTTGGCTCGAACCAACTGATGCTTTTGGAAAACAAGATAAATTTAGGAATTTGTTTTGATGAGCTTTTCATGGGTAGGAGGTTTCCTTTTAGATTTTCTTGCATTATGGAAATCATTCGAAAGTGACTGCCAATTCAAACGTTTCATTCGTGTGTAAAGTCGTCAATTTTAATTTCTGTTTAAATTTTTTAAATTAATTTTAGGAATTTTATTCGGAAGTGTAAGTGGTAATTTGTTGTGTTAAATTCAAAATAATTAAATTATTGTCCCAGAGTGAAGAAAAAAAAGGAGGACAAATCAAATAAATTACAATTTTGTTAGAGTTAAGTTTTTTCTTGAATTTAGCTTTATATTTATTTTTTTTGGTTTTTTCCCTTTAATTTGAAATTTATTGAAATAAAATAATTTATTACCAGATTTTTAAAGTCAAATATTTGGTTGTCATTTATGGATTGAAGATATTTTTATTTAGGTTTTTTTTATTCATCTAGCGTGACTTGCTAGAATCATTAGTGTTGCTGCGGGTGTAGAACCCAAAATTGGTGTCGACTGAGTGACCATGTAGGCCGGACGGTTTGACTTTGACGGATTCAGCACTAGGGAATTTCATCTACATAATGAAGCCCAATGAGATTCAAAGGCTGCGCACCGGACGGGTGGCAGATGGGGTGGGCCAGGCTTCAGCTGAAGGACGGAGACATTTCTTCTGTATTGTTTGGTATACCTGCGTATAAGTGAGTGCAAGTTTTAGTGTAAGGTATGAATTGTTTTGATTGGGCTTTTGCATGTGTGTCATTGAACGGTTGAGCGGGGGTATGTATGCGGATTTCTGAGTGTTTGAGTATGGTTCAGGGCATGTAGGAGATATGAATGTGGTACACTATGGCTTACACACTGTATGAGTGGATTTTATTTCTTTTCCCTTACCTTCTTCCTTTCATTATATTTTTTTCCTATAGCTTAAACTTCTACTATACCTATCCTCTATCCTTTTCTCTTTGGCACGACTTCTTTTGTTTCGATTCATAGTGCGGCTTAAATAGCAAAATCAACCCCCCAAAATCCGGCGATCATACCGGGCTTGCCACCGTGCCAACTCGCTACAGCGGCCCTGCACTCTCAGCGTTGATCATAACAAATTTAAAATAAAATGATGCTGACATAAAAAGTGACATATTTTTTACATGCGTAAAATATTTTGTGAGTGACCTAAATGGCAAACAAATTTAAAGCTGAGAAATAATAAATGGTTGGGTATTGCTTTCGAACCATGATCAATTATGGTTTATAACTCTAACGCACATTTCCTTCAATAAAGACACTCAAAAAATCATATGTTAAATCTCGAATTGAAATTTAAAAATGCAGTATTTTATATGAATTTCAGCGCTTGGAATATTTTTAACAAACGTCAAAATGCATAAAAAAAAAAGTAAATTTACGCGACAAATACGAAATATAAATACAAAATACAACACTTTGAAAAATCGTCATTTCGTTAGACCCTAAGCGGTCCATAAACTCAATAAGCACAAAGGCCTTAATTGTGCTCAAGTTCATTTAAAATAAAAGATTTAGTTTTATTAAGTGAATATGACAGCTCAAAGACAGAATACAGCAGTGTTACCATATTTACAGATTAATCTTTTTTTTTTTACAGATTTTTTGAGCTTAACAGATTTTAAGATTTTCTCCCCAAAACTACAGATTTTTTATAGATTTAAAAGATTTTACAGATTTTTACAAAATAAATTCAATTACACTCTGATTTTTCTTAAAATGCATTCATATCTCGATAAAAAATGTATTTTGGAGTATCTGAAGATCTTGTAACACATAACTGCAAGAGAAGTTACATTTTTTTACTTGAAATTCTGTCGTTGTGAAATTTACTAAGAAAAAATGTTCGGCTAGCGCCGTTTTATTCTGAAACAGAAAAAGAAAAGTCGGTTTGGAAAGTAAAAAATTAGGTTTAATCTTATTTTTGCATCTCCAATGTTTATGCTGTGTGCCCAGTTTTTTTTTTTTAATTCTATAAATTTAGGAGCATTTTTATAAGAGCCTATTTACACTATCAGTTCCATGACGAAAAATCTGACAAAGAGCTAATAAGAACTGCGGTAGTGAAAACGAAATAGAACATTTTGCACCGAAAATCCATACAAAAAACGTAAAAGGTGGCAACTCCATGTTTCGTTTATTTACATTTTCATATAAAAACTGTCAAAATTTCGTCATGCCCATGTCAGTGTAAATTCTAAAAACGGCATGCCCATGCGTCATGGGAATGACTGTGTAAATAGGCTCTAACGAAAATTACTTTTGTAAAGTTTGAATAACGCAAATTTTTACATAAGAGCCTATTTACACTATCATTTCCATGACGAAAAATCTGATAAAGAACTAATAAGAACTGCGGTAGTGAAAACGGGATAGACAATTTTGCACCGAAATTCCATACAAAAAACATAAAAGGTGGTAACTCCATGCTTTGTTTGTTTACATTTTCATATAAAAACTGTCAAATTTCGTCATGCCCATGTCAGTGTAAATTCTAAAAACGGCATACCCATGCGTCATGGGAATGACTGTGTAAATAGGCTCTAAGAAATTGATATCCTTCAGTAAAAAAGGTCGAAAAGTAGATAAATTTTTAAATATGATTTCCTCGTACTCATTAGAACGGTATCCAAAGGACATTTTCAGTGGTACCCAAATTCAAATTCTTAAAATTTCGGAAGCCAATAATTAACTGTCTTACTTATGTATGTATAAAATATTTACTAATTGGTCTGAATTTAAAAACAATTTTATACAACAGATTTTTCTGGGAAAAAAAAAACATTTTTTCTTGCAGATTACAGATTTTGGTGAAAAAAATATGGTAACACTGGAATACAGGCTATTAAAATCGCTACAAATACAACCAAAAGGCAAGATACATAGAATACTAGATAACGTCATGAGGCCGTTTACCGTTATCTAGCATGACGTCAAAAGATACTTATTGCCACTTTGACAGAAAAATGCAAGCGTTGCCACAAATTTTGCTTAATTGGTTTTGAAACAGTGCTACCAGATTAATATAATTCCTACTGTATTAATTAGACTTTAGTAGAAATACGATTCAAAATTGTTAATATTAGACAAAGAAATCAAAATTATTGACTTATGAATTTGAATTGCTTAATAAATGAAACAATTTAATAAGTTGAAGCTGTTTTTTTTTGTATTAAACATTTTTTTTATATTATTGTTGCGGGAAAACAGTTTTAGCTAAGTTCTGCAGCTCGGTAATTAATTTGCAAGTAAATTTCGTGTGTGTTCCCAAATAAATATAAACAACAAATAATTTAAACAAATTGGAAAATGAGGTGCTCCGTGTTCAGCAGAAACCACATCAGCGTTAAAGGACAAACAACTTTACGCTTTTATGGTTTCCCAAAGAACTAAAAAGTTGTGGAAAAATGGGTCGCATTCTGTCGGTAATTAGGACCTTTTCCCTACCTTTTCTCCGAAAGCAATTATTTGTCATTTTATGTATTAGTTTCCCGTTCTTTTCATGCAATGTATTAATATGTAAATTTGTTGTATTTGTATGAGTATGCCGGTTAACCGTTGGCTTAATGGCAAGTTATTTTATTTGTCATTCTGTGTTAAGCCGTTAAAAAACAAAGTAAGAAAAATAATTTTGTAACTTAACTTCATTTTTGAATTTTAATATTTTTAGGGAATAAATTTTCGTTTCTACTCTTTTGCCATTTGAAATACATCGCCCGCCTGAGGGATACAAAAATAAATCATTTTGCACTTTTTTTCCGCCAGAAAATCACATATTCTGTTGTCGCAATAAACAGCCCGAATTTGTTCCGCCCATTTCACACCGGATTGTTTTGAACGTAATCTGAGTTTTGAAATGGGATTCTCAACACAGAAGGGGTTTCCGTTGAAGCCAGGGGTAGTTCCTACTGTGTAGGCAGTACAAGAACCTTGCGGAGCGTCAAATAATTTAGAAAGCACATTTTGAATGCAAAAATGTTTAGTATTGAATCAATACTATTGATAAATGCAGATCGGTTATTTTGTTCAAAACAAGTAATAAAAATTAAGTTAAAGAACTTATCGTACCATATTTGCAATAATGTAGCAATTTCTATCGAATTCCGATAGAACTGCAACTACTGCAACTGTTGTCAAATTTTTAGAACGAGAGGTTTTCCATGTGTTTGGTGTTCCAGAATTTTTACATTCGGACAACGGAAAGTAATTTGTTTCAGGAATGTTCAATGCCTTTTTAGAAAAATACGGGGTTCGTCACATTAAAACAGCTTTTTACTCGCCACAAGCAAATGCTTCTGAGCGAGTAAATAGGTCAGTACTTCAAATGATTAGAGCGTATGTTGGGGAAAATCAGAAAAATTGGGATTTGCACGTGAGTGATGCGGCATTTTCCTTACGAAGTGTGGTTCATAGTTCGATCGATGTCGAACCCTATTACGCGTTATTTGGCACCAATATGATGCAACATGGCAAATCATATGAGATTTTGTGATATTGAATGTTTCTGATAAGCAAAAACTGCTCCGCGAGAAAATATATAACGAATTGAAAATTGCTCATGAGAAAGGGGAAAAGGTGTACAATACTAGGAGTAAGAATGTTAGCTTTAAGATTGGTCAAGTTGTATATAGAAAAAATTTCAAGCAGAGCAACAAGGCAGAGAATTATAATGCTAAGTTGGCTCCAATGCACATCCAGGAATTCTTTGTACGAATTAGGCAATATGGCCGGTAAAAAGCTAGGTGTATAACACGCCAAAGATATTTTTGTAGCGTAAAGCAGTTCATGTGCAATATTTTTAATTAGTTTTTTTGTTGATTATTATTGTCAGTGTTTTTTGTTTATTGTTTTTTTTGTTCTTGTAGTCTTGTGTTTTTTTTTATTTTTTTTTTTGTATTACTTGACATTAGTTTCTAACATTTCCTTAATTTCATGTTTGTTTTACCGTTCTGACAATTTGTATTAATTTTAATTTTTTTTCCGATGATATAATTTTAATTTTTGACTATTTGGAATTTTTTTTTTTGTTAACTAGGTTTAGGATTTTGATTATATTTATTGATTATTTGAATTTTTATTTATACAATTTGTTATTTAGTTTTAGGGTCAAGTGATATTAGGATTAGATATTTATGTGCAATATTAGGTAGGTTAAATATAGAATATTGTTGCCCGGTAGCTCAAGTCCGAGAGCATGAGGCGTGGGTCGAAGCCACACGTTGCGATGGTAGGCTAACGTTTGATTTTACGAACTCGTTCCATGTGGCAGGCCACATCGACGGTTTCGAGCCTGTTACGTGAGCCTGTGATTGAAGTAACAATAGGCGGTATTTGACAAAAGATATATCTGGCTACTGGATTGAGAGGATTTATGATGTATGAGTGTGAGAATGGAGAGTGAGAGAGAATATATAGTTTGATCGTGTGAAATTAATATATTTCGAAATTGATATGTTGAATGTTGGCTCGAACCAACTGATGCTTTTGGAAAACAAGATAAATTTAGGAATTTGTTTTGATGAGCTTTTCATGGGTAGGAGGTTTCCTTTTAGATTTTCTTGCATTATGGAAATCATTCGAAAGTGACTGCCAATTCAAACGTTTCATTCGTGTGTAAAGTCGTCAATTTTAATTTCTGTTTAAATTACAATTTTTTAATTAATTTTTGGAATTTTATTCGGAAGTGTAAGTGGTAATTTGTTGTGTTAAATTCAAAATAATTAAATTATTGTCCCAGAGTGAAGAAAAAAAAGGAGGACAAATTATTAGAATAAAAAAAAAAAATTGTTTAAATGTTTAAAATTACATGTGCCATAAGCGCAGCGCTGCAATTTTGTTAGAGTTACGTTTTTTCTTGAATTTAGCTTTATATTTATTTTTTTTGGTTTTTTCTCTTTAATTTGAAATTTATTGAAATAAAATAATTTATTACCAGATTTTTAAAGTCAAATATTTGGTTGTCATTTATGGATTGAAGATATTGCATTTTTATTTAGGTTTTTTTTATTCATCTAGCATGACTTGCTAGAATCATTAGTGTTGCTGCGGGTGTCGAACCCAAAATTGGTGTTGACTGAGTGACCATGTAGGCCGGACGGTTTGACTTTGACGGATTCAGCACTAGGGAATTTCATCTACAGAATGAAGCCCGATGAGATTCAAAGGCTGCGCACCGGACGGGTGGCAGATGGGGTGGGCCAGGCTTCAGCTGAAGGACGGAGACATTTCTTCTGTATTGTTTGGTATACCTGCGTATAAGTGAGTGCAAGTTTTAGTGTAAGGTATGAATTGTTTTGATTGGGCTTTTGCATGTGTGTCATTGAACGGTTGAGCGGGGGTATGTATGCGGATTTCTGAGTGTTTGAGTATGGTTCAGGGCATGTAGGAGATATGAATGTGGTACACTATGGCTTACACACTGTATGAGTGGATTTTATTTCTTTTCCCTTACCTTCTTCCTTTCATTATATTTTTTTCCTATAGCTTAAACTTCTACTATACCTATCCTCTATCCTTTTCTTTTTGGCACGACTTCTTTTGTTTCGATTCATAGTGCGGCTTAAATAGCAAAATCAACCCCCCAAAATCCGGCGAGCATACCGGGCTTGCCACCGTGCCAACTCGCTACAGCGGCCCTGCACTCTCAGCGTGGATCATAACAAATTTAAAATAAAATGATGCTGACATAAAAAGTGACATATTTTTTACATGCGTAAAATATTTTGTGAGTGACCTAAATGGCAAACAAATTTAAAGCTGAGAAATAATAAATGGTTGGGTATTGCTTTCGAACCATGATCAATTATAGTTTATAACTCAAACGCACATTTCCTTCAATAAAGACACTCAAAAAATCATATGGGAAATCACGAATTGAAATTTAAAAATGCAGTATTTTATATGAATTTCAGCGCTTGGAATATTTTTAACAAACGTCAAAATGCATCAAAAAAAAAGTAATAAAAATTAAGTTAAAGAACTTATCGTACCATATTTGCAATAATGTAGCAATTTCTATCAAATTCCGATGGATTTTCGTTTTTGAGTCTTAAGCGAAATAATCCACTCTAGCAGAAAATGTTTCTATTCAGAGCTTTCTGGCAAGAATTATCTGCTGCCGTCAAGGCAAAATGGCGATCCTAACTGTAAACGTCGTGTCGTCATCTGTGTTTATATCCTTCTTGACCAAAAGGTTCATTCTGCGCGTAATTAGAACGGCACATCCCAATAAGCATTAAGGCTGGAGATATATTGGAGTTCAATTGGAACTCCAGTGCTCTTCTCCAATCTCCAAAATTGTAACTCCACTTGATCTCCAATTGAAACATAGTAATTATCTAAGGAAATGGACGTTGGTTCTCCAATGGAGATAGGGCTGGATCTCTGTTAGAGATTTTACGAGGTGAAAGAAAATGCGACCGTTCGTTATAATAGTATTTAATCGAGTAATAGTAGAATAGAGTAAATCTAAGTAATAAGAGTAATAACTGTTATGTATTGCATTAGAATTGCCAATGCGTAAAACTGAATATAGTAGTATGAATGAGTTACATACGTATGAGCGTTGCTAATACGTACAACTAAAATAGTATGTACTAACAAATTCCGCCTCAAGTCTAATGCGGTAAGAACTCCATTTCCAACATCAAAAATGATTGAATCAAATATTTTAAGTTTCAAAATCTATTTTTAACAGTTGAATGTTTATCTTTTGTTAAACATTTCGTAAATATATCTGCCACATTTTCTTCTGATGGTATGTATTTGATGTCGAACTCGTTAGCAAGGTACTTCTCACGAATATAGTGAAATTTTATGTCGATGTGCTTGCTCCTTTTATGTGCAATCGGATTCTTCACCATAAATTGAGCGCCCTGATTGTCGCACATCATTGTGGTGGCACTCCGAATGAATTCACTGAGCCCCATCTCCTTCAATAAGCTGCGATGGAATGAAACTTCTTTCGAGCCTTGACACATAGCGATATATTCAGATTCCATTGAGCTAAGTGAGACGACATTTTGCTTCTTAGACTCCCAAGCAATGGGGCCCCCACCACAAAATAAAACAAATCCACTGTAGGACTTTCGATCAGTCGAATCTGAACCCCAATCAGAGTCTGTGAAGCAAAGCAAACCATTAGTATTTCTGTATGAAAACATACCTTTCGGTTTTCCTCTAAGATATCTAAGGACACGTTTAGCTGCAACAAAATGCTCCTTTTGTGGATGACTGTGAAATTGAGCTAGTTTTGATACTATGTGTGATATGTCTGGTCTCGATATAATCGCCAAATATGTCAGACCTCCAATTAACGATTGATAGTCCTTTATATTGAATCCATCACAATTTTGGTCATTGCATTTTTCTAAAATTGTACCGCTTGCGAAAGGTGTAGAAACCGCCTTGCACTCCAACATCTTCCATCGATTTAATAATTCGGTTGTGTAGCGGTTCTGATGAATCGAAATTTCTCCTCGAAGGCCATTTCGTTCTATTTCCATACCCAAATAATAATTTATAGGTCCACGATCAACTGCTTCCACGTGCGCACTAAGTGATTGAACGATGCTGCGCATAGTTTAATCCGATGTACACGCCAAGATAATATCATCAACGTATATAGAAATGATGTTGATCTCGTTTTCTTTGATCATAGTATAAACGCAATTGTCTGTCTTGCATCTATCAAAACCAATGTCGGATAAAATTGAGTTGATTTTGATATTCCACTCTCTGCCTGCCTGCTTTAGGCCATACAAAGATTTCGTCAGCTTACAGATTTTGTCTGGTTGGTCCCTGCTAACAAACATTTCCGGCTGTCTCATGAATACCCCCTCTTCCAGCTCTCCATTTAGATATGCTGCTACAATGTCAAGATGATTTACGAGCAATTTGTACCTCACGGCAAGCGACAACATCAAACGGATTGTGGAATTTCTTACGACTGGTGCATATGTCTCAAAATAATCGACATTTTGTCTTTATGAACACCCTTGAGCAACCAAACGAGCTTTATATTTTTCAATTTCGCCGTCAGCATTTAACTTTGTTGCGAAAACCCACTTGCATCCTATGACGTTCTTTCCAGTTGGATAGTCAACCAGCTCCCAGGTATGATTTCTCATCAACGCGTCGTATTCCGCCCGCATGGCATTTCTCCAATGATGACCAGTTTCGGACTGCAAAGCTTCACTAACAGTCACAGGGTTTGAATAAATCGAGCTTAAAATTTCCGGCTCTTCCATAATGTATTGCTTCCTTGGCCTTCCGACTCTTCCAGTTCTCAATATTTTTGGCCTGCCTCTCTTTCGATTTCCGAGTAAATGTGGAGCTTCTGCATCTATCTCTTCTTCCGACGAACTTCGCTCTCTCCTGCGCTTTCCTATGACAACATCTTCCGCTTCTTCCGCAGAGTTTTCAGTCGCATATTCTACTCGAACTTGTGTATCAGCGTCATTATTAAATTCTGATTCGTACCTGCAACTTTCATTAGTACTTATGTCAACGTAGAAGCTATCATCATTACATTTATCTTGTGTATTTTTATCGTCTTTCTGAAATTGATCTTCAAAAAATATAACATCTCTTGCCACAATAATAGATTTTTGCTGTGTATTGTACAACCTGTACCCTTTGGTTTGATCAGAGTAACCAACAAACGCCAGCTTGATACCTTTCGGCTGATACTTTGACCGACCTGGTCTTTTTTCAAGCGCAACTGCTGCACAACCAAAAACTCTGATGTGTGCTACCGATGGTTTCCTGCCGTGCCATCTTTCGTACGGTGTCTGGTCATTCAGCACTTTGGTAGTTGAACGATTTCGAATATACGCTGCGGTGTTTATTCCCTCGGCCCATAAACTCTGAGGAAGACCTGACTCCTCTAGCATACATCTCGCCATCTCGACGAGCGTTCGGTTCGCCCTCTCGGCGATGCCATTTTGTTGCGGTGTATAGCTTACCGTGGTTTGGTGAACTATACCTTTTTGCCTCAAAAAGGTTTCGAATTTGGAATTTACGTACTCGAGACCATTGTCGCTGCGAATACACTTTATTTTGTACCCGGTCTGTTTTTCTGCTCTATCCATAAAGTTTTGGAACGCTACAAAAGCTTCCGACTTTTGTAGAAGAAACTGCGTCTCTATATAGCGGGAATAGTCATCAATGAATGTAATGAAATACAATTTTCCACCCTGCGAACATACTCGCATCGGTCCACATAAATCTGTATGGATTAAATTTAGAATTCCGGTGGTGTATATATTCGAATAATTCGCAAACGGCATTCTATTTATTTTGCACATAGCGCACGTTGTACATTTGAAACTAGTTGGCATATTAACTTTGATGGTAAGCACCATGACTCTTTTTGACATCTTGCAGAGATCTTTAACATTTAGATGTCCGAATCGACGATGCCAAACATCGACTTGTTCACTTAATGAATTTAAAAATTCGCTTTTATTTCTAAATTTAACAAAGAAAATACCTGAATTCATCTCAGCTTTGAATACCATTTTGTTTTGTTTAGATTTGACATTTGCTTCGCGCTCTGAAAATTTAACAGTATTGCCATTTCCAATTATCTTGCAAACTGAGGGAAAATTTGAATGCAAATTTGGAACATATAGCACATTGGTCAGGGTAATGTCGGTATAAACTGATTTTAAGTGTACATTCCCAATACCTTCAGAAAAAACATTTTCTCCCGAAGCTAGTATAATCTTTTGCGAATGTTGTTTTAACGAAGAAAATAGCTTGTCATCACTACACATATGGGATGAAGCGCCACTGTCTAAAATCCACATATTATTGTCTCTTTTATGCTCAAAACTGCATAAGCTCAGCACTACAGGAGATGTTCTGCTTTCATTTCGTTCTATCCTGTTACCATTCTTCCAGCACTGCGATCGAATGTGCCCTCTCTTTCCACAACCAAAACATTTGACGTTTCTTGCATTACGCGTATTTGCACTCTCATTTTGCAACTGCATATGCCCACTTACGTGTGGAATCCAATTTCGTCGTTGAGTTTTTTCGATGTTTTTTGCCTTATGCTCTCTGGTTGCAAATACACTTTCGCTGCTCGCCTCTGACTTATCACCACGACGTTGCTCTTCTTCCAAGATTTTGACCTTCAATTGCTCTACACTCGGCAATATGTCGCGACTTTCAACTGCAACCACGAACCCATCCATGTCGTCTGGAAGACAGCACAATAACAAAATACACAACAAATCGTCCGGCACATCAACTCCAATTTCCTTCAAATTATCCGTAATCGTACAAAAACCATTTATTTGCGCTGCGAATTTTTCGCCATTTTTTAATTTAAAACGCGCAATTCTTTTAAATAGATTTACTTTTCTAGCTGGACCATTCCAAGCTTCGTTCGCAGAAGTACATTTTTTAATATGTATTAATTCGGCAGGTTTCACGCTTAAGGTGATAGCCGCCAATGCCTTTTTGTCCACAGAAATCCATTTGGCCTGTTCTGCAGTCGTTCCTTCATCCGGACACGTGTCTTCGACTACGTCCCAGTAATCTAGCGTAATTAGCAAACTTTTTATTTTTACCGACCATGTTGCATAGTTTTCGCTAGTTAATTTTTCGATCTGCGTTAAAAAATTACTCATTTTAATGGACCAACGATTTTTAAACAAAATTTACAACTTTTTAAACGAAACACGAGGCACCTGGGCCCATAACCTATGTTAGAGATTTTACGAGGTGAAAGAAAATGCGACCGTTCGTTATAATAGTATTTAATCGAGTAATAGTAGAATAGAGTAAATCTAAGTAATAAGAGTAATAACTGTTATGTATTGCATTAGAATTGCCAATGCGTAAAACTGAATATAGTAGTATTAATGAGTTACATACGTATTAGCGTTGCTAATACGTACAACTAAAATAGTATGTACTAACAATCTCCACTTGAACTCTAAGGCAACTCTAAAGTCTACCTCCATTACAGTATTTTCCAAAAAAAGAGCCAAAAATTATTTTTGAATTTCTTTTTGTACAATCTCCGGTAGGACTCTACCTACAAATGATACATGCTAACTTTTAGCACACTCAGCTATCGCTAACTCAGCAGTGATGCCAAATTGAGGGTAATTTCCCTTTTTGAGGGCTTTTTTGGCTGGATTTTGCCTAAAAGGGAAAAAGGGAATTTTTTAACTTTCATTATTTTATATATATTTGTACTTATATATTAATTTTTCTCTTATGAATGATGCAGTTTTGTTCCTTGGAAGTTTTTCTACAAAGTACCATTTAATAATTTTTAATCTACGATGAAAATTGTTTCCTATAAAGCCGATTTTGTGAACTCTCATCTGATTTTCTCATACAAAAATTCATTCATTTCAAGCATTTTACAAAATGGTTTATGACTCCATTAATGCCGGACTGTGGTATTCACAATATAACTAATTTAAAAAACAATGTTTGTGTAATGAAATTTGTGGCGGAATTGTATGTGGGAATTTTCGGGGGTATTTTTTGTTGTCCGTTGAGGGTAAAAAGGGTTTTTATCTTATTTTTTTTGTGGGAAATTTCGAACAAAGTCCCTGGCATCACTGGAGGTTGAACCATATTTCATACACGTTGGAGAAACAGATTTGTCGTAGGGATGGATAGCGAAAGCAAAAGGTCGACTTTCGACTTTTGAAAAAAGTCATGTAGTCAGTTTTTTGACTAGTCGACTATTTCTTATTAAAAAGTCGACTAAAATCGACTTTTGCTAGAAAAAAGCAAGAGACACCTTTAATTCAATATCCAATTTTAGTTGGTATAGGTACATTGTATTAAAACTGTACATAGTATACAAACGACAAAAAAACAGCCCCCCCACCCCGAAATCGACGAAGTAATAGAAAAATGTATGGAATTGTTATGAAATTTAACAGAATTCAAGAGAAACCTCTGTATCTCCTTGATATTTTATTTTATTAAAAACTATTTTCAAATTGCAGTTCGGACATTCGATATAAAACGAATATCACGGTTCACATTTATATCAAAGCGAAACATCTTGTGAAAGTTTATAATTATTCGAAATTTTATGTGAATCAAATGAAAATGTTTTTAAAATAAAATCAGGAACGTACCCAGGAAGGAATGCGATGGCTTTTGGGTTTCGAACAGCCCCTAGACCTCGTAAATAATACCCAACAAATTATGAAATTTGACAGAACTAAAGAGAAACTTCAGTATGTATTTTTTAATTGAAAACTTTCGTGTACCAAAGAAGAATATGACGCTAATAATTCATAAAGGTTTTTTCCTCAATTGGATATTAACTGTCGTTCTCAAATCCAAAAAGACATCTATTTCAATAATATACAGTCGAACTTCCCTACAATGAATTCGCACGGGATCAGGAAATCACTTCATTGTATGGAAGTTCACTATAGAGAAGTTCGACTGTATTTCAATACAGTTTGAGGTTTATTTAAAAAACAATAAGTAAACACTTCGGTTTAGTTTTTAAAAAATGTTCTTTAGTAATTGGATATGCAATAAAACTAAAAATAGATGAACACAATACGTCGATTTTAGAATGGATCATTTTTTCATAAACTCACCTTCGGGTTTTATTTGCAAAATTTTTTTTTTATTATCGAAAGATTTATTTTGAAAATAAGAAAAACGATGTTGTTGTTGATTCTAATTTTGTTTGCATTTTATGGTTTTTTTCTTCAGCATAAAAAAAAATTTATGAAAAACATTTTCTTAGTGTTGTCAACAAAGCGAAACAAAAGGAAAAGTCGAAAAACGAAAAAAAAGTCGATAGTCTACAGTAATAGTCCACTAGTCGATTACTTTCGAGTACAAAAGTCGACTTCAGAAAAGTCGAAAATTTCGATAAAAAGTCGACTGTCGACTTAGCCATCCCTAATTTGTCGTGCTTATTGGGATACTTCATATCATGGCAAAAGAAAGAAGGTAGTGCCGCTCTCAATTCTTAGCAGCTATCTTAACCATCTGACGTTTAAGCCGATTATGACATTTCGGGCTACCGGATTGTTGCGAAAAAATTTCAAATTTCAAAATTGACTTTTTGCCAAAATTGAAATGGCAAGGGCAATTTCTTGCCTATAATCCATCCCAAAAATAAGTTTTGATGATAGTTTTGAAGATTCAGAAGCGACAAAGAAGACATAGCAACAATTTTTTTTTGAAAAAAGTTAAATAAAAAACTTTAAAACTGATTTTTTTGAAATAATTTGTATGTTAATACAGCCTACATCCATTAAACCTTTCAATTGTAGAGACATTTAAAACTTTATCCACAAGATTTTAAGAAATTTTTTAATTCCGAAAAATATTTCAAATATTTTTTAGCGGGTGGCAAAGCCGTTTGATTTGTTTCAAACAAACATACCTGAAAATAATCGGCATTTTAATCAAAGTAAGTGACAGCGGCACTACCTTCTTTCTTTTGCCATGCTTCATATCAAAGTCACAGAGTATACAGAGGGGTTATGAGTGAAGTGACAGCAAATTTGTTTACTGGTGCGAAAAATGCAAAATTGGGAGGTTTTAATAAATAAAAAGTTATAACTTCTACTAATATTTTATATTTTTATATAGTTTTCTTCATTGACTATTTTTCAATTAGCTGAGAACAAAATACAGTACTCCATTGCAGAAGTGATTTGTAATTGGTGTAAAGAAATTTCATTTTACTACATAATTGAATTTTGCAATTTTACATTTGAAGACATCAAATTCTTTATAATGAGAGAAGCTCTTCCCCTTAGCCACAGGTGGTTATCTTCCGATCAGGACAATGCTGGGAATGTAATTTTGTGTCTGTGAACATCACACAATTCAATCGCAAAATAAAAATAAAATTTCGTGAGATTTCTCCCATACATTTATTTTGATTTTTGCTGTTTAAAAATAATTACATTTAAAATTTTTTATAAATTGTAACTTAAAATTTTACAAACTTATTTAGAATTCTCAATTAAATATGCATGTCGATGCTAATACTCGTATACTCTGGGAGAATTTTTCAATGATGGTGATTTTCAAATTGCGCGGTTCTCCAAAAATTGGCTTGTGCGACCAGAGTCCGCAAGCACGTCACGAAATTGACACTGATTCATCGTGGACAAGGGAAGGTAACCAATACGTCATCAGGGACGAGTCGTGGTACTTTGAGTATTATCTAAGAAAAATTATGTATTCACGATTGTCGCTGGAATTTAATAAAATTTAAATTAATAAAACATTTTATTGTTTATGTAGTTTTAGTTTACCTGCTTTTGAACTTTATAGCTTTTGTATACCTTTGGCCTGGTCCCCTGATTGCTGCACAGCATAATGGTTTAAAAATGGGACATAATCTGAGAACTTCCACCTTCTGTCACCGCCAGAAAGTGCTAATTTCTCCAGCAGTGCCACCCTGGCTTTCAAATTAAGTGGCAATAGCACATAGCATTTGCCAAAACTGAAAGATATGCGGTTCCCTTTATTGTCCACCGCATTGTCAATGTCATCGTTGTTGCATTCTCCAATCCATCAGCATTTCCATTCTGGCCAAATCCTCCAATGTAACATCCATTTTCTCATCACCATAATTTGTAGTCACCATTGCACCCTCAAAACTAGAGACCGACCGAAATTCGGTTTCGGTTTTTCGCCTTTTCGGCCAAAAAAAAGCTGTTTCGGCCGTGTTTCGGATTCGGCCGAAAAATAAAATATCGTTTTCGGACAAATTTCGTTTTCGGCCGAAATTTCGATATTTCCGCCGAAAATTTCGGTTTGATACGAAAAATGTAACAAATAAATAACAAAGATTACACTGATCGACAAAACTGAACATTTTGTGTGTTAAATATAAATATACTTGATAGACAAATTTTTATGCATTTTGGCACGCTGAATACGAAAATAATAGTGAAATTTTTACAGTACCAAAAATTCAATTTTTGGGCAATTTTCATTATTATTTTTGGATTAGGCGTGGCAAATTACATAAGGAACAACCAAGTGGATAAAAGCGGTATGTAACACAAATTTAAGTATTGATCATAGTTTCGAAGAATCAGAAGCGACAAAGAAGACAAATCCCCAATTTGTATTGAAAAAAGAAAAATAAAAAACTTTGAAACTTATTTTCTTGAAAGAGTTTGTATGATACATACAGCCTTCATCCATTCAACGCTTCACAGCGTTTTCACTCTTCTCCTATCGGAGCAGATCCACTGCTCTCGCGATGATTTTTAAATTTCTACTCCTCTACTACTATTGTAAGAAATCTTCTCCTCAAAATATTATGCGAGTTTCATACAAATCTACTACCATGACAGAAATTTTTACTACTATTGTAGAATCTCTACTACTCTACGCAAAAACCCGAATCTACTCCCCTCTCTTGAAATCTACTTCCCTAAAATCGAATATCTACAACTCTCGCCGATTTTGATTTCCACGCATTTGATAGTTTGCTTCTAAATTCATCTAATTCATGATCTGAAATTAAAATGATTGATTTCAGCCTACTGATACGCTTAATTATGTACAACTTTATTACATTTAAATTCACAATTTTTCCTTTTATTTTTTCGGTTTCGGCCAAAACTAAAAAAATAAAAAATTCAGCCATTTCGGTTTCGGCCGAAAAAAAAAAAAAAAAATTTCGGCCATTTCGGTTTCGGCCGAATTTAAACAAAGCAATTTCGGTCGGTCTCTACTCAAAACCGAAACAATTCTCCAAATGATGAATGATGGTTTAATTCTCAACCGCGCGAATATTTTTTGTAATTTAATATGAAAAAATAATATAATTTCAAAATTATTAAAGAAATTTATGGGAATTGTTTACATTTTTTACTTTTTCACCACATTTTTTACACTTTTTTATTCATATTCTCTCACTTCTTCGCATCAGGGATGATTTTTTCCGTATAGTTGTACTTTTTTACTTTCCTACTACTGAGACATGTTTGGTACAATTTTGTAACTTTCAAAATTTAATAATTAAATACCTAGCACAATGGCCCATATTCTTATCCAAATTAAGTTCCAACTTAACTTAAGTACTGTACTGACAGCTACTAAGTTGGAACTAAGGTTTAGTAACAACTAACTTTGACTATAACAATGCGCCAATAAATTTGTCTGAATATATCTTATAATAATGAAAAAATCGTTTCTTTTCCAATATTTATAAACACCCCAAGACATTTTATCAATTCTCCACGCAGAAAGAATATTTTTAGCTTAAAATGTAATTTAAAAAAACAAAGAAATCTTGTGTCCTTATAAAATCTTTAAGTCAACTTTCGCTTACGATAAAATTTCACCCTATATATCTTTGGAGCCACTATAATTTCAGCTTTAATGTTTAGCATGAATACGTATTATTATATAATACGTATATAATACGTATTAAATATAATTTTAAAAAAATATATATTTCCCAAAAATATGCTTACGTTATGCGGCTCGCAATATTCAATAATAACTTCAATTACAAAAAATTTTCAGTTTCAAACACAAAAAGAAACAAAACTTTCAATTTTATAGGGATTTTGAACAAACCCCCACGCCAATAAATCTTTTTCGTCTAAAATAAATAAAATTGGTTTGTAATTTATGAAAATATTGTTAAATTTTCTTTGAAATCGTATGAAAAGTAGTATAAAATTGTACTTAATAACATACAATTGTACCGAAATATTTTTATACCCAAATAGAACTATTACATTTGCTTAAAACAATTCTTATGAAAAACCATATACAAATGTTGAATTGCAAAGAAAATTAACCATATTTTTATAAATAAAATTTTTGGTTTATTGTTTATTATAAGAATTGTTTTAAATAAATATAAAAGTTCTATTTTGGGTATAAAAATATTTCGGTACAATTGTATGTTATTTTGTACAATTATATACTACTTTTCATACGAAATAGAATCATCCCTGCGAAAAATCGAAATAATTCGTGGTGAACTCACGTACAGTGTGTGAAGCAAATAACGAAAAATCAAAAAAAAATGGTCCGCCATATTGGATTTCAGGGAATTTGAAGAGAGTGTCGTCTCTGTATACTCTGTGTCAAAGGAATGAAAGATCTGGAACGACGGGTTGGAATATTCAAATCAATTTCTTGAAGCAAAAATGTAGAATTCAGAGAGCCATTTATCAATTTAATCAAAAATGTTACATTTACCCATTTTTAGCAAAAGCGGTCGACGTAAAATTTAAAAAATTCTAGTGACGAAACTAATTTACCGATTTCTAATCGTTTTCGTGTAATGATGGTTTGGTTCTTTGACAATGAGGTACTATATGGAAGACTTTAAATTGTGGCCAGTTGCATTTGAACAATAACACCTTTTTTTTGGACACTTTTTGAAAAATTTGGAAAAAATCAAAAAAAATTTCGTAAAGTTAAGAAATCTAATAAAAAAAGATTAAACTATAATTTTACGTACAAAAATTAGTCAATTTTAAAAATACGAAAAAGTATTTATAAGGAAAATTTTGTGGTCGAAAAATCGACTATTGGCCAAAAGTGTATACAAAAAAAACACTATTACAAATTTTTGAAAAAATTTTAATAATTCTGGAACATTTTTTATCACAAAACTTTCTTTTACCAAGTAGTTTGTTTTTGAACAAAGAAATTTTTCGCATAAACAAAATTCTTTTAGACCCAAGGAAAAAAGTTTGAAAAGTAAGTACATTTTTAAATATGATTTTCTCGATAGACACATAACGGATTAAAAAAAAAGTTAATACCATTTTTTTCTTTGGTTTATTAGAAGTATTTCTGTATAAACATTTTTTTTTTCGGTTTGTTGAATAGCAACAATTTCCGTTTTTTATTGCACCATATTACGCGTGAAAATTTTTACCGAAAACATCACTCAAGAAATTTAAATTTAATTGTTTAAAAAAAGTGTTGATGCAATAATGTAAAGAAACAGTCATACTACATGTTTGCATTTTTAAAAATTCAAAAATTTAATTACCGTAGCTGTGGCGATTTTTTAAAATGCACGTGTTGCCATTTTGCAACAATTCCATTTAATGGTATATTTTTTTGTACGTGTCTAAATTTGAATTTTGCGACAGTTGCTACACGTTCAATGAAAATATACCTATAATTTTGTCCTTCTTATTTTTTTTCAGCATTTTTATATTAAGGGTATTCATTTAAAAGTGGAAGTTGTGCAGTTGGTGACTAGCGTAGTTTTCCCCGGTCTGTTCATGAACGCACCAGAAAATTATTTGTGCACTTCTTTTGATTCTTCTTCGAATTTTTGACAGCTGTTGTTTAAAGTGAAAAAATGCCTAAAATAAGCGAAAAAAGAAAACTTATCAAACTATTT
Organism: Heteromyza rotundicornis; assembly: GCA_951394025.1. Classification (NCBI taxonomy): domain Eukaryota; kingdom Metazoa; phylum Arthropoda; class Insecta; order Diptera; family Heleomyzidae; genus Heteromyza; species Heteromyza rotundicornis. Next base: position 6,019,472 of record OX596013.1, read on the forward strand.
GAAGAAATAGCTTTCGTTGACGGCGGTAAGTAAATTTGTTTACTTAGCGCCATTTTCGAAGCAAACTATATTAGTGTTGTGAGCATACTCACTTAGACAATAAAAGAGTACCCACTTACAAGTACTCGATATTCTGCACAGCTTTTACAATTATAAATTCAATTAACTTTTATTTTGCAAACAATTGTTACCTATAGTTCTTTTTTAAACTTATATATATAATTATACATTTTTCTTTTTAATTTGTAGCCGCATTTTATTACTTTTGATAATTACTTTTTTAATTAATCGAATATCAATTTTATTGTTCGACATCACTACAACCGCACAACATTTATGTAGTTCTTTCCGCACCAAAATCGACGCGCAAAGTTTTCCACTTTGTGCAATTCTCTTCTCATACAATTTTTGACAGTTCTCGTCAACAACTGAACCACTGCGCGTTTCTCAGGGTTTTCCCACTTTAAATGAATACCCCTTACCACTTTAAATGAATACCCCTTCCGAATTCTCAACTCTTCCATTAAAATGTTTCTTTTGGGTGGACTTTTAACAAGAGCTAAATATTAATTCGAAATTAGGCAAAATATCGACTTTGTCACATAGCCCCTTCTCCTGTATATGTTTTCAATCAGCCATGTAGCCATGTAGACGAATTTCATTGAGTGAGTTGTGGTTCCAGTTCAGAATATTAATATTTTCGAGAAATATGGATCATAATTTTTTGCAATATATTTTTGAAATACTATGGCTGGAAACGCCACATTCAAAACCAGTTCCGATTTATATTTGTATTTTATTCGATATATTTTTCAAATATTAAAAAGGTTCAAATATTTTAGAAAATAGGGGTGATTGTCTTTTTTTTTTAATGCAATATGATAGAAAATACATGAACCTAAGAGTCCTCAGCATTATTTGTCAATTTAAAATTTTTGAAAGAATTTTTTGTAACAAATCTATAAATTGGGTAGAATATATAAAAAAAAAGTTATACAAAAAAATAAGAAAACATATATGTAGGTACAAAGCAGATAATTTCCATAATTTATCATGCAAAAACCATCAATACTTTGTCGCGAATCCAAACAAATCATAGAAAAATATACATGCATATAAGAAAACAGCAGCAGTAGGGATGAAAATCGCCAACAACAACCTGCGCCGCCAATCATAGTAAAAAAACCAAACGGTAAAAAATTGCAAGATGAATAAAAAAAAGAATCAAAACAAACGAATCAAGATCTAGTCAAAGAAAACGATCGAAATAAGAAAAGGGACAAAAACACAAATGTTAAGAAAAGCAAAAACAAAAGCGAAACAACAACAAAAACATTTCTAACAGACTACAAAAAATTAAAAAATGTTAGCCAAATGCCGCAGTCTGTACACTCACTGTCCAAACTCCGCAGTCTGCTTACTCCCCACGAGCACGAGCTCCGAGTTAGCAAAAAGGAAGAGCTTATGACGCTTCTCTATGAATATAAGTTCTCTGCCAATATCAATATGGCTGTGAGACACCGTAAATATAACAGATGTGTATATAAACTTTTTTCCGATACTGTATGTGTAAAAATGTGTCATCCTAACGTTGTGATCGTCTAATTTTAAATTCTATACCCTATTTTGGTCATTTCTAATCATTAAAAAGCTTTAAATCTAAAAAGGGTTGGTACTTAAAAAAATTTTTCGGAATCTAAATTTCCAAAAAATGTATACGTTATGGGCCAATGGTCGATTTTTCGTCCACCTTGGAAAATCTAATAGAAAAATTGGAAAAATTGTTTGACAGTGAATTTGCAATAATAATACTTCCTCTACAAATTTCATCAACATATTTCAAGCCGTTAAGGAGCGGCCAAAAATGGGTTAAGCATCGTTCTCTTATTTTTTAGAGTAGGGATATCCAAGAGTTTTAAACGATTTTCGTATGGAGGTAGGTTCTGATTCGGATTCCAGCGAAGGTTTCTTAAAGCAAATAATATGGGTATTCATTTAAAGTGGGAAACCCCTCGAAAACGCGCAGTTGCTTTAAAGAACTTTCAAATTTCATATATTTCGACTGCCCATCTTTACATGAATCGCCCTAATACAACTGGTTTTTGAACCGATTTAATTCTATCAGAGTGGCAGTTATATTGTGGATTCCACAATAACGATGCATATTCCAAAATTAGTCTAACAAGTGATATGTAAAGACTTTTGATAACGAATGGGTCATTAAATTCTTTTGACCATCTCTTAATGAAACCTAGAACACCCCTCGCCTTATTCACACATAAATCAATTTGTAGATGAAAGCGAAGTTTTGGATCCATAGTAACACCCAGGTCCGGAGAAGTAAAAACCTTTTCTTGATTACAATTATTTATGTGATAAAGCGATGAAAGTTGTTGTCTTCTAGCAAATGTCATAAATTTACATTTTTTCAAGTTCAGTTCCATTAAGTTATGATCACACCAGTTAGCTATACTGGTCAGATCTGATTTTAACAATTGATGTTGATCTAAGATGTCATAGGACAGAAACAATTTAACGTAATCAGCATACAACAGTGCATTCGAATGTTTAATGACAGAAAGTAGGTAATTTATAAAAAGATTAAACAGAATAGGACCTAAGTGACTTCCTTGAGGAACTACAGAGGTGACATCTATAGTTTTTGATGTTGATGATTCGAATAACACCTGTTTACTGTGAAGAAATGAAATCCTGGCTTTGCCTTTGGCACTATCCCATTTATGAGAAAACAATTTGGGTAAAAACTGATCATTTTGGCTTAAACCGTACTTCGTTTTAGTGAAATATTTTTCTGTTATGCGAAATCGCTTAAGTGAAAAACACGTATAAATGAAACAAAATGTCTGACAAATTCGTGTTTTAGTTAAGCGGGTCCGACTGTATACATTTTTGAAAATATTATTTGGAATTATTTTGAATTTTGTCCGTTGATTAGAGATTTATTGATCAAAATTGCTTGAAATATAGTGTCCGCGTCCGGTTATTAGAGCGTCCGGTTATTGGAATGATATTTGTATGGAAAAATAAATGAAAATGCAGTGTCCATGAAATTTGTCAGGTTATTGAAGCTGAACATTTACATTTTTTCAATTTCAGTTCCATTAAGTTATGATCACACCAGATAGCTATACTGGTCAGATCTGATTGTAACTACTTATGTTGATCTAATGCAGTAAACAGAATTGCAGCAGTAGAAGGTTGGGTGGACGACGTCTAGCCGCTGTCAAAATTAAAACACAAAACAACTAGATGGGAATGCACGGAATTGGGACGGAGACGATAAAGCGTTAGCCGCCGAACTTAGATTTATTTCTATTTTCTGGTCGGTGACGGTACAGGGTTGCACTTTGGTATCAGTAATGCCAATATTTTTGAAATTCGTGGAAGCTGCAGAAAAATAAATAATTTTTTTTAGGCTTTGCTTTTTTTAGTTAGAGACAATTTTCAATGAAAAAAAAATTTCCAAACAAACAAAAATAAAATAATAACAAAGAAATTTTTTTACATTGGCCTATTTTGTGCACCCTAAATGTGTACAGTGACCCAAAAAAGTATTCGACGTACAGTTTTTATTACAATACAGCACCTTCGACATTTTTTATAATAAAAACCTTAGTTTCATTGGAAAGGTCCAATCAATAGCTTTTGAATGATTATCACAATAATACGTAAAGTACACTTCGAGAAAACCAGGGTTGACAAATTATATATTTTCCGAATCTTTTTCCTGGGAGTATACTATTTTTGGCTAAAGTGACCTCCTAAGACCGAATCTGCAAAAATTTTGGTGCGCAAACGTCTAGTTTCCGAGATATTTAATTAAAGTTTCGAATTTTCCCATACGAAATGCGCACTATTTTGAAAGGTGTGTTCATCGGTTTTTTTTTTCCATAGTTCTCAAACAATACAAAACATAAATGCTCATTCTAATGTTGATGTTCCAACATTATTTAGTACAGCTGTTGACTGTTGGTGTTCCAATATTATTTAGTACAGCTGCTGACTGTTGTTGTAATGTTGTTATTCTAATGTTGTAGTAATGTTGCTGTTGTAATGTTGTTGTTGTTGTGGTTGTTGTTGTAGTAATGCTACAACACAACTCTCTTAAATAAAAAATTTTGTTGTAATGTTGTTATTCTAATGTTGTTGTAATGTTGCTGTTGTAATGTTGTTGTTGTTGTTGTAGTAGTAATGCTGGAACACTGAAACAAGTACGAATACCCTACAACACATCTCTCTTAAATGAAAAATTTTTGCCTGCAGCGCTAAAAAACCTTCTAACACCTAAAAACCTGAAAAGCTACAATAAATTAAATATCTTCAAAAAATAGCGCGATTTTTTGGGAAAAATTTTTCGCCTACGTCGCAAAAATCTTTGCACAATCAATATCGCCACATTTTATATCTCTTTGTATACACCTATGTTAGGCCCTGAAAAATCAAAGCCTACTATTCAAAATTGTGCGCATTTCGTATGGGAAAATTCGAAACTTTAAAATTAAATATCTCGGAAACTAGACATTTGCGCACCAAAATGTTTGCAGATTCGGTTTTAGGGTGTAAAAGCCTACTTTGAAAAAAAAAGAAAAAAAATCGGGGCGTGGCTTAAACGCTTCACTTGTTCCCAAATTTTTGTTTTTAGGTTTTTGTGAATTAGGTTTTTTAAGCATATAAGATAGAAATACACTTATCGGCTCATTGAAAAGACCTTAAATTCGTATGTTAGACCCTAAAGTTTGTCATAAATAATATGGTTTATCCTAATTTGAACTAATTTGAAATAATTAAATGTTTACTAAATGTATTTTAAATGCAAAAATATTTTCTATGTTTTTAAAATTAATATGTAATTTTTTTTAACCCCTTGTCGACCGACGGTACTATAAAGTACCATTACCATTTTTGGCTCATAAAATCTTCAAGAAACATGTTTGGACGCTTTTGGCCCTAGGTACCTTAAAGTACACTATATTCTATCTAATTAGACCTTTTTATTTGCATTTGGCAACACCATCATTTTAGAATAACAGTTATTCGAAATCAGTTTCTACTGATCGCGTTGGATTTTGTGTCACTATTTTAAAATATTGAAAAGTAATATTAATTTAACAATTTTAACCATTTATTTGGTTTTTACTTCAAGAATAACTAATTTACTACACGAACAAATAATTGTACAACAGTTATTTATATTATTTTGTACTTTTTTTGGAATTATATGCAGTGGACCTATGAGTGTTAGTTTATCTGTGATGAAATAGTTGTTTTTCGTTGTTTTCAATTGATAGCGCTATGGCAGGAATACGGGGCAAACGTCTTGATACCAATCAAATTTTGGAAATTCTGGAATCGATTCCCATTGATAATGCCGAAAACACTGATATTGAAAGTGATGACGAGTGTGAGCATGAAGTTGAGGCCAATAATGACGACATATTGAACCATTATTTGCGGGAATTATTAGGAGACGAAGATGTTTTGCCCAACGATCCTGAGGAAAGTGAGTCATTACAGCGTACATCTGATGCTGTAGGAAGTGGAACTAATATTGACTCTGACGCTGAGGAAATTTCTCAAACATTGCCAAGCCGCAGCCGTCAAAGCATTTGTCCTGAGCCAAATCGGCACTGGAAATCGAAAGAGCATGAAACAGGTATTCCCGAATTCTCATTACCAGAGGGACCTGTTGCGGGAATTGTTGAAAACGATGCTAGTCCCACGGGATATTTTCTTTCGTTTATTGCGGATATAACAGTATTCCAGTCAAACTTATACGCCACACAAAAGCAGAAAAATTTATATTTAAAAAAAAAATGAGTTTTATGCTTTTATTGGAATAAACTTTTTATGGGATATCACAAACTTCCAAGTTGGAAAGATTATTGGAGCACGAGCGAGGATTTCTCTTTGCCCATAATTAGAAAAACTACGAGCCGGAATAGATTTGATGAGATATTGAGCAACCTTCATGTAAACGACAACTCTACAATTCCGAAAGACAACAAGGATCGGCTTTTCAAACTTCGGCGTATGATCAATGTGTTGAATAACAATTTTCAACAAGTTTACAATGGAACTAGACAGCTTTCCGTAGACGAATCGATGATATTGTTCAAAGGACGGAATGTCATGAAACAATATTTTCCAATGAAGCCAATAAAAAGGGGCTATAAACTTGGTGTTTGGCAGACCAACACGGCTACATAAAAAAGTTTTCAATTTATCAAGGCAAGGATGAAGTTCTAGAAGAAAGATTTGCAGTGTTTGGTCTTGGAGAGAGAGTTGTTTTATCAATGACTGAAAACGAGTGGGGAAAAATAAAATTATTTGCTTTGATAACTATTTTACATCCATTCACCTTCTTGAAAAACTAAAAACAGAACGAACATTAGCTTGTGGCACAATTCGCACCAAGAGAAAAGGAAACCCTAAAAATTTAACTATTGATAAGGCCTAGAAAAGAGGAGATTTAGACTTTAGAGTGTCATCTAGTGGCATAAGTTTCTACAAGTGGATGGACAACAAAGCAGTTAATTTTGCATCTAATTTCCATGGAAGTGAGTCTACAACCGTTGCCAGAAGAGATCGCAATGGGAATCTAGAGGACGTAACTTGTCCAACAGTTGTGAAGGATTATAACTCCTTTATGGGTGGAGTTGACCATGCTGATCAATTGCGAAGTGCTTATGGCCTTGATCGGAAATCGAAAAAGTGGTGGCACCGAATTTTCTGGGGTCTTTTGGAGATAACATTTATTAACTCTTATGTGGTTTATTGCCAGTCCTCGGAAAAAATACCACTTCTACAATTTAGGCGATCTGTTGCTGCGGGGTTGATGACTCAGAAAAATCCAACTATAAACAGAAAATCTTTGCAATCAGCGTCAAAAGAGGATGTATTAGTTCCAACATCAAAACGGCGACGAGGGAAAACCGAATCAGTTTGCAATGATGTTCGATTAGGTAATCTCGGTGTGCATTGGCCAACTTTTGTCGACACGCGAGGAAGATGTGAACTCTGCAGTATAAAAAAATCCAATCGAAGCCTTATTCTAAATGTATTCATTGTGGAATTTCTTATGTTGTAATGATAAAAAAAATTGTTTCTCGAAATACCATGGAATTAATTAATATATAGTTATTTTATGTTTATATCATATAAATAGTAAAAAGTAAAAGTTTAATTTTATTCACGTTTCTTCGTAACTTTTCCATTCCCCCTGACCCATCGGTACTTAGGAGTACCAGTATCATCTAATATCCTTGCAGATCCTTGACAAATGTAAAACTTCGTTTTTTTCTTTAAAAAGCTATAATTATTAAAATTAAAAAAAAAAAAATTAAATTTTTCGTCGCCTTTGAGTCTTGGTCCACAAGGGGTTAATAGAAATTTGTGAAATATGTAATTTTTTATTAAATTTTGTAAAGAATAGAAATAAATTTTGTTTGATGATGTTATTGTGTAAAGTTGAACTGTTACATCAAAAAAGAATTAAAAAAGAAAGATTAAAAAAAAGAAAAAAGAATATCAAGCAATGGATTAAAAAAAAAATACGACCGCTTGCGGGCTTGAACCCAAGACTGCCGCAGACAAAGCGGAAGCTCTACCCAACTGACCACAGCCAGCTATAAAATAACTTCAGCTAATGGCGGTTTGGTAGACCAAGCCGTATGGTGAACTCCATAATTTATGTATACATATAAAAAATCATTTGTGAAATATGTGAACTTTTATTAAATTTTGTAAAGAATAGAAATAAATTTTGTTTGATGATGTAATTGTGTAAAGTTGAACTGTTACATTAAAAAAGAATTTAAAAAAAGAAAAAAATATGAAGCAATGGAATTAAAAAAAGAAAAACTTCGGCCGGCACCGGGCTTGAACCTATGGCCCCCGCAGTCATAGGCCGAAGCTCTAACCAACTGACCACAGCCATCTATAAAAAAATTTCAGCTAATGGCGGTTAGGTAGACCAAGCCGTATGGTGAACTCCATAATTTATGTATACATATAAAAAATCATTTGTGAAATATGTGAACTTTTATTAAATTTTGTAAAGAATAGAAATTAATTTTGTTTGATGATGTAATTGTGTAAAGTTGAACTGTTACATTAAAAAAGAATTAAAAAAGAAAGATTAAAAAAAGAAAAAAGAATATCAAGCAATGGATTAAAAAAAAAAATACGGCCTGCACCGGGCTTGAACCTATGACTGCCGCAGTCATAGGCCGAAGCTCTAACCAACAGACCACAGCCAGCTATAAAATAACTTCAGCTAATGGCGATATAGTTCAGCAAGCTGTATGGTAAATGTGTATATACTAGAGCCCGACCGATTAATCGGCTTCGGCCGTTATCGGTCGAAAATGCACATTCGGCTTCGGCTTCGGTTTTTCCGAAAAATGGCCGAAGTTTTTCAATTTTTTTCCTTATTTTTGCGACACCGAAAACCAAAACTAATTTTTTACGATACGATTTTCTAGCCCACATCACATCTAAACGGTCTTACTGATTTTCTTAAGACTTGAATGTAAAATTGTGTAATTGATGGAATTTCCAATGGGACATAAGAGGCTTACAAAACAAAAAATATGATTAAAATTTAAATTAGTAATCATCGAATATTGAGTGAATCTCGCCTCAAATTGCGTGGCACAGGGTTACAGCTGCCACAAAGTACATCCTTGGACATTTTCTGGGTGGATTACTGAATTTTAAATATAGATTTAGAAGCTTACTACTTGCCCTGATGTCTATGTTAAAAGGAGTCCTGGTAAACTGTATGAAATTTCAAATATAGGGGTAGGAAGGATTCTAGCTTTTAGAAATGTAGCCTAAATTGCTGCGCCAACATATATGAAAAGTAGTTCTGGTGCTGACATTTAAAGTTCAAAGCTTCACAGGTGGTTTTTACCATCAACTAGAACATCCTTTGCCCATCACCTGACGGATTTGGGGAGTCCTTAAAAAACAGATACTTAGATGGATTTATTCTTTGAAGAATTCCCTACCATTTCTTCTAAATTCCCATTATTTTATGCTTTACTCCAAATTTTTAAAAATGATTTTTAAAAAATCTCCTGTTAGTTTTGACCTACGAGGCCCAATTTTGTTTGTGAATTCTTTTGGTTACTTTTATTATTTGTTTAATAAATTTTTAGTTCCTTAAAAAACTAAATGTGTATTTATATACTCGAATTTGAATGAAAATACACGAAAAAAACAAGTTTTTAAAGGGTTTTTATTTAAGTATCGGCCTCGGCTTCGGTATAGGCCTTCGGCGTCGGTCGAAGTAATAGGCTGCCAACTGACCTTCGGCATCGGCTTCGGCCTTAAAATGCTTATCGGTCGGGCTCTAGTATATACACACAAAAAGTAACAAATATAGCTTTGATTTACCAGTGCCACCTTTAAGGAAATAATGTTTTCACCTGTTACGGCTAAACATTATTTCCGATTGTCGATTATTTTTATTGCAAAGCGATTTAATCATTGGATTTTTTCAATTTTTATTTTCGTACTATGTATTTTGACGTACTAAATCCGAATCTGAATCTTTTTTTGTAGCAAAAATCTGCTTTCCGATGTATAAATTTTTTAAGTTTTGATTTCCCCTTTTACAATTTCTTGAGTGACTTCTAAGAAGGGTGTTAATTTTGTAGTATTTTTTTTCGGGAATTTTAATTTATAAATGATTCACATTTTTATTAGTTTTTATGAAATTTCTCACCTCAAACAAATATTTTTTATTCGAATATCGCATTTGCAAAAAACATTTTTGAGTAAGTTTCGCTGCGGCTCCGGTATTTCGCGTTGGTGTGTGCGGGCTTTAATGTTGTACTGGGAATATATGCAAATATGAAATGTAATATAACAGGAAAGTGTAATATGAAAATCTAATACACCACCGTAATAGGTGAAAATAGTGTCAGGTGGCAACGGTAGTCTTGTGGCAGTGTTATTTTCCTAAAGGTCGAAGCTATTTTTGTTTATATATGTGAAACATGATTTTTTGTGTGTGTATATTAAGGCATTCAATCCCGGGATCCCGAAATCCCGGGATCCCGGAAGTTTTCTCAATCCCGGAAACCCGGGATTTTGAGTCCGGAATCCCGGAATCCCGGGATTCAAAAATGCATTTTTTTATGCATTGCTTAAGATATTTTTGACGTTTTTCCACAAAAATACTTTCGTGCATTTACTTTCAATCTAATTGGTAAATTTAAAAAACCCACTTTTGTAGATTTAGTGCTACAAAACTTTACAATAACGGTTAACAAACAATTTTTATCGATCTGAATAACGTTTTTTCAATTGAACCAATTTCTTTTTTTCAAAAAAGATATAAGTTTAAATTATTTTTTTGACCGTACATTGAAAACTTTACGAATCGGATAAATAGTTTTGTGTTTGTTTTACTTTTGAATGGACACCAATTTTAATAGTTTTAAACAACAATTGGTGTTTCCGTTCCCGGACTAAAACTACTGAAAGTAAGTTTTTCGTGTTTAGCATGAAATAGAGCTGGCAGAATTTTATAATTATATTCGGATTCAGCGTGGCAAAAAAAATAATTTGTTCGATCAATCTAATTTAAAAAGAATTACTTTTTGTTTGACTATATTTATTTAAATATTATTTGTTTTGTTTAATGTAATATTTATTAAATATGTTTTCTTTGTCGAATTAAACTTAAAATATTGTTGCAACAATTTTTTCTTTAATTTTATATTAACTATTACATTTAATTGAAAAATCCCGAAAATCCCGAACAAATCCCGGGATCCCGGGATTGTGATTTCAAATCCCGAAATCCCGGGATTTTAAAAAACACTTCGGGATTGAATGCCTTAGTGTATATGCATGAAAGCGTTTTGCATACAGCTGGCTGTAGTTAATCGATATTAGCTAATGGTATTGTATAAGTCAAAGTGGCTTTGGTGAGTAAGCGTTTCGTTGGCTTCTTCATCTTACTTACAATCGCTGCGTTGTGGGTTCGATTCCTCACCAGGGCGGCTAACACTTATAAAAAATATATATGTGTGAATATATTGTAAAAAAAAAAGGTTAACAACTTAAAAACATTTTTTAAGTGAAGTTGTAAATTTTGAATCGGTTAGCGTTAGGGACAGACAGGAAGACAGACAGACCTGGACAAATATATATATTAATTAACACTATTCTTTTATTAAATAGAAAAATGGAACTAGTGATTTCTGTTAGAACGAAGACGAGCTGAAGTTGAGAACTAACGTTGAGGATTTCAGAAAGCTATTTGATATCCAACCGATAAGTTTATTAGGTATTTTCCAAAAGCACAGAGCACTTAAATAACAGAAAGAACTCGGATGAAAGAATAAAAGAGGGTACTTTATTTTCAAATAAATTTTGACAAAAATTTTTAAAATTAACAAAAAATTACTAAAGATATGAAAAAACCGGAGACATTTTTTTAAAAACCGGAGAAACGTTTAAATTCCTGTAGTCTCCGGGCAAAAACCCTGTGTATGGCAAACTTATATTTAATTAATTCCAATAGTATTTGAAGTGCTGTAAAGTAATAAAGATGTAAAAAAATTTCAATTATTTCTTTTATTTCAGAGGTATAATCATGTTTTTCGACTTGGCTTCGACAGCTAATATGGTGTCGAATGTGTTTCGATAGTGTTCCTACCAAATATCAAACCAAAAACGAAACTCAAATTATGGAATAATGTCGATTTCGTTTGATAGCAAGTTGCGCTATTGCACCCCAGGAGTTTACAAGTATCTGAAATTATAGTTAGCGATGTGAAATTTTCGATCAACATAGTTTATTGTGGATGCGAGTTTTATTTGTCAACTACCACTAATTGTATACACAACACTAATAAAACAGGCCTATTGCGTTTTTGAAAATGCATTGAAAAATGTACATTACCCTTTTCAGTTAAAAAATTACCCATTTTCATTATTTGCACCATAGGACACCATTGATTTGCATCTGTCAAGTGATCGCCGCCACCGCCACGATTCTGTTCACTCAGGGCGGATTTGGATACGACGGTAGCATAGCCGTCGTCCGCCCAACCGTCAACTGCTGAAGTACTAATATATTGTCCATGTTTCAAATTTTTTGTATGGTTTGGTATATCTTAATATATAAAAACGTTGGTGCGTATGTATGAGTAAACATCACGGCTAAGCCACTGAACGTATCAAAACCATACAAACACCATACGTTTATTTGTGAGCTCCGGAAGGTTTATGTACTACTTTGAACTTGGTTGGTCAAAGGACCGTGGTACCACTCATACAATTTAAGTATTACTTCGAAATACATCTGGGATACTTTCTAGGACACATGGTATTATGCTTCTTATTCCAAAAGTGAGTCTGTTCTGCAATTTTTATATTATGCTCTGGTGTTCTGGGGTTCACGGAAAGATTTACGGGAAGGTACTTTCCCTAACTTAAGTATAAGTCCGAGCAACGCCGGGGTATTAGGCTAGTACACTTTAAAAGGTTTCCATCGATTGTCACGTGGCATATTTTCAAAATGGAAGGATTATGTCATATTCTTTTTCAGATTGATGGCAACACTGCTCGAATGTGCAGGGTATTTTAGCTTTGGTTAGACCGAAGATAATAAGGGTATTCATTTAAAGTGGGAAAGCCCTCGAATACGCGCAGTTGCTTAAAAGTAGAGACCGACCGAAATCGCCTTTTTTAATTTCGGCCAAAACCGAAATGGCCGAAATTTTTTATTATTTTTTTCGGCCGAAACCGAAATGGCCGAATTTTTATTTTTTTAATTTCGGCCGAAACCGAAGCCGAAACCGAAAAAAAAAAGAAACAATTGTGAGATTTAATGTAATAAAGTGGGACATAATTAAGATTATCAGTAGGCTGAAAGCGATCGCATATTCATAGTCAAATTTAGTAGCTGCTAAACTTTAGAACCAGCTTAGTAGCTGCCAGTTCAGTGTATTATCTGTCAACTTAGTAGATTACTAAAGTTAAGTTGGAGCTTAATTTGAATATGGGCCGATCATTTTAAGTTCTGATCATGAATTAAATGAATTTAGAAGCAAACTATCAAATGCGTGGAAATCAAGAATAGTAGAAATTACTGTCAGGGTAGTAGATTTCAAGAGAGGGGAGTAGATATGGGTTTATGCGTAGAGTACTAGAAATTCTACGAGTTGTAGGAATTTCTGTCGGGGAAGCAGATTTGTAGAAAGAATAGTACTTTTGCATTGTATGAAACTCACATAATATTTTGAGGAGTGGATTTCTTACCATAGTAGTAGGAAATATCTTGAGGGAATTAGAAAAATCTGCTACCGTAGTAGAGGAGTAGAAATTTATAAATCATTGCGAGAGTATTAGATCTACTCCGATAGGACATGTCTTCTTTGTCGCTTCTGATTCTTCGAAACTATGATCAATGCTTAAATTTGTGTTACATACCGCTTTTATCCACTTGGTTAATCCTTATGTATTTTGATACGCTAAATCCGAAAATAAACTTTAAATTTTTCCAGCACGCACCATTTTTCTGCAAACGCCACAAAAGTTGCATTTTTGGTGCTGTAAAAATTTCATTATTATTATTTTCGTATCCAGCATGGCAAAATACATAAGAATTTGTCAATAAAGTATATTTAACACACAAAACGTTCAGTTTTGTCTTACAGTGTAACCTTTGTTATTTATTTGTTACTTTTTCTATCAAACCGAAATTTTCGGCGGAAATATAGGAATTTCGGCCGAAAACGAAATTTGGCCGAAAGCGATATTTTATTTTTCGACCGAATCCGAAAGCCGAAAAACCGAAACCGAAACCGAATTGCGGTCGGTCTCTACTTAAAAGAACTGTCAAATTTCATATATTTTGCCCTAATATTCTCTTACTAGTTTTTTCGAATTACATAGTTTTTTCGACGAGGGATCGTACATTCTATCCTTTTCAATAGTTTTCATACAAATACTTAAAAAGTTAAAGATTTCAAAAAATTCAATTACTGGTACTTTGATATGGTAAAAATTTTTTTTTTATTTAATTTGAATTAGGGACCGACCGAAATTCGGTTTTACGGCTTTTCGACTTGATACGAAAAATGTAAAAAAATAAATAACAAAGATTACACTGATCGACAAAACTGAACTTTTTGTGTGTTAACTAATAATAATAATAAAGGGGGGGATTTGCACTGCGACCTTTGGTCTTTTGTGCCCCCACTACGAGTCCGTGTTGGGTGACGATGCCCCAAGTATCACGAATCATACCTCTGCCAACCTTTAGAGGACCTCCACCAACCCCAATTCCGTTAGGAATTTCAAGATTAGAAGAGGATCTAGATTCGGCCAATCATGCTCTGGCACCAGGTACTTTCCCAGTACGCGCCTCCTTGTGTGGATGATTGCCCCACAGGACTCCAGTAAATGACCCGGACTTTCTTCTTCCTCATTGCAGAATCTGCAAGAGTCGTCGTTTAGAATGCCCAGCTTCGTGAGATGCCCCCTCAGTCTGCAGTGACCAGTGAGAAACCCCGTTAGGATTCGAAGCCGGTTCTTACTCAGCCCGATACAAGCTTCAAACATCCTCTTGTTATATTTACCAAGGAGTGATTTGGCCTGCCGTAGCCCAGGTAGATCGAACCAATAGTTCGATCTGTCCACCCGTACTCTTTCTCTGAGCATTTCCCGGATAGTGTGTGCACCTATACCACAGAATGGCTCTGGCCCTGTAAGGGGCGTAGCCGCTCCTTTTCTCGCAAGCTCGTCTGCCGCCTCGTTCCCCTCCACACCGACGTGTCCTGGCACCCAGCAGAGCGTAACTTTATTGGTTCCGCCCAGAAGGTTTAATTTTGCAAGACAGTCCCCCACTAGCCTGGAGCTAATGATGTGAGAGTCTAGAGCTTTAAGAGCCGCCTGACTGTCAGATAGTATTACGATTTCCCGTCTACAGTATTTTCTATCGAGGTTGAATTGCACACATCTTTCAATTGCATGAACTTCTGCTTGGAAGATGCTGGTCAGTGTGCCCATTGGTTCGGAGTATTTGGTACGTGGCCCGAATACCCCAGCACCAGTGCCCTCGTCTGTTCTGGATCCATCTGTAAACCACATTATAGCATGGTCGCGGATACCATACTGTGAGTGTATATTGGACCATTCTTTCTTACTACTGAGCTTCACATCAAAGTTTTTTGTGAAGCTAAATTTTCTCATGTTATCGTCCCTTGGAGCTAATAGAAGCGGATACTTATTGGAAAGAGTGAAGTGATCCGCGCGCTCAATGCACCTTCCGTACCCTATACCCTCCTTAGAAAATCTCGCAAGTGTACTGTCAGCTACCTCCCCAATAACAATGTGTAGGGGAGTTAGTTCTAATATTACCTCCAGTGCCGCAGTTGGACAGGTTTTCATTGCCCCGGTTATGCAGACACATGCTAGCCTTTGAACACGTTCTAGTGACTTCCTAGTGGTGCCCAGACTAGTTCTTTTGGCCCACGCAACGGCCCCATAGGTGATGATTGGTCTCACCATTCCTATGTACATCCACCGCATTATGCGTGGACTACAACCCCAAGATTTACCAGCTATGCTCCTACACATCATGAGAGCTCTAATGGCCTTCTTTGTTACTAACTCCGTGTGTACCTTCCACGTGAGCTTACTATCTAGTGTTAATCCTAGATATTTCACTTCCGTTTGTTTCTCTATAACTTGCCCGGACAGCCGAATCGGCCTCCAGTACTGTAGTTTCCTCTTCAATGTAAACGGTACAATCGTGGTTTTTGCTGGATTAATGTTCAGCCCCACAGATTTGCACCATTCAAGCGTGACCTCGAGACCTCTCTGTATTATATCACATAAGGCCTCCTCGTACTTACCCCTAGCCATTATGACGATGTCATCAGCATACCCCTGACACGTAAATCCCATATCAGTAAGTTTGCTGAGGAGCTCGTCCACCACCAGACTCCACAGAAGAGGCGAAAGCACGCCCCCCTGGGGACAACCCCTCGTGGTGACTGCCTCAGTGGTGTTAAGCCCAGTTTGATATTCGACAGACCGGGTGCCTAACATCTCACCAACCCAATGGCACAGAGTAGTGTCCACCCCTTTACACAGCAAGGCATGTCTAACGCCCTCATGGGAGGTGTTGTCAAACGCGCCCTCTATGTCGAGGAATGCACACACTACTATTTCCTTTGTGTCCAAGGCCCTTTGTATGTACCCAGCCAACTGGAATAGAGCAGTTTCAGTAGACCTGCCCGCTCTATACGCATGTTGACAGTGGTGAAGGGGCCTCCTGACCAGGACTTCTTCTCGAAGATAGTTATCTATTACTTTTTCCATCGTTTTTAAAAGAAACGACGTCAAGCAAATTGGTCTAAAGGATTTTGGTAGAGTAGGATCCTTCTTCCCAACCTTCGGGATAAAAATAACTTTAGCCCTACGCCAGCTGCTAGGTATGTACCCTAAGGCCAGGCTGCTTGTAGAAATCCTTCTAATCTGCTGAATCATTTCAGGCCCTCCCTTCTGGAGAAGAGCCGGAAATATGCCATCTACACCTGAAGATTTGTAGGGGTGAAAGGTTCCAATTGCCCATTCAATCCTTCTTCTGTCACAAATTTTGTTGGCTACCTCCCAATCAACTCTTCTAGCTCTCCGACCCATATACAAGTTCAATGAGTCCGCCTTAGGTACGCTGCCTGGGAAGTGGGTCTCAAGGAGCAATTCGGCTCGTTGAGACTCACCTTCTGTAAAGGTGCCATCTGCCCTTTTGAGAGCCAAGGTAGCTACGTTCCCTGTTTTGGCTACCGCCTTGTACAGCCTCGCCGCTACAGGAGTATCCACTATGGTCTCACAGAAGTCCCTAAAGCTTTTCCTTTTAGCGCTCCTAATTTCTTTACTGTACATAGTTAGGGTCGTGGTGTAACTATGCCAGTCCCCGGTTCTCTTAGCTCGGTTAAAGAGCTTCCTCGTCGAAGCCCGAAGATTTGACAACTCGTTGTTCCACCACGGCGCATACTTAGTACTACCAGTCCTACTCGGACAACTGAGGTTATATCCCTCGATCATAACGTTCGTTAGTTCTACTACCTCCTGCTCCAGATGAATGTGATTGCCCGGCGGTCTGCCGGTACTGAATACCCCAGAACTAGAATACATGAAGTCTTTATACTTGTCCCAGTTCGTACGCCTGGGGTTCCTTGATGGTAATAAATTTGGTCTACTCCCTACAATGTCAAATACCACTATCCGATGGTCTGGCACTGAGGGTTCGTCCGATACCCTCCAATTTCTAATCTGTCCACTGATGCTTTGACTGCACAGTGTTATGTCTAACACTTCCTGCCTAACCCTTGTCACAAAAGTGGGGCTATCCCCAACATTGAGAATTTCTAGGTTAGTGTTGTAGATATACTCAAGAAGGTACTCACCCCTGCCGTTGCAATTCGTGCTACCCCAAATCGTGTTATGGGCATTTGCATCGCACCCCAGGAGTAGTGGTATGTGCAGCTTAGCGCAATGCTCCACAAGCCGCTGAACCTCCAGTGGTGGAACTTCCTTCTCATCACCCGGGAAGTACGCCGACGCTATGACCACCGTCCGATCAGTTCCGCCTATATTGAGCAGAGTCTGAATCGGCACTAGGTCCCTGGTCAGGAATTCTGAAAGACAAAAGTAGTTAGTTTTATCCCTCAGTAACATGCAGGCTCTAGGGTCTTTGACCCTGGTATCCCATAGTACCTGGGCCCCTACACCTGTCAGTCCTCTCACCTGTCCGCCATAGGTCCAAGGTTCCTGGATCAGTGCCGCCACAAGGTGTTGTTTGGCAAACATCCTCGCAATTACAGCCGAAGCTGCTTTGGCGTGGTGGATGTTCACCTGGGCGAACCTGGCACTGACCCCCCCGCTGCTGTCGTCCATCATGACGACTCCGGAGCCGACGCCCCGGATAGCAGCAATCTCTCCTCCTCTTCCTCTGTCGGATCAAAGACGCTTAGGACAGTGATGTTACCAACACTGCCCTCCTCATCAGAATCCGACCCTTCCTCCATCGGAGGGGCAGGGGTCGCTCCAGCGTCAACCACCACAGGTGACGCTGGTTCTGCTGACACTGTAGGTGCCGCGCTAACTACATGCCCCTCAAGAACTTCGGAAGGAACCTCCTCTATTGCAGCCTCCGCTCCCACCTCCTTCACAGGTCTCCTCTGCAGATGAGCCGAGACCTTCCCGAAGCGGTAGTTCATCTGCCCACCACTCCTCAGGATGGCCTCGTACGACGCCTCATCGATGCTCACCCTCAGGAGCTGGCCACCACCATCCTCCCGACAGCTGAGCGTCTTCCATACGTTAGTATGAAGGCCCTCATTTTGAGCATCGATGAGCGCCATCGTCACCTGCAGCGCCTGTCCCGCACTCCTTGGTAGGAACACCGTGACGATTCGCTCTTTCGGGATTTCTCCCCCAGACCGGACCGTCAGTTCCACCCCCTTCCACGTCCCCAGCTTAGACACCACCTTCCTGATCCACTCCGCTGTTTGCGTGTTTGTGTGTTAACTAGACTTGATAGACAAATTCTTATATATTTTGCTATGCTGAATACGAAAATAATAATGCAATTTTTCCAGTACGCATTAAAAATTCACTTTTCTTCTCCTCTACTACGGTAGATGATTTTTCAACTTCCCTCAAGTTATTTTCTACTGTTATTGCAAGAAATCTACTCCTCAAAATATTATGTGAGTTTCACAAAATGCAAAACTATTACTGTTTACACAAATCTACTACCCAGACAGAATTATCGTAGAATTTCTACTACTCTACGCAGAAACCCATGTCTACTCCCCTCTCTTAAAATCTACTACCCTGACAGTAATTTTAGAGAACTAATATTCATAGAGAAGAGTCATAAGCTCTTCCTTTTTGCTAACTCGGAGCTCGTACAATTCTGGTGAGTAAGCAGACTGCGGAGTTTTGGACAGTGAGTGTATGACAGCGGCATTTGGCTAACATTTTTTAATTTTTTTTAGTCTGTTAGAAATGTTTTTGTTGTTGGTTCGTTTTTGTTTTTGCTTTTCTTTACATTTGTGTTTTTGTCCCTTTTCTTATTTCGATTGTTTTCTTTGACTAGATCTTGATTCGTTTGTTTTGATTCTTTTTGTAATTCATCTTGGAATTTTTTGCCGTTTGGTTTGTATTACTATGATTGGCGGCGCAGGTTGTTGTTGTCGATTTTCATCCCTCCTGCTGCTGTTTTCTTATAAACATGTATATTTTTCTATGATTTGTTTGGATTCGCGACAAAGAATTTTGATGGTTTTGGCATTTTTGGAATCACATGATAAATTATGGAAATTATCTGCTTTGTGCTTATTTTGTTGTATAATTTTTTTTATATATTCTAACCTAATAATAGATTTATTACAAACAATTCTTTCAAAAATCAGCAAAAATTTTAAATGGACAAAAAATGATGAAGACTTTTAGGTTCATGTATTTTCTATCATATTGCATTCAAAAAAAAAAAGAAAAAAATTACCCATATTTTCTAAAATATTAAAAAGTTTTAAATATTTTAAAAATGTTTCGAAAAAAATACAAATATAAATCAGAACTGGTTTGGAATGTTGCGTTTCCAGCCATAGTAGCAGCATTTCAAAATATATTGCATAATTTTCTTCTCGAAAAAATTAATAATCTGAACTGGAACCACAACTCACTATATGGTGAACTTAATAAATTTCTCGTATATTAACCCAAAATTATAAAAACAATTAATCCAATTAGGGTCAATGCAAAAAAAAAATCGTAAGCTATTTCATAAATTTCATCGTAGTGGTATTTTTTAACGGACATGCCAGCTAGGGTTGCCACATGCAAAATGATCTTCGTCTGGATTTTGAAAAAAAATATCTGGACTTTTCCATTTTCAACTGGACATTCAAAGAAAAAATGGGGAATTTTTTTTATTTTAATGGCATAGTAAAGTAGGAATTGGATAGCAATATGCAAGAATATACATTGGTACACCCAGAGAAAAAACAACCTAAAATCAAAAATAACACCCTTAAAACAAGTAGAAACGTTAATGAAAGTCTGGTAAAGTTGGAAATTTTAGAAACAACTACGAACAAACTTGTTTTCAATTTAAAACTTAAATTCAAAAATAAACAAACTTATTTCAAAGTTATTTTCCGATTATTTCAAAAATTTTCCAATTTATATTAAGTTTGCCAGACCTTGATTTAAAATCGTTCAACTTTGTTTCAACGTTGACAACAGTTATTTTAAGTATTATTCACTTCATTTCAACTTTTCAACTTTGTTTTAACGTTGACAATAGTTATTTTAAGTATTTTTCTCTTTATTTCAATGTTGTTTCCATTAAGTTGAAAAAATGAAGGATTAAATATGATCGTACTTGATTTTACTATGTTTTTTTTCCCCGAGTGTACCTCCTCACATTAAAAAAAAAACAATTAAATTACAAAGCTTATTATGCAAAAAAAAGCACCATTACAAGTCTATTCTGGCGGTAAGAAGTTTGTAACCGCCTTTATTACCTTCTCATTGGCATGCAACAAACATTTTAACTTTTGTCCCGCGCCAGAAAAGACCTGTACATTTTTCTTTTTCAGTTTTGAAAGACGTTGAAAGCTTTACAACTTATGTTTAAAAACAATACAATTCTATTCTTTCCACAAATATTTTGTATCTTGTAACAATTTACTGTTTTTAAAAGTGTGTAGAACTCTTTACAGTTTTATAGTTTAGTCTGACAATTTTGTGGTCGATAGCAATAAGCACTTCATTCGAAACAAAATTTTAAAATGGTCTACTTTTTAAAAAAAGGTTGTGTGATGCAGTTCCATAAATATTTCAGAAGACTCTTCGAAAACTGTTTAGAATGACGTATACATTCTTATTCAATTCATGCTTAATTACTTTGGAGGATATAGTCTTTGGCCGCAGAAATATTTCAGATTGTATGAAATCAGCCATCATTCTACTTAAGGTGAGGAACCTAAGTTATTAAAATGGCTAAAAACTCATTGGAAAAAATAAAACTATTTGACAGAAAATTCTATCTTTATAATAAAAACGAAAACGCTATTAGGTTATTAGGACTTATTTTAGTTTTTTTGCTGAGAAATATCAGAGAAAATTTTGTCTGGACAAATTATTGAAAAACTGGACTCTGGACACACGACAAAAAATCTGGACAATCCAGACGAATCCAGACCGTGTGGCAACCCTAATGCCAGCGCATTTTTTTTAGCAAAGCAACAACAGTGCGAAATGCGCTACAAAAACGGTTTCAGTCTGTTATCTTCAATTCGTTAATTTTGTTTATTCTTTATGCCTAGAAATTAACTAAAAAGAAATAATGACAACATTATTTCAAATGCATTATTGCATATGAATAAATGTTTAAAAGTGCCTATGCATTAAATAAAAAGTAAATTTAAAAAATCAGCATCATAAATGAAATTCGTCAACGTGGCTACTATCTGATCAAAAACATATACAGGAGAAGGGGCTATGTGACAAAATCACGCGAATAAGTCAATTTCCGCTTCAAATTCTCAACTCTTCCATTAAAATGTTTATTTAGGGTGCACAGAAAAAAAAAAGATAGGTTAATCTAACCAAAAAACGTTGTAAGAAAACAAATCTAAATCTAACCAATTAACTGGTGTTACTCAACAAAATTTTTTGGTTAGCCAACAAACAAAATTGTAATTACACAATTCGCAAGAAAAACAAAGGATTTTTATTTAAATATAGTAAAAAAATACGGAAATTGTCAGTTTTGATAGTAATGTATACGCAATTTGGCTCGACCTTGCTAATTTAACAATAAAACCAAACAACATTTACTATATTTGGCTTTTAAAGACGCGATGCCGGGTGACGTCATGACGGAGAATGCGCTGGAGAAAAGATAACGTAAGTATTTTGAAAAACAAATTTTCATTGTACGCGAACAAATTTTCGTTGTACGCGAACAAATTTTCATTGTACGCGAACAAATTTTCATTGTACGCGAACAATTTTGAGTTGGTTCCATTAACCACGTTTTTGGGTTGCTGCATTTTTAACCGTCTTTTTTGGTTAGATTTACCCACTTTTTTTTTTGTGTGTGGACTTTCAACAAAGGTAAATGTTATTTCGAAATTAGGCAAAATATCCAATTTGTCACATAGCACCTCATCCTGTTTTAGATATTCTTTTATTTATTATTTACTTCCTCTTTTATAAAAAAAAATTCAAAAGTGCAACGTTCAAATTTCAATTTTTCAACAAGTTCGATTTTGAATTCCTTAAAACTGGAGCAAAGATCTAGAAATCAAAAAAATGAAATAAGTCACAAAAAAAATGAAATAACTCCCAAAAAAAATGAAATAAGTCCCAATATTTGGCAGTGGTTTCATAATGAAATAACTCCCAAATCAAGAAATGAAATAACTCCCAAAATATATGAAATAAGTCCTAAGAAAAATGAAAATCCGACATCTTCTTTTTTGAAGTCTTTTATAACATCCGCGGGAGTATTTCAAGACGTCACAAAATTTTTTTTTTTATTTATTGTTAAAGGTAATTAATTACAAATAACAACTTAAAAAGAACTAAGCACTAGCAACTAAGGCCTACGGCTTGAGGTAAAAAATAATTGCAGTTAAATTATATACAAATATTGATATTAGTATTCAGACCAAGTCCGTTTTTTTGTATCACAGTAGTGTCTATTTACATCATTCTTTAAGTCATTTTTATTACACGAATTTTGTAAAAGTAGAGGTGACTTGAGAGCAAGTTTTGTGACTGTATCTGCCATAGTGTTTCCTTGAATCCCACAGTGGCTAGGGATCCAAATTAGTTTCATCTTCTTCTGACTTTTTATTAGAATATCCCGGATTTGTGATATGGTGGGATCGTTGTTATTTACACTTTTGATTGCAGTAAGAGTGGAAAGTGAATCGGTACACATCAAATGCTTCTGAGTGGTTTTATCTGCTAGTAGAGTTGCTTCGAGAACTGCAGTAGCCTCGGTCGTGAGTCGAGTACCAAGGCACCAGGGCCATTTTCTGAATTTTTTTATTTTTTACTACACTGTATCCGGTTAGGTCATCACATTTTGACCCATCCGTAAATATGGTATTCCTATTTGGATGTTTTTCGCATATTTCGAGGAAATGCTGTGTGTAAATTTCCTTCGGTGTATCGCCTTTTTTGAACGAAGTCAGGCTGAGGTCGATTGCGTATGACGGTAAGTTCCATGGAGGTGCACTTTGACGTTGTTGTTTAATTGGTGTGAGAAGTATTCTCATGTCGGAGGCAGTACTTGTAACTCGCTATATTGTAGAAGCGTATCGGGTTTTACGTTTTTGTTTAAGCTTGTTTTTGAAGAGCTTATGAAGTTCACATCCATCGGAGAAGATAAGCTTGGAAACCAATCGTCCTGTCATAACTGTCCGTCTGTCATTTAAGTTGGGCAGTCCGGCTTCGATAAGGATATTAATTATTGGGGAAGTGCGGAAGGCTCCCAGTGACAATCGCGCAGTAGTGTGGTAGATCGATGATAACTTGCTCATATTTATTTTAGACGTGTTTCCATATATCGCAAAAGCGTAGTCAATTTTTGATAGTATTGTAGCACTGGTAATATTTATTAGAGAGTTTGTGTTTGGTTCTAGTTTTAGATTACTTAGGCATTTAATTACATTTAGTTTATTTGAAAGAGATTTCAAATATAATCTATATGAGTTGACCATAAAAAATGTTTAGAAAATATTAGACCTAGGATTTTAAGTTCTGATACATTTTCAACATTAACTGAATTAAGTACTATTTCAAAGTTTTCACAACTTCTTTTACGGCAAATATGCAAGTGTTTACATTTTTCTGCCGAAACTTTCGCACCACTGTAATTGCACCAGTGTCAGATTTCGGTAAATAGATGGCTTAGTTTGTTTAGAAAAGTTTGTTTATCTTTAAATTTATTAAAAATGTATAAGTCGTCTGCATAAATTACATGATTAAAATAATTGTTTTCGTTTACAAGAAAACTAAGTTTGTTATACGCAATCAAGAAAAGCAGCAAAGATAGTGGGGAACCTTGGGGTATCCCATTATCAAGTGACCAGTAGTCTGAGTAGCAACAGTTAGCTCTAAATCGAAATTTTTTATATAATTTATTATTTTTGGGCCTATTTTCCAAACCAGTAGTTGGTCTAGTATGGAGTGTAGACCCACCCTGTCGAATTCTTTTTCTGCGTCTATGGAAAGAAAAGAGATGTGCTGTTTAGTAGATAGAGAGTTTGAAATGTGTTCGTCTAATACTAGCAAAGCACGAGTGTGCCTTTACCTGTTTTGTAGGCGGTTTGCTTGCTTGATAGGAGATTATCTTGTGAAAGTAGCCAGAAAAGTCTGCTGGCAATAATTTTTTCGAGAAGTTTGCTCAAACAAGGTAATAGGGAAATGGGCCTATAACCAGATGTCGAGTTTTTTTTGTTTATTTGGTTTATGTATTGGTATAATTACAGTTTTTTTCCACTGTTGTGGAATTACACCTGTATTTAGAATCTTATTGCATATATTGCATAGGGTATATATAGAGGTGCCTGGGAGGTTTTTTTATGATTGGATACTGTTGAATTATCAACGCAACTTTGACGGTTAATGCACTGTAGTCGATTGGCCTTGGCCATGAATTCACTACAATGCATTTAACAAATGCACAGTTAGAATAATTGGCGCACAAGTTTTGTCGCTCCAGATGGGGACATGACACTCCCGTTTGCACGATTTAAAAATGCAAGCGCTGCCGATTAAGCTGACTGCAAAATAAGCAGTCAAGCTTGCGACAATTAAATTAATCAAATTATAAGTATAAAAGAAGCCACAAATCAATAAAGAAACGAGTTGTTTATTGACTTTAAACAGTTAAACACAAACACAAATGCGTAAGCAAAACAAACCAAATCAGTGGGTTCAACCCTTTTCTCGATGATAACGGAATTATTCGTGTTGGCGGAAGGCTGGAGGCGGCAAACGTGATATACGATGCCAAACATCCAATGGTTATTCCATACAACGACCCATTGTCCAAACTGTTGTTGAAATGGTTTCATGAAGAGCACCTTCACTGTGGACCACAAACCCTTTTGGCTCATATTCGACAAAGATTTTGGCCCATCAAAGGGAAATCTATGTCTCGATCAGTCGTACAACACTGTGTTCCATGCTCCAAGGCGAAGCCAAAATTATGTCAACAAATAATGGGTGGATTGCCAGCTAGACCGTTCATCAATGCCGGAGTAGACTTCTGTGGTCCTTTCTGGATTCATTTCAAAGCTCGAGGAAAACGGCCACACAAAGCATATGTAGCGGTATTTTGTTGTTTTGTAGAAATCGTCAGTGATCTCACGACAGAAGCGTTCATTGGATGCCTAAAGCGGTTCATCGGACGACGGGGACGATGGAACCTATATTGTGACAACGCGACAAGTTTTGTTAGCGCCAGAAACCAGCTGATCGACCTAAAGAACACGCTTCACACGAAGAAAGCACAAGAAGTCATTATGAGGACCTCCAGCGACAAAGGCATTCAATTCCATTTCATCCCTCCAAGAGCTCCTCATTTTGACGGCTTATGGGAAGCAGCTGTAAAATCTGCCAAGAATCTATTTGTCAAAAGTGTTTCAAACGCCTGGAGACAGTGATGGTGGAGATAGAAGCAATCTTAAACTCACGACCATTGACACCACTGTCAGCCGATCCGAATGATTCCGTTATCATCGTGAAAAAACCCTGGCAACCCTGTTCAACTTGATCATAAGTGAATTTTTGCTGCGATTTTAATAAATATTTTTAAATAGTTATACAGTGTTAATTATTTTAAAAACCTTTTAAATAAATTAAATAAATTAAATTCTGGCTAAGTGCAATAAGTTTTGTGCAAATAACAAAGTTTTGTGCTATATTTCCGTGAATTCCTGTCAGCTAAGTATCACTACAACAAAAATTGCAAATTTTTTTTGTTTTTGCTTATACTGTCCACTTTGACATTTCTTGTGTCACCAGCTTTATATAGATTCCACATTCGCAGTCTGATCATATTTTCAGAGCATACTTTCAGGCACTTGTTTTAATATAATTTGAAAGTGCCTTTTCCCAGTCAACATTTTGTCTCGTTACAATTTACACTTTTTTACACTTTTTGTATTTTATTTTTTATAAATTTTTGCATTTAAATATGACTTGCTCTTTCCGTAAGTGTGCCATTAAAGTCGATAATGAACGCATGGTCTCTTGTTGGCTATGTGATATCTTTTATCACGTCAAATGTGCATCCCTTACTGGTAGAGTAGTCGATCTGATCGAAAGTAAAAAAGGTCTTCGTTGGTCCTGCGAAGATTGCCGCGATACAGAGCTGGACATCTGTAAATTGGTACGTCAAGCCCGAAAGGGATTTAATGATGTATCAAAGGACTTAGCAGCTGCCCAGTCTAAACTGAAGGAGTACGAAATTAACTTTCAGAAGTATAAATGTTTGGATGAAACAGCTCCGAAACAAAATACTTCTGTTGGGCTTTTACCACCTACCCCAAAGCCAATTTCAACTCCGACAACTCCATCCTTTTCCGATATGTTTGCTTCACCAGTTACATTTTATTCTCCTGATCCTGCGGTTTTGGAAACGAGGGTAGATGACGCTCCTGAGAAAAATATGAATGGAATCTCAAATATTGATAAAAATGTAATTAACTTTCAGAAGTATAAATGTTTGGATGAAACAGCTCCGAAACAAAATACTTCTGTTGGGCTTTTACCACCTACCCCAAAGCCAATTTCAACTCCGACAACTCCATCCTTTTCCGATATGTTTGCTTCACCAGTTACATTTTATTCTCCTGATCCTGCGGTTTTGGAAACGAGGGTAGATGACGCTCCTGAGAAAAATATGAATGGAATCTCAAATATTGATAAAAATGTTTGTCCTTCCATAAATATTATTTCTCCAAAGGATTGTTTGCGGGAAGTACAAGAAACGAGAACCCCAAAAAGGCTTGTTGTTGTGCAACCTAAAAAATCTATTTTCGTGTCCAGATTTGCACCAGACACATTAACTGAAGATATTATATTTTATATCGATTCTAAACTCAATAAAACCGGTAATAATATAAATGCTTTTAAATTCAACTTTTCATACGCTAGAAACATTTCATCTTTCAAATTATCTGTTCCAGCAGAATTGTTTGATGAGATTGTAAATAAAAATTTTTGGCCGGATAAAACTTTAGTTCGTGAATTTGTTTATAAAGAGAAATCAAATCTAGTAAATCCAGTTCAACTTCCTCAAAGAAAATTAAATTCTAATCAAAAAAACTAAATAAAATCCCGAATAATGTTGTTTGTCTTCTGTACCAAAATGTTCGAGGGCTAAATACAAAGTTGAACGATATTTATATTAAAAGTTTCGATTGTAGTCATAATGTCTTGGTATTTACCGAAACTTGGCTTAAACCAAATATTTTTGATTCAGAAATTCTGTGTGCTGGGTATCAAATTTTTCGGAGGGATCGTAAATGCAGGACTGGTGGTGGAGTCCTCATTGCAGTAAAAAACCTTTTTTCATCTGAGGAAGTCATACTTTCAGATGTCTCTGACTTGGAATTTATTTGTGTACGAATTCGAGTTTTTAGTATCGATATTTTCGTTACTTGCTCGTATATCCCACCGAATTCCGATATTACCGTTTATCTAAGACATGTGTCGCTTATATCATTGGTTTACTCAAATGTTAAACCTGCCGATTCCATTGTTGTTTTTGGAGACTTTAATTTACCGAATATATCTTGGAATTTTTGTGGCGATTCAAACCAGTTTCTTCCGTATTCTTCTCGTGACTGTTTAAATGACTTTCTGGATTCATTTTCAGATATGAGTTTACAACAAGTAAACGGGATTGAAAATAAGAATAGTAGAATTTTGGATTTTATTTATGTTGATGACTCTTCGAAGTTTTCAGTGCAACGCTGTGATGCTTTTGCATGTCCAGAAGATAACCATCACCCAACACTTGAATTATCTTTCGAATTTGTTCAAAACAACTTAGAACCAGTTTCTACACCGTTGAAGTCATTTTTTTGCTTCAAGAATACAAATTTTGTTAAAATGAACCAACTCTTATCTGAAACTAGTTGGGACATGAACTTTGAAGATGTTGACGACTGTGTATCAATTTTCAATTGTACGCTCAGCAAAATCTTCGAGATATGTGTTCCAAAGAACATTAAAAAGAATTCGAATGAACTTGGTGCTGTATGGTTTACAAAAGAATTGAGGAAACTAAAAACTTCGAAAACTCGGGCATTTAAAACATATAAAAGAACTTTAAACCTTCAAGATTATTCAAAATATTCGCTTCTGAGACATAAATATCAAGTACTTAATAAAAAATGCTATGATGAATATTTGAACGATTTGAAATCCAAAATCAAATACGATTCTAAAACTTTTTATAACTTTGTAAATTCAAAAAGGAAAAACACTGGTTTTCCAACTACAATGAAATGGAATGATCGTGAGTCCCACAATCCTACTGAGATTTCCAATATGTTTGCTGACTTCTTCAAAACGACATATTCTGATAATACTTATGGCAACACATCGTATCCATATAACATCCCCACTTATAATTCCATTCTCAATCCTGTTATAGAATCTGATGATGTCTTACAACAACTAAAATCGTTGAAATATTCATATAGTACTGGTCCAGATAATATTCCTAGCTGTATTTTGAAAGTTTGTGCAGAAAATTTATACATTCCACTTTCAAATATATTTAATGCCTCTATTGAAAGAGGTTATTTTCCAAATTCATGGAAAGAGTCATACATTATTCCTCTTTATAAAAGTGGAACCAAATCATTCGTATCTAACTATAGAGGTATTGCTAAACTTAGCACAATACCAAAGTTATTTGAACAAGTTGTAACAAAGCAATTGGTTCACTCGGTCACAACTTTAATATCTCCTTCACAGCATGGTTTTCTGAGAGGTAGATCAACATCTACAAATTTATTGGAATTTTCTTTATTAACAATAAAGGGATTTTCAAAGAATCTTCAAACAGATGTCATATATACTGATTTTAGTAAAGCTTTTGATAAAGTTAATCATTATTTGTTGATTGAAAAGCTTAAAAGATACGGATTCCCAGATCTTCTTTTAAAATGGGTAGAATCGTATCTGACAAATCGGAAGCAACAGGTGTTATTCGAATCATCAACATCAAAAACTATAGATGTCACCTCTGGAGTTCCTCAAGGAAGTCACTTAGGTCCTATTCTGTTTAATCTTTTTATAAATGACCTTCCTTCTGTCATTAAACATTCGAATGTACTGTTGTATGCTGATGACGTTAAATTGTTTCTATCCTATGACATCTTAGATCAACATAAGTTGTTACAATCAGATCTGACCAGTGTAGCTATCTGGTGTGATAATAACTTAATGGAACTGAACCTGAAAAAATGTAAATTTATGACATTTGCTAGAAGACACCAACTTTCATCGCTGTATCATATAAATAACTGTAATCTAGAAAAGGTTTTTACTTTCGTGGACCTGGGTGTTACTATGGATCCAAAACTTCGCTTTCATCTACATATTGACTTATGTGTGAATAAGGCGAGGGGTGTTCTAGGTTTCATTAAAAGATGGTCAAAAGAATTTAATGACCCATTCGTTACCAAAAGTCTTTACATATCACTTGTAAGACCAATTTTGGAATATGCATCAGTCTTGTGGAATCCACAATACAACTGCCACTCTGATAGAATTGAATCGGTTCAAAAACAATTTTTATTATTTGCTTTAAGAAACCTTCGCTGGAATCCGAATCAGAACCTACCTCCATACGAAAATCGTTTAAAACTCTTGGACATCCCTACTCTAAAAAATAGAAGAACGATGCTTAATGTAACATTTTTGATTAAATTGATAAATGGCTCTCTGAATTCTACATTTTTGCTTCAAGAAATTGATTTTAATATCCCAACCCGTCGTTCCAGATCTTTCATTCCTTTGATATTAAGTATGTGCCGCTCTAATTACGCGCAGAATGAACCTTTTCGTTGTATTTGTAGCGATTTTAATAGCCTGTATTCTGTCTTTGACCTGTCAGATTCACTTAATAAAACTAAAACTTTTATTTTAAATGCACTTGATCACACTTAAGCCTTTGTTGCTCTTTGAGTTTTTGGACCTCTTAGGGTCTAACGAAATGACAGGGTTGCCAAACTCCACAAAGATCGGCATTGTCGATTTTTTGAAAGTGTTGTATTTTTGTTGTATTTTATATTTATATTTCAGCAGAATTTTGTTTTTTACTGTATATTGTATACAAATAAAACAAAATTTTTAGCTGAATTCACATTCGTTCCGTTTACTTAACTGTTCTATTTGTATTTGATTTTTTATATTTCGTATAAAAAAACAAAATACTAAAATTAATATTTGTAATCTTTGTCGCGTAAATTAACTGTTTGGATTGTTTTGTCTTTGTATTTTTGTTAAGTCTAATATCGTAAAGTAGGCAAAAATCATATTTGATCAAATTCATATTCGTCGCATGAATTCTTATGCTTCATAATATTTTCTTTTAATTCTATTGTTTATTATCACGTTAATCTTATATTATGTTATGTTTGGAAGAATTCTCTCTTGCATTCATAACCTAATTCGCGTTTTATTAATATGCGTTTTATCAGCTGATGATTTTAATCTGTAGCTGAAACGAATTTCCAAATATGTTTACCCGCGATCGGTTACACAGCGTAATCCGGATTACGGCTGTTCGGTCACCAAATCCGTGCGTCATGCGGATGTGCCCCTCGGTCGGTTGGGCGGGTTAGTGGGACCGTTGGGATTCGTCGTCAAAAAAAAAAAAAAGGGTTGAACCCACTGATTTGGCTTGTTTTGCTTACGCATTTGTGTTTGCTGAGAGACTGTATTTCGTCTTTAAAGTCTGACAGTCTGACCTAAGCATGTATGCCACCTTGACACCCGGACACTTTCTGATTGGTGAACCGCTAACGGCACAAATTGATACAACTGCAACATCCACCAAGGGGTCGTTGCTCACAAGATGGAAATTAGTGGCGCAACTAAAGCACGAATTTTGGAAGCAGTGGTCGCGAGATCACCTAAATGAACTTCTATACCGACATAAATGGAAGGAGCAAATCAACAACGTTACACCGGGCATGATGGTGGTAATCAAAGAAGACAATTAACCCCCCTTAAATGGCCACTGGGAAGGATAGTCAAAACCTACCTGGTTCATGACAATGCAGTTAGAGTAGCGGACATAAAAACTGCAAGCGGCATCTGTAAGCGGTTAATTCATAGACTTGCACCACTCCCAATAACGGAATCCAATGCAGAAAAAAGTTCAGCCATGGACCAAAATATAGAACAAGAGTCGCAGCCTGAACAACACCCAAGACCTTCAAACAATGAAAACCCAGATGACATCCCCAACAAACGACACAAATCCACAAACCATCCATTTCTCTTAACAATCCTTGTCTCCC
Organism: Heteromyza rotundicornis; assembly: GCA_951394025.1. Classification (NCBI taxonomy): domain Eukaryota; kingdom Metazoa; phylum Arthropoda; class Insecta; order Diptera; family Heleomyzidae; genus Heteromyza; species Heteromyza rotundicornis. The sequence continues at coordinate 6,051,106 of OX596013.1, forward strand.
TACTGCTACTTCCGGCAGTACTGGGTAGTACAGTTCTGGTTGAGAAATTTGGTGCAGATCCTGGAATATACTTTGAAGGAATGGCGACAGCAAAAATCGTGACAGCAGAATGGAAAATGATAGTCTACAATTTGGATCCATTTTGGGAGGAAATGAGAACATTTTCAATTGGAGTAGCCACCCTTCAACAGTTGTGCTCAAAACTCCAGAAAAATGCCACCTGCGACGTCCTGACAAAAAACTTTGAGGATACAAGAAACGAGCTTCTTCAGGATAGAGACATGCTTCCGCATAATCGGAAAACGAGAGCAGCCCTAAATATCGTTAGAAATATCGCTCGCACCTTGTTCGGTGTTCTAGACTCTGACTATGCTGAGCAGATGTCAGAAGTAATTAACCAGGTTAAAATAGACGAAGTCACATTATAAATCTACTGCGAAATCAAACCTCCATCATCGACTCCACTATAAATGTCATCAAGCAAAACGAACGGACCACAGAATCAAAATTATTAGAACTGCAGCAGAGGATAACCTTAGTGATGAAACAAGTGACAACAAATGAAGAGCAACTGAAGTACTCCCAACTCTTTGCACCATTGTCAACACAACTAACATTGATGACAGCAAATTTACCACGAATGCAGACAGAAATTATTAATGTACTAACTGACACACACCACGGAAAAATCAGTTCATTGTTACTCACGCCTCAACAATTGAAAAACGAAATTAGAGTCATCAAGGCTCATCTTCTTCCATCCCGCTTACTACCCACAGATGACGATAATATGGTACAGTTATACAAACTCATGAAGGTCGAGGGAGCAGTCACTAAAAACGAAGTAATCTTCGAAATAAGTCTACCTTTGATTGACGACCAACATTTCGATTTGTTTAACCTCATTCCCATTCCTATGGTCAAACCCAAAACAATGATTACCATTGTAACCGATACAGTATTCTTAGCTGTAAGTGCCCATCGGGATCAGTACATTCCACTAAGCTCAAATGATTTAAGATCATGTTTTGTATCGAAAGACGACATCTACATTTGCGACAACAAAGGACCAAAATTTGGAAAACAATCCAAATTTTTCACAATGGAACCGAATTGCGTAATCAAAAGCAACGTATTCACAATTCAAGGCCACTATACCTCATCTAGCACAGTACATACATCATACGCTAGATTTAAGGATATCCAGAATATCAGCACACCTCTGGAAGTAAAAAGGGTTTTCAATACAACATTCACAAAGTTTGAAACTCAATTGGAACAACTCACCATCCTCCAAAACCAACTAGCAAGTGAGGAATCCAACCGACAACATCACCATGCGGTCAGCTACACTTCACTCATCCTATCCACAATTCTGCTTCTTGGCATCATAATATGGCAATTACAATCCAAATGCAAGCCGAGCACGTTAAAGATACCAACAATCACAATAAAAACACCAACTCCACTCCCACGGACCAAAACTTCAAATGACGACGACGAATCAACGTTCGAGACTACATTTTCACGGTGTTGACAGTTCGTGAACGGTGGGGAGAATGTTGAATTATCACCGCAACTTTGACGGTTAATGCACTGTAGTCGATTGGCCTTGGCCATGAATTCACTACAATGCATTGAACAAATGCACAGTTAGAATAATTGGCGCACAAGTTTTGTCGCTCCAGACGGGAACATGACACTCCCGTTTGCACGATTTAAAAATGCAAGCGCTGCCGATTATGCTGACTGCAAAATAAGCAGTCAAGGTTGCGACAATTAAATTAATCAAATTATAAGTATAAAAGAAGCCACAAATCAATAAAGAAACGAGTTGTTTATTGACTTTAAACAGTTAAAGGTGTTTTTGTTACAAACGCAAGTTGGCGTAGTAGAATCAGTTCATTATACATTCCGTTCGAGTGGTTCAAGTGCTACATCGAACAAATCCTGAATAAGTTGCCCAGGTTCAAGTGCCTGTGCAACAACATATTCTCGGGATTAAACAGATACGATAAATTATCAAATCCTGGTGTTCTTCCTTATAAAATAGTTAGGCTAGCTTGAATTTCGAGCACAGTAACCTGTGCTTCGATTAGATTTGCATGTGGTCGTATCGTATAGTTAATGGCAAGTGATTTTGGGAAGTTAGCTTTTTATTTCTAAATTCAGTGGAAAAATTTGTATCCGCTGAATATTGTGACCAAGTTTGAGCGAGAGTGTTAGCAATATCTTTGGGTTGGTACTAAGGCATTCAATCCCGAAGTGTTTTTGAAAATCCCGGGATTTGAAATTACAATCCCGGGATTTGTTCGGGATTTTCCAATTAAATACAATAGTTAATATAAAATTAAAGAAAAAATTGTTGCAACAATATTTTAAGTTTAATTCGACAAAGAAAACATATTTAATAAATATTACATTACACAAAACAAATAATATTTAAATAAATATAGTCAAACAAAAAGTAATTCTTTTTAATTCTTTTTAGTAATTCGAATATAATCATAAAATTCAACCAGCTCCATTTCATGCTAAACACGAAAAAATTACTTTCAGTAGTTTTAGTATTTAGTATAGCGGCAACGGATACACCAATTGTTGTTTAAAACTATTAAAATTGGTGTCCATTCAAAAGTAAAGAACACACAAAACCATTTATCCAAAAAAAATTGTTTAAATTGAAAAAATTAACCGAAAACCGCTCAACATTCTGTTAAGCTGTGTCCCAAAACTGGTGTAATGCAATATGGAGGCCTTCTGCCATATTAAGAATTTTCACTTCCTCCTTCTTCTTCAGGATCCGAAAGTGAAAAGACGTTTTTATATACGCTCCCGAACACAATCATCAAATACTATACAAATTTTATATCCATCAACATCGCCTTATAAGTAAGCATCCTCCTGCTTCTACTTTTAAATAAAATCCTATAACAAAACATAACTACCCGCCTTTAATTTCATTTTGCTAACATATACTTTTATTTTCCTGTTTCTTTCATTCACACCGTTCTCCTGCTCCCCGAGCACCCGAACATTTGGTCCAGTCGAACCAGATCGGAATCAGGAATTTAATTTGTGCACTCTTTTTTTGGCAGCATCTACGAAGCTCCATCTCTTTCTCTGAAAGAAAGCCACCGGCAACCGACAGACGGATCATCATAGCTACATACATTTTCAACGGCATACAAAAATTCCAAGGTATGTGTAGTTTTTTTAATTTCCATACAAACGCTAAAAAGCTTTTGGTTAAAATCCTCTCAACTAAAGATTAGAATCACTAAAATCGTTAAATTAGAATCCTCTCGGTGATAGTTTGTTCGCTTTTGTGGAAAGTGCGGAGGGCCACAAAAGAAAGGCTCAAAGTACCCCATAGAGAAAACGAGATTACCACAAAGAGAACCAATTCAGCATTAAATAAAATAAAAAGCAAAAAAAAACGACACAAAATCTTACATTGTGCTTCGTGTTAGATTCAGTGAAAAAGTGTAGATAAGCTTTAATTAAAAAAAGTTTGAAAGCACGGAATTCTTTACATTCCCAAAGTTTTTCTTAAATTAAAAATCTTTCTTTTTTTAAGTTGAGAGGAAAAATTAGTTGGCAACCCTCTGCCTCTCACCCATCAAATAGATTCCACAACTAAAAGCTTTTGGCTCTCAGCCGTTCCATTGTTTTAGTTTGACAGTTTCTTTGGTTTACTTTTGCTTTTGTTTACTTTTTTCTTGGTAGTTTGATTAAAAATCAATTAAAAAAGTAAATTAATTGCAATTAATAAAAAAAAAGATACCTACATTCAGGATCTAAAGTGAAAAAAACCACAATTAAAAGTGCCAGTGAACTGAAAGAAGTAAGAACGAGATAAATAAAAACAGAGTAAAAAACAAGTTTTTTAAAATATAACCCTTTAACCGACTAAAAAGCAGAAAATAAATTTTCTTTAAATTAATTTCAGCAATTTCGATTTAAAATTAAGGGTTTTTGGGTACTTTCCTCCGAATATCATTGCAGATTTTTTAGTCGCCAAAAACCCTTAATTTTAAATCGAAATTGCTGAAATTAATTTAAAGAAAATTTATTTTCTGCTTTTTAGTCGGTTAAAGGGTTATATTTTAAAAAACTTGTTTTTTACTCTGTTTTTATTTTCCTCTTTTTTTGTTTTTTTTTTTTAAAAATTTTTTTTTCTCCCCCCTTTTTCCCCCTTTTTTCCCCTTTTTTACTCTTTTTCCCGAATGCGAGCCTTGTAGCTTCCAAAATACGAAAGTAAGGTCTTTATCAATAAGAACTCACCTACCAAATTTCAGCATTGTAGCTTGAAGGAATTGGAAGTTATGCTATTATTAAAAAAAAAAAGGTTGAGTCTCCCCACGGCCCCCTACGCCTCTGATGGACCCCAAAATTTAATAGAATGCATTGTCACCGGAGTTCTATCAGTGTTCCAAAGCTCTCTAGCTCATGTGGAAGTGTATGAAAAAGCTCGCCGCAGATTTGAGGATATATATATATATATATAGTCCGCCCAAAGCAAGTTAATATAAGGGTTATAAAAACATCAATCAGCGACTGCAGCCGAAGCAAAGTATTCTCAGTAATACCACTTTGTACTAAATTCAGTGTTGTTTTAAATTTAAAAGTGATTCTTTTGTAGAGTAAAATTAAAATTGAAACTTTGTTCTGCCTTCTGCTTAAATAGAAGAGTGTGCACAGTCGCTGGTGTTTTTTTATTTCGGCAATAGGAATAAAATTATTTTGAATTTTGTGAGCTTCGCTCGGCGATTTTTTTTTTGCGCGAAACCCTTAAGCGCATTTTCGGTTTCTCAATTCGTCGGATTTTTTTTTTACCGGCAATCGTTTGGGAAATTTTAGAATTTAGAATTCAAAGTGTTTTATGTAAACGGCAGTGTCTTTCCTTTAAAGAAATTTTTTCTTTTTTGAAGTTTTTTTTAAAGCAAAAATTATTTTTTTTTATTTTGTGCTGTGGTTTTTGCTCTACATAAAGTCGGCTGCGCGTATCCGTTCTTCAATACAAAGTTTGTCTTAAAAATTTTGTTGCGGATTTAAATTCGAAATTTAAAGGTTTTTTTAAATTTGAATTTTGGACTCAAATTTTAATTACATTAAACTAAATCAATTTAAAATAAATTTAAAAAAAACAATCCAAGCGCCTTTAAGTAAAAGTGTAAGGGATAAAAATCGTTTTTTTTTTAATAATTCAAAATAATTTTGTTCCGCATCTGGAAAGTATTTTCCACATATAAATTGTACGTATACCTTTTTTGTACCTATATATTATATTTTGTATACACACTATATTTAAAAAAAAAAAATTTTTTTTTATATAATCTTTTTTAAAATTATTTGCGAACGGTGGGTTTTAATATCCAACTGTTGATAGTTTTTTTGTTTTTTTTTTTCTTTATCTACCTTGTTCGTAGCTTCATACGAATTCGTTGTCGGCGTTTCTATTACCGCGCGTTTACTATTTGGTGTACTTCTTCCAAAAATTTATTTATTTTTTTGGAGGTTTTATTTTTGAAGTTTTTTTACCTTTGTACATCCTCGTTTACTTCGCGATTCAACGGACATTTTAGCGTTCGTTTGGAATTTATTCTTTTTACATTTTTTTTAAATTCAAATAAAATTTTTTTTTTTGTTGATTTTTTAAAAAAATTTTTAAAAATATTTTCGCGTTTAAAGCATGACAGCTTTAGATGTTTTTGTTCAGGCTTCCGACCAGTTGGTCGAATTTGAGGCTACCTTTGCTGAGTTGCTTCCAGCTACTCACAGCAAGTTCACTTTGGACATTCAGAGTGAGGAATTGAAAGTCCTCTGCCCTTAAGCCTTCTTATAGGTCATGTCTGTCCTATCTTGAGTCAGATTAAGAGGAGGCGGAGGATGTCAACGCGGATGTCGCTGTTGTCAAGGCGAAGTATGCGCATACATACCAGACGTATGTAAAATGTTTGGCAAAAATAAATGAGATTCTTCATGAGTTTGTCCTTAAGTCTTCGCCTGCGCCTCAGTCCGATAACGTTCCTCCGGTTTTACCACTTGATGCACTTTTCAAGACTTCTCTGAAGCTTCCTCCTTGTGATACAGACATTTTCAGAGGCGACTATCTCGCTTGGCCCACTTTCCGGGATTTTTTCAGCGCCATCTACATTAACAATTCCGATTAAGCAATGTTGAACGGCTCTACCATCTGATTCAGAAAACCAGGGGAGATGCCCGTGAAATTGTGCAGAAATGCCCCTTGACCAACAATGGTTTTAATATTGCTTGGGAAAATTTAGTTAGCAGATACGAAAAAAAGCGAATTTTGGTTCATAACCAAATCAAACTACTTTTTGAACTTCCAGTGCTTACTACTGAGACCGCTTCGGGAATCAAGTCGCTCCAGAGCGGAGTTGACAATTGTTTAAATAATTTAAAAAGTTTCGGTGTGGATACCTCGCATTGGGATCCGATCCTGATCTACCTTTGTGTGCAACGATTGTCTCAAAGCTCGGTAGTTATCTGGGAGCAGGGTATCACCGACAAAGCCGAAATTCCCAAGTGGAGTGACTTGGACATATTCTTAACAGATATGTTTAGGACCCTTAAGTGTTTGGACATGAGGGCTCCTGCTTCCAGTAGTTCTCTTTCGAAAAAATTTTCAATTTTAAGTCAAACTCAGAATAATCCGCGAAAGTTCAATTCGTATCATGCTAAGGTAGCTAACAATAATAATTGTGGGCTTTGTCTCCGCCAACAACATTCGTTGCGCGTTTGCAAGCGTTTCTTGGATATGAGTGTCGCCGATCGGTACTCCAATGTCAAGCGCCTTAATTACTGCGTAAATTGTTTAGCAAAAAATCACGATGTGAAAACCCCAACCTTCTCAAAATAATTTTCCTTCAGGGTCACGCCCTCTAAAAGGTTCTTCATTAGGGTCACGCCCTAATGATAGCCATAATTCCCAAACTTTTCTCAAAAATGCTTCACCCCTTGCGCTAATAATGTCCTCTTAGGCACAGCCATGGTGAACATTTGCCACTTGGGCACTGTCTACTCAGCACGTGCGTTGATAGACTCTGCGTCAGAAGCTTCTTTTATTTCTGACCGCATGCGGAAGTTATGGAAACTTCCCGCGACTGCAACTCAATCCAGAATTTCTGGAATTAATTTCTGCTACTTCTAGTAAACAGTGTTGTTTCACGATCGGGTCTCCTTTAGATTTGAATATACAAATCGAGGCAGTGGCTTTTGTGTTGCCCCGCATTACGAACAATTTACCCTCAATTACTATCGCATCACTTCGTGATCAAACGCTGCCCAACGTTCCGTTGGCAGATGCCAATTTCTGGCAAAGTTCGCCGGTGGACATGCTCATCGGCGGCGATCTCTATCCATATGTTCTGCTGGATGGAATCCAACGCGATATTCTGGGCAGTCTCCTTGCTCAACAGACTGTATTCGGTTGGATCCTTACGGGTCCTGTACCGACTACACAAATTTCTTGTTTTGCTACTAAGGTTTCCTGTCCTACGGATGAAACCTTAGATAAAAACCTCAAAAAATTCTGGGAACTTGAGGAGGTTCCCAAGAAAAAGTTCGTATCTGCGGCCGATAAGTTCTGCGAAGACAATTTCGTCAAGACTACCCGGCGTGACTCATCGGCACGTTACATCGTAACTCTACCTTTTAAGTCGAATTTTCCATCTGAGATTCGACTTGGCTATTCAAGAAATATAGCCCTTAAACAGTTTCTCCGAATCGAAATTTCTCTGCTGCGAAAGCCAGATTTTAAGGCACTTTACGATACCATTTTACCAGAGTATGGTGACCTTAATAATATGAAACAAGTCCCTGCTGCCCCTTTTGAATACAGTCCTTCCCACTGTTATTTACCTCATCATCTTGTTATTAAACCTGACAGTCGAACTACAACGATTCGCGTTGTTTTCAATGCAACCAACTCCACTTCGAATGGATGCAGTTTGAATGACATGCTGCATATTGGTCCTGTCTTGCAGGCTGATTTGCCTTTTTTGATTTTGAGGTGGAGGCTGTACAAGTTCGTATTTAACAGTGACATTCAAAAAATGTACCGTCAAATTCTTGTGGACCCGAAACATAGTCCCTTCCAAAGAATTTTGTTTAGACGTTTAGACGAATGAGGAGGTTTCCGATTTTGAGCTTCAGACTGTAACTTTTGGGGTTAATTGTGCGCCTTTTCTTGCAATACGCACACTTCTGCAACTCGCTAACGATGTTCAGAGCACTCACCCTTTGGCGGCGCGTATTCTTCGAAAGTCTATGTATGTAGACGATGCGCTCGCTGGTGCCCATGATGTGGCCACAGCGGTCAAGGCACGTGATGAATTGACATCAGCCTTGGCGTCAGCGGGTTTTTCATTGCGAAAGTGGACATCCAACTGTAAAGAAATTCTGCGAGATCTGCCTAAAGACCATCTACTAGATGAAGAATTTTTGGAATTCGATACAACCAGCAATGTCAAAACTCTTGGGGTGCGCTGGAACGCTAGGTTAGGTGAGTTCTACTTTATTGCCCCCCCATTAGAACAAAAATCGTCGTATTCTAAGCGGGACGTACTGTCGCTGATAGCAAAATTATTTGATCCAGTTGGATGGCTTGCGCCAATTGTTGTCGTTGCAAAAATTGTAATGCAGCAAGTTTGGTTGGACAAAATTGAGTGGGACAACGCGTTGCCGTTAGCAAAAGCGAATAAATGGAAGGAGTTTTTGAGTAACTACTTGTCTATTAATTTGATTAAAATCCCTAGGTGGGTTCATTACACCCCTCAATCGAAAGTTCAGATTCATGCTTTTTGCGATGCCTCCGAAAAAGCATACGCGGCGGCCATTTATATTCGTGTTCAAAAATCCCCTCCGGACATTACTACTCATTTGTTGACTTCAAAGACAAAAGTAGCACCTGTAAAAACTATTTCCCTCCCCCGATTGGAACTCTGTGGTGCGGTTTTGTCGTCCGAAATACTTTGTTCCCTTCCAAATGAGTTTGAAATCGAAATTGAAAAAATTTATTGTTGGACCGATTCTACGATTGTCTTATCCTGGTTACAAAAGCCACCTTGTATGTGGACTACTTTTGTCGCCAATCGCGTTTCCAAGATACAGGAATGCGCCTCCATACACACTTGGTCTCACGTGGATACCCACGAAAACCCTGCCGACTTAGGCAGCAGAGGGGTATCGCCACCAGATCTCCTTAAAAGTTCTCTTTGGTGGCACGGCCCTCAATGGCTGAGCCTAGACCAATCCCAATGGCCGATTCTTTCGCTAGAAGACCTTGAAACTTCAGTCGAAATGAAGTCCATTAAGTCGCATGCGACGGTTATTGACAACTACGAGGATATTCTTGATAGGTTATCGTCGATTCCGCGTGCACTGCGTGTGATAGCCTACATGCTCCGGTTCTATAATCGGACGCATCCTATTTTAAAATCTTCTTCTCGCTTTGAATCTCGTTGCCTCTCAGACTCAGAGATTAGACAGGTTAAATTACGCCTGTCTATTTTGTGTCAGAAAGCTCATTTTAATTCAGATTACGACAATCTGCTTGAGGGACTGCCCTTAAGCGCAAAAGGCCGTGTTTTACCCGTACTTGGACCGCAATCAGGTCATGCGCGTTAATGGCCGTTTGACAAATTCACCAGTTTTGTCCTTTTCCGAGCGACACCAAATACTCCTACCGTACAGTTGTAGATTCACACAATTAAAGGTGGATTTTACTCACAAAATTACCTTACATGGTGGCAATCAGCTGGTCTTACGACAGTATTGGGTCCCTAAATTAAAAAGTTTAATAAAAACAACAATACATAAATGTAAGACGTGTCTTTTGCAAAAAAAGACGCAGAACACGCAAATAATGGCCTGAAAGAGCCACCTTAGACCGTCCTTTTCAGAATATGTCTGTGTTTTTGTTTGGTTCTCGACAAAGGCTATTCACTTAGAGGTCACTAGTGACCTATCAACTCCAGCCTTTCTTGCGGCTTTTTACCGGTTTACTTCTCGTCAGGGTTGCCCCGAAAAAGTGTTCTCCGACAACGGTACCAACTTTGTAGGCGCCGCTAAAATACTGAAAAAACAATTTGCTCAATTTTTATGCGATTTTCGTGACGCTGCTGTCAACTCCTTCCTTGGAACTTTATCTTGTCCTGGAACTTTATTCCTGCTGGGGCGCCTCATATGGGTGGGTTCTGGGAGGCGGGCGTTAAAAGCTTCAAACAGCACTTCCGGAAGATGCCGCAGCCACACAAATATACGTTTGAGGAGTTTTCTACCCTTCTCACACGTATTGAGGCGTGCCTGAATTCGCGTCCGCTTAGTCCTTTGTCCGAAAACGCCGCAGAGCTTTCCGCCCTAACACCCGGCCACTTTCTTATTGGTGGTCCCCTACTGGCTCCAGCTGAACCCTGTCTAACTGATAACCCGATCAGTATCGTCAACCCTGTCTAACTGATAACCCGATCAGTATCGTCAACAGGTGGCAGAAAATTAAGGCTATAAGCCAACAATTCAGCTTGAAATAAGAACTCACCTACCAAATTTCAACATTGTAGCTTGAAGGAATTGGAAGTTATGCTATGTTTAAAAAAAAAAGTTTGAGTCTCCCCACGGCCCCCTACGCCTCTGATGGACCCCAAAATTTAATAGAATACATTGTCACCGGAGTTCTATCAGTGTTCCAAAGCTCTCTAGCTCATGTGGAAGTGTATGAAAAAGCTCGCCGCAGATTTGAGGATATATATATATATATATAGTCCGCCCAAAGCAAGTTAATATAAGGGTTATAAAAACATCAATCAGCGACTGCAGCCGAAGCAAAGTATTCTCAGTAATACCACTTTGTACTAAATTCAGTGTTTTTTTAAATTTAAAAGTGATTCTTTTGTAGAGTAAAATTAAAAGTGAAACGTTGTTCTGCCTTCTGCTTAAATAGAAGAGTGTGCACAGTCGCTGGTGTTTTTTTATTTCGGCGATTTTTTTTTTTGCGCGAAACCCTTAAAGCGCATTTTCGGTTTCTCAATTCGTCGGATTTTTTTTTTACCGGCAATCGTTTGGGAAATTTTAGAATTTAGAATTCAAAGTGTTTTATGTAAACGGCAGTGTCTTTCCTTTAAAGAAATTTTTTCTTTTTTGAAGTTTTTTTTAAAGCAAAAATTATTTTTTTTATTTTGTGCTGTGGTTTTTGCTCTACATAAAGTCGGCTGCGCGTATCCGTTCTTCAATACAAAGTTTGTCTTAAAAATTTTGTTGCGGATTTAAATTCGAAATTTAAAGGTTTTTTTAATTTGAATTTTGGATTCAAATTTTAATTACATTAAACTAAATCAATTTAAAATAAATTTAAAAAAAACAATCCAAGCGCCTTTAAGTAAAAGTGTAAGGGATAAAAATCGTTTTTTTTTTAATAATTCAAAATAATTTTGTTCCGCATCTGGAAAGTATTTTCCACATATAAATTGTACGCATACCTTTTTTGTACCTATATATTATATTTTGTATACACACTATATTTAAAAAAAAATAATTTTTTTTTATATAATCTTTTTTAAAATTATTTGCGAACGGTGGGTTTTAATATCCAACTGTTGATAGTTTTTTTGTTTTTTTTTTCTTTATCTACCTTGTTTGTAGCTTCATACGAATTCGTTGTCGGCGTTTCTATTACCGCGCGTTTACTATTTGGTGTACTTCTTCCAAAAATTTATTTATTTTTTTGGAGGTTTTATTTTCGAAGTTTTTTTACCTTCGTACATCCTCGTTTACTTCGCGATTCAACGGACATTTTAGCGTTCGTTTGGAATTTATTCTTTTTACATTTTTTTTAAATTCAAATAAAACTTTTTTTTTTTGTAGATTTTTTAAAAAAAATTTTTTTTAATATTTTTGCGTTTAAAGCATGACAGCTTTAGATGTTTTTATTTAGGCTTCCGACCAGTTGGTCGAATTTGAGGCTACCTTTGCTGAGTTGCTTCCAGCTACTCACAGCAAGTTCACTTTGGACATTCAGAGTGAGGAATTGAAAGGCCTCTGCCCTTAAGCCTTCTTATAGGTCATGTCTGTCCTATCTTGAGTCAGATCAAGAGGAGGCGGAGGATGTCAACGCGGATGTCGCTGTTGTCAAGGCGAAGTATGCGCATACATACCAGACGTATGTAAAATGTTTGGCAAAAATAAATGAGATTCTTCATGAGTTTGTCCTTAAGTCTTCGCCTGCGCCTCAGTCCGATAACGTTCCTCCGGTTTTACCACTTGATGCACTTTTCAAGACTTCTCTGAAGCTTCCTCCTTGTGATACAGACATTTTCAGAGGCGACTATCTCGCTTGGCCCACTTTCCGGGATTTATTCAGCGCCATCTACATTAACAATTCCGATTAAGCAATGTTGAACGGCTCTACCATCTGATTCAGAAAACCAGGGGAGATGCCCGTGAAATTGTGCAGAAATGCCCCTTGACCAACAATGGTTTTAATATTGCTTGGGAAAATTTAGTTAGCAGATACGAAAAAAAGCGAATTTTGGTTCATAACCAAATCAAACTACTTTTTGAACTTCCAGTGCTTACTACTGAGACCGCTTCGGGAATCAAGTCGCTCCAGAGCGGAGTTGACAATTGTTTAAATAATTTAAAAAGTTTCGGTGTGGATACCTCGCATTGGGATCCGATCCTGATCTACCTTTGTGTGCAACGATTGTCTCAAAGCTCGGTAGTTATCTGGGAGCAGGGTATCACCGACAAAGCCGAAATTCCCAAGTGGAGTGACTTGGACATATTCTTAACAGATATGTTTAGGACCCTTAAGTGTTTGGACATGAGGGCTCCTGCTTCCAGTAGTTCTCTTTCGAAAAAATTTTCAATTTTAAGTCAAACTCAGAATAATCCGCGAAAGTTCAATTCGTATCATGCTAAGGTAGCTAACAATAATAATTGTGGGCTTTGTCTCCGCCAACAACATTCGTTGCGCGTTTGCAAGCGTTTCTTGGATATGAGTGTCGCCGATCGGTACTCCAATGTCAAGCGCCTTAATTACTGCGTAAATTGTTTAGCAAAAAATCACGATGTGAAAACCCCAACCTTCTCAAAATAATTTTCCTTCAGGGTCACGCCCTCTAAAAGGTTCTTCATTAGGGTCACGCCCTAATGATAGCCATAATTCCCAAACTTTTCTCAAAAATGCTTCACCCCTTGCGCTAATAATGTCCTCTTAGGCACAGCCATGGTGAACATTTGCCACTTGGGCACTGTCTACTCAGCACGTGCGTTGATAGACTCTGCGTCAGAAGCTTCTTTTATTTCTGACCGCATGCGGAAGTTATGGAAACTTCCCGCGACTGCAACTCAATCCAGAATTTCTGGAATTAATTTCTGCTACTTCTAGTAAACAGTGTTGTTTCACGATCGGGTCTCCTTTAGATTTGAATATACAAATCGAGGCAGTGGCTTTTGTGTTGCCCCGCATTACGAACAATTTACCCTCAATTACTATCGCATCACTTCGTGATCAAACGCTGCCCAACGTTCCGTTGGCAGATGCCAATTTCTGGCAAAGTTCGCCGGTGGACATGCTCATCGGTGGCGATCTCTATCCATATGTTCTGCTGGATGGAATCAAACGCGATATTCTGGGCAGTCTCCTTGCTCAACAGACTGTATTCGGTTGGATCCTTACGGGTCCTGTACCGACTACACAAATTTCTTGTTTTGGTACTAAGGTTTCCTGTCCTACGGATGAAACCTTAGATAAAAACCTCAAAAAATTCTGGGAACTTGAGGAGGTTCCCAAGAAAAAGTTCGTATCTGCGGCAGATAAGTTCTGCGAAGACAATTTCGTCAAGACTACCCGGCGTGACCCATCGGCACGTTACATCGTAACTCTACCTTTTAAGTCGAATTTTCCATCTGAGATTCGACTTGGCTATTCAAGAAATATAGCCCTTAAACAGTTTCTCCGAATCGAAATTTCTCTGCTGCGAAAGCCAGATTTTAAGGCACTTTACGATACCATTTTACCAGAGTATGGTGACCTTAATAATATGAAACAAGTCCCTGCTGCCCCTTTTGAATACAGTCCTTCCCACTGTTATTTACCTCATCATCTTGTTATTAAACCTGACAGTCGAACTACAGCGATTCGCGTTGTTTTCAATGCATCCAACTCCACTTCGAATGGATGCAGTTTGAATGACATGCTGCATATTGGTCCTGTCTTGCAGGCTGATTTGCCTTTTTTGATTTTGAGGTGGAGGCTGTACAAGTTCGTATTTAACAGTGACATTCAAAAAATGTACCGTCAAATTCTTGTGGACCCGAAACATAGTCCCTTCCAAAGAATTTTGTTTAGACGTTTAGACGAATGAGGAGGTTTCCGATTTTGAGCTTCAGACTGTAACTTTTGGGGTTAATTGTGCGCCTTTTCTTGCAATACGCACACTTCTGCAACTCGCTAACGATGTTCAGAGCACTCACCCTTTGGCGGCGCGTATTCTTCGAAAGTCTATGTATGTAGACGATGCGCTCGCTGGTGCCCATGATGTGGCCACAGCGGTCAAGGCACGTGATGAATTGACATCAGCCTTGGCGTCAGCGGGTTTTTCATTGCGAAAGTGGACATCCAACTGTAAAGAAATTCTGCGAGATCTGCCTAAAGACCATCTACTAGATGAAGAATTTTTAGAATTCGATACAACCAGCAATGTCAAAACTCTTGGGGTGCGCTGGAACGCTAGGTTAGGTGAGTTCTACTTTATTGCCCCCCCATTAGAACAAAAATCGTCGTATTCTAAGCGGGACGTACTGTCGCTGATAGCAAAATTATTTGATCCAGTTGGATGGCTTGCGCCAATTGTTGTCGTTGCAAAAATTGTAATGCAGCAAGTTTGGTTGGACAAAATTGAGTGGGACAACGCGTTGCCGTTAGCAAAAGCGAATAAATGGAAGGAGTTTTTGAGTAACTACTTGTCTATTAATTTGATTAAAATCCCTAGGTGGGTTCATTACACCCCTCAATCGAAAGTTCAGATTCATGCTTTTTGCGATGCCTCCGAAAAAGCATACGCGGCGGCCATTTATATTCGTGTTCAAAAATCCCCTCCGGACATTACTACTCATTTGTTGACTTCAAAGACAAAAGTAGCACCTGTAAAAACTATTTCCCTCCCCCGATTGGAACTCTGTGGTGCGGTTTTGTCGTCCGAAATACTTTGTTCCCTTCCAAATGAGTTTGAAATCGAAATTGAAAAAATTTATTGTTGGACCGATTCTACGATTGTCTTATCCTGGTTACAAAAGCCACCTTGTATGTGGACTACTTTTGTCGCCAATCGCGTTTCCAAGATACAGGAATGCGCCTCCATACACACTTGGTCTCACGTGGATACCCACGAAAACCCTGCCGACTTAGGCAGCAGAGGGGTATCGCCACCAGATCTCCTTAAAAGTTCTCTTTGGTGGCACGGCCCTCAATGGCTGAGCCTAGACCAATCCCAATGGCCGATTCTTTCGCTAGAAGACCTTGAAACTTCAGTCGAAATGAAGTCCATTAAGTCGCATGCGACGGTTATTGACAACTACGAGGATATTCTTGATAGGTTATCGTCGATTCCGCGTGCACTGCGTGTGATAGCCTACATGCTCCGGTTCTATAATCGGACGCATCCTATTTTAAAATCTTCTTCTCGCTTTGAATCTCGTTGCCTCTCAGACTCAGAGATTAGACAGGTTAAATTACGCCTGTCTATTTTGTGTCAGAAAGCTCATTTTAATTCAGATTACGACAATCTGCTCGAGGGACTGCCCTTAAGCGCAAAAGGCCGTGTTTTACCCGTACTTGGACCGCAATCAGGTCATGCGCGTTAATGGCCGTTTGACAAATTCACCAGTTTTGTCCTTTTCCGAGCGACACCAAATACTCCTACCGTACAGTTGTAGATTCACACAATTAAAGGTGGATTTTACTCACAAAATTACCTTACATGGTGGCAATCAGCTGGTCTTACGACAGTATTGGGTCCCTAAATTAAAAAGTTTAATAAAAACAACAATACATAAATGTAAGACGTGTCTTTTGCAAAAAAAGACGCAGAACACGCAAATAATGGCCTGAAAGAGCCACCTTAGACCGTCCTTTTCAGAATATGTCTGTGTTTTTGTTTGGTTCTCGACAAAGGCTATTCACTTAGAGGTCACTAGTGACCTATCAACTCCAGCCTTTCTTGCGGCTTTTTACCGGTTTACTTCTCGTCAGGGTTGCCCCGAAAAAGTGTTCTCCGACAACGATACCAACTTTGTAGGCGCCGCTAAAATACTGAAAAAACAATTTGCTCAATTTTTACGCGATTTTCGATACGCTGCTGTCAACTCCTTCCATCACAACAACTTGTCCTGGAACTTTATTCCTGCTGGGGCGCCTCATATGGGTGGGTTCTGGGAGGCGGGCGTTAAAAGCTTCAAACAGCACTTCCGGAAGATGCCGCAGCCACACAAATATACGTTTGAGGAGTTTCCTTGCTCCACTGCAGCGAATCAACGCGCTATGCCCAACAGCAGTGGTTCACTTTCAACTGGACAGGAAGATGTATTTCGCTCGCGCTCTCATCGACTCCTGTGCGGAGATGAGCCGTGTAAACCTGTGCCATATAAAGAATTTTCACTTCCTCCTTCTTCTTCAAGATCCGAAAGTGAAAAGACGTTTTTATATACGCTCCCAATCATCAAATACTATACAAATTTTATATCCATCAACATCGCCTTATAAGTAAGCATCCTCCTGCTTCTACTTTTAAATAAAAACCTATAACAAAACATAACTACCCGACTTCAATTTCATTTTGTTACCTATACTTTTATTTTCCTGTTTTATTTCATTCGCACCGTTCTCCTGCTCCCCGAGCACCCAAACATTAACCGTTATTGATATAAATGTTGTAAATTTTTGTGTGTTTGTTGCACTAAATCTACAAAAGTGCGTTTTTTTAATTTACCAATTAGATCGAAAGTAAATGCACAAAAGTATTTTTGTGGAAAAACGTCAAAAAAAACTTAAACAATGCATAAAAAAATGCATTTTTGAATCCCGGGATTCCGAACTCAAAATCCCGGGTTTCCGGGACTGAGAAAACTTCCGGGATCCCGGGATTGAATGCCTTACTTATTACACTATCATGTATCAGTTAATAAAATCGATAGGATTATTGTTTTATTATTTATAAAATGTAGCTATTGTGATTATATTCCGAATCAGTTTCAGGCTAATTGCGAGATCCACGAGCGTGAAGGCAACGTGAGGGACAGCAAAGTAGAAGGCATGCTCAGCAAGGATTTGGAATTTATGAAAACCAAGTGAAGATCGAAGTCTACAAATTTCATCGAAGCCATTGAGTGGCACTGTTTATATATTTCATCGAGGCCAACGAGTGGTCCTGTTTATATATTTCATCAACGCCATCGAGTGGCACTATTTGAGAAGTTCATCGAAGCCAGTGAGTGGCGCTATCTACGAAGCCTATCCACGCCATTGGGCGGTGTTACCCGATTATCAGATTGTAAAGGAATCCCTGTGTGGGACCACACCACGAAGTACGCGGACGCATCGACCACCTTGCATGCTCTACTGCACCCACGTTCACGCCTTGCTACGCCTACGCTCGCATTAGCCACGCTCCCGCCTATTGCTCCCCAAATCACTCTACGCATCGCAACGCCTACATCGCCATCGCCACGTATCCACGCATCGTGATCCTGTCCAGCATCAACGAATTGCCAATGTCGCCGACAAGCTGCAACGCCGCCAAGTCAACGTAGCCCAGTAACCTCTAAGATCGTGATAGATGGGAAGATTCCAATGGTTCGATGAGATGCTTGCTCGTCCAAGTGCTTTCACGTGCTCATCGTCTAGCTCGGAGAAGTTGAGTTGTATCTCCAAATGTTGTTTTGGTATATCGGCCACCAGCCTCGGGTGATTGCCGCACCATTTGCGTAAATCGAATCCTGCTGACATAAGTAGTGATTTAAGCTGTTTCTGCTTTTCAACTGCTTCTTCCAAATCATTGCTCCCTGACATTACATCATCAACGTAAAAGTCTTTTATTGCGGCTGCTCCCAATGGATACTGCTTTTCGCCATCTTCCGCAAGTTGTTGAAGACATCTTATAGCGAGATATGGTGCGGATTTGGTGCCGTATGTCACCGTCTTGAGTTGATAATATTTAACAGGGTCAGACGGCTGTTCCCTCCACATGATTAGTTGGAGATTTCGATCTTCTGGTGCAACGATGATTTGTCTATACATCTTGGCGATGTCTGCTGTAAACACATAACGCTTCATCCGGAACCGAAGTATGATTGTGAATAAGTCGTCTTGTATCCTTGGGCCATTTAATAACAGATCATTTAGTGACAGGTTGTTTGACGTCTTTGCCGATGCATCAAACACCACTCTTAGTTTTGTTGTCGAACTTGTTGGTTTGAGGACGAAGTGGTGAGGCAGGAAACAGTGTGGAACGGTGAGATCCTCCGGTCTTACTTCTTGCAAATGGCCCAGTTCTCGATATTCAGTCAAAAATTTTTTGTATAGTTTCCTGTTATCCTCCTCCTTGAGAAGCTTTCGTTCGATGCTTAGTAATCGTTTAAAGGCAATCTCTTTAGATCTGCCGAGTAACTGTGGATCACTCAGCATCGGTAGGTTGACAACATACCGTCTGTTATTGTTGTGGAAAGTTGTTGATATAAAAAATTCTTCGCATTTCCCATCTGATGATTAAATTAAAGGTCTTGCTGACGGATACTCTTCTATCTCCCAAAAATTTTGAAGTTGTTTGTCAAGATCAGCATTCGTCAATCCGCAGAATCGCTGATTATTGTACGCTGAAGACACTTTTCCAAGTACAACCCATCCAAACACCGTGTTCTGAAGCATTGGAAGTTGTTCATGGAGCTTATAGCGGCCGTTCCGAGTTAGTTCGCCATAATATGCTGCTCCCAATAATTGGTCACATCCCTGTGGGTATTGAAGCTGGGGTCTGCCAAGACCCTATTTGCTGGGATCTTCCAATCGTCGATGTTCACGTGTATTTGAGGATGGTGAGAAGCAATTTCCTTGATGGTGTTCACCTCAACTTGTGTTGAAAAATTGTTGATTCGAGATGTAATTGTTATTTTTTTATTTTTTTTTTTTTTGACGACGAATCCCAACGGTCCCACTAACCCGCCCAACCGACCGAGGGGCACATCCGCATGACGCACGGATTTGGTGACCGAACAGCCGTAATCCGGATTACGCTGTGTAACCGATCGCGGGTAAACATATTTGGAAATTCGTTTCAGCTACAGATTAAAATCATCAGCTGATAAAACGCATATTAATAAAACGCGAATTAGGTTATGAATGCAAGAGAGAATTCTTCCAAACATAACATAATATAAGATTAACGTGATAATAAACAATAGAATTAAAAGAAAATATTATGAAGCATCAGAATTCATGCGACGAATATGAATTTGATCAAATATGATTTTTGCCTACTTTACGATATTAGACTTAACAAAAATACATAGACAAAACAATCCAAACAGTTAATTTACGCGACAAAGATTAAAAATATTAATTTTAGTATTTTGTTTTTTTATACGAAATATAAAAAATCAAATACAAATAGAACAGTTAAGTAAACGGAACGAATGTGAATTCAGCTAAAAATTTTGTTTTATTTGTATACAATATACA
The DNA here is from genome assembly GCA_951394025.1 of Heteromyza rotundicornis. Taxonomy (NCBI): domain Eukaryota; kingdom Metazoa; phylum Arthropoda; class Insecta; order Diptera; family Heleomyzidae; genus Heteromyza; species Heteromyza rotundicornis. Next base: position 6,070,859 of record OX596013.1, read on the forward strand.
GTAAAAAACAAAATTCTGCTGAAATATAAATATAAAATACAACAAAAATACAACACTTTCAAAAAATCGACAATGCCGATCTTTGTGGAGTTTGGCAACCCTGTCATTTCGTTAGACCCTAAGAGGTCCAAAAACTCAAAGAGCAACAAAGGCTTAAGTGTGATCAAGTGCATTTAAAATAAAAGTTTTAGTTTTATTAAGTGAATCTGACAGGTCAAAGACAGAATACAGGCTATTAAAATCGCTACAAATACAACGAAAAGGTTCATTCTGCGCGTAATTAGAGCGGCACATACTTAATATCAAAGGAATGAAAGATCTGGAACGACGGGTTGGGATATTAAAATCAATTTCTTGAAGCAAAAATGTAGAATTCAGAGAGCCATTTATCAATTTAATCAAAAATGTTACATTAAGCATCGTTCTTCTATTTTTTAGAGTAGGGATGTCCAAGAGTTTTAAACGATTTTCGTATGGAGGTAGGTTCTGATTCGGATTCCAGCGAAGGTTTCTTAAAGCAAATAATAAAAATTGTTTTTGAACCGATTCAATTCTATCAGAGTGGCAGTTGTATTGTGGATTCCACAAGACTGATGCATATTCCAAAATTGGTCTTACAAGTGATATGTAAAGACTTTTGGTAACGAATGGGTCATTAAATTCTTTTGACCATCTTTTAATGAAACCTAGAACACCCCTCGCCTTATTCACACATAAGTCAATATGTAGATGAAAGCGAAGTTTTGGATCCATAGTAACACCCAGGTCCACGAAAGTAAAAACCTTTTCTAGATTACAGTTATTTATATGATACAGCGATGAAAGTTGGTGTCTTCTAGCAAATGTCATAAATTTACATTTTTTCAGGTTCAGTTCCATTAAGTTATTATCACACCAGATAGCTACACTGGTCAGATCTGATTGTAACAACTTATGTTGATCTAAGATGTCATAGGATAGAAACAATTTAACGTCATCAGCATACAACAGTACATTCGAATGTTTAATGACAGAAGGAAGGTCATTTATAAAAAGATTAAACAGAATAGGACCTAAGTGACTTCCTTGAGGAACTCCAGAGGTGACATCTATAGTTTTTGATGTTGATGATTCGAATAACACCTGTTGCTTCCGATTTGTCAGATACGATTCTACCCATTTTAAAAGAAGATCTGGGAATCCGTATCTTTTAAGCTTTTCAATCAACAAATAATGATTAACTTTATCAAAAGCTTTACTAAAATCAGTATATATGACATCTGTTTGAAGATTCTTTGAAAATCCCTTTATTGTTAATGAAGAAAATTCCAATAAATTTGTAGATGTTGATCTACCTCTCAGAAAACCATGCTGTGAAGGAGATATTAAAGTTGTGACCGAGTGAACCAATTGCTTTGTGACAACTTGTTCAAATAACTTTGGTATTGTGCTAAGTTTAGCAATACCTCTATAGTTGGATACGAATGATTTGGTTCCACTTTTATAAAGAGGAATAATGTATGACTCTTTCCATGAATTCGGAAAATAACCTGGAATGTATAAATTTTCTGCACAAACTTTCAAAATACAGCTAGGAATATTATCTGGACCAGTACTATATGAATATTTCAACGATTTTAGTTGTTGTAAGACATCATCAGATTCTATAACAGGATTGAGAATGGAATTATAAGTGGGGATGTTATATGGATACGATGTGTTGCCATAAGTATTATCAGAATATGTCGTTTTGAAGAAGTCAGCAAACATATTGGAAATCTCAGTAGGATTGTTGGACTTACGATCATTCCATTTCATTGTAGTTGGAAAACCAGTGTTTTTCCTTTTTGAATTTACAAAGTTATAAAAAGTTTTAGAATCGTATTTGATTTTGGATTTCAAATCGTTCAAATATTCATCATAGCATTTTTTATTAAGTACTTGATATTTATGTCTCAGAAGCGAATATTTTGAATAATCTTGAAGGTTTAAAGTTCTTTTATATGTTTTAAATGCCCGAGTTTTCGAAGTTTTTAGTTTCCTCAATTCTTTTGTAAACCATACAGCACCAAGTTCATTCGAATTCTTTTTAATGTTCTTTGGAACACATATCTCGAAGATTTTGCTGAGCGTACAATTGAAAATTGATACACAGTCGTCAACATCTTCAAAGTTCATGTCCCAACTAATTTCAGATAAGAGTTGGTTCATTTTAACAAAATTTGTATTCTTGAAGCAAAAAAATGACTTCAACGGTGTAGAAACTGGTTCTAAGTTGTTTTGAACAAATTCGAAAGATAATTCAAGTGTTGGGTGATGGTTATCTTCTGGACATGCAAAAGCATCACAGCGTTGCACTGAAAACTTCGAAGAGTCATCAACATAAATAAAATCCAAAATTCTACTATTCTTATTTTCAATCCCGTTTACTTGTTGTAAACTCATATCTGAAAATGAATCCAGAAAGTCATTTAAACAGTCACGAGAAGAATACGGAAGAAACTGGTTTGAATCGCCACAAAAATTCCAAGATATATTCGGTAAATTGAAGTCTCCAAAAACAACAATGGAATCGGCAGGTTTAACATTTGAGTAAACCAATGATATAAGCGACACATGTCTTAGATAAACGGTAATATCGGAATTCGGTGGGATATACGAGCAAGTAACGAAAATATCGATACTAAAAACTCGAATTCGTACACAAATAAATTCCAAGTCAGAGACATCTGAAAGTATGACTTCCTCAGATGAAAAAAGGTTTTTTACTGCAATGAGGACTCCACCACCAGTCCTGCATTTACGATCCCTCCGAAAAATTTGATACCCAGCACACAGAATTTCTGAATCAAAAATATTTGGTTTAAGCCAAGTTTCGGTAAATACCAAGACATTATGACTACAATCGAAACTTTTAATATAAATATCGTTCAACTTTGTATTTAGCCCTCGAACATTTTGGTACGATGTTAACGTTCGGATCTATTTTGACTTCAGTATTTCCGACACCGTTAATAGATTTCGAGACGTCTGTATATGACAGTATTAATCTCCTGCGAAGTCGATCCGTGATTAAATTCATCTGGGCGCCCGAATCGACAAGAATTCTGCATGGAATCTGTTGTCCATCTTTGTCAAGTATATGGACGGTCGCTGTTGCTGAAAATACGTAACCAGATCCTTGGTCAACATGTTCTGCTCCCAGATTTGTTATTGATGTAGTAGCACCGGATTTTGGTGTCTTGTTTGCTGACTCGGATGTGGCGCTGCATGTTGCCCCGAATGCTGAGCTAGATGCCGACTCGGTGCCGTCTTTATGATTGATTCCTGATGCAGTAATGTGTTGTGTTTTTTGTTGCATCTTGAACAACTGCGGGAATTGCAATCCTTGAAGCCATGCTCTTTTCTTAAGCAATTGAGGCATAAATTCAACTCCTTGGCTCTTGAATATTTTTGGATTGTGTTGAGTGCCAAAAAATTCTCGCAGTGATATATTGCATGTTTTAGTTTGCAATGCGGGCACTCCATCATTCCTTCCTTTTGCCCTGTTAGAACGCATGGATCTGCTGCATGATACGAAAGTTTTTGCCCTTGCCCACCTTGTTTATCCTTGTGGCCAATTGCTTCAAGAGACTGGAACTGGCCTTCCAAAAATGATAAGAAGCATTTTATTGTTGGTAAATCCTTCGGATGCTTAATTGACTGCTCATATAGCATATGCGTTGATCGATCCAACTTCTTTACCAAAATGTGTAGTAAAAGTGGGTCCCATGAAGTGGTTGCAACTCCTAAATTTTCCAAAGCTTGAAGACACTCGTTTGTGGTATCGTGTAATCCCTTGATTGATGCTGCAGTTGATGTGGTGGCTGATTATGCCAACAATTTCTGTATTAGTGTAGACGTTAGTACTCGTAAGTTGTTGTACCGATCTTGTAAAGTTTTCCATGATGTTTCGTAATTGTCACCAGTTAGTGTAAAATGACGAATTAGTAGCTCTGCTTCTCCGGATAAGTTGGTTTTTAGATACCACATCTTTTGAATCCTTGGTATTGCCTGGGTATGGATCATTTGATTAAAGATATCAAAAAATTGCCGCCACTTCAGGTAATCTCCGTCAAAATTGGGAATGGTCACCTTAGGCAACTCTAAACATCTGGTAGCGCCGTAGTTGTCTCCAGCCATCGGTCCCTGGTGTTCCGTACTGGTTGTTATGCTGACCTTTACTGCTAAGTCAACCAACAGCTCCTGGACCATGTCTTCGGTGCTGTTGTACAGTGATTCGTCGTATCCGACGGCTGCGGGATCCTCGTGCTGCCCTCAAATTAAAAGATTGAGCTCCTCAATTTGTTGCCACATCTTTATTTATTTTGATTTCGTAAAATTGAATCGGATGCTCGCCGTCGGTAAACAGTCAACTGCTGATTCGGCGTACATACGCTAATGCGGCTTGCTGCTTTCGTATGATTCCCACCGTTGTAGTTTGACAGTCCCTCGTTGTTGGTTGATTGGTCGCCAACTCCCTTGTAGGTGGGCTTGGCGGTGCCTCCTTAGATTCCGTGTTGACCCTTGCTTCGATGGCCAATTTGGATGCTTCGAATTTCTCCTGGTTATATGCGCGATTACTTCTCCGTTCTGTTGCTGATATGCAATCAACGTCTCGAAATCTGCCATCCCTTCAAAGCGCTGTGGTTCTCGTGATAATGATTTGTAACACTTTCGTACTGTATTCTCGCGGCGCGTATCGAATTGTTAGCGCTTGTCGAATTGTAGGTGCGTGTTGAATTGTCGGGGTCACCAAAATGTTTCGCTTACTATACGAGTTGCTCGTATAGTAAGTTCCACTCTATTAAATCGAACACTGTGTTACACAGTGTCAATTGTTGTATTCTTGAAGTACGGTGTTGCGCGGTACTTCAAGACTAAATTGAATGTCGAATTAAAACAATGACTGCTTGGTTTCAATTATCTGATTTAACTCGCCGTTCTTTATTTAATTGGTTGCTTATATAGAACAATATTGCTGATAACAACATTAATATTTGCAATGACAATTGCTATGCAAAAAACATTATGCAGCTTGGATTGGCACGCGTGACCCAAATACAGCATATATGCTGAGTCAGGTGTCTGGTCGTTGACTTCTGCTGGGAATACAAACTGCATTTATTGTTGCATAGCAATTGTGAGTCAAGCTTAATTCTTACAACATTTGACAATTTGTTTCCACGTTAGTGCGGGGACTCAACAATCAGTATTAAGTTTTATTTAATTTAATTAAATTTATTAAATATTCAATGGTCAGTGTTGAAAGATATATTGAAACAACAAAAGTAAAAATATTATTGGAAGCGAAGAATGGTTATTTAATTAAAGTTTCCTGTAACAAAGCTTTGTTTTATTAGCATAAATATTGCGATATCAAATATATAGAGTTTAATCAGAAACGTGGGAGTATGACCTGACCGATGATGGCATCAACCCATGCCATGTCATCATCCCAGTCCCTGTCGTGGTTTGATTTTTACTTCATGCCGAAAGGCGAGAGGATTCTCGTCAGAAACGTGAGAGTATGACATGACCGATGAATGGCATCAACCCTTGCCATGTCATCATCCCAGTCCCTGTCGTAAATCGAACTTAACTCAATTTTCTTTGATGCCGAAAGGATTTTAGGTAGAAACGTGAGAGCATGACATGACCGATGATGGCATCAACCCTTGCCATGCCAGTCCCTGCGTTAAAATCGAATTTGGTTTGGAATTTACATTGGCGCCCGGGATTGCAATTTTCAGTCCCGAAAATCCCCGGATTGCTAAAAGCCTTCGGGATCGAAAGCCCTATTATGAACGCATATATGGCGTTATGTGAAAGATCTCCTCAGATTTTTCTAGAGTGTGTTTGTCAAATTTACATATACACCCCCGCACCCACCAAAATGAAAATGCTCATTTTGGCGGCACTCATGTATGTATAGGCGAAAGCATAAATGTCGACAGATTCCCCTCCCTAAAACAGGTTCAAAGAGTACAAAAAGCTTTAGTCTAGTATTGTTTCGCGCCTGGCAATGCCATCCCCAACATCGGATCGTAAAAGCTCATCAACAAACTTCTAAAACGAAGTCGCAACAAAAGGGAAGAAGAGATCTTGACAGCACTTGTCAATTCTCCGCCCGGCTACATTCCATCGCGAGTGTCCCATTTGGTTTAATTAAACCAAAATAATATAAATAAAAATGAATAATATAATAAAAAGTGTCAGTGCGCGCTTTCGGTCTGTGCCAATGTGTTTTTCTCCTCGGTTTTATTCACCCGTCGCCCCTAACAAAGGGAAAACACAAAAACAAGAACATACAAACAATAACTACAAACAAAATTCTGTTGCGAATTTATGCCGCGACAACCCCACCTCCGTGAAAGTTGCTTGGTCTTCTGAGACCAGCCCACTTTCGAATCTAACCGGAGAAAACCACCCTGAGTCCCCTTTTCTCGTCCGCCTTCGTCTTCCAAAACATATGTCCACGGAGACACCCTCTTTTTAACCCTAAACGGTCCAACAAATTTCGGAGCTAACTACGCTGCAAAATAGTTGGCAGCATCGGACAAAACAAAATTACGTCTCCATACTAACTCGTGTGGTAAATACTGTACATCTCTACGTCTGAGATTGTAAGTCTTTGCTGTCTTGGCACTTGCCATTTCTAACTTCTTCCGTATGTCTTCCCTCAAGTCTGCCATTAACTTGGCCCGGTCCTCACTACTACTGTCCGGTTGGTCTGAGTCTCCCACTCGTCTATTATCTCTATCACCCCTGACCGCCATATTTCGGCCAAAATTCACGAAGTATTGAGACGCTCCCAAAACCTCATGCTGCGCTGTTCGAATGCAGCACGCCACCTTTGAGAGATGAGAATCCCATGTCCGATGGTTTTCTGAAATATATGCTCTCAAAGTGGTCTTAATTATTTGGTTGATCCGCTCGGCCGGATTGGCCTGCGGATGATAGTGTGCAGTGTACCGCATCTGCACACCATACGACGCGCATAAACTCTGCAGCTCCTTGCTGCGAAACTGTGGCCCATTGTCGCATACAATGGACCTCGGAACTCCAAAGAGGTGGAAGACATTATCTTCCAGATCCTTGCAAACGCTCTTTGCCGTTGCATTTCGCAACGGAAACAACAATGGAAATTTGGTGAAGTAGTCAACCACCGTTAAAATATAAAAAAATCCCCGACTAGACTTCACCAAGGGTCCCACCAGATCTACGCAGATCATTTTCCAAGGTTCTAACTTCTTTGTCCTCTCTACCATACAACCAGCTGGCTTATTGTTGTCAGGTTTCACCCTCTGGCAAACCTGACAACCTTTAATATATCTAGCTATCTCTGCCTTCATTTTCGGCCAATAATATTTCTCAATTACCCTAGCGTATGTTTTCCTAACGCCCATGTGCCCCGATAATGGATTATCGTGACACTCGAATAAAATACTGCGCCTATCACTCTTGCCCACAACTCTCTTCCACTCGTACCCAGCACTAAACAAACTATTTGTCCCTGCCTTTATGTGTTTATATAACACCCCATTTTCAATTCTCCAAGCTGGGTAATCGAGTGGTTTATCCTCCACTTTCCTAACCATGGAATCCACCCATGGATCTCTAACACGCCCATCTACCTCCCCTACGACTGGGACACCTCTAGCATGTCGGGCACAACATGATCTTTCCCCTTACGATGTATGATTTCATAATCGTATTTCTGGGCTCTAAAGGAGGTCCTCAGGACCTCCTTTAGATGCTTATCAAATGTATTTGTAACGATAATAATATCGTCCAAATACACGAAAACATGAGGTTCCAAGTCAGCCCCAAGGACCTCATCTATAAATCTCTGAAAAGTTGCAGGCGCATTGTGCAGGCCATAAGGCATGCGCTTGAACTGGTAGAGCCCCCTACCCGGAACTGTAAATGCCGTACAGGCCCTAGACTCCTTCTCTACTGGGATCTGCCAATAAGCGGATTTTATATCCAAGCTAGAGAGATATTTGGCATCCTTCAGCTTATCTAAAGTAGCCGAAATATAAGGGAGGGGGTAACTATCTCGATCCGTATTTTTATTCAGTGTCCTATAGTCGACACAAAACCCATCCTTTTTCCTAATCATCACAACCGGTGATGCCCAAGGGCTGTGAGAAATCTCAATCACACCCTTTTCTAACATATCCTCTATTTCCTCATCTATGCGCCTCTGAATAGCGGGCGATACCGGATAGTATCGCTGCTTGACTGGTTCCACATTTGGCTTTGTACGAGTCCGATGTTCAACCAAATGTGTACAACCAAGTCCCTCAGGCATAGACCTAAAAACATCTGCAACAAACTCCTCAAGAACCGATTTTTCTGTAGTTGACAACGAAGACCTATCAACTATCGCCGCTACTGACGAGACCTCGACTTGGTCGGAAAACCTCCACTGATTCTTGGCGAAATCTGGCACAACACCGGCCCTAGACCACAAGTCCACGCCAAGAATCATTGACTGGGGCAAATCCGACATCACGAGGCATGGACCAACTTGCCCGCTACCTCGAAATGAACCTCAATTTCCTCATCTACCAATGACCCACTCAAAAAAACCAAAACTCAAAAAAACGGACGCAAAATATTAAAAAAAAATATAATGTTAAAAAAAATATTCAAAAAAAGTTTTTATAAAAAAAAATAGAAATAAATAAATAATAAAAAAAATACAAATACCGAGGATAACACTTCAAAAATTAAATTAAAAATATTAAAAAAAAACAAAAATTAAAAAAAAATTTAAATTTAAAAAAAAAATACAATTTTCGCACCAAAACGGAACGGACTCACCGGAGATATCCCGAACTCTGTCGCTAGCTCTGACGTCACAGCAACGCCGATGTAACTTAAAAAAAAACTAAAAAAAAAAATTAAAATAGAATTGATTAAAATGAAAAAAAAAATTATACAAAAAAACATCACAAAAAAAAGTGTTTCAAAATTAAAAAAACCGAAAAATTACAAACAAAAATTAAAAAAAACTAGAGAGTGGACTATCTTCGGCTATACCGAAGTTGAAATACCCCCACACAGTAGGAAGAAGTACCTCGAACATATAGAAATGTGGTCTCAAGACCCTATTTTGAGCCAATTATAGGTGGTTTTGGAGCCCGGACCATGTCCAAAATCCTTTTCTAAAAATTTCCAATTAAATCCACAAAAAAAAGAAAATTGGTCTCAAGACCCCATTAAGACCCTTATATATGTGGCTTCGGAACCTCGGACCATGTCAAAAATACGTTTCTAAACATTTCCAATCGAATACAACAATAAAAAATTTTTACCTTTTTTTTCGGTGTATGGGAGCCACGCCCAGTTTTTGTCCGATTTGGCTGATTCTCGAACTTGATCTCAGTATTCACGAGAAAAACATGTACCCAAAGTTTCAAGTCGATATCTCCAAAACTGCGACCGCTATCGTGCGGACGGACAGACGGACAGACGGACAGACGGACAGACGGACAGACGGACAGACGGACAGACAGACGGACATCGCTAAATCGACTCAGGAGGTGATACTGATCAAGAATATATATACTTTTCCATACCGGACACGCCTCCTTATGGGCGTTACAAACGTTGTGACAAAGTGAGTATACCCTGCCACAGTGAGTGTGGGGGTATAAATATTTATAAAAACCGTTATAAAAAAAATTATAAAAAAAAAAAAAATTAAAAAAACTTTTACGAAATGGCGCCAGCTTATCGCGCTACCGGCAAGAATATCAAATCTACGAGAAACGACATTTTTATGTTTAACTACAAATTTTCTGTGAGTCAAGTAGTTGTCAAGCAAAACGTGCATGCTTGCGGGTAATAGTTTCTGTAGTTTGGATATCAGTCCTCAATGCCATATCTTATCAAAGGCTTGTATAATGTCTAGGAATACTGCCGAGCAGTATTGCTTTTTTTCGAATATTTTTTTGATCAAGTCAACAAGTCAATGCGATGAACCTGTTCAATTGTGCCGTGCTTTTCTCTAAATCCAAATTGGTGATTGGGTATTTCACCTTTTAATCGTTCCGATTAAAAAATCAGCAACCCGAAAACGTGGTAAATGGAACCAACTCAAAGTTGTTCGCGTACCGTGAAAATTTTTTGGCGTACAATTAAAAATAGTTCGTATCTTACTTTATGGAAGAAAAGGATAGCAGATGTGTTTGGTGTTTCTGTAGATGTATTGTATTGTAGATTGTATTGTATTGAAATATTTACGAAACTTAAATTAATTTAATGTCAGCAAAAGACTTTAAAAACTAGATAATTTGCATTTCTGTGCACAAATTGGTCGCGCAACATCATTTCTACTGCGAATATATATTACATTCATTACCCAAAACTAACGCGCTTTTACAAAAAGCAATATTTCAATATTTCATTAAGTTTACAATTATATTGTAGTATTGAAATTAATGTTTTCCCGGGGAAAAACGAGTTGAAAAACATTCTGCACAATTTTTAAAATCATAATTTTTGGTAGTAATTCAATATAACATAGTCAGAATTTGATTTTAAAAATTGTTATCGAAATATAAAAAATGTAAAATGTATTTTAGACGCCATTTTGTAGTAGTGCTGCGAAAATTCGATTTTTTTGTATTTGATACAACCCGGTTCTTTCTTGTTAATACTTCATACTTTTTACGATAATTTTCATACAATTTTGATTTGAAGTAAAATCTTTGAGTAAAGTAAATGCAAGTAGCAATTGCTCTAAGACGTTTTTATTATTACGAACCAACAATTTTCATACAAACTTCCCTAAAATGCTACTAATAGTCTCGCATACTAATGGCAGCAAGAACTTGATGAGTACTTCGAAGCCAAGTGTCGAATATAAGTTATTCATATATTACACCGTTCGACACTAAAAAACGCACATGATCGGGACTGACAGATTCTGTTAGAGGGGGCTAAAAAAAGTATCCGTGTCTCCAAGTTTTTGTAGATCAATCCTTAAAACCATTTAAATCGCATTTATGCATTTTGCATTTTTCTCATGTACATAATAAATCTTCAAAAATACAGTTTTGATTGGATTTAAAATATTTGCATTTGATAGGGGAAAAACATACCTTTAAAAAACATGTAAACTATTTACAATCGGATATAAACTCATTGCGCTAGACTAGAAACAACTCAGAAATTTTAATTTTCTTTTTACATTTTTTCTATTTTAACATAAGTTTTTTTGTAAAAAAATTCGCTTGTGTGGTTGTATATATAGTAGTTTAAACGAAGAATATCGTACCAGTGAGAAAAAGGTTACTGCATATAACTTACTTTCTACCTGCTGGCATACAATTTGTTGTTGTAAAAATTCGCAGCTTAATTGATTTAAGTTGCACTGAACTTGAACCCGACTATACACAATATTCAATAAGAATAAACTACAGAAATAGTAATTGTTGTTTGTGTTTTCCATAAAAAATAAAAAATATTTTTTTAACACGTTTTTGGTTAGATTAACCTATCTTTTTTCTTTCTGTGTAGTGTTTGATTCTGTCCTTTATAAGAACCGCTGATCCGCCTCGTGCTTTACCACCTGGTGTTTAGTGTCGTACAACTTGTATCCGGGTATTTAAAAAAAGTGATTTACATCTATGCAGTATGAGTTGAGGAATTGAATAAGTTCCAATTTATGTTGGCATAAGCCGTTCGCGTTCCAGAAGGATATTTTTTATCGCATTCATGGTTTATTGTTTATAAGGGTTTGGATTAACATGTTTTGATTACGTAGCATCTCCTTCATCATAGTTTGCATGCCATTCATAAACTGCGACATGTTTTGCATAAACATCTGGAGTGTTTGTTCAAGGCCAATGTTCTGTTGAGCAGGTTGAATAACTGGAGGGCCTTGGGTACTGCCTTTGAGTGCATTTGCGTATGAAAATGGTTGTGGTTGTGATGCGGCCATAGCTCCATTCCCTTGGAGTGGTGGGTATGATTTCATCTGGGTGATATTGGCTGGAGTAGGGTTTGACATCGTCACAGTTTTTCCTCTGAAGGGCTTCGTTTGGGAAGAAACCTTATTTTTAAGGGTTTTATAGACTACACATCCTCTATAATTTGCATTGTGATTGTTATCACAGTTACTACAATGTCCAACGGCTGCATCGTTCCTAGATTTCGGGCATAATTGTAATTTGGGTAATTTATCTCTTTTTTTATGTTAGACACAGATCTAACCTGAAATGTTTGCTCTGTTAATGCGGCTTTTAGTTCATCGCATTCAATAAAAGAATCTATTCCTCTTAATACAACCATAAGACCTTTGCTGCTTTTGAGCTGGTATGTGTAATAGCTCCTTTTGCACTTATCGAAATTATCAATAACTTTTCGAAAATCTACCTCATTATAAATTTGAATTTTGAGAATGGGCATCACATGAAATCTGTTGGCACCGGCAAGCTGTGTTATCAGATTGACAAGAGAATTTGAGTTTTTTTCTCTGAGATAAATTGACAGCGACTTCGACGTTTTGGTTTAGGGTCTGAATTTTCTTCTTCATACAGAATATCTATTTTGGCCAAGATTTACGAGCTGGGTATTCGATTTGGATTTAAAAATCTTAGCCGTGTTGGTATTTTCTGGTGGGGTCGCTTGGCGCTTTTGCATTGTAGGGTCTGGCTTTTGCAGGTAGCGATGCATGCCTGTCTGCACTGCCGAACCTGTAGTAGTTAGCGCGAGAGAATTTGCTTTACTGTCTTTTTTCGCTGACTGGGGCTTATGAACAGACTTTCTCTGTAAATTTATTGAGAGGGTCTGGCGTAAGGGTTTAAGAGTATTTGTACTTGCCAAAGTCGATTTCGATGTTGCTGCTGCCTCCATTTCAGTTTTCTGCTGGGTGAACGGTGTTGGGGTTTCGCATTGTTCTCGTCAAGGAACATATGGTGATGGGAGAGAGCTTGCAAAGACCGCCTCTGCTGAGCGACTCTTCAAAATTGTATTTTCAGCTTGAGTAGCATTGTTGGCAGGGAACACGAAAGTAAGTTGCGATGCATGCTCAGAGAGTGCAGAGACTTTTAGCTGCAACGCTTGCCCGGGTGCTTCAACATTGTTAGTGTTTTCCGTCAAACCGGTTTGCGAGATTAAATTATCCAGCGGTGGCGTTTTTTGATCACTTTTTGATTTAGTTTTTTGGTTAGTTATTATTATTTTGGCCTTTTACAGTCAGTGCCAAGACTAATGCGAGATTGTTGGGCGCTTTTTCCGCTCACAGATTCCGCACAAATTTATTTTTCTGGTTTTGTCTGTATAATTTGCGTAAATAGTATGGAGCAAATTTTATTACGCCCCTACATTTAAGAAAACTTACTTCGTAATGCAATTCCATAAAAAAATTGTAAATATAAATTTTTTAGGCTGAGCATTACAATTATAAGGGGTAGCGTGATCTGTTTCACAATAAATCAGGTTGCGTTTGCAGAATTCGAATACCATTACTGCAATGGTAATTGTAATGGTAATGGTAATGAAGTAATGAAAATTTCATTGCATGGTAATGAAATTACCATTACTTCATTGCGATAGTAATGATAATGAAGTAATGAAATTTCCATTACTTCATTACTTCATTACCTATCTGCCCCAATTGCGTTTTTGCCACTTTTTGGGCAAATCATGCCAAGTTTAATTGTAGCTACCACCAAGTGTGTCCATGGTCATTTTCTGGATGATTCATGTCAGTTGCGATTAGGACAGCTTCTGAGTGCGTCCTTGGACATTTTATGGATGAATCATGTCAGGTGGCATTAGGACAGCTTCTAAGTGCGTCCTTGGATATTTTTTGGGTGAATCATGTCAGTTGGGATTAGGACAGCTTCTAAGTGCGTCCTTGGAAATCTTTTGGGTGAATCATCTCAGTTGGGATTAGGATAGCTTCTGAGTGCGTCCTTGGATATTTTTTGGGTGATTTTTTGGGTGAATCATGTCAGTTGGGATTAGGACAGCTTCTAAGTGCGTCTTGGACATTTTATGGATGATTCATGTCAAGTGGGATTAGGACAGCTTTTGAGTGCGTCCTTGGACATTTTATGGATGATTCATGTCAGCTGGGATAAGGACAGCTTCTGAGTGCGTCCTTGGACATTTTTTGGGTGATTCATGTCAGTTGGGATTAGACCAGCTTCTGAGTACGTCCTTGGACATTTTATGGATGAATCATGTCAGGTGGGATTAGGACAGCTTCTTAGTGCGTCCTTGGACATTTTTTGGGTGAATCATGACTGTTGGGATTAGGACAGCTTCTGAGTGCGTCCTTGGACATTTTTTGGATGAATCATGTCAGGTGGGAACAGGACAGCTTCTAAGTGCGTCCTTGGTCATTTTTTGGGTGAATCATGTAAGTTGGGATTATAACAGCTTCTGAGTGGGTCCTTGGACTTGGTGGGATTAGGATAACAACATATACATTTTGTATAACTTTTATTTGATATATTGCTGTTAAAAGTATTGCCTGACATTTAGAAGCAGTTATAATCCCAACTGACATGAATCATTCAAAAAATGTACAAGGACGCACTTAGAAGCTGTCCTAATCCCAACTGACATGATTCACCCAAAAAATGTCCAAGGACGCACTCAGAAGCTGGCCTAATCCCACCTGACGTGATTCATCCAAAAAATGTCCAAAGACGCACTCAGAAGCTGTTAAAATCCCAACTGACATGATTCACCCAAAAAATGTGGCAAAAACGCAATTGGGGCAGAAGGTAATGAAGTAATGGAAATTTCATTACTTCATAAGAAAGACCCATTTTATAATTCAATATTTTTTGAATTTGAGCGTTATCTTCTTGAAATGTGCACTTTTCGGAAGCATTGGCCCGGATATATGAATGTAAACTCATCTCTAGACCTCGAAGGTAATCTACGCTCTTCATACGGTACGATGTAAATTCCAGTTCCAACAACCCGGATTCAGAAAAAGCTCCAAAAGCATTATGTTTCCTCCCCAAAAGCTTGTTATGAGTCTAGCTTAGTTGTGTAAAAATGATGTCGCTGGTTTGGAACAGTGGCTAGCCCGAACTAGCCACTGTTCCGTATGGGTGGGGTTTTGCAGACACTTCAGACCCAAACAAAAGAATTTTAGTGCCTAAAACTCCGTATAAGGTGAACTTTAGAATAAAAAAAAAAATTAAAAAAAAACATAAGAAAGACAATTACCCTAACCGATGAATCAAATTTTTGTGTTCTGAGAATTGAAGTGCCCACATTCATTCTTCCATTTACACACACATTCATCCACTAACAACATATCCATTCAATCCGATGCATGCACCTAAGCAACTACCAAAACCCTCTTTCAAATCATCTCATCATATTTCATTCTGGCAAATTAGTCTTTGAACACCCCTCCCACTAACTACCTAAAAATCGGTCCAATGTCACTGTCCAGTAGCTAGAGCCATCCCACCCCATCAATTATCCAGCGGATTCATAGCCGTGAATAGTGTCTGGGCTCTGTCATCTCGACACTATTCCCAATTGCTGCCATGTCCGTGTGTCGTTTCCCTAAGTCCGTCCGTTTACCATTATGTACATCTAAAACGTCCGTCCGACCTGGATGTCTGTCCGCTTACACCATGGGTAGACACCCCACACCAACACAAAATGAGTTTAGCTTCTCATCATGGCAACAATAATCACTCCTAAATAAATTTAAAAACCCTCACCTCATAATTAAAATAAAATTGGGTTCTCCGTATGCTTTCCGCAATTTTTATTAAAATTTAACTTAATATCAAACAAACTAAATTCAAAACAATACAAGCGCTACCTGATTTCAGTAAGGTACGGATCTGTGCTGTGGTTTATTTAAAAAGAAAACAAATCAAAAAAACTAAATGTACTAAAAATGGATAAACCCTGTCGGAAATATTGAGTCAATTGACTGGAAGAGAGTAGTCCTGTGACTACATTTTTTGAAACAAGTTTGAAAAATTGTAAAATAGATGGGTTTTAGACTAGTCCAATTAAAATGTTAAATCAGACCAATTGGCTGAATTGTGGTCCAATTGTAATTTAAAATTGGACCAGATTCAATGAATTGGAAATGTGACTTATCTAAAATAGGTCCAAATTTGGGCTTATTGAGGTCAATTTGCCGGATTGTGGTCCAATTGTAGTTTAAAATTGGACCAGTTTCAATGAATTAAAAATGTGACTTTTTTAAAATAGGTCCAAGTGTGGCCTTATTGAGGTCAATATTCTATTTCGTTTTCATTATCCCAGTTAATTGGGCGCAGGCCTTGTTCTTCTACGAACTATTCGATAGCTCTCGAAATCGTTTTCAAAAAAGATAAAAAAAAACAGAAAATTCGTTTCAAATTAGTTATCTTTTCTTTATTTATTTATATATTTTCCTCAGAAAATCTTACCGGCTTTTTCTTGGCTGTGGCGGCTGCTGCTTCGTATGGTATTCGGACGAGAGTGAAAAATAAAGTTTTTAAAAAACCAAAAAGCCGTCGGCAAAACCGAAATCGCCATACTTGAAAGCAGATTTCGCCACAGACAATAGCGCCCCCTACATTTAACAAATTTATATAAGGTAGCGTTCATATTTACGCGGTTGGCGTGAACATTGCCGCCCGCCTTGCAGCACCACTGCAACTAAATCTAATAGTAAATTACAAAATTTCATATTTATAAAAAATGGAGGGCGTACATTTATAAAAATGGTGATCAGCGCAATATAAATTCAATTTAATAAAAATACATAGAAATTACATTTGGTAATTTCCTCTAAAAATACCTCCACAGATTAGGGGTTGGACGAAAGTGACGTTGCTGCTCAAAGGCGCACTGGGATTGTGTTGGCTCAAGCGTACGAGGCCCAAGTCCAACCGACTGATAGCTGACCAGCTCAAGCGTACGAGGCCCAAGTCCAGTCAGATCACCGTCGTGCGCTTCTATGGATGGCTCAAGCGTACGAGGCCCAAGTCCATCCATATCATCGTCGCGCGCTCCCATGGATGGCTCAAGCGTACGAGGCCCAAGTCCATCCGTGCTGCAGCCTTGTGCTTCATATGATGGCTCAAGCGAACTAGGCTCAAGTCCATCCCTCTTTTTACTATGCGGTTCACATGATGACTCAGACGAACGAGGTCCAAGTCCACCATCCGCAGTATCGACGCTTCCGCCACTTTCGTAGAATTTTGACGCGTTCGTAAAACAACGCGATCCGTATTCTTTTCGGATATCTAAAATCCGAATTCTATCGTCTCTGCCTAGCCGCCACTCATTTGGAGATAGCCTTTCTTCACTCATTATCTCTAACTTCTCAAAATTTTTCTGTGTAGTTTTCCATTTTAAATATTTACGCTCATCCTCGTTTTTCCGAGTGGTTTTGTTATGATTTTTCTTACTCTTATTTTTATTTAAATTCCAAGAACTTTTCTTTGAGACTTCCTCAAGTTCTGGCAAATTTGACGACTGATTCTGCAGTGAAATTTGATTAACGTATACCGAATATGTCGGTTTAATTGAAACCCCATTAGGGGGAAAAGGCCCAGTTAAGATCCACCCAAAAACTGTTTTCTGAGCCATGAGTGACCCTAGAATACCTCTTCGTATTCCATCTAAAATAATTCGTGGATATATGTCACCTCCAATGAGGACATCCACTTGTTCGCTTTTATGAAAATTAGGATCTGCCATTTGCAAATCAGGTAAATTCTGCACCAAGGTCCTATCGATAGAAACTGTGGGAATGTTGCCGCTTAATTGAGGAAGAATGAGACCCTTCGTCTATATTCTTACCCTAGGATCAATTGGTGATCCTATTACAAAATTGCACATTTTTTGAATTTGTGCCGAAACCACATTATTTAGCCCCGCTACTTGGGCATTCACGCTTTGAGTGGGTATATTCAGCCGTTTCTGCAAACGCGCTGATATAAATGTGCCCTCTGACCCAGAGTCGATTAGCGCTCTGGCCGTATAAACGGAGCCTGAATGACATATGGTCACTAAAGCTGTCCCTAACAGCACCCCTTTTGTACTCGTTGTGAAATGCGTCTGAACCCTATCGACATGACCTTGCGAAGTGGATGGTTCAGTGGATAAATCACTTGAAACCGGAAAATTGTTTTGATTTGCACCATCTGATGGCGCAGGAGAATTAGGCGGTGACCCAAGTCCTTCACGATGAAGTAGCGAGTTATGACGCCTCTTGCAACTAAGGCACTTGTAATTGCTCGTACAATCTTTCACCTCATGAGAACTGGCCAAACAGTTCAAACACAGATGCAACCTCCTTACTGTTGACAACCTGTAACTAACGTTCATATCTAAAAATTGTGGACAATTCCACAGTGGGTGTTGTTGCGTATCACAAAGTTTACAATTCGCCTGGTAAACGTTTGCATTATGGGAATTTACTTTTCTATTCTGATTTTGGGAGTATTTATTTTGGTAGCCACCAGTTCTTTGGTTAAGCGTACCTCGAATATCTGAAACTGTTTCTAGAGTTTGAAATCTTTCAGTCAGAAAACTATCTAAATCAACCCATTTGGGGATTGCTGTCTTATTTTTAATTCCTTGCTCCCATAAGGAGAGCGTTGCTTCTGGTAAGCAAGCTGAACATAAATACACGAAAATTGCATCCCAATTTTCAACATTAATTTTATATAGTTCGAGAGCGGATTTATAGTTATTTATATCCCGCTGTAATTTCTTTATAGCGGACCCCGACTCCGAAGTCACTGGCTGAAGGCCGAACAAAATCCTCAGTTGACTGTTCACTAAAATCCTTTTATTTTCATACCTATCTGATAGGTTATCCCACGCCTGCACAAATCCATCATTTGTGAGAGGGGCCTTCTTGACTATATCTTTAGCCTCACCTCTAGTTTTTTGATTCAGGTGGTAAAGTTTCTCAACTGAAGTTAGCCCCGAATTTTGAATATAAATTGCCGTGAACATGTCACGAAAAGTGGGCCATGAGATATAATCTCCATAAAAAATCTCAGTGTCACACGGAGGCAACCTCATGTTGCTAGAAGACGGACGATGTTCATTCGAATTTAAAATCATAGTAGAACTGGGAGGGGGTGTTAAATTATGAGCTGTCAGATTGTGAGCAAATTCACCCATCATGGCAGCACAGGCTACATAAGCCTGATAACAGTTTCGGTACCTATATTTTACTATTCCTAAATCGCCACTAGACTCCGAATTGTCGGTTGAGGATGACCGCGAACACTTTTCATAAGCTGCCTTTACTTTCACCCATAAATCTTTAAATTCCTCACGTTGAACTTCCAACGAAAAAGTAGAATGGTCACTCTGACCAGTTGTATTGAATTCCGCTTCGAATTCAAGGATTTCGTCAGCCAGACGATGAAATTCCTTTAAAGCAGCCATTTTTCACAAAAACTTCAAATATCTAAAAATTACACTTAAATTTCCAAAAACAAAAAAAAATTAAAAACTTCCCAATAATAAAATATTTGGAATCGCTTATTTTATTTAAATATTTCTCAAAAATATTTAAAAGCGATAAAAAAAATGTATAATAATAAATTTCAACCCTTTGTCAGTGTCGGAAATACTGACGTAGGAATGTGAGAATAGGAAAATGAAAAAAAAACAACAAAAAATTGCACGAAATACAAACCGGGCAAAATATTTAAATATTTTAATTCGCTTATTTTGAATATTTCACAAAAATATTAAAAAGCGATAAAGAAATAAAAATTCCCTATTTAAATATTTTGCTCTGAAATATTCAGTTTCAGTCAAAGAAATATTTCGTATTTTCTGAGACTGACTGAAAACACAAATTTCAATAGAATAGCTCTCACGTGTTGTTGTTGCAGTTTTGGTTTGTGTTTTGTTCCCACGTTGCTAACTTTGGCCTCAGTTAGTTTGTTCACTTTCAAATTTTAAATTTCACAATTACACTGCTTTTAATTTAATTTGGAATTATTTACTTTAATTTTTTTACTGCAAATTAAATTTATAAAAAAAAACGAACGTCTGTCCGTTGCCAAAATATCGAAAACTAATTAAAGCAAAACGAAAGAAAATAATGCAGCAACAACCTACAGTGGAGACTTTTTCTTGTGAGAGCGGGTGGGAGTATGTGTTTGTGTGTATGTGCTTTTGGTTATTTTTGCACAGTTCAATGTGTCGAATATTTTTCAAAGATCTTTTTATTTCTCTCACTTTGAATATGGAGTACCTTCGTTTGATCGGTATTATTAGTTATTAATCTCTTTTATTTCTTATGTTTTGGTAATTATTTAAACTTTTATTAGAAAAGTTCTCCAAATTAAATGAACAGAGATTACGGAATTAAAAGAGAGACTAATTTTATAGCACGATTGGAAGCTTTATTTAAGAAATCACTTCACTTTCAGAATAATATTAAGAAAATGCTTTTGTTGTAGGAATGAAGGCAAACGAGAGTAAATGAGTGGCTTGGGCTGGCAATTGAGCGTATTGAAAATTTTCCTTTTTTTATATCACGGATAAATTTTTAATATTTCAAAAATGCGCACATATGATCACCATTTATAAATGTAACGCACCTTTTTTAATTTTGTAGCAGCAGCTTAGATGATGATTGTGATTGATGTGGAGGGCTTTTCTTCTCAGTTTTAAATTTGTTTGTTGTGGAGGTCTTTTCGTCTCCTTTGGAATGGATTCGGGATTGAAGGACCAATAATTGGGCGCAGGCCTTGTTCTTCTACGAACTATTCGATAGCTCTCGAAATCGTTTTCAAAAAAGATAAAAAAAAACAGAAAATTCGTTTCAAATTAGTTATCTTTTCTTTATTTATTTATATATTTTCCTCAGAAAATCTTACCGGCTTTTTCTTGGCTGTGGCGGCTGCTGCTTCGTATGGTATTCGGACGAGAGTGAAAAATAAAGTTTTTAAAAAGCCAAAAAGCCGTCGGCAAAACCGAAATCGCCATACTTGAAAGCAGATTTCGCCACAGACAATAGCGCCCCCTACATTTAACAAATTTATATAAGGTAGCGTTCATATTTACGCGGTTGGCGTGAACACCAGTTCTTATCCACTCTTAGTCAAACTTTAAGTGACGTCAATATCCAGTTATGCAAATAACCATGTGGAATAAGTATAATTTTATCTTTGTATTTTAGGTGGGTCATGCGATACTGGTCAGATTTACTTTTTTGATTTTCTCATTTTGAGTATTTACAATAATTATTTTTCAATTTATAAGCGCGTGTTTTTCGAAATATCTAAAATGCTTGGAAAAGGAATAAGTAAAAGAAATATAAAAAGGACCTGGAACTGGTGAACCAATCCACAGAAACCGCAGCCGTTGAAGCTAAATTCCCAATAACAACTGTGGAGGAATTGGAAAAATTCGACAGCGAAATTTTGCTGAATTCGGGGGATGCTTATGTAAATTTGCTTCTAAACTTTTATAAAACAAAAAAATATGCAAATCAAATTTGTAATTGAAATGTTTTTCACGAAGTGGTTCTAGTGTGTTTAAGAGGATAATAAAAAAATCTTCCAACCAATTGATCACCCTGTAAAATATACATGCAACGCCATCTAGCGAGCGACAGGATCTGTGAGCTTTGATGAGGGTGTCAGTGTCCCAGTCACTCTAAAACTCAAATAAGGTTGAAGTTTGACAGTTGTGACACAAAAAGACATTCTCAGTACAAGCAAGAGTTCTTGGAAACTTGTTCGGTGTTAACGCAAGTATATATAGGAAATCAAATTGGTTGGTAAGCAGTCAGCAAAATTGTCTCTGATGAGGGAGTGGCAGTCCCGAAATGGTCCATAAGACAAAATAGCCTTGTTGACATTGTTGTTTTCTTTTTCACATTGTTGCTCACTACTGAATCAGCCTTCAGTTACAATGATAACTTGTCAGTCAATAAAAGCTCATGTTACTTACAGTAACAAAAATATTGCATGTAATGAAATAGACAAAATATAGCCCTTTCTAAAAAAAATTTAATTTTTCTACATTTCAACATGTAGGTCAATGCTATAAGGCGTAATATTGCGCAAAATTTTAATTTGCTCATAGACGAAGATCTTTTGATGGATTTCAATTTGAACGGAACGCATGGCAAGAAGAGCCTTTAAAATATGTCAAATTTTTACAAAGGTATGTCGTTAAATACCAAATAATGTATTAGGTTTTTGGTATCCAACGAAGTTTATTTTCTGATTTTTAGTCGGTTTAAGGGTTCTATTTTTTCATACACTTCCACATAAGCTAGAGAACTTAAATTTAGTACACAGGTAGAACTCCGGTGGCAATGCATTCTATTAAATTTTGCGGTCCATCAGAGGCGTAGGGGGCCATGGGGGACTCAAACCTCTTTTTCTTACACATAGCATAACTTCCGATTCCTTCAAGCTACAATGATGAAATTTGGTAGGTAGGTTCTTATTTGCAAAAAAAATTTGTTTATTTTTTGGGTGGTGTGGGGTAAAGGGGAGGGGATGGAGCCTTTTTAAAGCCCGGGATGGGCTAACTTTCGTATTTTTGAAGCTACAACGCCCAAATTTGGTACTTGGGTTCGCATTCGAGTAAAGTAAAAAAAGTGTAAAAAAGGGAATAAAAAAAGGGGAAAAAGGGAAAAAATTAAATAAGAAAACGGAAAAAAGAAAAAAAAAAAAAGTGAAAAAAGGAAAAATCAAGTTTTCTTAAGTATTACCCTTAAACCGACTAAAAAGCAGAAAATACATTTCCCCTAAATTAATTTCAGCAATTTCAATTTAAAATTAAGGGTTTTTGGCTAGTTTGTACCTAATGTCATTGCAGATTATGAAGTGGTTTGTTGTTGCAGTGTTGTTGCTTTTGTTGCAAAAACCAATTAAACACTGCAACTATTACAAACATTCCTGAAAAATCACAAGTTTTTTGTTTAAATAAAAAATTAAAATTTCTTCAAAATCAATTATTTGAAATACAATTTTTTCAAAATCAATAAATTAAAATTAAATTTTTTTTCAGAAGCGATTTTAAAAGATGACACAATCGATGACGCAGACAAAGAAATTTGTAAGGGCTTTCAGAATGTTAAGAAGAAGCACTTCCGCAAAAAGTGCTACGAAAAAAGTCGTACTAAAACCCAAGATTACAACAATTATTGTTACATTGATTAATTTCCAAACATTAATTACATTAATTGTTATGAATTACATTATTTCATTACTTAAATTACTTACTTTTTACTTATATTACTTACTTTTTACTTTAATACTTAAATTACATTCCTTATATTACTACACATTACTTCCATTAAATAATTTCATAACTTAAATTTAATATTTGTTACCTACTACATACTACTCTTTAAAAAATAATAAAATTGAAATTTTATTAAACTTTACTCTAAAGTAGTTTCAATGGATTAGGTATATAACTACTGGAAAAGAAACTAAACTTCGGATTAATTTCAATAGTGTCAATTTTTAACTACTTTCTTTCGGTATAATTGTGGGACTACTTTCAATTGGATAATTTTTAGATGTCTTCCTTCGATGTAGTTGCGGGATTAGTTTCAATTAGAGCATTTTTGGACATTTCCCTCCGATGTAGTTGTAGGAGCACATCCAATTCAGTGACTAGGAGACAATTAACCTGCTCCAATGACACGCAATGCGAATTGTAACCAGTTTTTTGTATGGGGGTGGGCTAGTTGGTACCAGCATCCGAAGTCCGTCTGCGTGCTGAAATTTATTAATTAAGAACAGGGGGTAGGAAGGTCGCCGAGAGCAGTAAGTGCTCTGTTTTTTTTTATTTGTCCGCTCACTTTCTGATTGTTATTTTGCAACTACTGATTTTCTTACAATGCACTTTTACTTTTTCCTTAGTTAACAAAAATCTAATAATTTAACACTTTGTGCCTAATTCAATGTTTCTTAATTATCTCTATGTATTTTTACTTAAACTAGCTGTACCTATAATGTCCAAATATGACACTTCCCAGTGGTCAAAAGAAGGTGTCTGCAGGCATGCCAGTATGCCTGCTTCCAACCTTTACTTCTTTTTTATATGAAACGGGACAAATAAACAGGTCTACGTCTGTCGCTTCTATGCGTATGCCTGCTGGCAGGCAATATTGCCTAGAAAATCCATTGACACCACTCTATCTTCCTTCTAGCGCAGGCATACCGGCATGCCTCCACTAGAAGTGCAATGGAATGTGCAATTTCTTCCCATAGCAGGCGTGCTGGCATGTCGCTAGCTGAGACGCTTTGCGAAATTTACTTCTGGGTTGTACATGTGGTAATTTACATTTCTAATACTTTATCTCTAGTAATAAAAAATGTCAAACAGAAGATGTGTCTCCCACATCATAATCTATGTTTAGTAACACTCAGTTTGAGTTGAGGCGATTTACAATTCTAATGTATTCTATTATTGTCGCCCAGCAAACAATATTATGAGCGCTCAGAATTATGACTACGAAAAGAGTCTTATTTCTGATGATTTTATGAGAGCTCAGAAATATGACTCAGAAAGGAGTCTTACTTATGATGAGTTTATGAGCGCTCAGAAATATGACTCAGAAAACAGTCTTATTTCTGATGATTTTATGAGCACTTCAAGTTGACTCCGAAAAGAGTCTTATTTGTTTAGATTTTATGAACATAAAATATGAAAAAGGTTTATTTTTATCGGTATGAATGATAGAGGCGCAGTAGCTCAGGGGATAGAGCGCAGACCTACGAAACATGAGGTTCCGTGTTCGAATCCCGACAAAAAAAAAAGTTTTTTATTTAATATTTGATTTTTTGTAATTATTTGATATTTAAAAAATTTTTTTTAAATTATTTTTGACATTTTTTGAGGGTTCATTTTTTATCTCTTTTCAGAATCTTTTCTCAGTCTTTTGTGAGTTGATTAAGAGTCATAAAAGTGTATTTTATGGCTAATAATTAGATAATTAATAGTTAGTGCATTGGTCCTTCGAGAAAACGAGCTAGTGAAATTGGAAACACAGTCGTTGTAAAATTTTTAAAATTGTCTAAATCGCTAAAGTGCGAACGAAATTTAAAAATTTTATATAAGTGGCGTTTTTCACGGCCTAAACAGTGAGAGAAGCGTAACCGAGGCTTTAACATCGGAACAGTGAAATATCTAAAAATTTTACACCACCATATTTAAACTACACAAGATGTTTGAATGTGACACACCACACATGAGGATATTCCTTTGGGGAACCTCCGAAAGTTAATCACAAATACGTCGCATGAACTGGAGCACATGTCTGATTATGACATTTTAAATGTAAAACAATCGCTCAACGAACTGTTCGCATCAGTAACGGCAGCATTTGAAGAGCTACCGCCGCATGATGAAACTGACAGGATATATAACAATATAGAACAACAGTGTTGGAACATACAAAATGAATTAACATATGGCATGGCCTACGTGGACGACGACATAATTGCTTACAAAAAAAAAGTCACCGACGAATATTTCAAAGGTTTTTCAAGAAAATTGTTCTCGCTCGATACAAGCGAAAAGCTCGCATATGCTATCTGATCATCATTCAAATGCGAGGCGGAAGACACAATTCACAATGGTGATGAAAAACAGGAACATGTGAATGCAGCTGAGAAACCTGTAGATAGCGCGACGGAAGAACGCGAGTTGATACCAGAAAAATACGGCATCGAAGAAGGAGCCAGGGAGAGTCATATTCCGGAAGAGGACAATGGCGACAAGAAGTTGTTTAGCGAGTGTGGGAGCAATATAGACATTCAATCTATTGTGGAAGACGTTCCATTTGTAGAACATAGGCCAACTGGGTTTAAGATGAGGAGGTTCACCAAACAGCAACAACCACAAATTGAGATGACATTTTCTGGTAAAACCCTACAACGCAGATGTTATCGTGAGAGCAAGGAACGAGGTAGTGTTCATTACCGAAACGGCCATGATCAGGATGTCCGTGACCGAGGCGGAAACTGTGAAGGAGGACGTCGGTACCGTGAAGCATGGTGCGCATAAAATCAATGCATAATATCGACGAAGCATCTGGATCCAGTCAGCACAAACAATGAAATACGTATTGTAGATTCTGAAGGAAAATTAATTCCACAAATTAAAAGTCACTGTTGGAAATGGTGGAAACGTTGGAAAGATAAAATTGTCAGAATTTTCGGCAAAAAGCAAGCAGTCAAAGGGAATATCTTGATGTCGGAAGCAGCTACGGTCATTTCGTTTCAACAACACACCTTTGACGAGTGAAATTGAAAACTTATCTGAGCATCCCATAAAAACCTCTAGGATCGGTTGTCATCAATCACACCAAGGAAATTGATCAACTGAAGAAGCAAACTGCTCGCGGATAATCTACATCTCAAAGGTCTAAAATTCCATCACATCAGCGGACATACTTTTTTGTTCTGGTAGTTTTACTTATTATTATAATAGCTATAGTTATCGTAAGAAAAATGATTGTCAAGAGATCGATTGCATCTATCGTATTTTCTATTCCCCGGCAGAATGTTCAAAATACTTATGAAAACTTTACATTGCAGCTATCGTCTTTTCTGTCCCCCGGCAGAATGTTCAAAATACTTATGAACACTTTTACATTTCTAATATTATCTATAATTATCGCTAGTAATAAAAAATGTCAAACAGAAGATGTGTCTCACACATCATAATCTATGTTTAGTAACTCTCAGATTGAGTTGAGGCTGTGTGGCCATTTACAATTCTAATGTATTCTATTATTGTCGCTATTAAGAAAAGTACACACACAAGTAATAAATAGTTTATAGCCTGTGCGGGGGTCGCTTATCGTGCCTCTGCTGATAATATTCTAATTCTGTCTAGTTTAAGTGATTTTTTTTGCCTATATATTTAGGTGTTTTATTAAAATACATCAGTACCTTACAAATACTCAAACGACGCGAACATCAGTTCGTGCATTGGTCCTTCGAGGAAACGAGCTAGTGAAATTGGAAACACAGTCGTTGTAAAATTTTTAAAATTGTCTAACTCGCTAAAGTGCGAACGAAATTTAAAAATTTTAAATAAGTGGCGTTTCTCACGGCCTAAACAGTGAGATAAGCGTAACCGAGGCTTAAAAAGCGGTACAGTTAACTAATACAAGTTCTTATTTTCGAATACAAAATGTCGAATGAAAAGCGTAAATTGTTGGAACGCCAAAAGGAGATTGGCGAGATGATCATCATGAATGATAAGGTGCAGCAAAAAAAGCTGCGTCAAACTACGTTGGGTGAGACAACTTCCCACTTGAAAAAAATCTGGGATGAGTTCCAGAGGATCAACTTGAAACTGCTGTCGATGGGAATAACAGATGAAAGTTATTTTGAGAGCAGATATTTCGAAGAGATTGAAAAAATAGTGTACGGAATTCGTACACACAAAAAAATGCAGATGTCGACCTTACTATGCCGAAGCAGGCAACTGAGGCAGCTGGGTCTAGTGAAGGTCATCGGCAAGAAGCAGGGGCTAAGAGCACACAGCGGCAAGAAGGGCACAAGAGGGAACATCTGGAAGTCAAGCCGGCCGACATTCTGATAAGAAAATTTTTCCGTCAAGTGAACAAAATGAAATTATTGTTGGATGAAGGCATAGAAGATATATCGTCCTCTTTTTATGATATATTCAAAAAATTGGTACATGAGGTCAGCCATTATTCAAATGTTGAAAAAATGTACCGATTGAAGTCATTAGTAAAGGGAGAAGCTGGAAGGCTAATTCAACATTTCAATGTTGTTGATGTAAGTTATGATGCAGCGTGGGAAATGTTAACACATCGGTACGCTAACCGTCGGTTGCTGTTTACAAAGTTGGTGGACAAAATGTCGTTACAACAAACGAATGTGTTCATGCTCTGAAAGGGATGAATATCAAATTGGATGATGTGGAGCCACTAATTGCTCGTATCATCATAAGAAAGCTGGACAGAGACGGGCTGCGGTTATATGAGCAGAACGTGAAGAAAACTAGGGAGATACAGACTCTGAGCGATGTGATGCAGTTTTTGGAGCTGCAATATCAAGCGTTAGAAGCTGTAAAAGGAAAGAAGCTGATTGGAAATAGTGGAAGCAGTAGGCAACGAAGCAATCAGCAATCCACAAATTCGTTTTATACGGGACAACTAAGCTGCGCATATTGTAACACAGTAGGACATAGTGTGAACAATTGCAGGAAATTCCTTGCGCAGTGGCAGATCGACACAGCGGTGGTTGGAGTAGCAAAGTCGAAAGTAAATTTGGAAATCCGACCAAGGTTTATGAGCGACGAATTTTTCGTAATTGAGGCATTAGTATTGCCAAAGCTGGCCAAGGCGCATCGCGACACATCATTTAAGTATGATATCAATCAGTTGAAAAAAATACGTTGGCCGATCCTAATTTTAACAAATCAGACCGAATTGATATAGTTATCGGCGGCGACTTATATCCAGAGATTTCAGAGGAAGGCATATTGAAATTGGATAAAATCCTGGGTCAATCTACAAAGCTTGGGTGGATATTATCCGGAGTACTCAACGTAGAAAGTAGGAGTAAACAATTAACAGCAGCCGTAACAACTGGGTTGGAGCGATTTTGGGAGTTGCCGGAGGTAAATGATTCGGTTGTTCCTTCAGATGATGATGATTTATGTCTACGGCAATACAAAGCTACAACTAAACCAGATAGAGATGGCAGATACATTGTTAACTTGCTGTCTAAAGAAGATAACGCCCTCGGAGATTCTCGAAAGCAAGCAATGGCGAGATTCCTGAATTTAAAGCAAATAATGCATTAAAAACGGAATATGTTAAATTCATGCGGGAGTACCAACACCTCGGTCATATAAAAGAAGTCAACGACAATCTTTTTTTTTTTTTTTTTTTTAATTTTTATTTTATTAAATTGAATCACCTAATAATAACTTAGGTCTAACAATGATTTTTCAAAAATTTAGAAATTCAGCTTTTTATTATAATATTCAGATTAAAACTATTTGCCCTGTATCCATTGATTTAGGCAATGTGGAGTTATCGTAACTAATATATGGGGAATATATTAGTTTCGTTTGAGACGTGAGGGATTCAGAGGTCTCAGTAAATTTCTAGCTGGAATGTTTGGGTGAAACATGAGCTTCTGCTTGTACTTCGAGGTAAATTTCGGAATTTCGTCTTTTACTGCAGGTATTTTCAGGTCTCTGTGGATGTTAGTATTTTTTATATACCAAGGGGCTCTGGCAATTTGTCTCAGGATTTTAGATTGGACTCTCTGGAGTTTTTCCACGTTCGAGGGAGAGGCAGTGCCCCAGAGTTCAATTCCATATGTCCATATGGGTTTTATTATACTTTTGTATATTTGGACTTTGTATGTGAGATTTAGCTTTGATGCCCTTGAGATTAGCCAATTTAGTTCCAATTGCTTTAATTTGATCTGAGTGATTTTGGATTCAATATGTTTATGCCATGTGAGTCGGCGATCGAGATGCATTCCAAGATACTTGGTTTCGGAACTTTCAGGGACGACTTGGCCGTTAATCTTCAGAGCAGGACACGTGCCCCTTCTTAGAGTGAAGGTTAAGTGACAGCTTTTGGATTCATTGACCTTGATTTTCCATCGATGTAGCCAATTACTTAGAGTGTCCAAGTGTTTTTGCACGTATAGAGATGCCATGTCAGGGTTTGAGTGAGAGCACATGATAGCAGTGTCATCAGCAAAATATGATATGAGAGTTCTATCACTTTTGGGCATATCTGCAGTATAGAGAATATATAGCAGGGGCGCGAGGACACTGCCTTGTGGTACTCCGGCCAGTATTTCGTATTTTCGGGAGACAAAGCTTTTGTATTTTACTACAAATTTTCTATTCGTGAGGTAGTTTTTGAGTAGACAGTGCATATTAGCGGGAAGAATATGCTGTAGTTTGTAAATAAGTCCTTCGTGCCAGACTTTATCGAAGGCCTGGGTGATATCGAGGAAAACAGCGGAGCAATACGGTTTATTTTCGAAAGTGCCTTTTATTGAGTCAACAATGCGGTGCACTTGCTCAATAGTGCCATGCTTTTCGCGGAAGCCAAACTGGTGATCGGGAATCACTTGTTTTTCTAGAATTTTCGGTAGAATCAATTTTATTAAAAGTTTTTCGAAAAGTTTCGATATTACAGAGAGCAAACTTATAGGCCGGTATGACGTCACATTACTGGGATCTTTTCCAGGTTTGGGAATCATTGTAACTTGAGATAGTTTCCAATCATCTGGGTAGTGACATGTTCTGAGAATCGCGTTAAATATGTGCAATAAGTGGGTTATTGCAACTGTTGGCAGTTCTTTTATCATTGTTGGCGTTATCAAGTCCGGTCCTGGTGCTTTTTTCGGGTCCAAGCTTTTGTTTATTGCCTCCATAAGTTCGTTTTTTTTAATCGCGATTGTACAAGAGGTATTATATGGGATTAATGTTGGTATTGGGATATCACCAGCGGTCGTGTTCGGGGTGAACACGGTTTTTAGGTGGTTGGCAAAAGCTGCACCCTTTTCTGCATCGCTTCTGGCCCAGTTTCCATTTGGCAGCCTTATAGGGGGTTCTGTCAGTATTGGTTTTTTCATATTTTTTGCAGATCGCCAGAGCGAGTAGTTCGTTGATTTTGTGGGTGCGAGATGTTCAACAAATAGCTGGAATTCTCTTTCGGATTTCCTCTCAAGCTGCTTTTTCAGAATTCGAGAGACATCATTAAGCTGTTTTTTCAGATTTGGGGATCTGTTGTTTTGCCAATCGCGACGTATTTTCCATTTATTTTTTATTAACTGCTCTATGTCCTTTGGAGTACACTTTGCATAGCTGCGAGTTGAGCTTTTAGGGATTTGGGCGGGAGTGGCCGCTGCAGCTGCTTGGGAAAGCAAGAGTGTGAAATTACTAACAGCTGTGTGTATTTCAACTTTCGTTTTTAGTGACACATTAGGAATAATGTGGGAGCTTATTATTATTATTATTGAACGGGATATGCACTGCGTCCAATAGTGAACTATTGTGCCCCGTCAAGGACTTATAGCAACTCTATAAGTCCTATCCCATTGAGAAATTGTAGTATCGGGCCTACTTCTAGGGATTTCAATGTGTTCTGGTATTTGGTGGTTGCCCAGATTTTTTTCCGTTTTTGCATGAGTGCGGGGCACTCTCCTAAGATATGTTTTGAAGTTTCAGTGTCCTCCGTGCAAAACCTGCATTTGTCGTCCGATACTATTCTCAGTTGTGATAGGTGGTAGTTTAACCTACAATGTCCTGTCAAGATCCCTGTTATTATTCTTATACTCTTTTTTGGTAAGTTCATTCTTTATGTTGCTTTAGGTAGTAAGTCCCTAGTAGTGTTTTTGATTGTTTCAGGCCTGGTAGATTGTCCCAGTATAATTTCCGAAGTTTATCTTCTTCTTCTTTTAATATAATAGAGATGGTCCCTTTTCCCATTCCACAGAATGGTTCTGGCCCTACGAAGGGAGTTTCCACTCCTTTCTTTGCTAGTTCGTCTGCCATTTCATTACCTTCTATCCCTCTGTGACCCGGCACCCAGTACATACAAACCCGATTGTGCAGGCCAAGCGTATTCAGTTTATCAAGGCACTCCCACACCAGTTTAGAGCTTACCTGGTATGATTTTAGTGCTTTGATTGCCGCTTGACTGTCGGATAGGATCGCAATGGTTTGGTTCCGGTATTTCTGTTTGAGGTTGAAGTGAGCGCACCTATCAATGGCATATATTTCCGCCTGAAATATGCTGGTGTATTTACCCATGGGCTCAGAGTATTTTATCCTTGGCCCAAATACTCCTGCACCTGTACCTTCTTCCGTAAGAGACCCGTCTGTTTACCAGGTTATCGTACTTTGGTTTATTGTGTAATTTTCATGTACACCTTCCCACTCCTTTTTATTGCTAAGTTGTGTTGCAAATCGTTTAATGAAGCTGAACTTCGGTATCATGTTATCTCTTGGTAGTGAGATTTCAGGGTATTGCTTCGTAAGAATATCAATCTTCCGACGTATGCAACAAGCTGACCCGACGCTTCCTCCAGTTATTCTTAGTATAGCCCTCTTCGCCTGCGTCTGAACGTAGATGTGAAGAGGTGTTAATTCTAAAAGGACTTCTAATGATGCTGTAGGACAGCTTCTCATAGCCCCAGTTATACACACGCACGCTAATCTTTGCATTTTGGTTAATTCATTGATAACCGTTTGCTGATTTGTTCTTCCTACCCATGTTATCGCTCCATATGCGATCATTGGTCGTACGATTGCAGTATACATCCATCGTAGTATTTTTGGTGTACAGCCCCAGTTTTTCCCTGCGATGGACCTGCAAACCATAAGTGCCCTCTTGGCTTTCTTTGATACATTATCATGCTTTTTCCAGAGTAGTTTCTGATCCAGGGTAATGCCCAGGAATTTTACCTCTGTTTGAAGCTTCACTTCCGTTCCGTCTAACATAATTGGTTTCAGGTGCTTAAGTTTATATTTCCTTGTAAATGGTACAATAGTAGTCTTTGCTGGATTTACATTCAGTCCTACTTTTGTACACCATTTTTTTAGTCACTTTCAACCCTTGCTGAATTCTTTCACATAGGGTATATTAAAATTTGCCCCTACAAATAATTACTATATCGTCGGCGTAGCCCTGAAATGTAAATCCATTGCTCGCCAATTCTTCAAGTAGTTCGTCCACAACGATGCTCCACATCAGTGGGGAAAGCACTCCCCCTTGTGGACATCCTCTCGTTGTAGTTGCTATTAAGGCCCCAGTCCCTGCTGGTATCTCTATCGTTCTAGTTTTCAGCATATTTTTCATCCATAATGCTAGAGTATTACTAACACCTCTGCGGATGAGAGCATCTTTTATGGCCTCGTGTGAAGTATTGTCGAAGGCACCTTCAATATCGAGGAATGCACATATAGCTATTTCTTTTGTTTCAAAAGTTTCTTCTAGTACATTTGTCAGTTGGTACAGAGCAGTTGCCGAGGCAGCTTTCGCATGGTGCAGATTTACCTGCGCAACCTTAGTGCTGGTCATGCTTACCATTATAGTTGGTCTTCCGCTGTCAGAGTGTCATCACTTTCCTCTGACAGTTTCTCATCCTGAGATTCATCATGCGTCCCCATGGTCAACATGGTTAAATCGAGGTCATCCAGTCCCTCAACCTCGTGAGATAGCAGGTTGACTTCCTCGACTTGCTCATTCTGTGCAGCTTCTATTTCCGCCACAACCTCTTCCGGTATAATTCCCGATGAGGCTTCCGCCGTATTCGGTTTAGGATCCCGCGGCTTGTGGAGGTGTACAGGGATGTGGCCGAACCTGTACCGGAAAGTACAGTTGTTCGCCTTTATCGCCTCAAGCGAACGATCGTCAACGCCAAGCGTCATAAGCTTCCCCTTATTCTCGTCCTTGCTTCTAAAAATTCTCCAGAGCTCAGTTTGGAGTCCCTCGTTCTGAGCGATGAGAAGGCCCAAGAGTTTCTTGGTGTCCACACCTGCCGCTTTTGGAAGGTATACAGTTGCCATGTGTACATTAGGTATGTTGTCCCCACTGCACGTCGTCAACTCCACACCTTGCCGAGCTGGCAGTTTAGGAACCGTCAACCTCAACCATTCCGCCGTTTCTTCGCTTGTGCAGTCCACCAGTATTAGGCCTGGTCGGAAATGGATGCCATCGAATTGGAGTTTGGACCTCCAACCCTTAAACATCTCCTCTACAACAGCTTCCTCAATCTGTCCTTGCTCCTCACTAGTGAGTATGTGCTCAGGATACAGTTACAGCCAGTGTTGTAGCCTTGACCGTGCTAGCATAGCTAACATCTGGGTACCTGCCTTTGGCGCTACGCCCTTCCTGACCTCTTTCTTCTCTACCTGTTCAGGTCTCCTTCTCTTCACTTCGTTGCCATCGTGTGGGCTTAGTTCGTCGGCGCCTCGTTTCTTCGGTTCTGTGGAGTCCTTCGGTCTGTCCAGAGCCTTCTGCTTGGCAGCTTCCGGCGATAAGCCCTCCTTAATGTATAATTGGCAACTGTCCCGTTTGTTGTTTGGTACCCCTGCCCTCCTTCCTACTTCTCGGTGTCGCAATCGGTCGGTCAGTATTCGTGAAGACACGTTCCGCCCGATCTGCCAGTTGTGATGCGGTATAATCGCCCGCTGATTTGTTAATCTTTTTAAGACTATTCATACTTGTTCCCACGAGTGTAGGGGATAGTAGGTCGGCCGTGTCATAGCCCCCATTAACACGGTAAGATCACGGTTACTCACAGAGATGACCTGGTATCCGTGAGGCTCCGTTAAAATACAGTCAGTTACCCCCGACTGCAAACTAACCATTGGCACGGGTCGCGTGACACCCTGGATTGGGGGTGCGTTGCTTACTTTAGCTAGCAATCGACAGATGTCGATATACCATTGCCCGATGGTCGCCGCTAGGAGGCAGTAAGTCTTCTTGGTTTGCTACTCGATAAGGATCGTTTCTGGCTTCCCCAGGTGGAGAAATCAGTCACTTTGCCTTATGAGTCAACACCCTGACCATCATGTGGGAGCTTATATACTTTCGATATTTGAGCCAGTTTGTGAGTTTGCTGGTCAGTTTATCTGGTGGATTGGCCTCAGAACTTGGCGCATACTTTATTGTGATAATAGTAGGCGTATGGTCTGATGAGAGATCTATAGAGGATTCAATAAACAATTGGCTCCTTTTTACAGTTTTGAAGACTGCAAAGTCAATGACATCGGGGATTTTGCGACTGTCAGTTGGCCAGTAAGTTGGCGTGCCGGAAGAGATCACGTCAAGACCGAGTCAGTTGACAGTTTTCAACAGGAGCCTGCCCTTTGGCGATATAAAGCGAGAACCCCAATATGTATGTTTTGCGTTGAAATCGCCGGCAACGAGAAACTTTGGTCCAAGAGAATGGAAAAAAGTCTGGAATTGTTGCTCAGATATTTTGTGTCTGGGCGGGCAGTATATAGCTGTTAACGTTAGGCCTTTTAAGTATTCATCGAGAGAAATACTTGTCGCTTTAATATATTCTGTGCTATAATTCTGGAGAGCTAATGTTTTATACGACTTTTAATGAGAATGGCGGTTCCACCTCTAGCGTTTCCGCTTGGATGCTTTGTGTCATAGAGTCTGTATCCTGGTAAATTGAAAAAGTGTTTTTCAGTGAAGTGTGTTTCAGAAATTAGCATAACGTCTATGCTGGACTCTTTCAAGAACTCGAGAAGTTCTAGTTTGTGATGACACAGGCCGTTTGCATTCCAGAATGATATTTTTAAACCATTCATGGCTTAGACATGAGATGATGTAGTAAAAGACTTTGATTCTTTATCATTTCTTGCATCATATTTTGCATACCAGGCATAAATTGAGACATATTTTGCATGAATATTTGTAGAGTTTGTTCAAGGCTACTACTAGGAGGATCAGGTTGCGCGTGCACAGTGGCAGAGTGACCGCTTTTTAAGGCACTGGCGTAGGAAACGCCTTGTTTTGTAAGTGGGTTTGCGAAGGATTGTGCAGCGGATAGCGGAGGAAATTTTTGGGTTTTCCATGTTTCATGTTTTTGCGTCACATTTTCCGTCTTTTTTATGAAGCTTTGATAGACTGCACAGCCTCTATAGTTAGCAGTGTGATTGCCACCGCAATTACTACAGTTTTTAATAGTGGAATCCTCTTTTGTTTTTGTGCACGAACCTGTTTCGTGCAGGTCTCCACAAATTACGCACACGCTGGGAAGAGTGCAGTAAGACTTTGTGTGGCCGTATTCTTGGCAGTTATGACACTGAATCGGTCCACTGCGCTTGTGGGGCACTTCAATTGTAATTTTGCGATGTAGCAGATATCTGAGAGAGTATATCGGGTGGGGTTCACCTTTTTTGAGCAATTTTGAGTCGAACTCTAGTTCCACACGAAAAAGGGGTTGTGGGACTTTTTTTTTGATTTTGGATATTGAATACGGACTTTATTTGGAAGCCTTCATCGCTTAGTGCAGTTTTGATTTCGTCGCATTCTACGAAAGGCTCGATACCTTTCAGTACGACTGAGAGGCCTTTGGAACTTTTGAGCTGGTAGGTGTAGTAGCTCTTTTTGAGTTTATCAAAGAGATTGACAATTTTTCTATAATTGGATTCGCTGTAAATTTAGATTTTTGTTTCGTGTACTTGTCCCCTGAGAATAGAAATCACGTGGAAATTATTAGGACCAATATTTTGAGTTATATCTTTGATGAGCAAATTAGAGTTTCGCTCACGCAGGTAGATAGGTGGGGGTTTTTGCGAACGACAATCTGCGTGGAAAATATTATCTTCCTCATCAAGGTTCGTGAGAGCAGTATTACGACTAAGGTTAGAGTTGTTTTTGATGCTTCGGCGAAAACATCAAATGGCAAAAGCTTCAACGATGTGTTACATGGAGGGCCAAGGCTACAGAAAGATATATTTGATATCATAGTGAAGTGGCGAGTTTGGAAAAATATAATGATGGCAGACGTAGAGAAAATGTACCGTCAGGTAAAAGTCGCGAAAGAAGACCAGAGTTACCAATACATACTTTGGAGAGAGAATAAGGCGGAACCGATAAAGCAGTATAAACTAACAACTGTCACCTATGGAACAACTTCAGCACCATTCCTTGCCATTAGAACATTGCACAAGATTGCAAATCAATGCGACGATGCAGACATAGCTAAAATCATCAAGGAAGATTTTTATATGGACGATCTGATGACTGGAGCAGATACCATCGAAGAGTGCAGGCGAATACCAGTGAAAATGAAGTTCTGCAGATTCAAGAGGACGAGACGATAAAAACTCTGGGTTTACAATGGAGTCCAAAAACCGACGAGTTAATGTTTAGCATAGCTACTACCGAAGGAAGAACAGTGACAAAACGGAAAGCAATTTCATATCTTGCTCGAATATTTGATCCATTGGGCTGGTTGCCACCTATAACAATCGTTGCCAAGTTGTTTATACAAAACTTGTGGAAAATTAAAACAGAGTGGGATGACAAGTTAGACGACGTATTGACGAAGGAATGGAATAACTTCATACAACATTTGCCAGCAATAAAAACGATTAGAATTTCTCGATGGATGTTCCTGACGATGAATGCCACGTTCCAGCTACACGGATTCGCAGACGCATCGGAGAAAGCATATGCAGCGGTGGTTTATGTGAAGGCAGGTTCCTCGGTAGAAATTGTAGCAGCAAAAAGTAAAGTCAATCCAGTAAAAAATAAAAAGACGCTGCCAAAATTAGAGCTGAGTGCAGCTCATTTGTTGGCAGACATCATCAAACGAGACTGCCAGATTTACGCTTGGAGCGATTCGATGATAACATTGGGCTGGATTAGAAATAAAAGAAGTAAGGATAAATTCGTGAGAACAAGGACAACGGAAATTAGCGCTTTAATTTCCACAGCTAAATGGAATCATGTCAGTACAAAGGAGAACCCAGCTGACATCGCATCAAGAGGAATTTCACCATCTAAGCTAGAACAAAATATTTTATGGTGGAAAGGTCCGGCATGGTTGGTGCAAGATGAATATGATTGGCCAAAAGAATTAGTTGCAGAGCCAAAAGAAGCAGTTACAGAGCAGCAAAATATACTACTTCAGTTGCAAGAAAAGTACTCATCATTAAGAAAATTGGAAAGAGTTGCAGCTTATATTCTGAGATTTAAAGGAGTATTGAAAAGAGAAAAGTTTCCGGAATATTGTGATGGTATAAATTTGGACTGCTATGTAATTTTTTTTTATGTGAAAATACTTTTTAAAAATCTGTCCTAACGTATTACCTAACAAGTTTCCATAAAGAAAACGCTTTCAATCTCTCATTGGATTGTTTGAACAATTTGAATATTTGGTTACGCATTACGCTTGAATTTTATTTTCCATGAGACATTCAATGTGGTTTCGTAAATTTACATTAAACTGTATCTAAAAATGATCTGCCCAAACGACATCGCACTTGCATTCACAATAGTATTGCATTCAAACTTAACGCATTGTGCGAGGATTACTAGAGTGAACATACCCAAAGTAATTGACAGATAGATTCGAAGAATGAGATTAGAAGAAACTGGCCAAAAGAAAGTCTAATAGCGTGGGCGAAGCGTGAATCCGTTATTTTCCTTTTCACCGACGCTTACCGACACACGTGTCGATTGCTAGCATCTAGCCAAAAAAAACGAGGTTGCATAAAATTACCAATGGAAACTAAATCATTAAAAATACCATCAATCCAAATCGGTAAATATCAAAATGGTTATAGATAAAAAGATAAAAACTATAATCTATAATCCGAATAACTAATTTAGACGAAATATCGCTAATTTTGGGAATTTCACCCAGGTGCTACTGGTCACCACAATTGGCCAAAGCATACATTGTGCTGGTATCTAGAAGCACGCTACCCACCCCAAAATTGCGAAAGTGTATATTCCTCGTCCAAGGAATCCAATTGGCAACTGGATTTGATTTCATTGGAACTATCCACCCAGACCCGGTCCAATTGGGACCACGGTAAGATAACCTTAACCCCAATTAAAAATTCCTATTTGTAGCTCATTCATTTTGATCAGGTGTTTCTATCAGCTGTAATAAATTCGCGAAGCCCTAAAATTAAGTTGCAAGCCAAGCTCAGACCAACTGAAAATTCTGTCCTCATCATTTCTCAATCAGCAGCATCATTTGTTCGTCATCTCAACCGCACCCAATTGTGAAAAGTGAAAGAAAAAAAAACACAAGAAAGAATTTTATTAAATTTAAATAAAAGAAAATCATACTAAAGTATTCAAGTGCAGTGAAAAGAAAAAGAATATTAACAATGTTTTCCAGTAAAAATTACTTTAGAAAATATTTGAAAAACAGAAAAGAAAATAGAGTTTTAAATGATATCTATGGATGATTGAATTACCTACTTATACCTTATTAAGTTCTACCCTAAATTAGTTACAAAACATCATCATAACCAAATTGTTTGCGCAAACAACGTGGGATTGACGCCGTAATGTATACGTAAGTGGTTTTGATTTCTTTTACTATATACTTATATCCAAACATGGGAAAAATATGATAAAAAAAATAAGTAAATAATTCAATTAGATTTTCTATCGGCTAAAATTTTAAATT
This sequence comes from Heteromyza rotundicornis, assembly GCA_951394025.1. NCBI lineage: Eukaryota > Metazoa > Arthropoda > Insecta > Diptera > Heleomyzidae > Heteromyza > Heteromyza rotundicornis. The sequence goes on from OX596013.1 coordinate 6,110,023, forward strand.
CTAAAAATAAAATGATTTCAATATACTGAGTTTAAAATCCTAAGTCTCAATCAATTTCATATAGATACCTAGTTTAAAATATGAATTAAAATGTAATTAAAATATAAATAAAATTTTTTTTTAAAATTTAAAAACAAAATATGTTAATTAAAAAAAAAAAAAATACTTAAATTTATATACTTGCTCAGAATCTAAAACACAATTAAATATGAATCAAATTTAATTGAACACCTATACCTGCTAAAAGCATGGTTTTCTAATATTAAGTTTATTTGTTTTATACTTAAGCAAAGAATTGTTTCCAAATTATACTTGGCAACTCTAAAGAATATGGCATTAGAAAATGCATAAGTTAACTGCGATTTTCTTACGCTTCACTGCACTCAAACGGTCTAGAACCAAAATATTAAGTAGGAATCTCATTATCAATAAAAAATGTTATCAATGAAGGAATAAAAAAAGTCTTGAGAGAGTAATTGGTCTTAGTTAGTTGGGGTTTGAGTTGGTTGGGACTGGGAGAGCATCATGATCTCTCATAGTTATGGTTGGGTAGGGAGAGGATCGGGGCAAAATAACATCAACTGACCCCACTCTTTTGTTGCATTTCTTCGTTTACTTCTTTTGGTTATTTCGTTTGGGTATCTCAGTATTAACTTCATTAGCTTCTGACTGTTCCCATATTTTAGTATCTTTCCTATTTCCATTTTTCGATTTCATTCTCAACTTAACTGCTGTCAATAGTTTTTTTCTCTTTGTTTTTTTTTGTTTCTTGTGCATGATTTTGTTTTTGTGCTCATGTGATCATAGTAGATTTGAGTAAGAGCAAGGACTACGACCTAACCCGCTGAGCTTAGACCTGGAATCGCTAGCATATACACAGCTCTACTCCCACTACAGATCCGGTTCATGACATAAGATGGCGCCCAACGTGGGGCCACCCAAATCTTTTTGGGTCATCTACAACTATAAACTAAATTTTTTTCTCGAAAAACCTTTTTTTTGATGGCTTTGGAATTAGTTTAAATATACCAAATGTTTAGCTAACCAGCTGTAAGGAATAGGGTAAATCCTCAAAAGTTAGTTAGACTTTGAAAATAAGTGCTTGGAATTTTGATACTGTGAATACTGTTTAAGTGCAGTTATCTTACCAGCATGTTGTTTTCAATGGTGTCTATCTATCTTTCTTTCAACATATCTGTTAGACTTTTATGAAACACTGAAGCGATTGCTTGAATTGCTGATTTCATAAATACTAGCAACAATTATAATTATAATTGTGTGCACTTTAGTTTATGAAATTTACATTTTCTTTTCTTAGGAAGGACCTTGAATTGCAACTTAAATACTACATAAATGCAAACTAACAAATTGGGATTGAATTCTCGCAGGACTTAACTAATCATACACAATAAATTTTATTAAAAATTAAATATTTCGTAAATTTTTTTTTGTTTATAAAAAAAAAAAATGTAGAAGTTATTTGGATTACTTTTTAGTTAAAGGACAAATATATATTTTCACTTAACTAATAATGGCGGTACATCATAGCAATGAAAATTTGCCAATGCTTGGTGGTCCTGGCGATATTTGCACAATATGCAATGAAATAACTACCGAAGTTAATTTTGCTTCTACGCCATGCCAACATGCATTCCATCGCTCGTGCATATCTATCTGGTTGAACGACAACGAGACCTGTCCAATGTGCAGGAGAGCGTGTGATACACAATCTCTAAAAAGTTTTGAAGAGCAAGACCAGCGACCTATAATGGAAAATGCACCTACACAAGGAGCTATTCCTAGACATTCAAATACCAGTTTTAGGGGACCTAACACTCGCTCAAGAACGGCACACCCAAATAGTGCAGACTGGATCAATCAAAATTTGACCATGTCACATGAGGGTAGTTCACCCAGTAATACACGTAGGCGTGGTAGATACACAAATAATACTAATAATAGGCAACAGCATTATGATCGTGACAATTTAAATCTCGATCGGAATCGTATTGAGCAATTAATAGAAAGCTCCATCCAAAGACAACATGAAAATTCAAACCGTGAATTGAAAAATGTTGTGGGACAAATGATTAGTGAGTCTTTGGAAAATTATTTCCAAAATTTGGATTTGAATAGAAATCTGAATAGAAATTTGGATTTGAATAGTAACAATAACGCAGGAGTTAGGGCAGAACCGATATGGCCACAAAATATGCCATCGATGCAGGGTGGACGTGATCGTGACTCTGGTCAGCCAAATCGTGAAGAACGCAATGAGAATAATCACAATACAAACGGACGTGACCAATCGGAGAACCGTAATTCTAGGATCAATTTAGATTCTGGGTTAGGTTTTCCACCACAACGTGTAGACAGAAGTACACTTCCACCAGGTGTAGTGTCCAAAATAATTCTTAATTGGAAATTAACTTTTGATGGCTCACTGGAATCGATTTCAGTTAATGAATTTATATATCGCGTAAATGCACTAACAGTATCATCACTTCGCGGCAATTTCAATGCATTGTGTCAAAATGCACACGTGTTATTTGAAGGCAAAGCCAAAAGTTGGTTTTGGCGTTACCACCATTCAGTTCGGAATCTGGAATGGTTTGAGATATGTGAGGAATTGCGTAGAAGCTTTAAAGATTTTAGAACCGATTTTGACATTAAAGAAAATATACGAAACAGAAAACAACGAAGCAAAGAATCATTTGAGAAATATTTAGAAAGTGTCATATTGATGAGTGATGGATTGCGAACACCTTTGTCTGAAAATGAGTTGGTGGAAACACTCATTCGAAATTTACGTCCAGAAGTGAGACTTGAACTTTTGCATTTGGAAATTCGTTCAATTTCTGAATTACGGCGAATTTGTCGTCGTCGCGAAAATTTTTTCGAAAGTGTACAAAGCTCTTCTAATTTTTGAAGACCTTTTAATTTACCAAGAAGACAAATTTCGGAGGTAGAGCATACTAATATTGAGTGCGAAGAGGAAGCAGCATGTGCAATTCAGACTGGCGTTGGCAATCAGAATGTCACAGAGAAAACGTGCTGGAACTGTGATGAGTCTGGGCACAGGTATAAAGATTGTCTCGAACCTCGTCGTGTTTTTTGTTATGGGTGCGGTTTAATTGCATTTTTCCTTCCCAATTGTCCAAAGTGTAACAAAATGGAAAACAGGACAAGGGATGTCTACAACAACACCAGCAGACATCCCAAGCCTCAACAAAGAATCAATTAAACTCAAACATAATACAAATTTTAAAGAAACCAAATTTGACAGAACCACCTGAATTATTAAAGTTACACCCGATTCGACCTCTACATGAACGTTTGCAAAAATATGAGGAAATTCGTTCCAAAATTTTTCCAAATGCTCGTTCTTCTTCCCGATCTAAGGCTTTTTGGAACAAGGTAAAATCTAAGCGCGCTTCTCTAGTATCTTCCATTATGTGTAAAGCTGGTGACATTAGACCTTATGCTTCAATTCATATATTAGGTAGAACTATGTTAGGACTGCTTGACTCAGGAGCATCCATAAGTTGTATTGGTGGAAAATTGGCAAGCGAAATACAAAATAAAAATTATAAAATAAAATGTCTCAAATCATGCGTTCGTACTGCAGATGGAGCTAAACAAAATGTGATAGGGGTTGTTAATTTAGAGGTCACATATCAGCAAATCACAAAATTAGTAGAATTTTATATTACACCTGCATTGTCGCAAGATATTTACCTCGGGGTGAATTTCTGGACATTTTTTGCACCAAACATTATAAGTGATCTGATTAATGAAAATATTCATACCCTAACATCTGATCAAAAAAACAAATTAGACCAATCAATTAGTTGTTTTCCATCTTATGAGGTAAATGGTCTTGGTAGAACGTCGCTGTTAGAGCATACGATTGATGTAGGTCTATCTAAGCCAATCAAACAACGGCATTTCCCATTGAGAAGCTTATGACACAGGAAATCGATCGCATGTTGGCTATGGGCGTAATAGAAAAATCGAATAGTCCTTGGTCTTCGCCTGTAGTTTTGGTAAGAAAACCAGGGAAAGTACGTCTGTGTTTAGATAGTCGCAAGGTTAACACTTTGACGGTGAAGGATGCTTATCCGTTGCCACACATTGAGGGAATATTAAGTAGGCTTCCACGCGCAGAATTCATTTCTAGCCTGGATTTAAAGGATGCTTTCTGGCAAATTCCACTAGAGCAGGGTTCTCGCGAGAGGACTGCTTTCACAGTACCAAACCGACCACTATACCAGTATACGGTGATGCCTTTCGGTTTGTGTAACGCTCCCCAAACAATGTGTCGGCTAATGGATAAGGTTATTCCTTACAACCTAAAAGAACAAGTTTTTGTATACTTGAAAACTTTGAAGCACACTTGCAACTCCTGCAAGATGTGTCATACCATATACGAAATGCTGGATTGACTATAAATATAACTAAAAGCAAATTTTGTCTTAAACAAGTTCGTTATCTCGGATACGTTGTAGGCAGAGGGACATTACAAACAGATCCTGATAAAATCTCGGCTATCACTGAATATCCTCCGCCAAAATCTGTCCGTCAATTACGTCGATTTCTGGGAATGGCTGGTTGGTATAGGCGTTTTATTGCCAACTTTGCTAATATTACACATCCCTTGACAGAGCTGTTGAAAAAAGCTAAGGTATTCGAGTGATCAACACAAGCACAAGAGGCGTTTGATCTGTTGAAACAGCTGTTGACTTCAGCACCTTTTTTAGGCAATCCTGATTTTAGCAAACCCTTTATCCTTCAGTGAGATGCATGCCAGTATGGGGTAGGTGCAGGGCTTGCTCAGTTGAACGACAACAATGAAGAAATTCCTGTTGCTTATATGTCGCAAAAATTAAATAAAGCACAGCGCAACTATTCCGTAACTGAGCAAGAGTGTTTGGCAGCGGTAATGGCAGTCAAGAAGTTTCGAGGATACGTGGAAGGCCAGGAGTTTACGATAATCACAGACCACGCTAGCCTCCGATGGTTGATGCAACAGACGGATCTTAGCGGGCGACTAGCTAGGTGGGCTCTGAAGTTGCAGTCATTTTCATTTACTATTCAACATCGTAAAGGCAAGGCTAATGTGGTTTCAGATGCTCTCTCGCGTATTAATCCCGATAGCGCCGATGAAATAGACACACTCGAAATAGATAATTTACCTTACATAAATCTTGCGTCACCTGAGTTTTATAGTTTAGAATATGTAGAGCAGTTAAACAAAATTGAAAAGAATGTGGATAAATATCCCGATTTTAAAATATGCGACAAATTTTTGTACCATAGAACCGACTACTATACTGGCGATATTGACCAACACGAATTTGCATGGAAACTTGTAGTTCCGAAAGGATTGCAAGTCGATGTTATTCGAAACTCTCATGATAATCCAACTTGCGCACATGGAGGAGTAGCCAAGACTGTTGATAGGGTTCGTAGATTTTTCTATAGGTCAGGGCTGTATCGATCTGTTCGTGAATATGTGTTGAATTGCAAAGTCTGCAAATCTACAAAACACTCCACAAAAATATTAAGACCATCGATGGGGAAATTTGTGCCAATTGAAAGGATTTTCAACGACTATATGTAGATCTAATCGGACCATTTCCAAGATCCAAAAACGGTCACATAGGAATTCTAATTGTTTTAGACCACTTGTCAAAATATACTTTTCTTTGTCCACTTAAACAATTCACAACTTCTCCCATCGTAAATTTCTTAAAGGTACATGTTTTTGATACTTTCGGGGTACCGGAGTTTTTGGTGAGCGATAATGGCAGCCAATTTAAATCGAAGGAGTTCGAATCCTTTTTGTCAAAATGTGGCATTAAACATGTGTGCACAGCAATTTACTCGCCACAAAGTAATAGTTCTGAACGTGTCAACCGATCAATAAATGCTGCACTACGTGCCTATATTAAAAATGATTAGCGTGAATGGGATATGCATCTCAGTAGTATTAATTGTACGCTGCGTAATGCAATTCACCAGTCTACCCAACAAAGTCCCTATTATACAAAGCTGGGCATTAACTAGTTAATTCGTTAATAGTTAATTAACGAAGTTAAATTTTTGGTTAACTTTTAACGTTTCAGTTAATTTCGAAAACCATTAATTTTTTCATTTAGTTAAGTTAAATTTCTTCGATTAACTAGCATTAGTTAACTTTGAAACAAAAATTTTTTTATTATTGAATGTAAAAAAAAAGAGTAAAAATTAAGAATTCATACTATTTTTAATAATCTACCTAGCCACACTGTTGAAAAATTGTAAACACAGAACTCTTTCGTGTTGTTGACAAAAATTTAAAGTTCCAAGTCGAAACGGCGTGGCTAGCCCGTCGTCAAATGTATCGGCTTGGTCGGCGGCGAAATATTGAGTCGATTGTGTCGGCTCAACCGATATTGACATCGATTTGTTCGCACGCCAATTGAAGCCGATTATGGTCGGCGCGAAACTGTTTAGCCGCCGCCGACATTTTCCAATCAACTTGGAACTCTGGGTGCGTAGTGACAATCAAAAAAAGCTCGTCGGCAAATTCGTTTTGTAAAATTTTTACAAAGGTTTCATTTTTTAAGTTAAATTTGCATATAGAGGGCTGAAATCGATCGAAAAAAGGGTCAAATGTAAAAACATATAACTTACGTTCAAGACCTATAAGTTATGAGATCGGTCAGGAAGTATTAAGGAGAAACTTTGCTCAAAGCAATTTATCAAAGAATTTCAATGCCAAATTAGCTAACACCTATTTAAAGGCGCGGGTTCGAGGTAAACAGGGTACAGCTTATTATATACTTGAGGATGTGAACGGAAAATTGCTTGGGACATATCACGCCAAAGATATACAATCAATTTAAAACCAATTAATTTGACACCATTTTTCAGGCTTAAGAAGAATAAAGTTAGGAAATAAATACAATTTTTTTTATTCTTAAGTCTGCTTTGTGATGGTATAAATGATGGACTGCTATGCAATTTTTTTTTATGTGAAAATACTTTTTAAAAATCTGTCCTAACGTATTACCCAACAAGTTTCCATAAAGAAAACGCTTTCAATCTCTCATTGGATTGTTTGAACAATTTGAATATTTGGTTACGCATTACGCTTGAATTTTATTTTCCATGAGACATTCAATGTGGTTTCGTAAATTTACATTAAACTGTATCTAAAAATGATCTGCCCAAACGACATCGCACTTGCATTCACAATAGTATTGCATTCAAACTTAACGCATTGTGTGTGGATTACTAGAGTGAACATACCCAAAGTAATTGACAGATAGATTCGAAGAATGAGATTAGAAGAAACTGGCCAAAAGAAAGTCTAATAGCGTGGGCGAAGCGTGAATCCGTTATTTTCCTTTTCACCGACGCTTACCGACACACGTGTCGATTGCTAGCATCTAGCCAAAAAAAACGAGATTGCATAAAATTACCAATGGAAACTAAATCATTAAAAATACCATCAATCCAAATCGGTAAATATCAAAATGGTTATAGATAAAAAGATAAAAACTATAATCTATAATCCGAATAACTAATTTAGACGAAATATCGCTAATTTTGGGAATTTCACCCAGGTGCTACTGGTCATCACAATTGGCCAAAGCATACATTGTGCTGGTATCTAGAAGCACGCTACCCACCCCAAAATTGCGAAAGTGTATATTCCTCGTCCAAGGAATCCAATTGGCAACTGGATTTGATTTCATTGGAACTATCCACCCAGACCCGGTCCAATTGGGACCACGGTAAGATAACCTTAACCCCAATTAAAAATTCCTATTTGTAGCTCATTCATTTTGATCAGGTGTTTCTATCAGCTGTAATAAATTCGCGAAGCCCTAAAATTAAGTTGCAAGCCAAGCTCAGACCAACTGAAAATTCTGTCCTCATCATTTCTCAATCAGCAGCATCATTTGTTCGTCATCTCAACCGCACCCAATTGTGAAAAGTGAAAGAAAAAAAAACACAAGAAAGAATTTTATTAAATTTAAATAAAAGAAAATCATACTAAAGTATTCAAGTGCAGTGAAAAGAAAAAGAATATTAACAATGTTTTCCAGTAAAAATTACTTTAGAAAATATTTGAAAAACAGAAAAGAAAATAGAGTTTTAAATGATATCTATGGATGATTGAATTACCTACTTATACCTTATTAAGTTCTACCCTAAATTAGTTACAAAACATCATCATAACCAAATTGTTTGCGCAAACAACGTGGGATTGACGCCGTAATGTATACGTAAGTGGTTTTGATTTCTTTTACTATATACTTATATCCAAACATGGGAAAAATATGATAAAAAAAATAAGTAAATAATTCAATTAGATTTTCTATCGGCTAAAATTTTAAATTCTAAAAATAAAATGATTTCAATATACTGAGTTTAAAATCCTAAGTCTCAATCAATTTCATATAGATACCTAGTTTAAAATATGAATTAAAATGTAATTAAAATATAAAAAAAATTTTTTTTTTAAATTTAAAAACAAAATATGTTAATTAAAAAAAAAAAAAATACTTAAATTTATATACTTGCTTAGAATCTAAAACACAATTAAATATGAATCAAATTTAATTGAACACCTATACCTGCTAAAAGCATGGTTTTCTAATATTAAGTTTATTTGTTTTATACTTAAGCAAAGAATTGTTTCCAAATTATACTTGGCAACTCTAAAGAATATGGCATTAGAAAATGCATAAGTTAACTGCGATTTTCTTACGCTTCACTGCACTCAAACGGTCTAGAACCAAAATATTAAGTAGGAATCTCATTATCAATAAAAAATGTTATCAATGAAGGAATAAAAAAAGTCTTGAGAGAGTAATTGGTCTTAGTTAGTTGGGGTTTGAGTTGGTTGGGACTGGGAGAGCATCATGATCTCTCATAGTTATGGTTGGGTAGGGAGAGGATCGGGGCAAAATAACATCAACTGACCCCACTCTTTTGTTGCATTTCTTCGTTTACTTCTTTTGGTTATTTCGTTTGGGTATCTCAGTATTAACTTCATTAGCTTCTGACTGTTCCCATATTTTAGTATCTTTCCTATTTCCATTTTTCGATTTCATTCTCAACTTAACTGCTGTCAATAGTTTTTTTTCTTCTTGTTTTTTTTGTTTCTTGTGCATGATTTTGTTTTTGTGCTCATGTGATCATAGTAGATTTGAGTAAGAGCAAGGACTACGACCTAACCCGCTGAGCTTAGACCTGGAATCGCTAGCATATACACAGCTCTACTCCCACTACAGATCCGGTTCATGACATAAGATGGCGCCCAACGTGGGGCCACCCAAATCTTTTTGGGTCATCTACAACTATAAACTAAATTTTTTTCTCGAAAAACCTTTTTTTTGATGGCTTTGGAATTAGTTTAAATATACCAAATGTTTAGCTAACCAGCTGTAAGGAATAGGGTAAATCCTCAAAAGTTAGTTAGACTTTGAAAATAAGTGCTTGGAATTTTGATACTGTGAATACTGTTTAAGTGCAGTTATCTTACCAGCATGTTGTTTTCAATGGTGTCTATCTATCTTTCTTTCAACATATCTGTTAGACTTTTATGAAACACTGAAGCGATTGCTTGAATTGCTGATTTCATAAATACTAGCAACAATTATAATTATAATTGTGTGCACTTTAGTTTATGAAATTTACATTTTCTTTTCTTAGGAAGGACCTTGAATTGCAACTTAAATACTACATAAATGCAAACTAACAAATTGGGATTGAATTCTCGCAGGACTAAACTAATCATACACAATAAATTTTATTAAAAATTAAATATTTCGTAAAATTTTTTTTGTTTATAAAAAAAAAAAAATGTAGAAGTTATTTGGATTACTTGTTAGTTAAAGGACAAATATATATTTTCACTTAACTAATAATGGCGGTACATCATAGCAATGAAAATTTGCCAATGCTTGGTGGTCCTGGCGATATTTGCACAATATGCAATGAAATAACTACCGAAGTTAATTTTGCTTCTACGCCATGCCAACATGCATTCCATCGCTCGTGCATATCTATCTGGTTGAACGACAACGAGACCTGTCCAATGTGCAGGAGAGCGTGTGATACACAATCTCTAAAAAGTTTTGAAGAGCAAGACCACCGACCTATAATGGAAAATGCACCTACACAAGGAGCTATTCCTAGACATTCAAATACCAGTTTTAGGGGACCTAACACTCGCTCAAGAACGGCACACCCAAATAGTGCAGACTGGATCAATCAAAATTTGACCATGTCACATGAGGGTAGTTCACCCAGTAATACACGTAGGCGTGGTAGATACACAAATAATACTAATAATAGGCAACAGCATTATGATCGTGACAATTTAAATCTCGATCGGAATCGTATTGAGCAATTAATAGAAAGCTCCATCCAAAGACAACATGAAAATTCAAACCGTGAATTGAAAAATGTTGTGGGACAAATGATTAGTGAGTCTTTGGAAAATTATTTCCAAAATTTGGATTTGAATAGAAATCTGAATAGAAATTTGGATTTGAATAGTAACAATAACGCAGGAGTTAGGGCAGAACCGATATGGCCACAAAATATGCCATCGATGCAGGGTGGACGTGATCGTGACTCTGGTCAGCCAAATCGTGAAGAACGCAATGAGAATAATCACAATACAAACGGACGTGACCAATCGGAGAACCGTAATTCTAGGATCAATTTAGATTCTGGGTTAGGTTTTCCACCACAACGTGTAGACAGAAGTACACTTCCACCAGGTGTAGTGTCCAAAATAATTCTTAATTGGAAATTAACTTTTGATGGCTCACTGGAATCGATTTCAGTTAATGAATTTATATATCGCGTAAATGCACTAACAGTATCATCACTTCGCGGCAATTTCAATGCATTGTGTCAAAATGCACACGTGTTATTTGAAGGCAAAGCCAAAAGTTGGTTTTGGCGTTACCACCATTCAGTTCGGAATCTGGAATGGTTTGAGATATGTGAGGAATTGCGTAGAAGCTTTAAAGATTTTAGAACCGATTTTGACATTAAAGAAAATATACGAAACAGAAAACAACGAAGCAATGAATCATTTGAGAAATATTTAGAAAGTGTCATATTGATGAGTGATGGATTGCGAACACCTTTGTCTGAAAATGAGTTGGTGGAAACACTCATTCGAAATTTACGTCCAGAAGTGAGACTTGAACTTTTGCATTTGGAAATTCGTTCAATTTCTGAATTACGGCGAATTTGTCGTCGTCGCGAAAATTTTTTCGAAAGTGTACAAAGCTCTTCTAATTTTTGAAGACCTTTTAATTTACCAAGAAGACAAATTTCGGAGGTAGAGCATACTAATATTGAGTGCGAAGAGGAAGCAGCATGTGCAATTCAGACTGGCGTTGGCAATCAGAATGTCACAGAGAAAACGTGCTGGAACTGTGATGAGTCTGGGCACAGGTATAAAGATTGTCTCGAACCTCGTCGTGTTTTTTGTTATGGGTGCGGTTTAATTGCATTTTTCCTTCCCAAGTGTCCAAAGTGTAACAAAATGGAAAACAGGACAAGGGATGTCTACAACAACACCAGCAGACATCCCAAGCCTCAACAAAGAATCAATTAAACTCAAACATAATACAAATTTTAAAGAAACCAAATTTGACAGAACCACCTGAATTATTAAAGTTACACCCGATTCGACCTCTACATGAACGTTTGCAAAAATATGAGGAAATTCGTTCCAAAATTTTTCCGAATGCTCGTTCTTCTTCCCGATCTAAGGCTTTTTGGAACAAGGTAAAATCTAAGCGCGCTTCTCTAGTATCTTCCATTATGTGTAAAGCTGGTGACATTAGACCTTATGCTTCAATTCATATATTAGGTAGAACTATGTTAGGACTGCTTGACTCAGGAGCATCCATAAGTTGTATTGGTGGAAAATTGGCAAGCGAAATACAAAATAAAAATTATAAAATAAAATGTCTCAAATCATGCGTTCGTACTGCAGATGGAGCTAAACAAAATGTGATAGGGGTTGTTAATTTAGAGGTCACATATCAGCAAATCACAAAATTAGTAGAATTTTATATTACACCTGCATTGTCGCAAGATATTTACCTCGGGGTGAATTTCTGGACATTTTTTGCACCAAACATTATAAGTGATCTGATTAATGAAAATATTCATACCCTAACATCTGATCAAAAAAACAAATTAGACCAATCAATTAGTTGTTTTCCATCTTATGAGGTAAATGGTCTTGGTAGAACGTCGCTGTTAGAGCATACGATTGATGTAGGTCTATCTAAGCCAATCAAACAACGGCATTTCCCATTGAGAAGCTTATGACACAGGAAATCGATCGCATGTTGGCTATGGGCGTAATAGAAAAATCGAATAGTCCTTGGTCTTCGCCTGTAGTTTTGGTAAGAAAACCAGGGAAAGTACGTCTGTGTTTAGATAGTCGCAAGGTTAACACTTTGACGGTGAAGGATGCTTATCCGTTGCCACACATTGAGGGAATATTAAGTAGGCTTCCACGCGCAGAATTCATTTCTAGCCTGGATTTAAAGGATGCTTTCTGGCAAATTCCACTAGAGCAGGGTTCTCGCGAGAGGACTGCTTTCACAGTACCAAACCGACCACTATACCAGTATACGGTGATGCCTTTCGGTTTGTGTAACGCTCCCCAAACAATGTGTCGGCTAATGGATAAGGTTATTCCTTACAACCTAAAAGAACAAGTTTTTGTATACTTGAAAACTTTGAAGCACACTTGCAACTCCTGCAAGATGTGTCATACCATATACGAAATGCTGGATTGACTATAAATATAACTAAAAGCAAATTTTGTCTTAAACAAGTTCGTTATCTCGGATACGTTGTAGGCAGAGGGACATTACAAACAGATCCTGATAAAATCTCGGCTATCACTGAATATCCTCCGCCAAAATCTGTCCGTCAATTACGTCGATTTCTGGGAATGGCTGGTTGGTATAGGCGTTTTATTGCCAACTTTGCTAATATTACACATCCCTTGACAGAGCTGTTGAAAAAAGCTAAGGTATTCGAGTGATCAACACAAGCACAAGAGGCGTTTGATCTGTTGAAACAGCTGTTGACTTCAGCACCTTTTTTAGGCAATCCTGATTTTAGCAAACCCTTTATCCTTCAGTGAGATGCATGCCAGTATGGGGTAGGTGCAGTGCTTGCTCAGTTGAACGACAACAATGAAGAAATTCCTGTTGCTTATATGTCGCAAAAATTAAATAAAGCACAGCGCAACTATTCCGTAACTGAGCAAGAGTGTTTGGCAGCGGTAATGGCAGTCAAGAAGTTTCGAGCATACGTGGAAGGCCAGGAGTTTACGATAATCACAGACCACGCTAGCCTCCGATGGTTGATGCAACAGACGGATCTTAGCGGGCGACTAGCTAGGTGGGCTCTGAAGTTGCAGTCATTTTCATTTACTATTCAACATCGTAAAGGCAAGGCTAATGTGGTTTCAGATGCTCTCTCGCGTATTAATCCCGATAGCGCCGATGAAATAGACACACTCGAAATAGATAATTTACCTTACATAAATCTTGCGTCACCTGAGTTTTATAGTTTAGAATATGTAGAGCAGTTAAACAAAATTGAAAAGAATGTGGATAAATATCCCGATTTTAAAATATGCGACAAATTTTTGTACCATAGAACCGACTACTATACTGGCGATATTGACCAACACGAATTTGCATGGAAACTTGTAGTTCCGAAAGGATTGCAAGTCGATGTTATTCGAAACTCTCATGATAATCCAACTTGCGCACATGGAGGAGTAGCCAAGACTGTTGATAGGGTTCGTAGATTTTTCTATAGGTCAGGGCTGTATCGATCTGTTCGTGAATATGTGTTGAATTGCAAAGTCTGCAAATCTACAAAACACTCCACAAAAATATTAAGACCATCGATGGGGAAATTTGTGCCAATTGAAAGGATTTTCAACGACTATATGTAGATCTAATCGGACCATTTCCAAGATCCAAAAACGGTCACATAGGAATTCTAATTGTTTTAGACCACTTGTCAAAATATACTTTTCTTTGTCCACTTAAACAATTCACAACTTCTCCCATCGTAAATTTCTTAAAGGTACATGTTTTTGATACTTTCGGGGTACCGGAGTTTTTGGTGAGCGATAATGGCAGCCAATTTAAATCGAAGGAGTTCGAATCCTTTTTGTCAAAATGTGGCATTAAACATGTGTGCACAGCAATTTACTCGCCACAAAGTAATAGTTCTGAACGTGTCAACCGATCAATAAATGCTGCACTACGTGCCTATATTAAAAATGATTAGCGTGAATGGGATATGCATCTCAGTAGTATTAATTGTACGCTGCGTAATGCAATTCACCAGTCTACCCAACAAAGTCCCTATTATACAAAGCTGGGCATTAACTAGTTAATTCGTTAATAGTTAATTAACGAAGTTAAATTTTTGGTTAACTTTTAACGTTTCAGTTAATTTCGAAAACCATTAATTTTTTCATTTAGTTAAGTTAAATTTCTTCGATTAACTAGCATTAGTTAACTTTGAAACAAAAATTTTTTTATTATTGAATGTAAAAAAAAAGAGTAAAAATTAAGAATTCATACTATTTTTAATAATCTACCTAGCCACACTGTTGAAAAATTGTAAACACAGAACTCTTTCGTGTTGTTGACAAAAATTTAAAGTTCCAAGTCGAAACGGCGTGGCTAGCCCGTCGTCAAATGTATCGGCTTGGTCGGCGGCGAAATATTGAGTCGATTGTGTCGGCTCAACCGATATTGACATCGATTTGTTCGCACGCCAATTGAAGCCGATTATGGTCGGCGCGAAACTGTTTAGCCGCCGCCGACATTTTCCAATCAACTTGGAACTCTGGGTGCGTAGTGACAATCAAAAAAAGCTCGTCGGCAAATTCGTTTTGTAAAATTTTTACAAAGGTTTCATTTTTTAAGTTAAATTTGCATATAGAGGGCTGAAATCGATCGAAAAAAGGGTCAAATGTAAAAACATATAACTTACGTTCAAGACCTATAAGTTATGAGATCGGTCAGGAAGTATTAAGGAGAAACTTTGCTCAAAGCAATTTATCAAAGAATTTCAATGCCAAATTAGCTAACACCTATTTAAAGGCGCGGGTTCGAGGTAAACAGGGTACAGCTTATTATATACTTGAGGATGTGAACGGAAAATTGCTTGGGACATATCACGCCAAAGATATACAATCAATTTAAAACCAATTAATTTGACACCATTTTTCAGGCTTAAGAAGAATAAAGTTAGGAAATAAATACAATTTTTTTTATTCTTAAGTCTGCTTTGTGATGGTATAAATGATGGACTGCTATGCAATTTTTTTTTATGTGAAAATACTTTTTAAAAATCTGTCCTAACGTATTACCCAACAAGTTTCCATAAAGAAAACGCTTTCAATCTCTCATTGGATTGTTTGAACAATTTGAATATTTGGTTACGCATTACGCTTGAATTTTATTTTCCATGAGACATTCAATGTGGTTTCGTAAATTTACATTAAACTGTATCTAAAAATGATCTGCCCAAACGACATCGCACTTGCATTCACAATAGTATTGCATTCAAACTTAACGCATTGTGTGTGGATTACTAGAGTGAACATACCCAAAGTAATTGACAGATAGATTCGAAGAATGAGATTAGAAGAAACTGGCCAAAAGAAAGTCTAATAGCGTGGGCGAAGCGTGAATCCGTTATTTTCCTTTTCACCGACGCTTACCGACACACGTGTCGATTGCTAGCATCTAGCCAAAAAAAACGAGATTGCATAAAATTACCAATGGAAACTAAATCATTAAAAATACCATCAATCCAAATCGGTAAATATCAAAATGGTTATAGATAAAAAGATAAAAACTATAATCTATAATCCGAATAACTAATTTAGACGAAATATCGCTAATTTTGGGAATTTCACCCAGGTGCTACTGGTCATCACAATTGGCCAAAGCATACATTGTGCTGGTATCTAGAAGCACGCTACCCACCCCAAAATTGCGAAAGTGTATATTCCTCGTCCAAGGAATCCAATTGGCAACTGGATTTGATTTCATTGGAACTATCCACCCAGACCCGGTCCAATTGGGACCACGGTAAGATAACCTTATCCCCAATTAAAAATTCCTATTTGTAGCTCATTCATTTTGATCAGGTGTTTCTATCAGCTGTAATAAATTCGCGAAGCCCTAAAATTAAGTTGCAAGCCAAGCTCAGACCAACTGAAAATTCTGTCCTCATCATTTCTCAATCAGCAGCATCATTTGTTCGTCATCTCAACCGCACCCAATTGTGAAAAGTGAAAGAAAAAAAAACACAAGAAAGAATTTTATTAAATTTAAATAAAAGAAAATCATACTAAAGTATTCAAGTGCAGTGAAAAGAAAAAGAATATTAACAATGTTTTCCAGTAAAAATTACTTTAGAAAATATTTGAAAAACAGAAAAGAAAATAGAGTTTTAAATGATATCTATGGATGATTGAATTACCTACTTATACCTTATTAAGTTCTACCCTAAATTAGTTACAAAACATCATCATAACCAAATTGTTTGCGCAAACAACGTGGGATTGACGCCGTAATGTATACGTAAGTGGTTTTGATTTCTTTTACTATATACTTATATCCAAACATGGGAAAAATATGATAAAAAAATAAGTAAATAATTCAATTAGATTTTCTATCGGCTAAAATTTTAAATTCTAAAAATAAAATGATTTCAATATACTGAGTTTAAAATCCTAAGTCTCAATCAATTTCATATAGATACCTAGTTTAAAATATGAATTAAAATGTAATTAAAATATAAATAAAATTTTTTTTTTTAATTTAAAAACAAAATATGTTAATTAAAAAAAAAAAAAATACTTAAATTTATATACTTGCTTAGAATCTAAAACACAATTAAATATGAATCAAATTTAATTGAACACCTATACCTGCTAAAAGCATGGTTTTCTAATATTAAGTTTATTTGTTTTATACTTAAGCAAAGAATTGTTTCCAAATTATACTTGGCAACTCTAAAGAATATGGCATTAGAAAATGCATAAGTTAACTGCGATTTTCTTACGCTTCACTGCACTCAAACGGTCTAGAACCAAAATATTAAGTAGGAATCTCATTATCAATAATAAATGTTATCAATGAAGGAATAAAAAAAAGTCTTGAGAGAGTAATTGGTCTTAGTTAGTTGGGGTTTGAGTTGGTTGGGACTGGGAGAGCATCATGATCTCTCATAGTTGTGGTTGGGTAGGGAGAGGATCGGGGCAAAATAACATCAACTGACCCCACTCTTTTGTTGCATTTCCTCGTTTACTTCTTTTGGTTATTTCGTTTGGGTATCTCAGTATTAACTTCATTAGCTTCTGACTGTTCCCATATTTTAGTATCTTTCCTATTTCTCTTTGTTTTTTTTTGTTTCTTGAGCATGATTTTGTTTTTGTGCTCATGTGATCATAGTAGATTTGAGTAAGAGCAAGGACTACGACCTAACCCGCTGAGCTTAGACCTGGAATCGCTAGCATGCACACAGCTCTACTCCTACTACAGGTCCGGTTCATGACAATATTTAACGGCAGACGAACAGCGAGCAGCCAAAACAATGTTAATAAAAAATCAGCAGAGTTTTCAAGCGAAATACGGTTATTGAAGAACAACAAACTTGTGGATCAAAGAAGTAAAATAGCGAATTTGAATCCACTGCTTGATAGCAAAGGGAGGTGGAGGTCGACAGGAAAATTCGCATATTCCTTACTATCAAAAACATCTTATAATTCTTGGCAAATCCAGGTTGACGACTTTAATAATTCAAGACATTCACGACAACACGTTACATGGCAGAAATCGTCTGATGGAGAGCTCGATTAGAAGAAAGTACTGGATTATTGGACTAATAATCTTAAACACATGATTAAGCAACGCGTGCGTGCATGTGTAAAATGCATTCGATACAGGAATGATACGGCTAAGCAAATTATGGGGAATTTACCTGAGAGCCGTACATCTATTAATCACCCATTTACACATACTGGCGTCGATTATGCTGGTCATATTCAAATAAGATGTTCTAAAGGAAGGGGACAAAAGTCATATAAAGGATATATAGCTGTATTTGTATGCATGGCAACTAAAGCTATTCATTTAGAAGCAGTAAGTGATCTAACGACGGATGCATTTTTAGCAGCATTGCGATGGTTTTTCGCAAGAAGAGGCAAAAGCCAACATATATATTCAGATAATGGAACAAACTTCGTGGGAGCAGCGGGAAAGTTGGATGCCGATTTTAAGCAAGCAATTAAAAATAATTCGGAAGTGATTGCTGTTTTGGAAGCAGATAAATTTCAATGGCATATTATACCCCCGGCAGGCTCTCACTTTGGAGGGATTTGGGAGGCTAGCGTCAAGTCGATGAAGCACCTTCTAAAAAGGGTGATTGGAGAAACTAAACTAACATACGAGGAACTGAGTACTCTTTTAGCTCAGATTGAAGCGGTTCTCAATTCAAGGCCACACCACGCGATTGGCAATAATACAGACGAAGTTGACACGTTACACCAGGACATTTTCTGATTGGCCAGCCGATTATTGGAACAACAGAAGCGGTAGATGACAGTTCAATTTGGTCTTTGGATCGTTGGAAATTAATACAAAAAATTAAGAAATACTTTTGGAAAAGATGGAAGGAGGAATTTATTTCAACTTTGCAACTTGGCAGAAACCGCAGCTAAATCTGGCTGAAGGCCAAATTGTCATTATCAAAAATGAAGATACGCATCCGGCAAGATGGCCCCTTGGTCGAATTAGAGAAACTCATCCAGGATCTGACGGGCGAGTAGTCACAATGAAGATACAGGATGGAATCTTAAAACGCCTAATTCATAAAGTTTGTTCATTGGAAACAAAAGAAGAAGATACGAAAACTCCAGTGGAACGAAGCAAAAGCTATTTAACTATGCTCAGTTATGCCAAAGAGCCGAAAAAGTTAAAACTGAAAAATAATACAGCGATATATTTGGATCATATCGGGATAATGGAGGTCGTAGCTTCATCTTGGAATTTAATGATTTATTACGATATGCACGCATTCTTCAAAGTAGTGGATCATGCTGACACGTTTTCAAAGAAAATTAGCACCATTTGAATTTGTTGGATCTATGTCCCATATTCTTTTCGGAATGATGGATGCGGATGACCGTGAATATATGGAAAGCAAAATGAAGAACTTGTTAGACAACCAACATGATTTGCAGCATTTGATAAAGAGCCAAACTTCCGTTGTCGATACAACAGTTAATATTCTTAAACGCACTACGGACGAAGTAAATCTGCATCTTAAGGAGTTACAGATAAGAGTAGACAATATCACTTCAACCATGGAAGAGAACTACTACGTATACCAAGAATATGTTAAGTTCTTTATGATGACCAAACAGCTGAACAACATAGTCGAAGAGGGCGAAACAATTCAGTCAGAAGTTATCGAACTTTTAATTGACGTCAATCACGGAAAACTAAACCCAGACTTGAGCACACCTCCGCAGCTGAAATCGGAGATCCAAAAAATAAGAGAACATCTTCCAGAAAAACTGAAATTACCTGGAAGACAATCGAACGAGCTTCAAGCTATCTATGAATTGTTGACAGCAAGAGGGGCGCTAATAGGAGATAAATTGGTAATCAGAGTTACGATACCGCTGCTTAACAGTTATTCGTCGCAACTATACAAAATTATTCCAATGCCGATTGTGAGAGTTGGTGAGAGAATAATCTCTGCTATACGAGCTGAATTCATAATCTACAATTTTGAAATAGACTCATATCATTTAATGTCGGAAGTCACTATCAATCAATGTAACAAATTTTCGGACCAACATCTCGTCTGCGAAAACAGCTGGGCATGGATTGAGGCTAACGACAATTCCTGCGAAATATCACCTTTAAAGTCGCTTAACGCATACGACTGCACATTTATAGAAATGAAAACATCTCCATTCTGGAAAGAGCTTCACAGCAAAAACAAATGGCTGTTTAAGAACTTTAAAAGAACTTGAGCACAAATACAGTGTAGTTCTGCCCATCAGAAAATCATCGAATTACCGAATCAAGGAATTTTAACTCTGGAAGCAGGATGTACCGTGCGCATTCCAGGAGCCACGGTAATCGCACCCCATAATGTCTTTTCGGGTATTAACAACACATTTTCCACATCTTTAGCGAAGGAAATTGAAAAGTTATCCGAGCATTCCATGAAACCTCTAGGATCGGTTGTCATCAATCACACCAAGGAAATTGATCAACTCAAGAAGAAAATTTCCGAACTGCATGCGGATAATCTACATCTCAAAGGTCTAAACATCCATCTGGTAGTTTTGCTTATTATTATATTAGCTATAGTTATCGTAAGAAAAATTATTGTCAAGAGATCGATTCCATCTATCGTCTTTTCTGCCCCCCGGCAGAATGTCCAAATATGACACTTGTACATGTGGTAATGTACATTTCTAATACTATCTATAATTATCTCTAGTAATAAAAAATGTCAAACAGAAGATGTGTCTCACACATTATAATCTATGTTTAGTAACACTCAATTTGAGTTGAGGCTGTGTGGCCATTTATAATTCTAATGTATTCTATTATTGTTGCTATTAAGACACACACACAAGTAATAAATAGTTTATAGCCTGTGCGGGGATCGCTTATCGTGCCTCTGCTGATAATATTCTAATTGTGTCTAGTTTTAAGTGATTTTTTGTGCCTATATATTTAGGTGTTTTATTACAATAAAATCAGTACCTTACAAATACTCAAACGACGCGAACATCAGTTCGTGCACCGGGTGTCATCCAATGTCTCGAACTGGAATTTACGTCGATAAGTATGAAGAGCGTAGATTACCTTCGAGGTCAAGGGATGAGTTTAGAGTCTTATATCCGGGCCAATGCTCCCGAAAAGTTCTCATTTCCAGAAGACAAAGCTCAAATTCAAAAAATATTGAATAAAAAAATGGGTATATTGATCGCGGAATCGATATTTTGGACTTGTCTGCTTGTTCTTCGAACTGTAATTCTGTCGAGAATCTATAGAGTACTTTGGTTAGTAAAGGTTACCGAGAAAAAACCAGAATAAAACAGTTTTAGAGTTAAAATTCGATATTTTATGAGAATTAGTGTTAATTTAATAAAAAACCTGGTAGTTGGTATGTAAACTCGTGGTTTTGTTGTCATTCGAAATCAAGGCGATCACTTACAAAAATAACTTTTACCGGTTTTCATGTTTGAGAACAGAATTTCCAATTTTTTCAAAGTGACCTTATAAATATGAAACACGTAAAATATAAAAAAAAAATTAGTTTCAACAACAACAAAACTGCAACAACAACTACAGCGTATTTAGAGAATACTTTTAGTATAGATCATTTTTTATGAACATTTTAAAAGAAATTATCCATTGTATAAAAAAGGATGTGTGTGCACGCACAACTCGAGAACGGATCGTTCGATTTTCAGGATTTTGGGCTTGATGGATTCGTATTGGATGGATATAGGATAAGTCCTGAAAAATTTCCAGTAATTTTTAGAATCCGGGAAAAACTGGTTTTTAGTACTAAATGCACGAACTTCATTAAAAACAGGATTTCTCTGGATTTTCTATAAATTTTCCAGAATTTTCATCCATAGTGCCTTTCCTTCATAGTGTCCTTCCTCTATAGAATCCATCAAGCCTAAAATCGTGAAAATCTAACGATCCGTTCCCCAGGTTTGAGTGCACCCACATGTATAGAAGATTTGTTTAAAAAAATCGACTTTTGCGTTGACGATTCGAAAAACCGCCAGAGGGCGTGATTGATCCACTTGCCTCTGCACTTCATGACAGGTGTCATTTACGTTTAATAAGACTTATTATTATGTTATGTTTATATCAGATTATCATCTGGGACGAGTGCACAATGGCTCACAAACGCGCATTGCAAGCCCTAAATCGCACATTGAAAGATTTACGAAATGATAACCGACATTTCGGTGGAACAATGATTTTGCTGTCAGGCGATTTTCGTCAAACGCTGAATTGAATGCTTGTCAGAAGGCGTCAGCTTTATGTCAATACGTGAAGAAATTGAAATTGAAAAATAACATGCGAGCTACTTTACAAAATTACCAGTCCTCTGAAGAGTTCTCCAGGCAAATACTGTTTTAATTTACAGATGGGCAGCCATTCATTTTTTTCAACATTTGCGAGTTGGGAATATTTTTTGTCCAACGTACTCAAAAATGCAACTCTTTTCTTGCTTTCTATGCCAGTCAAAATAAATAGTTTGTATGTTTTCTCCTAATTATTTTTACATTGCGTGTCACTTCAAATCGTATACCAAAAATGGTTATATATTTATATTTTCCTAAAATTTTATTATGTAGATATTGGTATCGTTGAAAACGCCGAACTAATGCCTTCCGTAAATTTTGAGAATTTTTCTAAAAATTGGGGTTTAAAAACGTGTTTTTGGGTTATATTAGCATTACATCTATGCAGTATGAGTTGAGGAATTGAATAAATTCCAATTTATGTTGGCATAAGCCGTTCGCGTTCCAGAAGGATATTTTTATCGCATTCATGGTTTATTGTTTATAAGGGTCTGGATTTACATGTTTTGATTGCGTAGCATCTCCTGCATCATAGTTTGCTTGCCATTCATAAACTGCGACTTGTTTTGCATAAACATCTGGAGTGTTTGTTCAAGGCCAATGTTCTGTTGAGCAGGTTGAATAACTGGAGGGCCTTGGGTACTGCCTTTGAGTGCATTTGCGTATGAAAATGGTTGTGGTTGTGATGCGGCCATAGCTCCATTCCCTTGGAGTGGTGGGTATGATTTCATCTGAGTGATATTGGCTGGAGTAGGGTTTGACATCGTCACAGTTTTTCCTCTGAAGGGCTTCGTTTGGGAAGAAACCTTATTTTTAAGGGTTTTATAGACTCCACATCCTCTATAATTTGCAGTGTGATTCTTACCACAGTTACTACAACGTCCAACGGCTGCATCATTCCTAGATTTCGGGCATAATTGTAATTGGGGTAATTTATCTCTGTTTTTTATGTTAGACACAGATCTAACCTGAAATGTTTGCTCTGTTAATGCGGCTTTTAGTTCATCGCATTCAATAAAAGAATCTATTCCTCTTTTTACAACCATAAGACCTTTGCTGATTTTGAGCTGGTATGTGTAATAGCTCCTTTTGCACTTATCGAAATTATCAATAACTTTTCGAAAATCTACCTCATTATAAATTTGAATTTTGAGAATGGGCATCACATGAAATCTGTTGGCACCGGCAAGCTGTGTTATCAGATTGACAAGAGAATTTTAGTTTTTTTCTCTGAGACAAATTGGCAGCGGCCTCGACGTTTTGGTTTAGGGTCTGAATTTTCTTCTTCATACAGAATATCTATTTTGGCCAAGATTTACGAGCTGGATATTCGATTTGGATTTCAAAATCTTAGGCGTGTTAGTATTTTCTGGTGGGGTCGCTTGGCGCTTTTGCATTGTAGGGTCTGGCTTTTGTAGATAGCGATGGATGCCTGTCTGCACTGCCGAACCTGTAGTAGTTAGCGCGCGAGAATTTGCTTTACTGTCTTTTGATCGCTGACTGAGGCTTATGAACAGACTTTCTCTGTAAATTTATTGAGAGGGTCTGGCGTAAGGGTATTAAGAGTATTTGTACTTGCCGAAGTCGATTTCGATGTTGCTGCTGCCTCCATTTCAGTTTTCTGCTTTGTGAACGGTGTTGGGGTTTTGCATTGTTCTCGTCAAGGAACAGATGGTGATGGGAGAGAGCTTGCAAAAACCGCCTCTGCTGAGCGACTCTTCAAAATTGTATTTTCAGCTTGAGTAGCATTGTTGGCAGGGAACACGAAAGTAAGTTGCGATGCATGCTCAGAGAGTGCAGAGGCTTTTAGCTGCAATGCTTGCCCGGGTGCTTCAACATTGTTTGCGATATTAAATTAGTTTTTTTTTGTATTTATTATTATTTTGGCCTTTTACAGTCAGCGCCAAGACTAATGCGAGATTGTTGGGCGCTTTTTCCGAAACTAAGATTTTATCGAACGGACGCGTTTTAATCGGTCCCGCAGTAATAATAAATAACATTGTGAAACAATAACAAAACCCTCCAAAAATTACGCGAAATAGACGCTAAAACAATTTCAAGAAAAAGAGTGCAAGTGGCGTATCAAAGCCACTGCATATAAAGCAAACAAATAAAAAAGATTTGTGTGAAAAATTATGTCAATGAATCATTATCCCCAAAAAACAAGGAATTCTCTTACAGAGAATTCAACATCCCGCTCAAAACAAGAGCTTGAATCAGCATCAGCTAGTGCTAGTGAAAACACGGCAAATTCACAAATAAAAGCTTTTGCCATGCAACCAACAGGTGCGAGCAGTGCGAATGCATCGCAACCTGTCATTGTTACCCTCCCCGCCATGAATAGTGCAGAAACAACTGTAGCAAAGAATCGATCTGCAGAGGTACTCTTTGCTAACTCTCCCGCATCGCCATCGGGCTCTCTCTCATGGAGCAAGCAGTGTCAAACTCCAACACCCTACACCCAGCAGGCAGCTAATATGACGGCGTTTTTAGCATCACAATCAAATTTGGCAAGTACAATTACTACTAATACTCTTAGGCCAGACCCTGTTAAGATATTCACTGAAAATAAAGACCCTGCAAAGTTCTTTGAGAACAAAAACCCTTTGTATAAGCCTCAGTCGGCAAATACGAGTAATGCAATTGGCGCAAACACTACAGAGAAAAACACTCCACGTGCGGCAGTGCAGACTGGCATGCACCGCTACCTGCAAAAGCCAGACCCTACATTGCAAAAGCGCAAAACGACCCCTCCCAAAAATACGAATACGCCTAAGGTTCTAAAGACAAAGCCGAGTATACAGCCCATAAATCTTGGGCAAAATAGATACTCCCTATTATATGAAGAGGATAATTCAGACCCTAAACCAAAGACGTCAAAGCCGCCACCAATTTATCTCAGAGAAAAAAACTCGAATTCCCTTGTGACTCTGATAACACAAATTGTAGGTGCCAATAGATTTCATGTGATGGCTATTCTCAAGGGCGCCATCCATGAAACAAAAATACAAATTTATAATGAGGCAGATTTTCGCAAAATTGTGGATCATTTAGATAAGTGTAAAAAGAGCTATTACACATACCAGCTCAAAAGTAGCAAAGGTCTATCGGTTGTTCTAAGAGGTGTAGACTCGTTTGTCGAATGTGGCGATGTAAAAGAGGCATTAATTGCATTAAAATTCCAAGTTAGATCTGTGTCTAACATTCTAAACAAGGAAAAATTACCCCAACCACTTTTCCGCATTGAACTGGAATTTGACCCTAAGACTCTGCAAAAAAGTGAAACCCACCCCATATACAATTTGCGATATTTACTACGACGTAGAGTCAGTGTTGAGGAGCCGCATAAACGTCGTGGCCCAAAACTGCCAAGAATTTGGTCATTCGAAAAAATATTGTACACTTCCCAGTGTTTGTGTTATTTATGGTGACCTTCACCAGACCCAATTGTGCCCAAAATCGAGAGAAGACGTAAATGTTAGACATTGTAGTAACTGCGATGGAAATCACACTGCCAACTACAGAGGGTGTTCAGTCTACAAAACCTTTAAAAATAAGGTTATTACCGAACCGAAGCCCTTAAGCGCAACAGCTACAAAGAGGTCAAACCCTACTCCAGCCAATTTTGCGCAGATGAAATCATACCGACCACCCCAAGGAAATGGTGCTAACGCCGCATCACAACAACAACAATTTTCATACGCAAATGTACTCAAAGGATATACCCAAGACCCTCCAGTTATTCAACCGGCCCAACAGAACATTGGCCTTGAACAAACACTACAGATGTTTATGCAAAACATGTCGCAGTTTATGAACGGCATGCAAACTATGATGCAGGAAATGATACACAATCAAAACCTGCTAATCCAGACCCTTTTAAAAAATAAGCCATGAATGCGATAAAAATATCCTTCTGGAACGCGAACGGCTTATGCCAACATAAATTGGAACTCATTCAATTCCTCAATTCATTCTGTATAGATGTAATGCTAATTTCAGAGACTCATTTGACCCAAAAACACTTTTTTAACATACCCGGATACAAGTTGTATGACACTAAACACCCAGGTGGTAAAGCACGAGGTGGATCAGCGATTCTAATTAAGGACAGAATCAAACACTATGTTTTACAGGAATTTTGCACCGAGTACTTGCAAGCCACCAGTATTTGTCTTGATGAGTACATAAAAGGATTGACAATATCTGCAATATACTGTCCACCCAGCTCCAAAATAACTGAACAGCAATTTCAGACATTTTTTGCAACCCTTGGCCCAAAATTTCTCGTAGCTGGAGATTTTAATGCCAAACACACTTATTGGGGCTCTCGTCTGATTTCACCCAAAGGAAGACTACTATGGAATACTACCAGCAAACTCGGCCTTGATGTGGTTTCGTCAGGCACGTCAACATACTGGCCATCGGACAGACGCAAAATTCCAGATGTTATTGATTTTGCAGTAATCAAGACCCTTAAACGAACTCAACTAACCATTGAGTCTTCAGTGGAACTCTCGTCTGATCACACACCCACTATTATCACAGTAAAATATGAGCCAAATTCAGAAGTCAACCCACCCGACAAACTCACCAGTATCCATACGAATTGGCTTAAATTCAGAAAATATATAAGTTCACACATTGCCCTACATGTGTCACTGAAAACTGAGGAGCAACTGAATGTGGCAGTGCGTAACTTTACCCTTCTGCTTACAAACGCCGCGACCCCAAAAATCAATAACACTACCCAAAAAAAGGAATTTGTGCCACAAAATATAGCTGCGCTCTTAACAGAAAAGAGATCAATAAGGCGTGATTGGCAAAAGTTCAGATCACCCTATTTGAAAAAAAAGCTGACCCTCATTACACGAAAACTACAAAATGAACTGAGGGCGAAAAACGAGAATGATCTGCATCAATTCATGGAAAAGCTTACGCCGACGAGCTCAACAAATTACTCACTTTGGCGTACCACAAAAAATTTAAAACGACCCATTATTGCAGAATCGCCAATTCGTTTACCCAACGGAGACTGGGCAAGAAGTGATGCCGAAAAAGGTACTGCTTTTGCAAGTCACCTACAAAATGTATTTACTCCCAACCCCCCAAATGCAAATTACCCGTTACCACAGCTCGCAACCAGGCCAAACTATAACCCACTACTCATCAGAAGAAAAGCACTTATGGACGATATTGCCAAGTTGAACCCAAAAAAAGCTCCAGGACATGACTTAATAACGGCTAAAATGGTGAAAGAGCTGCCATCAATTGCTGTTAGTCACTTATTGCATATATATAATGCTATATTAAGAATAGGTCACTACCCAACTGACTGGAAGCTGTCGCAGATCACGATGATCCCAAAACCGGGAAAAGACCCTACAAACGTGAGTTCATATCGCCCAATAAGCTTACCCTCTACCCTATCAAAACTTTTTGAGAAAATTCTGATAAAAATGATGTTACCCACAATACTCGCTAAAGGTGAAATACCCAATCACCAATTCGGATTTAGAGAAAAGCATGGCACAATTGAACAGGTTCATCGCATTGTTGAATTGATCAAAAAAACGTTCGAGAAAAAGCAATACTGCTCAGCAGTATTCCTCGACATCACCCAAGCCTTTGATAAGGTATGGCATAGAGGATTGATATCCAAACTACAGAAACTATTACCCGCAAGCATGCACGTTTTGCTTGACAACTACTTGACCCACAGAAAATTTGTAGTTAAACATACAAGTTTCGTTTCTAGTATATTTGATATTCTTGCCGGTGTACCCCAAGGCAGCGTCCTCGGACCCCTCCTGTATATACTCTATACAGCTGATATGCCCATTTATGATCAGACCCTCATCGCAACATTTGCCGACGACACCGCAATATTGTGCTCGCACTCAGACGCTAAAATGGCATCACAACACGTGCAACAACATTTGAACACTTTACAGAATTGGCTATCAAAGTGGAGAATTAGAGTCAACGAGTCTAAGAGTGCACACACGCAGAGAAAAAACATGGTTGGAGCATGATCGCAGAGATCATACCTTTTTTGCTATAATAATATTATGATTGTGGCGAGAATTTATGGTTGGGGTGACAAAGCGAATGATTTCAGAAATCATAATATGATGCAGGCAATAATTAACATGATTGGATATTCAATAATGATAATGACAATCATATAATGGTTGGCCTGAATGAATACTCACGAAAATGTCATATGATTAGTATATGTATGCATTTAGAACATAATAAATGCAAGGCAGTAGTAGCTAAACGTGCTAACGCGCTTCGTCAACAACCCAAGTGTCCCGGGTTCGAATCTCGGCACGGCCAAACGTAAGTAAGTAAAAAAATGTTATATGAACTTTTATTTCTTTAATATAATAAACAATCAACTAATATTACATTGAAATATTAATAATGTAATTTAAAATAATTAAAAAGTAGATAATGAAATTTAATTAAAAGTTAACTAAAAATTGGTTTACATGATTGTAACCATCATCTACATTTTGGCTGCAATCATGTACATTTTGGCTGCAACCATGTACATTTTCAGTTTTCAATCATGTGGATGGTTGGTGCAATCATTTCGCCAATCATAATATGTTCCCCTTAAAACATGATTGGGTCAACCATGTTTTTTCTCTGCGTGCATATAACCTTCACCCTAAGGAAAGACACTTGCTCCATGCTTACAATAAATAATAGTGAAATACCACAATGTACTGAAACCAAATATCTTGGTATGCATCTCGATCGCAGACTCACATGGAAAAAGCACATCGCAGCTAAAATTACACAAATAAAATTAAAAAAACTCGAATTAAATTGGCTCCTCTCGAAGCAATCAAAACTCAACACCACATATAAAATCCTGTTATACAAAAGTATAATTAAACCCATATGGTCATATGGGATCTAGCTCTGGGGAACAGCATCTCCATCAAACTTTGAGAAACTGCAAAGGATGCAGTCAAAAATTCTGCGACAAATACTTGGAGCGCCATGGTTTATAAAAAATGAACACATCCACAGAGATTTACAAATATCGAAAATATCTGATGAGATACCGAAACGTAATACAAAGTATGCAGATAAGCTAAAATTGCACCCTAATATTCTAGCTCGAACCTTAATAAAACCCACCCGAACCTTACGTCTAAAACGAAATTATTCTATTGCCTTTGAATAGATAGTTCAGGGACACCCTCGTCGATGCAGCCGTTCGTCTATGCCGACATCCAGTCAACGCCTACATCGCCTTGATACATACATTAAGTTGTCCAAATCAGTGGATAAGGTCAACTAGTACTATGTTAAATCTGTTATGTAATGTCTAATTATTTTGTTCAAAGTTATTGTCAGTTCTAATATTTTTATTTTAGAAGATTCAATAAATAAATTGTATGTAGTTAAAAAAAAAAAAAATTTTTTTGGAATAGGCTAAAACACGTGGAAAGAAAGAAAAGAATGTTAAAATCAAAGCTTGCTTTCATCTACCAGGCAATTTTTAAAAATAAGAAAATTTCGATTTGATTTGCAATTATTGGCAAAAGTAACACTGTTACATTCAAACCGACTGCATATTTGAGATCAGCGACCCCAAATTAACTAATATATAAAGTGGAATCAAAATTCGAGCACTATTGATAATGTTTTTCAATTTTGTATGTGGAAAAAGAAGTGCATTCCGCGCCGACTTTTCTTTATCCGATTGGCTCCAAACTTCACATATATCATTTTTATATGCAAAGGAACCAAACTAGCCTAATCGGTCGACAATCCTGCCGTTTTGTACGTGTAAGGTCCAGAGAATAGAACTAAAAATGTTGTGTACCATAAAGCACTCCAGTGAAAAAGCGAAAGGTTGGCCGACACGTCAATCATTGCGGTTTAATTGAAACACATCGACATTGTTATATTTAAGTTAATTTCCATTATATTTAATAGTACTTTTGAATAAAGAATTTGTATTGAACGAATTTCATGAAGCAGGGTGTAAATGCTCGGAGTTATTATTTTCATTACATAAACGAATCTGGGCGTGACGAAGTTCGCCGGGTCAGCTAGTATTTTATATTTTTATTATGTTTTTCTGTTCACACATGCAAGCTGTCAATTTCTGTAAAACGGAATGGAATTGAATATATGTATGGCAGTCAATTAAAATCGCACTGAATTGCTGCTTGGGCAGTAAACAAGTACTTTGAAAAATAAGTAGTCAAGGCGTTATAATTGATTGCAAAAGCTCCACCGAGACCACAAAATTAAAAGTTCTTGAAAACACTTTGTTTTGTCATATTTTCTTGGGGAAATAACAAAATTTTACTCTTGTAAAAAAATTTTAAATTTATTCATAACCCAAAAGTACCACAAGCGCAACTTTTTTCATTTTGGATATTTCTATTGCACGTTTTATTTTGATAAACGTTCTTAAAGAAAGACATTATTCATTGACTTTTGCTTTCTAAAATATTTCTGTGGGTACAAAGAAAGAAATGTATAAGAAACTATGCGATTGCAAATAACTAAAAGTTTTTGTTTTCCATTATCGCTTATTTGAATGCAGCGTCTAATCGCTTCTTAACCCCTTGTGGACCAAGACTCGAAAAATTTAATTTTTTTTTTAATTTTAATAATTATAGCTTTTTAAAGAAAAAAACGAAGTTTTAAATTTGTCAAGGATCTGCAAGGATATTAGATGAGACTGGTACTCCTAAGTACCGATGGGTCAGGGGGAATGGAAAAGTTAGGAAGATACGTGAATAAAATTAAACTTTTACTTTTTACTATTTATCTATATATATAAAAGAGACGTGTATGTTTGTCACCAGTAGACGCGAAAACTACAGCACCGATTCTCACCAAAATTCATATATGTGTTCTAGGGGCCGTGAGTCGTGACATAGGATAGGTTTTGACACGCCCATTTTTTCCGCCCACAAGTTAGAAAATACGTATTTCTCTCACATTTGTGAATCTTTTAAAGCAAATACCATATGATCAACTTGGTTGCCACCTAGGACTTAATTTTTCCCCACCCAAGCAGTGTTACCATATCTGCGGGTTAAAAAACCCTTTCAGTTTCTTTCAAAGTATGAAATCGATTTGCTAAAGTATTTCAAGTCGATGTACCGATCACAAATTTCAACAACTTTGTGTATTTTCAACATTAAATGCAGCAGGGAGTAATAATTAAGGTTATTTCCATTTGATTGCATGTAACTTTTCAACAATGGAAAAAACCTAAGGCAATGCCAAAAAAACAACGCTTCTCCTTGAGTATTACATATTCGCAATTCCATAATTTGCCCCAATCTCCCAGTGCTAATTTTACGCCCACTTTCACAGTACTTCATTTCCACTTAAATGCATTTGCCATTTACATTCCAAATAACTACGGAAAAATGTCTATTGTGAATGGAAATTAAATTATACCCAACTTAAAGCTCCCACACACTGCCGCGAAATTTCCCCAAAAATTGATCAAAAATTGCAAGGCGATATTCGGCTCGGACAATTTTTTTCGTGCTGAAAAATTTCACAAAACAAAAACAAATGCATATCATTCTAGAGCGCACTATCGTATTTTCAAGAAAAAGTACCACGACACCAACGAAATTTTTGCATTCATGTGTGGCGACCTTAAATGCTCACTGCGAAAGTCGCCCACTTTCACAGTAACCCTACACACAGTACTTCATTACAACTTAAAATACCCAAAATTCCGCCGCCGCGGTACTTTCTCGAAAATTCTTCCAGCAAAGATATTGGAATAAAAAAATTTGTTTGCGGTGAAAAATTTCAAAGCTACAACTAAAAATGTGTATCATTTATAAATTTTCTTTAAAAAAACGCAGTACCGCATATTCAAGTAACATTTTTGTTCAAGTTCCGTACCGGCTGCGGAATTTCGCGTTGGCTTATGGGGACCTAAATGCAGGCAAACCGCCATTAATATTACGAGAAGACGTCCATTGCGAATGGAAATTATATTAAACTTGACTTAAATGCACACACTGCAATTGGCCTTTTCAGCAAATAAGCACTGCAAAATTGTCCCAACAAGTTATAGAAATCACTTTCTTCCCACAAGAAAAATTTACAAAAACACAACAGAACGTCTCTCAATGTGGCAACACTCCTCACAGACGGGGCGCTCAACCAGTGCAGCCAACTTTAGGCAAATTTCCCTTCCTAAGGGAATTTTTGGTTTAATTTTGTCTAAAAGGGATAAAGGTACTTATTTTTACTTAATTTGAAGGTGCACTTAGACCGCAGGAGCGAACACAACTTTTGTCGCGAACTCCAATCGTAAACAAAATTCCGTTCGTGCAACCGTTTACACTGACTGAATATTCCCTCCCGCACCAGCATCGGAATCTACAGATTTGTTCGTTTTCAAGTGTTTACACTGCCGGGCCATTTTGTGCGAGCATTCGGCTACGTACCAAAGCTCAAAGATCGTAATCCAGTCGTTTGCACCGGCCGAATTAACGGCATTTGTTTCAAATACTTATACCACATGTCATTTAATTTAATTTCAATAATCTTCCAAACATACTTTACTGCGCTACATACATACATACAATACGAATCATTCATTCATTCATCAAAACCTATTTCAATACCAATCGCTACATCAATTTTCCTCTCTATAAAATTGTACAAAATTAACTCCACAGTATAAACACCAATTAAACATATATATTTAAAAATTACTTTCATCCATTCATCCATTACATTGCAGACAATGCTACAACAAAATATTATTTAGGCCCAGCGAAGCGGACCGGGCCGAGCTAGTATGATATAAACAGAAAATAACTATATATTAATTAATTCCATGGTATTTCGAGAAACAATTTTTTTTATCATTACAACATAAGTAAATTCCATAATGAATACATTTAGAATAAGGCTTCGATTGAATTTTTTTTATACTGCAGAGTTCACATCTTCCTCGCGTGTCGACAAAAGTTGGCCAATGCACACCGAGATTACCTAATCGAACATCATTGCAAACTGATTCGGTTTTTCCTCGTCGCCGTTTTGATGTTGGAACTAATACATCCTCTTTTGACGCTGATTGCAAAGATTTTCTGTTTATAGTTGGATTTTTCTGAGTCATCAACCCCGCAGCAACAGATCGCCTAAATTGTAGAAGTGGTATTTTTTCCGAGGACTGGCAATAAACCACATAAGAGTTAATAAATGTTATCTCCAAAAGACCCCAGAAAATTCGGTGCCACCACTTTTTCGATTTCCGATCAAGGCCATAAGCACTTCGCAATTGATCAGTATGGTCAACTCCACCCATAAAGGTGTTATAATCCTTCACAACTGTTGGACAAGTTACGTCCTTTAGATTTTCATTGCGATCTCTTCTGGCAACGGTTGTAGACTCACTTCCATGGAAATTAGATGCAAAATTAACTGCTTTGTTGTCCATCCACTTGTAGAAACTTATGCCACTAGATGACACTCTAAAGTCCCAATCTCCTCTTTTCTGGGCCTTATCAATAGTTAAATTTTTAGGGTTTCCTTTTCTATTGGTGCGAATTGTGCCACAAGCTAATGTTCGTTCTGTTTTTAGTTTTTCAAGAAGGTGAATGGATGTAAAAAAGTTATCAAAGCAAATAATTTTATTTTTTCCCCAATCGTTTTCAGACCCTGCAAATCTTTCTTGTAGAACTTCATCCTTGCTTTGATAAATTGAAAACTTTTTTATGTAGCCGTGTTGGTCTGCCAAATACCAAAGTTTATAGCGCCTTTTTATTGGCTTCATTGGAAAATATTGTTTCATGACATTCCGTCCTTTGAACAATATCATCGATTCGTCTACGGAAAGCTGTCTAGTTCCATTGTAAACTTGTTGAAAATTGTTATTCAACACATTGATCATACGCCGAAGTTTGAAAAGCCGATCCTTGTTGTCTTTCGGAATTGTAGAGTTATCGTTTACATGAAGGTTGCTCACTATCTCATCAAATCTATTCCGGCTCATAATTTTTCTAATTATGGGCAAAGAGAAATCCTCGCTCGTGCTCCAATAATATTTCCAAATTGGAAGTTTATGATATCCCATAAAAAGTTTATTCCAATAAAAGCATAAAACTAATTTTTTTTTAAATATAAATTTTTCTGCTTTTGTGTGGCGTATAAGTTTGACTGGAATACTGTTATATCCGCAATAAACGAAAGAAAATATTCCGTGGGACTAGCATCGTTTTCAAAAATTCCTGCAACAGGTCCCTCTGGTAATGAGAATTCGGGAATACCTGTTTCATGCTCTTTCGATTTCCAGTGCCGATTTGGCTCAGGACAAATGCTTCGACGGCTGCGGCTTGGCAATGTTTGAGAAATTTCCTCAGCGTCAGAGTCAATATTAGTTCCACTTCCTACAGCATCAGATGTACGCTGTAATGACTCACTTTCCTCAGGATCGTTGGGCAAAACATCTTCGTCTCCTAATAATTCCCGCAAATAATGGTTCAATATGTCGTCATTATTGGCCTCAACTTCATGCTCACACTCGTCATCACTTTCAATATCAGTGTTTT
The DNA here is from genome assembly GCA_951394025.1 of Heteromyza rotundicornis. Classification (NCBI taxonomy): domain Eukaryota; kingdom Metazoa; phylum Arthropoda; class Insecta; order Diptera; family Heleomyzidae; genus Heteromyza; species Heteromyza rotundicornis. The sequence continues at coordinate 6,144,826 of OX596013.1, forward strand.
CGGCATTATCAATGGGAATCGATTCCAGAATTTCCAAAATTTTATTGGTATCAAGACGTTTGCCCCGTATTCCTGCCATAGCGCTATCAATTGAAAACAACGAAAAACAACTATTTCATCACAGATAAACTAACACTCACAGCCCAATGGTACTTACAGGTCCACTGCATATAATTCCAAAAAAAAATACAAAATAATATAAATAACTGTTGTACAATTATTTGTTCGTGTAGTAAATTAGTTATTCTTGAAGTAAAAACCAATTAAATGGTTAAAATTGTTAAATTAATATTATTTTTCAATATTTTGAAATAGTGACACAAAATCCAACGCGATCAGTAGAAACAGATTTCGAATAACTGTTATTCTAAAATGATGGTGTTGCCAAATGCAAATAAAAAGGTCTAATTAGATAGAATATAGTGTACTATAAGGTACCTAGGGCCAAAAAGCGTCCAAACATGTTTCTTGAAGATTTTATGAGCCAAAAATGGTAATGGTACTTTATAGTCCCGTCGGTCGACAAGGGGTTAAATGACACCAAGGGGGTCACCAAAGGATTCACAAACAATTTCAAAGCACCTGGTTTGGGTTATGAGTTGATATGTCAGCCACCAATCAATCATCTATCGGGACAAATTCTTTTATATACAGTGAGTGTCAGCTTATTTTATGCAGAATAAATTTGTATATATCTTTGGTTCCTGTCAATTCAACTTGGTACCATTAAAAGGTCTACTGGAGTCCGTCCGAATGAGTATAAGGGTACCTTAATCCATTAAGTACCTACCGCGAAATGTCCAGTTGAAATTAAACTACTTTTAAAATTTTTTCCCGGTGTCAAATTTTTTTTGTTTAGCTAAAAGTAGCGTTGGTCAAAATAAGGACTATATGACTAAAGGAAGTTTTGTGAAAAATTCCCATGAATCTTGAGAATTTTTTTAAAAGTGGGGTTTTTGGTAAATTTGTATAAAGTATTTGAACCGGAAGAGTGTACACTTCTGTTGACTCTGTCTGTACATAATTAAGCGTTCCAGTAGACAGAAATCGCTCTTTTTAAGTTAAGGTCAGATATACATATTTTCAATACAAAATTGGAGACATATCTTCAATTGTTCTCAATCAATTCATTAATATTTAAATTTAGTTTTTACAAAAAAATGCCACCTTGCTGAATGCAAATTCGAAAAATTCATAACTTTACTTGTCAAAATTTGTAGTACAATCAGAGCTGTGCGGTATCGATTACTTTTGTAATCAATTACACAAAAAGTACGATTAACTTGTAATCGTACTAAAAATATTTTGAGTACGATTACTTTAAAGTAATCGTACTTTAAAGTAATCGTACTCATATAATTTTGAGTACGATTCATACTCACAAATTTTTGTATTACCATTACTTGTAATCGTACTCAAACTTTTTTGAGTACGATTACAGTAATCGTATTTAAATTTTTTTTAGTACGATTAAAAGTAATTGTACTCAACTCTTTTTGAGTACGATTACAAGTAATGGATTGCAAAATTTTTTTGAGTACGATTACAAGTAATTGATTACAAAATTTTTAGAGTACGATTACAAGTAATCGATTACATATTTTTTGATTACTTTTACTATTGGATCAAGAATACTATATATTACAGCTTATTACATTTTTATTTCTTTTTGGCCTGATTATCTTCTTTTTGAAAAACAAAATCTACTAACAGTTAGGCTTTAGTTATAGTCAAAAGCCATTTGGTAAGTAAAACTAGATATACAACATGCAAGTTAATATGATCACCCACCAACAAAGTAGTTGCTAAAGTAAATAGGCATAGCAGGTATCGATACTGCGCACCATCAGCAGTCATTGCGTATACCACACATAAATACCACTCATAAGCATCAACAACCAAGGCAATTGTGCACCATCTGCAAGTATTGCGGAGACCACACCAGCAATCAATACTTCGAGTTGACAATAATGTTGACGTCACTGGCGCGATCCACGACACATGTGCAACGTGGGGGATCAGCTGTTTGACACCATGTTCGATGCGGGAGAGCAGCAGATTTAGGGCACAGGGCTAGGTTTAGTTTTAAGTTATTTTGTTCTTAATTGTCAGTTGATTTTAGGATATTAAACAGCTCGGTCCTCGAGCAAGGAACGGAGCTTTGTTTTTTATTTTGTGCAACATGGCACTTCCTAATTGGCGCCCAACGGAGTAATCGTTACCTTCGTTTCCCGAAAAAATCGACTCAAAAAAAATGCAACAACTGAAGCAGCGACCGAGTAAAATAAGAAATACAACAACTGAAGCAGCACGTCAACACCGACGGCAGCGACGGAATGAAATAAAAATACAACAACAGAACCAGGCTTTAGGTATAATGAGAAATAAAATTAAGGGGCCAGCTGACATGGTTTAATACCCCTTTAAATTTCAAGGCCATAATAAACAGGCTTGGCTTTACATACGCGGACATACGCCCAATATACTTAATAGAACAAGAAATGTTGATGCTAAGACAGGGAAATATGACACAACTGCAGTACTACGACGTAGTAGAGAAAAAACTTACATTGCTTACGAACAAAGCGATCATTACCTACGACAATATCGTGGCTGCGTCGCTTAATGAAAAATACAGAATGGACGCATTACGTGTATTCGTTTCGGGAACAAGGAAGTCATTGAGTGACGTTCTTTTCTCAGCAAGACCAAAAGATCTTCCTTCCGCTTTGGCCTTAGCCCAAGAAGTGGAATCCAACCACGAACGTTACACGTTTGCCAGCAATTTAGCTAGGAGTGTAGAGGAAAGGGCTCAGAAGAACGAACATAGGCAACAAGTAAGAGGAAAAATTACGACATGGGACAATGGCTACAACCAACGGGGAAAGAATTCTTATTTTAATAGGCAACAGGGACCCTCTAGCGGATCCCCACCTAAACAAGAACCGGTGCAAAAGATGGACGTAGACCAATCATCACGTTTTAGACAGCCCACACAATACCAACAAAACCAAAGTGGCCCATCCCAAGGTTACACATAAAATAATCAAGGACAGGCCGCGAAAAGGCCGAATAGTGGCACTGCAAGGTTTACAGGCCCGAAACAACAAAGAGTTAATCATTTAGCTCCAAACGAACCTTCACTTAATCAAGAAGGTCCAAACTAAGGCAGACCAAGGTGGATGACATTGATGACCTTATAGAATACTATCAATTAATCACCCACCAACAAAGTAGTTGCTAAAGTAAACAGGCATCGCAGGTATCGATACTGCGCACCATCAGCAGTCATTGCGTATACCACACATAAATACCACTCAAAGGCATCAACAACCAAGGCAATTGTGCACCATCTGCAAGTATTGCGGAGACCACACCAGCAATCAATACTTCGCGTTGACAATAATGTTGACGTCACTGGCGCGATCCACAACACATGTGCAAGGGGATCAGCAGTTTGACACCATGTTCGATGCGGGAGAGCAGCAGTTTTAGGGCACAGGGCTAGGTTTAATTTTAAGTTATTTTGTTCTTAGTTGTTAGTTGATTTTAGGATATTAAACAGCTCGGTCCTCGAGCAAGGAACGGACCTTTGTTTTTTTATTTTGTGCAACATGGCACTTTCTAATTTGCACATTTGGACAATAATTTCGAAAAATTAATTTTGCTAAAGGCTAATAAAGACTTCATTTAATTTTTATTGTTTTTGTGTATGTATTTTATACACACCGTTAAATTTAAAATAAAAGTTATGTTTTTTTAAATTTTACTGTTCTATATTTCACTAAGTTCTGATATTTCATATTAGGTTGAACCGAAATAAAAATGTAATACTTAATCCAATAAATATCAAGGAATAAAAAATGTTGTAATCAATTACTTGGAACCGTACTCAAAAAATTTTGTAATCAAAATTTTGAAGTAATCATATATCAGTAAGATATTACTGTAATCGTACTCAAAAAGTAATCGTAATCGTACACGCACAGCTCTGATACATATAGGGTTGTCAGATTTTAAATTCATTTAGATTAAAACAATGATACTCACTTAGTGCCCGAGAAAATGCCGCCTTAAAATACTGTTAAAGTTTCAATTTACACATGGGCAGCCATTTAATTTTTTTCAACATTTGCGAGTTGGAAATATTTTTTGTCCAACGTACTCAAAAATGCAACTCTTTTCTTGCTTTCTATGCCAGTCAAAATAAATAGTTTGTATGTTTTCTCCTAATTATTTTTACATTGCGTGTCACTTCAAATCGTATACCAAAAATGGTTATATATTTATATTTTCCTAAAATTTTATTATGTAGATATTGGTATCGTTGAAAACGCCGAACTAATGCCTTCCGTAAATTTTGAGAATTTTTCTAAAAATTGGGGTTTAAAAACGTGTTTTTGGGTTATATTAGCATTACATCTATGCAGTATGAGTTGAGGAATTGAATAAATTCCAATTTATGTTGGCATAAGCCGTTCGCGTTCCAGAAGGATATTTTTATCGCATTCATGGTTTATTGTTTATAAGGGTCTGGATTTACATGTTTTGATTGCGTAGCATCTCCTGCATCATAGTTTGCTTGCCATTCATAAACTGCGACTTGTTTTGCATAAACATCTGGAGTGTTTGTTCAAGGCCAATGTTCTGTTGAGCAGGTTGAATAACTGGAGGGCCTTGGGTACTGCCTTTGAGTGCATTTGCGTATGAAAATGGTTGTGGTTGAGATGCGGCCATAGCTCCATTCCCTTGGAGTGGTGGGTATGATTTCATCTGAGTGATATTGGCTGGAGTAGGGTTTGACATCGTCACAGTTTTTCCTCTGAAGGGCTTCGTTTGGGAAGAAACCTTATTTTTAAGGGTTTTATAGACTCCACATCCTCTATAATTTGCAGTGTGATTGTTACCACAGTTACTACAACGTCCAACGGCTGCATCATTCCTAGATTTCGGGCATAATTGTAATTGGGGTAATTTATCTCTGTTTTTTATGTTAGACACAGATCTAACCTGAAATGTTTGCTCTGTTAATGCGGCTTTTAGTTCATCGCATTCAATAAAAGAATCTATTCCTCTTATTACTGTAAACATAAGACCTGTTTCTTGTGTTTGTCCAATCTGACTGATTCTTTATTTTCATAATATTGCATTCTATGCACATGCCCTTGATAGCATTCGTAAGCTTGGGGTGTCATATATCCCTTGGCTCGAGAACGATACCGATATGTGCCCACTCAGCATAAAGCCAAGTGGTCAAATGAACTTATATAAATTATATTGTTATTTTATTTTATTTTTTTTTATTTTTTTTTTATACATATTTTTATATTTTAAATTTAATCATATTTAATTATAATTTTCTAATTTTATGTTTATTTAAATTTTAATTCCAATGTAATTTTAATTTTAATTGTAATTTTAATTTTTGTTTTTGTATTTTTATGTGTTTAATATATTAAAAGTTTAGCATTTTTAGTTTCTTATTGTACGGTCTTAGTCTGTCCATGTGAACTTTTGTCAGTTTGTTATTGTCATCTATAAGTTCTACATTATTTTTATCGTCTAATTTCCTAACCTTAAATGGGCCCCTATATAAACTATCTAATTTATGTCCTACTTGTTTTACTAACACTAAATCTCCTATCTCTATTTTAATTGTACTTTTATTTTTATCATAATGGACTTTTGAGGTCCTCTTATATTGTTCAATCAGGGTTGATGCTCGTTTATGAGCAGTTTGTAAACGAAATTTGATCTCTTTTTCATAATCGTCCACGTTGTAGACGGGATCAATTTGTTCACTGAGTAAAAATTTTAATATTGTTGGGGATTTACCAAACACGACCTCGAATGGGCAATAATCATGCACCATTGAAGGCGTGGTATTGTAGCAATACGTGAAGTATTTTAGCCATTCATCCCAATCGGTTTTATCTACAGAAATATACGATCTAACGTATTCATTGAAAGTTCTGTGACTACTTTCTACTGTACCTAATGTTTGATGGTGGTAAGCTGTTGACGTCACATTATCAATTTTTAGTAATTTGCATATTTCTTCAAAAAGTTTATTTTTGTACTCTGTACCCATGTCAGTGATGACTTTTTTCATGGGACCGTATATAAGTATAAAATTTTCGAAGATAGCCTTAGCGACAGTTTTTGCGCTTTTATCGGCAACTGGAATTGACACTAAGTATTTTGTAAGGTCACATATTATTGTGACCGCATACACATTGTCATTTTCGGATTTTGGAAATGGTCCAATGGTGTCTATCAGTATTACATCAAAAGCAGTGACTGGTGTTTCGGTAATAATCATTTCCTCTTTGTTATTTCTCAATGATTTATTCCTTTGACATTTGTCACAAACTTTGACATATTTCGTTACGTCTTTTGTAATATTTTTCCATGAAAAATATTTTCTAATTTTTTTCAAAGTCCTTGTGATCCCTGGGTGGCCACCAGATATTGGGTCATCATGGAACTTTTTCAATATTTTGATTCTTTCATCAGTATCAGTTGTGATTTTTGGCGTTAGTATTATTACGATCTTCTCGAGAAGTTTGTTAGCTTTTTTATACCCTGCACACTAGGTCCAAGGGTATATTGCTTTTGTGACACCGTTTGTAACGCCCATAAGGAGGTGTGTCCGGTACGGAAAAGTATATATATTCTTGATCAGCATCACCTCCTGAGTCCATTAGTCCATGTCCGTCTGTCCGTCATTTCGCACGATAACTGTCGTAGCTTTTGAGCTATGGACTCCAATTGTTTTGGCGAATGATTGGACGGTATTGAAAATGGGCAACATCGGATAAGAGCCACGCCTACCTCCCATACAAAATGGCCGCCAATTTTATATTATTTTCGTTTATCTTGAGAAATACTTAACCGATCGCCTCCAAATTTTGGGATTCCTCTTATTTTGGCGAATGATTGGACGGTATTGAAAATGGGCAACATCGGATAAGAGCCACGCCTACCTCCCATACAAAATGGTCGCCAATTTTATATTATTTTCGTTTATCTTGAGAAATACTGAACCGATTTGGATACGGTTTTTTGCATTGGGTTGGAAATGAGGTCGAGAGCGAAATGGGAATGAAACCGGAACGAAATGGAATTGGACCGGAACAAAATGGAATTGCAACAAAATTTTTAAATGGATCAGGAAACTAAAATTATCGATAAATATTGGAAAATTATCGATAAATTATAGAAAAATTATCGATAAATTATCGAAAAATTATCGATAAATTATTGAAAAATTATCGATAAAAAATCAAAAATTATCGATAAAAAATCGAAAAATTATCGATAAAATTACTAACATATGGTCTCAGAATGTGTCGTACTCGCATGTGCAGGGTATTATAGCTTCGGTCAGACCGAAGCTCTTACTAGTTTTTATATTCATTGACCCTGGTCGTCATAAATATTTCGTCATTTAATGACTGCTGCAGCTTTGTAATTCTATTATCATTTGCTAATTTTGCAAGCAGTGGGAATAATTGATCCAAGTCAATTTTTCCATTAATGATAAGATTACTTATTGATTCTGTGATCACTTTTTTTTCTTTATTAATTTTTATACAGTCGCTATCAATTCTCAATGCAATTGTCATCATTCGTTGGAATGAATTTGGAGCTATTTTTAATCCATACGGTAACCGTTTGAAACGGTACGAACCTTTTTCCGTGGACAAAGAAGTAATGTCTCTCGAGTTTTCATCCAGTTCAATTTGATGGAAACCAGACGTTAAATCGAGGCAAGAGAAATATTTTGCTCTGCCTAATTGGTCAAGGATATCATCTATTCTTGGTAACGGAAATTTATCTGCAATTAATTTTTTATTAATACTTCTATAGTCTATCACAAGCCGCCAACGTTTTTGGCTACTACCTGGTAGTGATTTTTTTGGTACCAGTAGTATAGGGCTGTTGTATTCTGAAGCAGATAGTTCAACTATTTTATCTTTTACTAGCTTTTCTACCAGTCGGGAAATTTCTTCTTTGAGGATATGAGGTATTCTGTAATTTTTAATGTAGGTTGGCTCATCAGTCTTCAATCTTAATTTTTGTTTGTAAAAATTATTTACTGAAATTTTATTGGTCTCTAGTGCAAACACATCTATGTAGTTTGTACAAACTTCGGTTAGTTCACACTTAATGAAGTCTGGAAAATTTTTAGAAAACTTTTCTAATTTTATTTTATTATTTTGATTTTCATTTACTGTGATGGACTCATAGTCGATAAGACTTTCGGTTTTTATTTGAATATTTTGTATTAATACATTTTTGTCTGTAGTGTTTATTAACCTTACAAATGCATTATTACTGGTTGTAATTGTATTTGCAGCAAATATTCCATCTTGCAACTCTTGATTTGGAATTAATACCTCTTTTTCTGAGTTTTTGATATTAATTTGTCTGATTACTTCAGACCTTGCAGGTATAGATATAGTACCAATTGAAGGTGAATGTATCATTGGTATTGCTACATCTTCGTGAAAATTATTTGGTCGCAAGATTATCCAATCTTGATCTCTTTGGTAATCAAGTATACAATTGTATTTCTTGATGAAATCAAGACCAATAATTCCATCAGATGGTATTGGAAAATTGTCGTCTACTACATGAAATTCGTGTTTAATTAAAATATTCTCAACTTTAAGGTCAGTTTTAACTTTTCCTAACACTCACATTACACCTTCATTGATGCCGTGTAGGCTAGTAGTAGTATTTGCATTAATTTCAATATTTTCTATTTGTTCGCATTTTATCAAAGATATGTCTGCACCAGTATCTACTAAAAATGTAGAGATTCTATTTTTCAAGGTTGACCTTGTTGTTATGTATGTCGTTAAGTTTAAATTGATATTGTAGATTTTACTGTGTTTGGAAGCATCTATTGAATACTTGAGGTTTCCTCGTTTTCCGAGTGTTGAGTAACGCGCACATTTCTGTCGTCGTTGTTATAGTTACCACGTCAACGTGTGCCACTCTGGCCGCGTCCACGATAACCATTCTGATTACCACCACGATAATTATTTTGACCTCTGTTGTATGGTCTGCCACGACTATTTCCAAAATACAAAATTGCATTTGGTTGGCCGTTAGATTCGGTGCAGCTATTCACGAATTTGGCAATTACGTCATTCATTGTGTTAAACTGTCCCGATTCCATGATAAGTTTGACCTTATCATTATTTGAATTTTTAATTATGGCTTTTATGGCCGACTTTGTTGAATAATTTTCTGCCAATTGTGGCGTTAGTCCGTCCGTTATGTATGCTGTTTGAAGTTTTTTGCATACGTATTTGCAGGTTTCGAACTCTGCTTGATGTTCATCAGCTTGGCTGTAATGACATCGACTGATTCGCCTTAGACGGTGGTTTTTAATTTTTCCACTACTTGGGCTATTGTAGTCTCAGTTCCTGATATTAAATGATGGTCTTACCTTCGTTAACACAACTAACCAACTCTAAAGCTGCAAGGAAACTTTGCAATAGTTCTGCACTACCGTCGAAATCCGGGCAAAAAAAAAATCGTTTTGTTTTGTCCGCGATCAAAACTATTGAATGCAAAAGTAACGTTTAAATTTTTGAACACGATCGAAATTAATTGCCCTGCTGAATCGCTCGTATGTGTATTTTACGAATGAAGGAAAAGTGCAAAGAACAAATCGGCAAAAAAAATTGAAAAGTGTAAATCCGCCGCGAATGCACGATTCAAAGAAAATGAAAAGTTCAGTAAAGTTTGTTTTCCAACCCTGGTCCTGACCAAACATTATTAGAGTTAACTGTGTAAAAGTGTAAATCCGCCGCGAATGCACGATTCAAAGAAAATAAAAAGTTCAGTAAAGTTTGTTTTCCAACCCTGGTCCTGACCAAACATTATTAGAGTTAACTGTTCAAATATTATGTTTAATTTTTTTTTTTTTTTTTTTTTTTTCTTTATTTCTAGACTTTGTCTAGATTAGCCATTGAAGCTTGGCGCATGTAATTTTTTTATGCTACGTTTGTGTAGAGTATAAAACTTTACAAATAAATGCGCAGCCAACAGTACGATAATTATTATTAAATATATAGACGTGTCACTTTGGACGACCTCTATGTCAGTAACTACATTGGCCTGTGGCCGTTCAATTTTGGACTGTTGCTTGCCCATTATATATATTGTATGTTTTACAAAACCAAAAAAAATGGTTTATTTTCCGCTGGGTTAACTGGGAAGTAATTGGTAGCCTATGTTTCGGCTAATGATGAAATGAGAATAAAAGAAAATGTTGCATACTTTTGTTTACAATTGCTTTAATTTATATTGGGGTGGTCCCTATTTAGAAAATAGTAACAAAAATTGCAAATAAATTGCAGCCATATTGTATTAAACATATATATTGTATGTTTTACAAAACCAAAAAAACTGGTTTATTTCCCGCTGGGTTAACTGGGAAGTAATTGGTAGCCTATGTTTCGGCTAATGATGAAATGAGAATAAAAGAAAATGTTGCATACTTTTGTTTACAATTGCTTTAATATATATTGGGGTGGTCCCTATTTAGAAAAGAGTAATAAAAATTGCAAATAAATTGCACCCATATTGTATTAAACAAAAAACAAACATGTGATGGTTTACATGATAAAATATGCAATCTGGTTTACATTTAGATTTATTTTTACTTAGCATAAGTTTATACCATCACTTGTTATATACGAATATCAAATAATAATTATAAGTAATATATAATATATACCTAATATTTGTAATTACCAGTCGGGAAATTTCTTCTTTGAGGATATGAGGTATTCTGTAATTTTTAATGTAGGTTGGCTCATCAGTCTTCAATCTTAATTTTTGTTTGTAAAAATTATTTACTGAAATTTTATTGGTCTCTAGTGCAAACACATCTATGTAGTTTGTACAAAGTTCGGTTAGTTCACACTTAATGAAGTCTAGAAAATTTTCTAATTTTTTTTTATTATTTTGATTTTCATTTACTGTGATGGACTCATAGTCGATAAGACTTTCGGTTTTTATTTGAATATTTTGTATTAATACATTTTTGTCTGTAGTGTTTATTAACCTTACAAATGCATTATTACTGGTTGTAATTGTATTTGCAGCAAATATTCCATCTTGCAACTCTTGATTTGGAATTAATACCTCTTTTTCTGAGTTTTTGATATTAATTTGTCTGATTACTTCAGACCTTGCAGGTATAGATATAGTACCAATTGAAGGTGAATGTATCATTGGTATTGCTACATCTTCGTGAAAATTATTTGGTCGCAAGATTATCCAATCTTGATCTCTTTGGTAATCAAGTATACAATTGTATTTCTTGATGAAATCAAGACCAATAATTCCATCAGATGGTATTGGAAAATTGTCGTCTACTACATGAAATTCGTGTTTAATTAAAATATTCTCAACTTTAAGGTCAGTTTTAACTTTTCCTAACACTCACATTACACCTTCATTGATGCCGTGTAGGCTAGTAGTAGTATTTGCATTAATTTCAATATTTTCTATTTGTTCGCATTTTATCAAAGATATGTCTGCACCAGTATCTACTAAAAATGTAGAGATTCTATTTTTCAAGGTTGACCTTGTTGTTATGTATGTCGTTAAGTTTAAATTGATATTGTAGATTTTACTGTGTTTGGAAGCATCTATTGAATACTTGAGGTTTCCTCGTTTTCCGAGTGTTGAGTAACGCGCACATTTCTGTCGTCGTTGTTATAGTTACCACGTCAACGTGTGCCACTCTGGCCGCGTCCACGATAACCATTCTGATTACCACCACGATAATTATTTTGACCTCTGTTGTATGGTCTGCCACGACTATTTCCAAAATACAAAATTGCATTTGGTTGGCCGTTAGATTCGGTGCAGCTATTCACGAATTTGGCAATTACGTCATTCATTGTGTTAAACTGTCCCGATTCCATGATAAGTTTGACCTTATCATTATTTGAATTTTTAATTATGGCTTTTATGGCCGACTTTGTTGCATAATTTTCTGCCAATTGTGGCGTTAGTCCGTCCGTTATGTATGCTGTTTGAAGTTTTTTGGTGAGGTCTTCTACCTCCTTTGCATACGTATTTGCAGGTTTCGAACTCTGCTTGATGTTCATCAGCTTGGCTGTAATGACATCGACTGATTCGCCTTAGACGGTGGTTTTTAATTTTTCCACTACTTGGGCTATTGTAGTCTCAGTTCCTGATATTAAATGATGGTCTTACCTTCGTTAACACAACTAACCAACTCTAAAGCTGCAAGGAAACTTTGCAATAGTTCTGCACTACCGTCGAAATCCGGGCAAAAAAAAAAATCGTTTTGTTTTGTCCGCGATCAAAACTATTGAATGCAAAAGTAACGTTTAAATTTTTGAACACGATCGAAATTAATTGCCCTGCTGAATCGCTCGTATGTGTATTTTACGAATGAAGGAAAAGTGCAAAGAACAAATCGGCAAAAAAAATTGAAAAGTGTAAATCCGCCGCGAATGCACGATTCAAAGAAAATGAAAAGTTCAGTAAAGTTTGTTTTCCAACCCTGGTCCTGACCAAACATTATTAGAGTTAACTGTGTAAAAGTGTAAATCCGCCGCGAATGCACGATTCAAAGAAAATGAAAAGTTCAGTAAAGTTTGTTTTCCAACCCTGGTCCTGACCAAATATTATTAGATATTTCTAGACTTTGTCTAGATTAGCCATTGAAGCTTGGCGCATGTAATTTTTTTTATGCTACGTTTGTGTAGAGTATAAAACTTTACAAATAAATGCGCAGCCAACAGTGCGATAATTATTATTATTATATTACTTTGGACGACCTCTATGTCAGTAACTACATTGGCCTGTGGCCGTTCAATTTTGGACTGTTGCTTGCCCATTATATATATTGTATGTTTTACAAAACCAAAAAAACTGGTTTATTTCCCGCTGGGTTAACTGGGAAGTAATTGGTAGCCTATGTTTCGGCTAATGATGAAATGAGAATAAAAGAAAATGTTGCATACTTTTGTTTACAATTGCTTTAATATATATTGGGGTGGTCCCTATTTAGAAAAGAGTAATAAAAATTGCAAATAAATTGCACCCATATTGTATTAAACAAAAAACAAACATGTGATGGTTTACATAATAAAATATGCAATCTGGTTTACATTTAGATTTATTTTTACTTAGCATAAGTTTATACCATCACTTGTTATATACGAATATCAAATAATAATTATAAGTAATATATAATATATACCTAATATTTGTAATTAATATTTTTTTTTTATTTTTTTTTTTAATTTTTATTTTTATTTTTTTTTTTAATTATTCAATAGTTAATTGAATTCCGCAGTTGGAGCACAGCGTAATTCATTTCAAATTAATTTTTATATATATTATTTTTTTTACATAATTTTACATAGATAAAAAGTGATATTGCATGAGTTAGTAAATTCCGCAGTTGTGGCACTGCGTAATTTATTACAAATAAGTTATAGGTTTGTACAAATTATGTTATTTATATATTTAAAAACATTCAATAATTCATTGAATTCCGCAGTTGTGGCACTGCGTAATTCATTACAAATTGTTTTCTTTTATATAGTTTTTATTTGAAGCTGTTCCTGCTGTTGTTGCGGTTGCTGGCGCCGTTCCTTGAGGCACTCCATAATGTGGTCGGCTTCAGTTATTTAAATTGTCGCTTCCTCCCATGGTGGTGGCGGATCTGCATTTAGTAGACGTTTTATGTCGGACAAACGCTTCTTCATATGAGTTTGTTGTCCTCCCCTCTTTTTGTTTTCGGCGGCTGTATTGGCGTTGGTAACTTATCTGCTTGTATAAGTTTTTTACGCTCCTGACGCTCCTTGTATCGTTGTAAACTGAGGGTAAATTTATGTCTTTCAAATTCGTTATTCATTGAAATATCAGCATCGTGAGCACATGGCTTATAAATTTGTGTTGTAGATATTGGAAGGGCTGGATCACTACAGCATTGATGATGACTTGGTTGCTGCTGTAATAATAGCTTTACTTTAATTTGCTTTTAGTTGACTGTTAGCGTAGAACTGTTGGGCGGACCGCATCAGCATGAGCACTTGAATGTAGGCATAATTGTTATTTCATTAAATTAAATATTCTTTTTCACTTTTGAACCTTATTTTTTTTTCATTTTAACAAGTTTCTATTCACTATCCATTTAACTTTACGGATATTTGGAAATATTTTCAGAAAACTTAATATATTTGACCGAATTATTAAAGTTTTGGTTTTTCAAAAAGCCAGGTGGCAGTGGCAAGATCGTCATGTAAACATAAGACCTGTTTCTTGTATTTGTCCAATCTTACTGATTCTTTATTTTCTTAGTATTGCATTCTATGCACATACCCTCAATAGCATTCGTAAGCGTGGGGTGTCATATATCCCTTAGCCCGAGAACGATACTGATGGTATGTGCCCACTAGAGATGTCAATTTTCGAGACCTTTGCCAATCCCGGGATTCTCGGGATTGAAAAATGCAATCCCGGGGTCCCGGGATTAGTCCCGGGATTTGGATTTTTTTCAATTCAACCAAAATTCAGTAAAAAAATGTTATATTAAATCGAATTGAATTGCTTTTAATATACCCATACTATAATATTTTGGAAATTGCGCAAATAATCTAACAATATTCAAGTTTTTTTTGGATTTTTTTAAAATTGAATTTATCACACCTATGATTTGGAATATTAGAAAAAAGTTTGAATAACTTTAAAATATGTAGAATAAAATACTAATTGGAATAGATTTGGTCTTTGGAATTTTGGGTTTCCGGTCAGAAGAAGATCATTTTAAAAATGTGTCGTTTGATCCACATTTCTCGAACAACTCTTGACCTGATCATTTTGTCGAACATTTTAATATACGAAATTGGAATTTGTATTTCATGTCCCGAACGATGTTCGATGTATTTTTTGATCCGATTTCCATTTAAACAAAATGGATTTGAGTGCTTTATAGTCTAATTTGCAAACAGTTTGGAACTATTTTTTGCTTAAATTTGTTGACGTAATGAAAATATGCCTAAATTGCTTTCACGCATTGGTACAAGTTTCTACAATGCGTATTGCATATTTTTATATGTATAACTCATATAGTTTATGTACGAGTATATCAATAAACTGTTCGCCAATTTTACTTAATTTTTTTCTTTAAAACAAAATAAATAATTTTTCCAAACCAATAAAATCAAATGAAACACATTAAATTTCCAAAAATATCCGACTTTTCGAAGTTTTTTCCTGAACTTTTTGGATGAAAAACTATGGTCCTTGCTAAAACTAAACCATTCAGAAAGAAATTATTCATGATAGAAAAAGCTCCTGAATTTATAAATTTTTTCTAAACAAATATAAAAGGCATATTTTTGAAAAAATTGCTCATAAAACTTGTCCCGAAAATCCCGGGATTAGTCAGTGCGAATCCCGGGATTTTCGGGACTAACAAAGAAGCCTAGCCTAGTGCCCACTCAGCATAAAAAGCCAAGTGGTCAAATAAACTTATATATATTTACTACTATAAACAGTGCGGTCATATTAGCACCACTTTACAACCATAAGACCTTTGCTGCTTTTGAGCTGGTATGTGTAATGGCTCCTTTTGCACTTATCGAAATTATCAATAACTTTTCGAAAATCTACCTCATTATAAATTTGAATTTGAGAATGGCCATAACATGAAATCTATTGGCACCGGCAAGCTGTGTTATCAGATTGACAAGATAATTTGAGTTTTTTTCTCTGAGACAAATTGGCAGCACTTTGACGTTTTGGGTTTAGGGTCTGAATTTTCTTCTTCGTACAGAATATCTATTTTGGCCAAGATTTACGAGCTGGATATTCGATTTGGATTTCAATATCTTAGGAGTGTTGGTATTTTCTGGTGGGGTCGCTTGGCGCTTTTGCATTGTAGGGTCTGGCTTTTGTAGGTAGCGATGCATGCCTGTCTGCACTGCAGAACATGTAGTAGTTAGCGCGAGAGAATTTGCTTTACTGTCTTATTTCGCTGACTGGGGCTTATGAACAGACTTTCTCTGTAAATTTATTGTCTGGCGCAGGGATGATATTTGGGTTGTTCCATTTTGTACAAAAAGGCAAACAAAATAGTACCAAATCTGTCGAAAAAGTACCAACACTTCAATGTCCAAATTTTATAATTAATAATAGTTTGTAATATCGATACCTTAAAGCACAACCATACGATGTCCATTTCCATGAAAATCGAGTTTTTGTCATTTTTAGATTCCTGAGAAGAAGCTACATCAGATAGACGATAGTGGTGATGAAAGTAATTGAAAATAAGGAAATGAAAACCCATTTCCATACAAAACATACCATTTGAAAACTTGTTTTTCATTTACAAGAGTTTTGAAAAAATGTATGGTTGTGCTTTAAGGTATCGATATGAACAGAAAAATTATTAATATTCAAAAATGTAAACAAGTTAAATATATATAAGCATACTTTAATTCATAAAGCTTTCAACACAGAAGTTTTAATAATATAAACTAAAATTACACTAAATGAAGATTTAAGTTTAAGTTTTATTTAAGTTACAGTTAGTACAATAAGAAATGAATTCTTTTATAGTACAACAAATAAATAAAAGAAAGCATTATAAGAGAAATCATTATAATCAACAAACACCAAATTATAAGAACAAAAAAGAAACCAAACATCTTTACAAACAAGAGATACAAAAATTTTGAACAAACAAATAAATAAATAAGACTAAAGGTTAAGAGATACTTTTACCGTTACATAAATGAAACGTTGAGCTTCGTTTCCAGCTCTAAAGAAAGAACTCAAGAAAAATCTTGTCAAGTTTCTTATGCTGCAAAATTTTATTAGATCTGAATTTTTTGACAAATGACAAAGCAAAAATGTTCATTGCGCTTTTACCTTTTGATTTGATTTGCAATTATTGGCAAAAGTAACAGTGTTACATTCAAACCGACTTCATATTTGAGATCAGCGACCCCAAATTAACTAATATATAAAGTGGCATCAAAATTCGAGGGGAAAAAGAAGTGCATTCCGCGCCGACTTTTCTTTATCCGATTGGCTCCAAACTTCACATACATAATTTTTATATGCAAAGGAACCAAACTAGCCTAATCGGTCGACAATCCTGCCATTTTGTACGTGTAAGGTCCTGAGAATAGAACTAAAAATGTTGTGTACCATAAAGCACTTCAGTGAAAAAGCAAAAGGTTGGCCGACACGTCAATCATTGCGGTTTAATTGAAACACATCGACATTGTTATATTTAAGTTAATTTCCATTATATTTAATAGAACTTTTGAATAAAGAATTTGTATTGAACGAACTTCATGAAGCAGGGTGTAAATGCTCGGAGTTATTATTTTCATTACATAAACGAATCTATATTTTATATTTTTATTATGTTTTCCTTTTCACACATGCAAGCTGTCAATTTCTGTAAAACGGAATGGAATCACTTAAAATCCCACTGAATTGCTGCTTGGGCAGTAATCAAGTACTTTGAAAAATAAGTAGTCAAGGCGTTATAATTGAAATAACAAAATTTAACTCTTGTACAAAAATTTTAAATTTATTCATTTCGAAATATTCGAATGCAAAGGATATTTCTATTGCACGTTTTATTTTGATAAACGTTCTTAAAGACAGACATTATGCATTGACTTTTGCTTTCTAAAATATTTCTGTGGGTACAAAGAAAAAAATGTATAAGAAACTGTGCGATTGCAAATAACTATAAGTTTTTGTTTTTCATTATCGCTTGTTTGGATGCAGCGTCTCATCGCTTCTGTAATGACACCTAGGGTCCTAGGTCACCAAAGGATACACAAACAATTTCAAAGCACCTGGTTTGGGTTATACGTTGATATGTCAACCACCAATCAATCATCTATCGGGACAAATTCTTTTATATACAGTGAGTGTCAGCTTATTTTATGCAGAATAAATTTGTGTATATCTTTGGTTCCTGTCAATTCAACTTGGTACCATTAAAAGGTCTACTGGAGTCCGTCCGAATGAGTGACTGCGGGTACCTTAATCCGTTAAGTACCTACAGCGAAATGTACAGTTGAAATTAAACTACTTTTAAAATTTTTTCCCGGTGTCAAATTTTTTTTGTGTAGCTAGAAGTTGCGTTGGTCAAAATAAGGACTATTTGACTAAAGGAAGTTTTGTGAAAAATTCCCATGAATCTTGAGAATTTTTTTAAAAGTGGGGTTTTGGTGAATTTGTATAGAAATTTAAATTTATACGAAAAATTTAATTTTTCCTAAGTATTTGAACCGGAAGAGTGTACACTTCTGTTGACTCTGTCTGTACATAATTAAGCGTTCCAGTAGACAGAAATCGCTCATTTTAAGTTAAGATCAGATATACATATTTTCAATACAAAATTGGTGACATATCTTCAATTGTTCTCAATCAATTCATTAATATTTAAATTTAGTTTTTACAAAAAAATTACACCTTGCTGAATACGAATTCGAAAAATTCATAACTTTCACTTGTCAAAATTTGAAGTACATAAAGGGGTTGTCAGATTTTGAATTCATTTAGATTAAAACAATGATACTCACTTGGTGCCCGAGAAAATGCCGCCTGAAAATACTGTTAAAGTTTTAATTTACACATGGGCAGCCATTTAATTTTTTTCAACATTTGCGAGTTGGGAATATTTTTTGTCCAACGTACTCAAAAATGCAACTCTTTTCTTGCTTTCTATGCCAGTCAAAATAAATTGTTTGTATGTTTTCTCTTAATTTTTTTTACATTGCGTGTCACTTCAAATCGTATACTAAAAATGGTTATATATTGATATTTTCCTAAAATTTTATTATGTAGATATTGGTATCGTTGAAAACGTCAAACTAATGCCTTCCGTAAATTTTGAGAATTTTTCGTCGCACTGCCGAACCCGACCCAATTCCTATTTTCCAGTCGATGCTCAATGTTGGCGCAGCGAATGACCGTAAGAAATTTCAGATTGAAAACAATGCGCTAACCAAAAATGTGTGGTTTCCGAAAACCACCCTTATTTTTGTGTGCAAGTAGGAGATACTTTCTTACTGCGGCGCGACTTGATCTCGGTGATCATGTCGCATGCGTGCGTAGACGACCTGTTTGCATGTAGAACAGAGAAGTGGGCTCCAATTTTCTAACAACAACGCACAAACAGAAAGTGAAGCAGGACAAAAAACAAAACGAAGCAGTGAAACGCACATTGTAGCTAACACAAGTTTACACGCAAATTTGGGAGGGTATACTGCCGCGCTTACAACAAACTACGGATCTGTTTTTTTTTGCATAGTCAAACATTTTTTATACTATAATGCATTTTCAAATTATTTATTGCAGCAAAAATAAATGTTCATAATCATAATCAATATTTTAAAAAATACGTGCGCTTCAGAACATCACTAATAGTCTCATTCTACCAACAAAAGTGACAACAAAAATTTTTATAAACTAAATAGAATGTGACAAGACTTGTCATTGTGTATTATTGCTAGAATAAGGCTAAAATTACAAATATCAAAAAATTTTCCAAAAAAAATCCAAGCCGAATGCACAAAACGAAATAAAATTTTCGTTTTGTTTTATCCGCGATCAAAACTATTGAATGCAAAAGTAAAGTTTAAATTTTTGAAAACTAGCGAAATTTAGTGCCCCGCTGAATCGCTCGTATGTGTATTATACGAATGAAGGAAAAGTGCAAAGAACAAATCGGCAAATAAAATTGAAAAGTGTAAATCCGCCGCGAATGCACGATTCAAAGAAAATGAAAAGTTCAGTAAAGTTTGTTTTCCAACCCTGGTCCTGACCAAACATTATTAGAGTTAACTGTTCAAATATTATGTTTAAGTTTTTTTTTTTCTTTATTTCTAGACTTTGTCTAGATTAGCCATTGAAGCTTGGCGCATGTAATTTTTTTTATGCTACGTTTGTGTAGAGTATAAAACTTTACAAATAAATGCGCAGCCAACAGTACGATAATTATTATTAAATATATAGACGTGTCACTTTGGACGACCTCTATGTCATTAACTACATTGGCCTGTGGCCGTTCAATTTTGGACTGTTGCTTGCCCATTATATATTGTATGTTTTACAAAACCAAAAAAAATTGTTTATTTCCCGCTGGGTTAACTGGGAAGTAATTGGTAGCCTATGTTTCGGCTAATGATGAAATGAGAATAAAAGAAAATGTTGCATACTTTTGTTTACAATTGCTTTAATTTATATTGGGGTGGTCCCTATTTAGAAAAGAGTAAAAAAAATTGCAAATAAATTGCACCCATATTGTATTAAACAAAAAACAAACATGTGATGGTTTACATGATAAAATATGCAATCTGGTTTACATTTAGATTTATTTTTACTAAGCATAAGTTTATACCATCACTTGTTATATACGAATATCAAATAATAATTATAAGTAATATATAATATATACCTAATATTTGTAATTAATATTTTTTTTTTATTTTTTTTTTTAAATCATTTAATAGTTAATTGAATTCCGCAGTTGGGGCACAGCGTAATTCATTTCAAATTAATTTTTATATATATTATTTTTTTTACATAATTTTACATAGATAAAAAGTGATATTGCATAAGTTAGTAAATTCCGCAGTTGTGGCACTGCGTAATTCATTACAAATTGTTTTCTTTTATATAGTTTTTATTTGAAGCTGTTCCTGCTGTTGTTGCTGTTGCTGGCGCCGTTCCTTAAGGCACTCCTTAATGTGGTCGGCTTCAGTTATTAAAATTGTCGCTTCCTCCCATGGTGGTGGCGGATCTGCATTTAGTAGACGTTTTATGTCGGACAAACGCTTCTTCATATGAGTTTGTTGTCCTCCCCTCTTTTTGTTTTCGGCGGCTGTATTGGCGTTGGAAACTTATCTGCTTGTATAAGTTTTTTACGCTCCTGACGCTCCTTGTATTGTTGTAAACTGAGGGTAAATTTATGTCTTTCAAATTCGTTATTCATTGTAATATCAGCATCGTGAGCACATGGCTTATAAATTTGTGTTGTAGATATTGGAAGGGCTGGATCACTACAGCATTGATGATGACTTGGTTGCTGCTGTAATAATAGCTTTATTTTAATTTGCTTTTAGTTGACTGTTTGCGTAGAACTGTTGGGCGGACCGCATCAGCATGAGCACTTGAATGTAGGCATATTTGTTATTTCATTAAATTAAATATTCTTTTTCACTTTTGATCCTTTTTTTTTTTTCATTTTAACAAGTTTCTATTCACTATCCATTTAATTTTACGGATATTTGGAAATATTTTCAGAAAACTTAATATATTTGACCGAATTATTAAAGTTTTGGTTTTTCAAAGTGCCAGGTGGCAGTGGCAAGATCGCCATGTAAACATAAGACCTGTTTCTTGTGTTTGTCCAATCTTACTGATTCTTTATTTTCTTAATATTGCTTTCTATGCACATACCCTCAATAGCATTCGTAAGCGTGGGGTGTCATATATCCCTTGGCCCGAGAACGATACTGATGGTATGTGCCCACTAGAGATGTCAATTTTCGAGACCTTTGCCAATCCCGGGATTTTCGGGATTGAACAATGCAATCCCGTGGTCCCGGGATTAGTCCCGGGATTTGGATTTTTTTCAATTCAACCAAAATTCAGTAAAAAAATGTTATATTAAATCGAATTGAATTGCTTTTAATATACCCATACTATAATATTTTGGAAATTGCGCAAATAATCTAACAATATTCAAGTTTTTTTTTGGATTTTTTTTAAATTGAATTTATCACACCTATGATTTGGAATATTAGAAAAAAGTTTGAATAACTTTAAAATGTGTAGAATAAAATACTAATTGGAATAGATTTGGTCTTTGGAATCTTGGGTTTCCGGTCAGAAGAAGATCATTTTAAAAATGTGTCGTTTGATCCACATTTCTCGAACAACTCTTGACCTGATCATTTTGTCGAACATTTTAATATACGAAATTGGAATTTGTATTTCATGTCCCGAACGATGTTCGATGTATTTTTTGATCCGATTTCCATTTAAACAAAATGGATTTGAGTGCTTTATAGTCTACTAATTTGCAAACAGTTTGGAACTATTTTTTGCTTAAATTTGTTGACGTAATGAAAATATGCCTAAATTGCCTTCACGCATTGGTACAAGTTTCTACAATGCGTATTGCATATTTTTATATGTATAACTCATATAGTTTATGTACGAGTATATCAATAAACTGTTCGCCAATTTTACTTAATTTTTTTCTTTAAAACAAAATAAATAATTTTTCCAAACCAATAAAATCAAATGAAACACATTAAATTTCCAAAAATATCCGACTTTTCGAAGTTTTTTCCTGAATTTTTTGGATGAAAAACTATGGTCCTTGCTAAAACTAAACCATTCAGAAAGAAATTATTCATGATAGAAAAAGCTCCTGAATTTATAAATTTTTTCTAAACAAATATAAAAGGCATATTTTTGAAAAATTTGCTCATAAAACTTGTCCCGAAAATCCCGGGATTAGTCAGTGCGAATCCCGGGATTTTCGGGACTAACAAAGAAGCCTAGCCTAGTGCCCACTCAGCATAAAGCCAAGTGGTCAAATAAACTTATATATATTTACTGTTATACCCTACTATGACCGCACTGGTCATATTAGCACCACTTTACAACCATAAGACCTTTGCTGCTTTTGAGCTGGTATGTGTAATGGCTCCTTTTGCACTTATCGAAATTATCAATAACTTTTCGAAAATCTACCTCATTATAAATTTGAATTTGAGAATGGCCATCACATGAAATCTATTGGCACTGGCAAGAGAATTTGAGTTTTTTTCTCTGAGACAAATTGGCAGCGGCTTCGACGTTTTGGGTTTAGGGTCTGAATTTTCTTCTTCGTACAGAATATCTATTTTGGCCAAGATTTACGAGCTGGATATTCGATTTGGATTTCAAAATCTTAGGCGTGTTGGTATTTTCTGGTGGGGTCGCTTGACGCTTTTGCATTGTAGGGTCTAGCTTTTGTAGGTAGCGATGCATGCCTGTCTGCACTGCAGAACATGTAGTAGTTAGCGCGAGAGTTTGCTTTACTGTCTTATTTCGCTGACTGGGGCTTATCAACAGACTTTCTCTGTAAATTTATTTTCTGGCGCAGGGATGATATTTGGGTTGTTCCATTTTGTACAAAAAGGCAAACAAAATAGTACCAAATCTGTCGAAAAAGTACCAACACTTCAATGTCCAAATTTTATAATTAATAATAGTTTGTAATATCGATACCTTAAAGCACAACCATACGATGTCCATTTCCATGAAAATCGAGTTTTTGTCATTTTTAGATTCCTGAGAAGAAGCTGCATCAGATAGACGATAGTGGTGATGAAAGTAATTGAAAATAAGGAAATGAAAACCCATTTCCATACAAAACATACCATTTGAAAACTTGTTTTTCATTTAAAAGAGTTTTGAAAAAATGTATGGTTGTGCTTTAAGGTATCGATATGAACAGAAAAATTATTAATATTCAAAAATGTAAACAAGTTAAATATATATAAGCATACTTTAATTCATGAAGCTTTCAACACAGAAGTTTTAATAATATAAACTAAAATTACACTAAATGAAGTTTTAAGTTTAAGTTTTATTTAAGTTACAGTTAGTACAATAAGAAATTAATTCTTTTATAGTACAACAAATAAATAAAAGAAAGCATTATAAGAGAAATCATTATAATCAACAAACACCAAATTATAAGAACAAAAAAGAAACCAAACATCTTTACAAACAAGAGATACAAAAATTTTGAACAAACAAATAAATAAATAAGACTAAAGGTTAAGAGATACTTTTACCGTTACATAAATGAAACGTTGAGCTTCGTTTCCAGCTCTAAAGAAAGAACTCAAGAAAAATCTTGTCAAGTTTCTTATGCTGCAAAATTTTATTAGATCTGAATTTTTTGACAAATGACAAAGCAAAAATGTTCATTGCGCTTTTACCTTTTGATTTGATTTGCAATTATTGGCAAAAGTAACAGTGTTACATTCAAACCGACTTCATATTTGAGATCAGCGACCCCAAATTAACTAATATATAAAGTGGCATCAAAATTCGAGGGGAAAAAGAAGTGCATTCCGCGCCGACTTTTCTTTATCCGATTGGCTCCAAACTTCACATACATAATTTTTATATGCAAAGGAACCAAACTAGCCTAATCGGCCGACAATCCTGCCATTTTGTACGTGTAAGGTCCTGAGAATAGAACTAAAAATGTTGTGTACCATAAAGCACTTCAGTGAAAAAGCAAAAGGTTGGCCGACACGTCAATCATTGCGGTTTAATTGAAACACATCGACATTGTTATATTTAAGTTAATTTCCATTATATTTAATAGAACTTTTGAATAAAGAATTTGTATTGAACGAACTTCATGAAGCAGGGTGTAAATGCTCGGAGTTATTATTTTCATTACATAAACGAATCTATATTTTATATTTTTATTATGTTTTCCTTTTCACACATGCAAGCTGTCAATTTCTGTAAAACGGAATGGAATCACTTAAAATCCCACTGAATTGCTGCTTGGGCAGTAATCAAGTACTTTGAAAAATAAGTAGTCAAGGCGTTATAATTGAAATAACAAAATTTATCTCTTGTACAAAAATTTTAAATTTATTCATTTCGAAATATTCGAATGCAAAGGATATTTCTATTGCACGTTTTATTTTGATAAACGTTCTTAAAGACAGACATTATGCATTGACTTTTGCTTTCTAAAATATTTCTGCGGGTACAAAGAAAAAAATGTATAAGAAACTATGCGATTGCAAATAACTATAAGTTTTTGTTTTTCATTATCGCTTGTTTGGATGCAGCGTCTCATCGCTTCTGTAATGACACCTAGGGGGTCACCAAAGGATACACAAACAATTTCAAAGCACCTGGTTTGGGTTATACGTTGATATGTCAACCACCAATCAATCATCTATCGGGACAAATTCTTTTATATACAGTGAGTGTCAGCTTATTTTATGCAGAATAAATTTGTGTATATCTTTGGTTCCTGTCAATTCAACTTGGTACCATTAAAAGGTCTACTGGAGTCCGTCCGAATGAGTGACTGCGGGTACCTTAATCCGTTAAGTACCTACAGCGAAATGTACAGTTGAAATTAAACTACTTTTAAAATTTTTTCCCGGTGTCAAATTTTTTTTGTGTAGCTAGAAGTTGCGTTGGTCAAAATAAGGACTATTTGACTAAAGGAAGTTTTGTGAAAAATTCCCATGAATCTTGAGAATTTTTTTAAAAGTGGGGTTTTTGGTGAATTTGTATAGAAATTTAAATTTATACGAAAAATTTAATTTTTCCTAAGTATTTGAACCGGAAGAGTGTACACTTCTGTTGACTCTGTCTGTACATAATTAAGCGTTCCAGTAGACAGAAATCGCTCATTTTAAGTTAAGATCAGATATACATATTTTCAATACAAAATTGGTGACATATCTTCAATTGTTCTCAATCAATTCATTAATATTTAAATTTAGTTTTTACAAAAAAATTACACCTTGCTGAATACGAATTCGAAAAATTCATAACTTTCACTTGTCAAAATTTGAAGTACATATAGGGTTGTCAGATTTTGAATTCATTTAGATTAAAACAATGATACTCACTTGGTGCCCGAGGAAATGCCGCCTGAAAATACTGTTAAAGTTTTAATTTACACATGGGCAGCCATTTAATTTTTTTCAACATTTGCGAGTTGGGAATATTTTTTGTCCAACGTACTCAAAAATGCAACTCTTTTCTTGCTTTCTATGCCAGTCAAAATAAATTGTTTGTATGTTTTCTCTTAATTTTTTTTACATTGCGTGTTACTTCAAATCGTATACTAAAAATGGTTATTCATTGATATTTTCCTAAAATTTTATTATGAAGATATTGGTATCGTTGAAAACGTCAAACTAATGCCTTCCGTAAATTTTGAGAATTTTTCGTCGCACTGCCGAACTCGACCCAATTCCTATTTTCCAGTCGATGCTCAATGTTGGCGCAGCGAATGACCGTAAGAAATTTCAGATTGAAAACAATGCGCGAACCAAAAATGTGTGGTTTCCGAAAACCACCCTTATTTTTGTGTGCAAGTAGGAGATACTTTCTTACTGCGGCGCGACTTGATCTCGGTGATCATGTCGCATGCGTGCGTAGACGACCTGTTTGCATGTAGAACAGAGAAGTGGGCTCCAATTTTCTAACAACAACGCTCAAACAGAAAGTGAAGCAGGACAAAAAACAAAACAAAGCAGTGCAACGCACATTGTAGCTAACACAAGTTTACACGCAAATTTGGGAGGGTATACTGCCGCGCTTACAACAAACTACGGATCTGTTTTTTTTTGCATAGTCAAACATTTTTTATACTATAATGCATTTTCAAATTATTTATTGCAGCAAAAATAAATGTTCATAATCATAATCAATAATTTAAAAAATACGTGCGCTTCAGAACATCACTAATAGTTTCATTCTACTAACAAAAGTGACAACAAAAATTTTTATAAACTAAATAGAATGTGACAAGACTTGTCATTGTTTTATTATGTAGATATTGGTAGCGTTGAAAACGTCAAACTAATGCCTTCTGTAAATTTTGAGAATTTTTCGTCGCACTGCCGAACCCGACCCAATTCCTATTTTCCAGTCGATGCTCAATGTTGGCGCAGCGAATGACCGTAAGAAATTTCAGATTGAAAACAATGCGCGAACCAAAAATGTGTGATGTCTGAAAACCACCCTTATTTTTGTGTGCAAGTAGGAGATAGTTTCTTACTGCGGCGCGACTTGATCTCGGTGATCATGTCGCATGCGTGCGTAGACGACCTGTTTGCATGTAGAACAGAGAAGTGGGCTCCAATTTTCTAACAACAACGCACAAACAGAAAGTGAAGCAGGACAAAAAACAAAAGTGACAACAAAAATTTTTATGAACTAAATAGAATGTGACAAGACTTGTCATTGTGTATTATTGCTAGAATAAGGCTAAAATTACAAATATCAAAAAATTTTCCAAAAAAAATCCAAGCCGAATGCACAAAACGAAATAAAATTTTCGTTTTGTTTTATCCGCGATCAAAACTATTGAATGCAAAAGTAAAGTTTAAATTTTTGAAAACGAGCGAAATTTAGTGCCCCGCTGAATCGCTCGTATGTGTATTATACGAATGAAGGAAAAGTGCAAAGAACAAATCGGCAAAAAAAATTGAAAAGTGTAAATCCGCCGCGAATGCACGATTCAAAGAAAATGAAAAGTTCAGTAAAGTTTATTTTCCAACCCTGGTCCTGACCAAACATTATTAGAGTTAACTGTTCAAATATTATGTTTAAGTTTTTTTTTTTCTTTATTTCTAGACTTTGTCTAGATTAGCCATTGAAGCTTGGCGCATGTAATTTTTTTTATGCTACGTTTGTGTAGAGTATAAAACTTTACAAATAAATGCGCAGCCAACAGTACGATAATTATTATTAAATATATAGACGTGTCACTTTGGACGACCTCTATGTCATTAACTACATTGGCCTGTGGCCGTTCAATTTTGGACTGTTGCTTGCCCATTATATATTGTATGTTTTACAAAACCAAAAAAACTTGTTTATTTCCCGCTGGGTTAACTGGGAAGTAATTGGTAGCCTATGTTTCGGCTAATGATGAAATGAGAATAAAAGAAAATGTTGCATACTTTTGTTTACAATTGCTTTAATTTATATTGGGGTGGTCCCTATTTAGAAAAGAGTAATAAAAATTGCAAATAAATTGCACCCATATTGTATTAAACAAAAAACAAACATGTGATGGTTTACATGATAAAATATGCAATCTGGTTTACATTTAGATTTATTTTTACTTAGCATAAGTTTATACCATCACTTGTTATATACGAATATCAAATAATAATTATAAGTAATATATAATATATACCTAATATTTGTAATTAATATTTTTTTTTTATTTTTTTTTTTATTTTTTTTATTATATTATTTTTTTTACATAATTTTACATAGATAAAAAGTGATATTGCATAAGTTAGTAAATTCCGCAGTTGTGGCACTGCGTAATTTATTACAAATAAGTTATAGGTTTGTACAAATTATGTTATTTATATATTTAAAAACATTCAATAATTCATTGAATTCCGCAGTTGTGGCACTGCGTAATTCATTACAAATTTTTTTCTTTTATATAGTTTTTATTTGAAGCTGTTCCTGCTGTTGTTGCTGTTGCTGGCGCCGTTCCTTAAGGCACTCCTTAATGTGGTCGGCTTCAGTTATTAAAATTGTCGCTTCCTCCCATGGTGGTGGCGGATCTGCATTTAGTAGACGTTTTATGTCGGACAAACGCTTCTTCATATGAGTTTGTTGTCCTCCCCTCTTTTTGTTTTCGGCGGCTGTATTGGCGTTGGTAACTTATCTGCTTGTATAAGTTTTTTACGCTCCTGACGCTCCTTGTATTGTTGTAAACTGAGGGTAAATTTATGTCTTTCAAATTCGTTATTCATTGAAATATCAGCATCGTGAGCACATGGTTTATAAATTTGTGTTGTAGATATTGGAAGGGCTGGATCACTACAGCATTGATGATGACTTGGTTGCTGTTGTAATAATAGCTTTATTTTAATTTGCTTTTAGTTGACTGTTAGCGTAGAACTGTTGGGCGGACCGCATCAGCATGAGCACTTGAATGTAGGCATAATTGTTATTTCATTAAATTAAATGTTCTTTTTCACTTTTGAACCTTATTTTTTTTCATTTTAACAAGTTTCTATTCACTATCATTTAACTTTACGGATATTTGGAAATATTTTCAGAAAACTTAATATATTTGACCGAATTATTAAAGTTTTGGTTTTTCAAAGTGCCAGGTGGCAGTGGCAAGATCGCCATGTAAACATAAGACCTGTTTCTTGTGTTTGTCCAATCTTACTGATTCTTTATTTTCTTAATATTGCATTCTATGCACATACCCTCAATAGCATTCGTAAGCGTGGGGTGTCATATATCCCTTGGCCCGAGAACGATACTGATGGTATGTGCCCACTAGGGATGTCAATTTTCGAGACCTTTGCCAATCCCGGGATTTTCGGGATTGAAAAATGCAATCCCGGGATCCCGGGATTAGTCCCGGGATTTGGATTTTTTTCAATTCAACCAAAATTCAGTAAAAAAATGTTATATTAAATCGAATTGAATTGCTTTTAATATACCCATACTATAATATTTTGGAAATTGCGCAAATAATCTAACAATATTCAAGTTTTTTTTGGATTTTTTTTAAATTGAATTTATCACACCTATGATTTGGAATATTAGAAAAAACTTTGAATAACTTTAAAATATGTAGAATAAAATACTAATTGGAATAGATTTGGTCTTTGGAATCTTGGGTTTCCGGTCAGAAGAAGATCATTTTAAAAATGTGTCGTTTGATCCACATTTCTCGAACAACTCTTGACCTGATCATTTTGTCGAACATTTTAATATACGAAATTGGAATTTGTATTTCATGTCCCGAACGATGTTCGATGTATTTTTTGATCCGATTTCCATTTAAACAAAATGGATTTGAGTGCTTTATAGTCTACTAATTTGCAAACAGTTTGGAACTATTTTTTGCTTAAATTTGTTGATGTAATGAAAATATGCCTAAATTGCCTTCACGCATTGGTACAAGTTTCTACAATGCGTATTGCATATTTTTATATGTATAACTCATATAGTTTATGTACGAGTATATCAATAAACTGTTCGCCAATTTTACTTAATTTTTTTCTTTAAAACAAAATAAATAATTTTTCCAAACCAATAAAATCAAATGAAACACATTAAATTTCCAAAAATATCCGACTTTTCGAAGTTTTTTCCTGAATTTTTTGGATGAAAAACTATGGTCCTTGCTAAAACTAAACCATTCAGAAAGAAATTATTCATGATAGAAAAAGCTCCTGAATTTATAAATTTTTTCTAAACAAATATAAAAGGCATATTTTTGAAAAAATTGCTCATAAAACTTGTCCCGAAAATCCCGGGATAAGTCAGTGCGAATCCCGGGATTTTCGGGACTAACAAAGAAGCCTAGCCTAGTGCCCACTCAGCATAAAGCCAAGTGGTCAAATAAACTTATATATATTTATTGTTATACCCTACTATAAACAGTGCGGTCATATTAACACCACTTTACAACCATAAGACCTTTGCTGCTTTTGAGCTGGTATGTGTAATGGCTCCTTTTGCACTTATCGAAATTATCAATAACTTTTCGAAAATCTAACTCATTATAAATTTGAATTTGAGAATGGCCATCACATGAAATTTATTGGCACTGGCAAGAGAATTTGAGTTTTTTTCTCTGAGACAAATTGGCAGCGGCTTCGACGTTTTGGGTTTAGGGTCTGAATTTTCTTCTTCGTACAGAATATCTATTTTGGCCAAGATTTACGAGCTGGATATTCGATTTGGATTTCAAAATCTTAGGCGTGTTGGTATTTTCTGGTGGGGTCGCTTGACGCTTTTGCATTGTAGGGTCTAGCTTTTGTAGGTAGCGATGCATGCCTGTCTGCACTGCAGAACATGTAGTAGTTAGCGCGAGAGTTTGCTTTACTGTCTTATTTCGCTGACTGGGGCTTATCAACAGACTTTCTCTGTAAATTTATTTTCTGGCGCAGGGATGATATTTGGGTTGTTCCATTTTGTACAAAAAGGCAAACAAAATAGTACCAAATCTGTCGAAAAAGTACCAACACTTCAATGTCCAAATTTTATAATTAATAATAGTTTGTAATATCGATACCTTAAAGCACAACCATACGATGTCCATTTCCATGAAAATCGAGTTTTTGTCATTTTTAGATTCCTGAGAAGAAGCTGCATCAGATAGACGATAGTGGTGATGAAAGTAATTGAAAATAAGGAAATGAAAACCCATTTCCATACAAAACATACCATTTGAAAACTTGTTTTTCATTTAAAAGAGTTTTGAAAAAATGTATGGTTGTGCTTTAAGGTATCGATATGAACAGAAAAATTATTAATATTCAAAAATGTAAACAAGTTAAATATATATAAGCATACTTTAATTCATGAAGCTTTCAACACAGAAGTTTTAATAATATAAACTAAAATTACACTAAATGAAGTTTTAAGTTTAAGTTTTATTTAAGTTACAGTTAGTACAATAAGAAATTAATTCTTTTATAGTACAACAAATAAATAAAAGAAAGCATTATAAGAGAAATCATTATAATCAACAAACACCAAATTATAAGAACAAAAAAGAAACCAAACATCTTTACAAACAAGAGATACAAAAATTTTGAACAAACAAATAAATAAATAAGACTAAAGGTTAAGAGATACTTTTACCGTTACATAAATGAAACGTTGAGCTTCGTTTCCAGCTCTAAAGAAAGAACTCAAGAAAAATCTTGTCAAGTTTCTTATGCTGCAAAATTTTATTAGATCTGAATTTTTTGACAAATGACAAAGCAAAAATGTTCATTGCGCTTTTACCTTTTGATTTGATTTGCAATTATTGGCAAAAGTAACAGTGTTACATTCAAACCGACTTCATATTTGAGATCAGCGACCCTAAATTAACTAATACATAAAGTGGCATCAAAATTCGAGGGGAAAAAGAAGTGCATTCCGCGCCGACTTTTCTTTATCCGATTGGCTCCAAACTTCACATACATAATTTTTATATGCAAAGGAATCAAACTAGCCTAATCGGTCGACAATCCTGCCATTTTGTACGTGTAAGGTCCAGAGAATAGAACTAAAAATGTTGTGTACCATAAAGCACTTCAGTGAAAAAGCAAAAGGTTGGCCGACACGTCAATCATTGCGGTTTAATTGAAACACATCGACATTGTTATATTTAAGTTAATTTCCATTATATTTAATAGAACTTTTGAATAAAGAATTTGTATTGAACGAACTTCATGAAGCAGGGTGTAAATGCTCGGAGTTATTATTTTCATTACATAAACGAATCTATATTTTATATTTTTATTATGTTTTCCTTTTCACACATGCAAGCTGTCAATTTCTGTAAAACGGAATGGAATCACTTAAAATCCCACTGAATTGCTGCTTGGGCAGTAATCAAGTACTTTGAAAAATAAGTAGTCAAGGCGTTATAATTGAAATAACAAAATTTAACTCTTGTACAAAAATTTTAAATTTATTCATTTCGAAATATTCGAATGCAAAGGATATTTCTATTGCACGTTTTATTTTGATAAACGTTCTTAAAGACAGACATTATGCATTGACTTTTGCTTTCTAAAATATTTCTGCGGGTACAAAGAAAAAAATTTATAAGAAACTATGCGATTGCAAATAACTATAAGTTTTTGTTTTTCATTATCGCTTGTTTGGATGCAGCGTCTCATCGCTTCTGTAATGACACCTAGGGGGTCACCAAAGGATACACAAACAATTTCAAAGCACCTGGTTTGGGTTATACGTTGATATGTCAACCACCAATCAATCATCTATCGGGACAAATTCTTTTATATACAGTGAGTGTCAGCTTATTTTATGCAGAATAAATTTGTGTATATCTTTGGTTCCTGTCAATTCAACTTGGTACCTTAATCCGTTAAGTACCTACAGCGAAATGTACAGTTGAAATTAAACTACTTTTAAAATTTTTTCCCGGTGTCAAATTTTTTTTGTGTAGCTAGAAGTTGCGTTGGTCAAAATAAGGACTATTTGACTAAAGGAAGTTTTGTGAAAAATTCCCATGAATCTTGAGAATTTTTTTAAAAGTGGGGTTTTTGGTGAATTTGTATAGAAATTTAAATTTATACGAAAAATTTAATTTTTACTAAGTATTTGAACCGGAAGAGTGTACACTTCTGTTGACTCTGTCTGTACATAATTAAGCGTTCCAGTAGACAGAAATCGCTCATTTTAAGTTAAGATCAGATATACATATTTTCAATACAAAATTGGTGACATATCTTCAATTGTTCTCAATCAATTCATTAATATTTAAATTTAGTTTTACAAAAAATATTACACCTTGCTGAATACGAATTCGAAAAATTCATAACTTTCACTTGTCAAAATTTGAAGTACATAAAGGGGTTGTCAGATTTTGAATTCATTTAGATTAAAACAATGATACTCACTTGGTGCCCGAGAAAATGCCGCCTGAAAATACTGTTAAAGTTTTAATTTACACATGGGCAGCCATTTAATTTTTTTCAACATTTGCGAGTTGGGAATATTTTTTGTCCAACGTACTCAAAAATGCAACTCTTTTCTTGCTTTCTATGGCAGTCAAAATAAATTGTTTGTATGTTTTCTCCTAATTATTTTTACATTGCGTGTCACTTCAAATCGTATACCAAAAATGGTTATATATTTATATTTTCCTAAAATTTTATTATGTAGATATTGGTATCGTTGAACACGTCGAACTAATGCCTTCCGTAAATTTTGAAAATTTTTCTAAAAATTGGGGTTTAAAAATGTGTTTTTGGGTTATATGGGTCTCTGAAATTAGCATTACATCTATGCAGTATGACTTGAGGGATTGAATAAGTTCCAATTTATGTTGGCATAAGCCGTTCGCGTTCCAGAAGGATATTTTTATCGCATTCATGGTTTATTGTTTATAAGGGTCTGGATTAACATGTTTTGATTACGTAGCATCTCCTGCATCATAGTTTGCATGCCATTCATAAACTGCGACTTGTTTTGCATAAACATCTGGAGTGTTTGTTCAAGGCCAATGTTCTGTTGAGCAGGTTGAATAACTGGAGGGCCTTGGGTACTGCCTTTGAGTGCATTTGCGTATGAAAATGGTTGTGGTTGTGATGCGGCCATAGCTCCATTCCCTTGGAGTGGTGGGTATGATTTCATCTGGGTGATATTGGCTGGAGTAGGGTTTGACATCGTCACAGTTTTTCCTCTGAAGGGCTTCGTTTGGGAAGAAACCTTATTTTTAAGGGTTTTATAGACTCCACATCCTCTATAATTTGCAGTGTGATTGTTACCACAGTTACTACAACGTCCAACGGCTGCATCGTAAAATCGATGTCCAGCAACAACTTTGCTCAGATGCGGGACGACACAAACAAAAAAAAAAAGGAATAAGGAAGAGGGTGAAACGGCCAAACAAATTCCAAGCAAACTACTTGAAATTCCCAGGAAGGAAACACTTCACCAAAACAAATCACGACCGAACGCAACCTGTCCAACTCTATTAAATTCCTCAAATTCAAAACACTAAATGGCCGACTGCCACCAATAAAATAAAGAAAAAAAACACTAGCTGGCAAAACTAAACCAGAGCGCAAAAATACTCCCTTTGGAACACTTGTCCTCCAGTCACAACCCTACGATGGCAACCGCTCCACTCCACCTTTCCAAAAAAACAATTTAGAAAAAAAAGAAAGAAAATTATCAAAATTTTCCAAACAAATTATTTAAGATCAAATTAAATTAAAAATCTAAAACTTTATCACTTTCCTTCTTCCCTGCTCAAAAAGAACTAAAGAATCTGTCTATATGGACGCATATATGGCGTTCCCTTTCCATTTCTCCAACATCTCCCCCCCACACATGAGCGCGACCAACGCAGAAGCCAGTATTCGCAGTCGGGGCTTTACCCACACCTATATCTGAGATTGTAAGTCTTTGCTGTCTTGGCACTTGCCATTTCTAACTTCTTCCGTATGTCTTCCCTCAAGTCTGCCATTAACTTGGCCCGGTCCTCACTACTACTGTCCGGTTGGTCTGAGTCCCCAACTCGTCTATAATCCCTATCACCTCTGACCGAAATATTCCGGCCAAAACTCACGAAGTATGGAGACGCCCCCAAAACCTCATACTGCGCTGTTCGAATAAAGCATTCCACCTTTGAGAGACGAGAATCCCACGTCCTGTGGTTCTCCGACACGTACGACCTCAAAGTGGTCTTAATTTGCTAGTTCTCTCGCTCCTACTCAACGACCTACTCAAATAAGAGATTACCTTGTCCCCTTTATCAAAAGCTGTTCTCGCACTCCGGCGGCCATCTAAACCTGTACTTCGTCTCTAGAAGACCAGTTAGAGGCTTTACCAAATCAGCGAAATTCGAAACAAATCTAAGTACCGTAGCGAAGAAATAGAAAAATTAAATTTTTCCCTATTCATCACAAGCCCTGCCCACAAATCCTCCTCAGGACCTCCTTCAGAACCTCACCATGCTTATCAAATGTATTTGTAACGATAATAATATCGTCAAAATACACGAAAACATGGAGTTCTAAGTAAGCAACAAGTCCCTCAGGCAGAGCTCGAAAAACTTCCCTTACTAACTCTTCAAGAACCGAATTTTCCCTAGTTGACAAAGCAAACCTATCAACTATCGGCGCTACTGACGAGGCCTTGGCCTGAAAACTCCTCTGACTATTGAAAAACCAAATCTTCCCTAGTTGACAAGGCAAACTTATCAACTATCGCCGCTACTGACGAGACCTTGATCTGGAAAACTATACTGACTCTTCAATAACCGAATCTTCCCTAGTTGGCAAAGCAACCCTATCAACTATCGCCGCTACTGACGAGACCTCGACTTGGTCGGAAAAACTCCACTGAGTCTTGGCCAAATCTGGCGCAACACCGGCGCCAGATTTGGTTCCAAGTCAGCCCCAAGCACCTCATCTATAAATCTCTGCCAAGTTGCAGGCGCATTGTGCAGGCCTCCTTCTCTACTGGGATCTGCCAATAAGCGGATTTTATATCCAAGCTAGAGAGATATTTGGCATCCTTCAGCTTATCTAAAGTAGCCGAAATATAAGGGAGGGGGTAACTATCTCGATCCGTATTTTTATTCAGTGTCCTATAGTCGACACAAAACCTATAACTCCCATCCTTTTTCCTAATCATCACAACCGGTGATGTCCAAGGGCTGTGAGAAATCTCAATCACACCCTTATCTAACATATCCTCTGAATAGCTGGCGATACCGGATAGTATCGCCAGCTATTCGCTTGACTGGTTCCACATTTGGCTTTATAAGAATCCGATGTTCGACCAAATGTGTACAACCAAGTCCCTCAGGCATAGCTCTAAAAACTTCAACGACTAACTCTTCAAGAACCGATTTTTCCCTAGTTGACAACGAAGACCTATCAACTACCGCCGCTACTGACGAGACCTCAACTTGGTCGGACAACCTCCATTGATTCTTGGCCAAATCTGGCACTACACCGGCCTTAGACCAAAAGTCTGCTCCAAGAATCAATGATTGGGGAAAATCCGGTATTACGAGGCATTCAACGAGGACCGACTTGCCCTCTACCTCGAAAGGGACCGAAACTACCCCCCTAACCGGAACTTGTTCACCATCAGCAAGCGCAACCTTGCTGACCGCAGACATTACCAAACTCGACCCCCAGGACTTCAACGCATCCCAGCCCGGCCCACCAAGAATCGTCCTGGTGGCCCCAGAATCTGAAAGCCCTAACATACGCACTCCAAAAATTTTAACACCTAAATATGGCCTATTATCCAGTTCTCTACCTAAAAAGAAAAACTCAAACAAATTTCGGACGGACGTTGCCTCTGAGGCCTATCACTATTTGCCCTAGCCAGCTGGTTGCCCGCAGGCAACCTCCCTGTGCGAGCGCTCCTGTAATTGCCCTGCTCTCGGAGAGCATCGGGGGCAATCACGCTTCATAAAGCCAGGCCGCTCGCAGCCGCGGCAAATAACCGCCTTTCGGCAGTTTACCGAAACATGCCCAAACTTCTTGCAGTTAAAGCACCTGAACGGACGCCTAGCCCGTTGAGGTGCCCTAATTCTCCGCTCCAATCTTAGATTGCACAGCGGAGCCCTGACTGGAACCACTTCCGGCTCGGCCGAAACGTATGCCAAGTCTGGCTCCAGCAAGTTCTTGGACCGGCTGCTAAGCGGCGGCACGAATGCTTCCACATTCGCCCGCACAGCCTCCAGTTTCCGACCCAAGGAAACCAACTCCGAAAGACTCTCAGGCTCAGCCAAGCCCAGATGAGTCTGATAAAAAGGACACAAATTAGCCCTGACCAGACCCAACATACGCTTCTCCGGCAAGGACTCGGACAGATGACGGAAGAGACCCCTCAAAACCGCTACATAAATGCCTATAAACTCAGCCCCACCTTGAGTCCTTTTCCTAATTTCGTCTAACAAGAGGTCATCATAATTATGTGGCAGAAACTCTAACTTCAGCTGAACGACCAATTCTCGCCAGCTGGAAACATACCTTCGGGCATCACGGAACCAAATCAAAGCCCTATCCGAAAATAAATCTACCGCCCCTTTAAACAACTGGTCCTCACCGACCCCACGAGCGCCACAAAGCTCGTATACTCGCTCCAGGAAGGCATGCAGAGATATATCCTTTCTCTGACCGGTAAACT
Source organism: Heteromyza rotundicornis (assembly GCA_951394025.1). NCBI lineage: Eukaryota > Metazoa > Arthropoda > Insecta > Diptera > Heleomyzidae > Heteromyza > Heteromyza rotundicornis. Next base: position 6,182,323 of record OX596013.1, read on the forward strand.
TTAAATCCCACTTGGACAAATTTACAATTCCCTGAAACCCTAACATGCCCTCAAACAACAAAGCCTAAAACTGGTCATTAAAAAAAATTATTAAAAAAACTCAAAAAAAAATTAACAAAAATTAAAAAAAAATATATACATATATAAAAAAAATTGAAAAAACTATAAAATAACTAAAATAATAAAGAAATTTGTTTACGCCAACCGCGTAAATATGAACGCAACCTTATATAAATTTGTTAAATGTAGGGGGCGATTTCGGTTTTGCCGACGGCTTTTTGGCTTTTTAAAATATTAATTTAGACTCTCGTCCGAATACCATACGAAGCAGCAGCCGCCACAGCCAAGAAAAAGCCGTTCGTAGAAGAACAAGGCCTGCTCCCAATTATTGGTCCTTCAATCCCGAATCCATTCCAAAGGAGACGAAAAGACCTCCACAACAAACAAATTTAAAACTGAGAAGAAAAGCCCTCCACATCAATCACAATCATCATCTAAGCTGCTGCTACAAAATTAAAAAAGGTGCGTTACATTTATAAATGGTGATCATATGTGCGCATTTTTGAAATATTAAAAATTTATCCGTGATATAAAAAAAGGAAAATTTTCAATACGCTCAATTGCCAGCCCAAGCCACTCATTTACTCTCGTTTGCCTTCATTCCTACAACAAAAGCATTTTCTTAATATTATTCTGAAAGTGAAGTGATTTCTTAAATAAAGCTTCCAATCGTGCTATAAAATTAGTCTCTCTTTTAATTCCGTAATCTCTGTTCATTTAATTTGGAGAACTTTTCTAATAAAAGTTTAAATAATTACCAAAACATAAGAAATAAAAGAGATTAATAACTAATAATACCGATCAAACGAAGGTACTCCATATTCAAAGTGAGAGAAATAAAAAGATCTTTGAAAAATATTCGACACATTGAACTGTGCAAAAATAACCAAAAGCACATACACACAAACACATACTCCCACCCGCTCTCACAAGAAAAAGTCTCCACTGCAGGTTGTTGCTGCATTATTTTCTTTCGTTTTGCTTTAATTAGTTTCCGATATTTTGGCAACGGACAGACGTTCGTTTTTTTTATAAATTTAATTTCCAGTTAAAAAATTAAAGTAAATAATTCAAAATTAAATGAAAAGCAGTGTAATTGTGAAATTTAAAATTTGAAAGTGTACAAACTAACTGAGGCCAAAGTTAGCAACGTGGGAACAAAACACAAACCAAAACTGCAACAACAACACGTGAGAGCTTTTCTATTGAAATTTGTGTTTTCAGTCAGTCTCAGAAAATACGAAATATTTCTTTGACTGAAACTGAATATTTCAGAGCAAAATATTTAAATAGGGAATTTTTATTTCTTTATCGCTTTTTAATATTTTTGTGAAATATTCAAAATAAGCGAATTAAAATATTTAAATATTTTGCCCGATTTGTATTTCGTGCAATTTTTTGTTGTTTTTTTTTCATTTTCCTATTCTTACATTCTACTGTATTAGGAGTGCGCCCTACGTCAGTATTTCCGACACTGACAAAGGGTTGAAATTTATTATTACAAATTTTTTTTTATCGCTTTTAAATATTTTTGAAAAATATTTAAATAAAATAAGCGATTCCCAATATTTTATTATTGGGAAGTTTTTAAATTTTTTTTGTTTTTGGAAATTTAAGTGTAATTTTTAGATATTTGAAATTTTTTGTGCAAAATGGTTGCTTTAAAGGAATTTCATCGTCTGGCTGACGAAATCCTTGAATTCGAAGCGGAATTCAATAAAACTGGTCAGAGTGACCATTCTACTTTTTCGTTGGAAGTTCAACGTGAGGAATTTAAAGATTTATGGGCGAAAGTAAAGGCAGCTTATGAAAAGTGTTCGCGGTCATCCTCAACCGACAATTCGGAGTCTATTGGCGATTTAGGAATAGTAAAAGATAGATATAGAAATTGCTACCAGGCATATGTAGCCTGCGCTGCCATGATGGGTGAATTTGCTCACAATCTGACAGCTCATAATTTAACACCCCCTCCCAGTTCTACTATGATTGTGAATTCGAATGAACATCGTTCGTCTTCTAGCAACATGAGGTTGCCTCCGTGTGACACTGAGATTTTTTATGGAGATTATATCTCATGGCCCACTTTTCGTGACATGTTCACGGCAATTTATATTCAAAATTCGGGGCTAACTTCAGTTGAGAAACTTTACCACCTGAATCAAAAAACTAGAGGTGAGGCTAAAGATATAGTCAAGAAGTCCCCTCTCACAAATGATGGATTTGTGCAGGCGTGGGATAACCTATCAGATAGGTATGAAAATAAAAGGATTTTAGTGAACAGTCAACTGAGGATTTTGTTCGGCCTTCAGCCAGTGACTTCGGAGTCGGGGTCCGCTATAAAGAAATTACAGCGGGATATAAATAACTGTAAATCCGCTCTCGAACTATATAAAATTAATGTTGAAAATTGGGATGCAATTTTCGTGTATTTATGTTCAACTTGCTTACCAGAAGCAACGCTCTCCTTATGGGAGCAAGGAATTAAAAATAAGACAGCAATCCCCAAATGGGTTGATTTAGATAGTTTTCTGACTGAAAGATTTCAAACTCTAGAAACAGTTTCAGATATTCGAGGTACGCTTAACCAAAGAACTGGTGGCTACCAAAATAAATACTCCCAAAATCAGAATAGAAAAGTAAATTCCCATAATGCAAACGTTTACCAGGCGAATTGTAAACTTTGTGATACGCAACAACACCCACTGTGGAATTGTCCACAATTTTTAGATATGAACGTTAGTTACAGGTTGTCAACAGTAAGGAGGTTGCATCTGTGTTTGAACTGTTTGGCCAGTTCTCATGAGGTGAAAGATTGTACGAGCAATTACAAGTGCCTTAGTTGCAAGAGGCGTCATAACTCGCTACTTCATCGTGAAGGACTTGGGTCACCGCCTAATTCTCCTGCGCCATCAGATGGTGCAAATCAAAACAATTTTCCGGTTGCAAGTGATTTATCCACTGAACCTTCCACATCGCAAGGTCATGTCGATAGGGTTCAGACGCATTTCACAACGAGTACAAAAGGGGTGCTGTTAGGGACATCTTTAGTGACCATATGTCATTCAGGCTCCGTTTATACGGCCAGAGCGCTAATCGATTCTGGGCAGAGGGCACATTTATATCAGCGCGTTTGCAGAAACGGCTGAATATACCCACTCAAAGCGTGAATGCCCAAGTAGCAGGGCTAAATAATGTGGTTTCGGCACAAATTCAAAAAATGTGCAATTTTGTAATAGGATCACCAATTGATCCCAGGGTAAGAATAGAGACGAAGGGTCTCATTCTTCCTGAATTAAGCGGCAACATTCCCACAGTTTCTATCGATAGGACCTTGGTGCAGAATTTACCTGATTTGCAAATGGCAGATCCTAATATTTATAAAAGCGAACAAGTGGATGTCCTAATTGGAGGTGACATATATCCACGAATTATTTTAGATGGAATGCGAAGAGGTATTCTAGGGTCACTCATTGCTCAGAACACAGTTTTTGGGTGGATCTTAACTGGGCCTTTGCCCCCTAATGGGGTTTTAATTAAACCGACATATTCGGTATACGTTAATCAAATTTCACTGCAGGATCAGTCGTCAAATTTGCCAGAACTTGAGGAAGTCTCAAAGAAAAGTTCTTGGAATTTAAATAAAAATAAGAGTAAGAAAAATCATAACAAAACCACTCGGAAAAATGAGGATGAGCGTAAATATTTAAAATGGAAAACTACACAGAAAAATTTTGAGAAGTTAGAGATAATGAGTGAAGAAAGGCTATCTCCAAATGAGTGGCGGCTAGGCAGAGACGATAGAATTCGGATTTTAGATATCCGAAAAGAATACGGATCGCGTTGTTTTACGAACGCGTCAAAATTCTACGAAAGTGGCGGAAGCGTCGATACTGCGGATGGTGGACTTGGACCTCGTTCGTCTGAGTCATCATGTGAACCGCATAGTAAAAAGAGGGATGGACTTGAGCCTAGTTCGCTTGAGCCATCATATGAAGCACAAGGCTGCAGCACGGATGGACTTGGGCCTCGTACGCTTGAGCCATCCATGGAGCGCGCGACGATGATATGGATGGACTTGGGCCTCGTACGCTTGAGCCATCCATAGAAGCGCACGACGGTGATCTGACTGGACTTGGGCCTCGTACGCTTGAGCTGGTCAGCTATCAGTCGGTTGGACTTGGGCCTCGTACGCTTGAGCCAACACAATCCCAGCGCGCCTTTGAGCAGCAACGTCACTTTCGTCCAACCCCTAATCTGTGGAGGTATTTTTAGAGGAAATTACCAAATGTAATTTCTATGTATTTTTATTAAATTGAATTTATATTGCGCTGATCACCATTTTTATAAATGTACGCCCTCCATTTTTTATAAATATGAAATTTTGTAATTTACTATTAGATTTAGTTGCAGTGATGCTGCAAGGCGGGCGGCAATGTTCACGCCAACCGCGTAAATATGAACGCAACCTTATATAAATTTGTTAAATGTAGGGGGCGCTGTTGTCTGTGGCGAAATCTGCTTTCAAGTATGGCGATTTCGGTTTTGCCGACGGCTTTTTGGCTTTTTAAAATATTAATTTAGACTCTCGTCCGAATACCATACGAAGCAGCAGCCGCCACAGCCAAGAAAAAGCCGGTAAGATTTTCTGAGGAAAATATATAAATAAATAAAGAAAAGATAACTAATTTGAAACGAATTTTCTGTTTTTAATCTTTTTTTTGAAAACGATTTCGAGAGCTATCGAATAGTTCGTAGAAGAACAAGGCCTGCGCCCAATTAAAATTTATAAAAAATAATTCAACAGCTGAAGGCGGACGACACCACCACTGTAAAATAAAATTACAAAAAAAATTAATAAACAAATTAAAAATTTTAGAAAAATGAAAAATAATAAAATGGTGCAACACATAAAACTTTAAATTATTAAATTAATAAAACCAATTTTTTTTTAAATTTAATTTAATAAAGAGAAAAAAAAAAATCAAAACTATAACCGCCACTGTTGAGTTGCACCAAAAAAAAACGGAACGGACTCACCGAACGAAATACCACGAGCTCCGCCAATTCTTCCGTAAAACTTCGATCCAAAAAAACTAAATAAAGAAAAGAACAATTAGTAAATTAAAAAAATACACAAACAAAAAAACGACACAAAAAAAATTTAAAAAAATGTTAAATAAAAAAAAAATTTTTTTTTAATTATCATTATAGGGTTTGACATTGTCACAGTTTTTCCTCTGAAGGGCTTCGTTTGGGAAGAAACCTTATTTTTAAGGTTTTTATAGACTCCACATCCTCTATAATTTGCAGTGTGATTGTTACCACAGTTACTACAACGTCCAACGGCTGCATCGTTCCTAGATTTCGGGCATAATTGTAATTGGGGTAATTTATCTCTGTTTTTTATGTTAGACACAGATCTAACCTGAAATGTTTGCTCTGTTAATGCGGCTTTTAGTTCATCGCATTCAATAAAAGAATCTATTTCTCTTATTACAACCATAAGACCTTTGCTGCTTTTGAGCTGGTATGTGTAATAGCTCCTTTTGCACTTATCGAAATTATCAATAACTTTTCGAAAATCTACCTCATTATAAATTTGAATTTAAGAATGGGCTTCACATGAAATCTGTTGGCACCGGCAAGCTGTGTTATCAGATTGACAAGAGAATTTGAGTTTTTTTCTCTGAGAAAAATTGGCAGCGGCCTCGACGTTTTGGGTTTAGGGTCTGAATTTTCTTCTTCATACAGAATATCTATTTTGGCCAAGATTTACGAGCTGGATATTCGATTTGGATTTAAAAATCTTAGGCGTGTTAGTATTTTCTGGTGGGGTCGCTTGGCGCTTTTGCATTGTAGGGTCTGGTTTTTGTAGATAGCGATGCATGCCTGTCTGCACTGCCGAACCTGTAGTAGTTAGCGCTGGAGAATTTGCTTTACTGTCTTTTTTCGCTGACTGGGGCTTATGAACAGACTTTCTCTGTAAATTTATTGAGAGGGTCTGGCGTAAGGGTATTAAAAGTATTTGTACTTGCCGAAGTCGATTTCGATGTTGCTGCTGCCTCCATTTCAGTTTTCTCCTGGGTGAACGGTGTTTGGGTTTTGCATTGTTATCGTCAAGGAACAGATGGTGATGGGAGAGAGCTTGCAAAGACCGCCTCTGCTGAGCGACTCTTCAAAATTGTATTTTCAGCTTGAGTAGCACTGTTGGCAGGGAACACGAAAGTAAGTTGCGATGCATGCTCAGAGAGTGCAGAGGCTTTTAGCTGCAACGCTTGCCCGGGTTCTTCAACATTGTTAGTGTTTTCCGTCAAACCGGTTTGGGAGATTAAATTAGTTTTTTGTTTATTTATTATTATTTTGGCCTTTTACAGTCAGTGCCAAGACTAATGCGAGATTGTTGGGCGCTTTTTCCGCGCACAGATCCCACACACATTTTTTTGGAATAGGTTAAAACACGTGGAATAAGATACGTCATATCTATTAAAGAAAGAAAAGAATGTTAAAATCAAAGCTTGCTTTCAGCTACCAGGCAATTTTAAAAAATAAGAAAATTTCGATTTGATTTGCAATTATTGGCATAAGTAACAGTGTTACATTCAAACCGACTTCATATTTGAGATCAGCGACCTCAAAAAAAAATTCGAGCATTATTGATAATGTTTTTCAATTTTGTATGGGGAAAAAGAAGTGCATTCCGCGCCGACTTTTCTTTATCCGATTGGCTCCAAACTTCGCATACATCATTTTTATATGCAAAGGAACCAAACTAGCCTAATCGGACCATCGAGCACTGATTTTGAAGAGAGCTCCATACGATTCTGAACAGGTCTAGTGCACACACATGTATAGAAGATTTGTTAAAAAAAAATCGACTTTGGCGTTGATGTTTCGAAAAACCGCCAGAGGGCGTGATTGATCCACTTGCCTCTGCACTTCATGACAGGTGTCATTTACGTTTAATAAGACTTATTATTAAGTTATGTTTATAACAGATTAACTGGGACTAGTGCACAATGGCTCACAAACGCGCATTGCAAGCCCTAAATCGCACATTCAAAGATTTACGAAATTATAACCGACATTTCGGTGGCGCAATGATTTCGCTGTCAGGCGATTTTCGACAAACGCTGCCTATTATTTCAAGATGAGCTCCGGCAGATGCACTCAAAGAATTATTATGTTTGGAGAACGTTTGCTGCAAATGTACTACTTTTGAATACAAACTTAAACGAAAAAACAAACAAAATACATTTGCTCCAAATTAAGTCGTTTTGCCGCAAATAATAAATAAATTTGCAACAATTCAAAAACGTTTCCAATAAAAGTATTGCATTTAACTTTTATTGGAAACGTTTTTAAATTGCTGCAAATTAAAAACTAATTTCTAATAAACGTTTAAACGAATTCGATATAAGCTTGGTTTTTATCGACCAGAACGAAAGTAGCTCAGTGGCACAGCGTGTATGTGCGTAACTTATAAACCTTACGTCCCGCGTTCGAATCCTGGCTGAGCTGAACATTTTTAAACGTTGGTCGCAAACGAAACAACAAACGAAGTGTGTTTGTCTAATTTTTCGTTTCTTACGAACGAAAAAATTCTTTGAGTGTGAATTGAATGCTTGCCTGAAGGCGTCGGCTTTGTGGCAATATGTGAAGAAATTGCAATTGATGCGAGTTACTTTACAAAATTACCAGTCCACTGAAGAGTTCTCCAGGCAATTGTTGGCGATGAGAAATTATGTGATTCCAGTCTACTTCGTCACCGGCTTGATTGAATTTCCACCGAATTTTTGCCACATTACAACGACGCCAGAAGAGCTCATCACGAATGTTTTCCATAATATCGCTCAGAATTATGTTGACCATGATTGGCTAAGTGCACGAGCGATTTTGGCTGCGAAAAACAAGGATGTTGATCATTTGAATTTCGCCATTCAAAATCAAATCGCAGGTGAGTAATATTCATACAAATCGGTCAACTCCGTGATGGATGAAAACGAAGCAACGAACTATCCCACGGAATTCCTTGGATGTTCCTTGGATGTTCCGGGCTTGCCACCACACAATTTGCAATTGAAAGTCGGCTCTGTTATAATTTTGTTACGCAACCTCAATGCACCGAAACTTTGTAACGGAATGCGTTTGATTGTGAAGAATCTCAAATCAAATATCAAGCGACAATTTTGAGGGGAAAATTCAAAGACGAACATGTTATAATTCCTAGGATTCCGCTTATTTCGATAGATTTGCAATTCACATTTAAACGTCTTCAATTTTCGGTGCGTCTCGCTTCCGCTATTACAATTAAACAGTCGCATGGACAATCGCTGGATGTTTGTGGAATCAATCTTGAATTCCCATGTTTCTCACATGGTCAATTTTATGTGGCGTGCTCACGTGTCGACAATCCTGCCGTTTTGTACGTGTACGCTCCAGAGAATAGAACTAAAAATGTTGTGTACCATAAAGCACTTCAGTGAAAAAGCGAAAGGTTGGCCGACACGTCAATCATTGCGGTTTGATTGAAACACATCGACATTGTTATATTTAAGTTAATTTCCATTATATTTAAAAGAAATTTTGAATAAAGAATTTGTATTGAACGAAGATGATGAAGCAGGGTGTAATTGCTCGGAGTTATTATTTTCATTACATAAACGAATCTGGGCGGGACGAAGTTCGCCGGGTCAGCTAGTATTTTATATTTTTATGATGTTTTCCTTTTCACACATGCAAACTGTCAATTTCTGTAAAACGGAATGGAATTGAACTGAAATTCCAATGGCATATACATAGGAGCCTTTGCCACCATTTTAAAATTTTTTTTAAATTGTGGCATATTCGGGCTTTTTCAGTGCGGCAGACACATGAATATCGGATTTTCAAGAACCTGACGTCTTATGGCAAATACATGGCAGTCACTTAAAATCCCACTGAATTTGCTGCTTGGGCAGTAATCAAGTACTTTGAAAAATAAGTAGTCAATGCGTTATAATTGATTGCATAAGCTCCACCGAGACCAAAAAATTAAAAGTTCTTGAAAACACTTTGTTTTATCATATTTTCTTGGGGAAATAACAAAATTTAACTCTTGTACCAAAATTTTAGATTTATTCATAACCCATTTCGAAATATTCGAATGCAAAGTCCCACAAGCGCAACTTTTCTCATTTTGGATATTTCTATTGCACGTTTTGTTTTGATAAAAGTTCTTAAAGAAAGACATTATGCATTGACTTTTGCTTTCTAAAATATTTCTGTGGGTACAAAGAAAAAAATGTATAAGAAACTATGCGATTGCAAATAACTATAAGTTTTTGTCGCTTATTGGATGTCCCGTGCGACATTGAAAAACAACGTTTGTTATCAGTGTGTCGAAATACGAAGTTTCGTAAATATGAAATGAGATTTAGGAATTTCCACCGCCATATTGGATCCACCATTTGGAATTTTCTTGTTGTAGTACTTGAGTCCCGCTCTCCGAATCACCAAATGAAAAATCGGTCCAGCAGTGTCGGGAGGTCCACCATTTCGAATTTACAGTTTTAGTTAAGGTGGGCGTGGCAGAGGGTGCAGCGTCTAATCGCTCTTAAATGACACCTATGGGGTCACCAAAGGATACACAAACAATTTCAAAGCACCTGGTTTGGGTTATACGTTGATATGTCAGCCACCAATCAATCATCTATCGGGACAAATTCTTTTATATACAGTGAGTGTCAGCTTATTTTATGCAGAATAAATTTGTGTATATCTTTGGAGTCCGTCCGAATGAGTATAAGGGTACCTTAATCCGTTAAGTACCTACCGCGAAAGTCCAGTTGAAATTAAACTACTTTTAAAATTTTTTCCCGGGCTCAAATTTTTTTTGTGTAGCTAAAAGTTGCGTTTGTCAAAATAACGACTATTTGACTAAAGGAAGTTTTGTGAAAAATTCCCAAAAATTAAAAACTGTTTCTGCACTGATTTTATGGTATTGATGTAACGAGGGCACCACACAATAGATGCATACTCCAAAATAGGCGGACAACAGAAATAAATAAAAGTTTAGTGATATAAGGATCATCAAACTCTTTTGACCAGCGTTTAATAAAGCCTAGAACACAATTTGCTTTGTTGATAGTTTTATTCACATGCGTGTTGAAACAAAGTTTTGGACCCATAGTTATTCCAAGATCTTGAAAAGAATTTAATGTTTCAAGTTCTTCATTTTCGATTTTATAAGTGTGTAAGATGGGGTTCACTCTTCTAAAAGTCATTTGTTTGCACTTCTTCAAGTTGAGATTCATATTGTTTACTGTACACCAGTTGCATAGCTTGTCAAGGTCCGTCTGTAAAGTTATTGTTTCACGTTTGTCATTGAATGAGTGGAAAAGTTTGACGTCATCTGCATACATTAAAATATGGCTATTTTTGATAATAGATGGTAGATCATTCATAAATAACAAGAAGAGAACAGGTCCAAGGTGACTTCATTAGGGTACACCAGATGTAACATTAAATTCAGTTGATTTGGTTGTTTTGAAAATAACTCGTTGTTTTCTATCCAATAAATATGAATTAATCCATTTTAATAATCCTGGCGGAAATCCAAATTTCGACAGTTTCTAAGTTAATAATCTATGGTTTACTACATCAAAAGCTTTGCTAAAATCAGTGTAAATTACATCAGTTTGCAATCCTTTTTCAAAATTTTCGATTACATGAGATGAAAATTCTAATAAGTTAGTTGTAGTTGACTTGCCAGGTAAGAATCCATGTTGAAAAGGTGAAATTGATTTGAAGATACTAGAGTTTATTTGAATGCAAATAATTTGTTCAAAAAGTTTTGCAATTGCACTTAATTTTGCTATTCCACGATAGTTTGTAATACTTGATTTGCTGCCGGATTTATGCAGTGGTATTATGAATGATGATTTCCAGGAAACTGGAAAGTTTCCACATGAAAGGGAATGTTTTAATAATAAAGTGATAGGTACAACAAGCTCTTCAGAACATTCTTTCAGAATGCACGAAGGTATGTTATCTGGACCACCTCTGAAACCAATCTTTAGTTTTTTGAGATGCTCCAATACTATAACTTCTTCAATGACAGGTTGTAAAACATCAAAAGGTGTTATATCAAAAGGATAGGTATTGTGACGGTAAGAATCCACAGAATATGTTGTTTAAAAAAAAAATGGGAAAAAGATTGCATATAGTTTCTTCATTATCGGATTTAAAATCATTATATTTCATTAGCGATTGTAGTTTCTCAACATTTGATGGGGAAGCTGTTCCCCAGAGCTCAATCCCATATGTCCATATGGGTTGAATCACACTTTTGTATAAAAGGATTTTATATGTATGTGGAGATTTATTGTCTTGTTCAGGGACACCCTGTATATCGGAGCTGATAAATTAAGTTTACATTTTATTAAAATGTCATAAAATGTCATCTTTTCTGAGATGACATTTTAGTCTGGCCACCCTATCAACCTGTTTGGAAGTGAATTTTTTTTTGCTAATAGTCAATTAACCATTTTTGAATAATTCTATTGTGTTAAAAATTTCAAAGCTATTTTAAATTGAAAATAAAAACAAAGTCTAGCTAAAGTGCATATATATAGTGAAAATTTCATAGTTTAGTGTGTTTTTTCGCTAATTCCTGTGCTGCTGTGCTAAGCTAAGTATAACAACAACAAAATTTACAACTTTGTTGTTTGTATCAATATATTTTATCCGTGAGCTTTAAGCTGTCCTTTTTGACGTTTCTGATATTATCAGTATTTTCCACTGCGTCTGAAACTGTTTACACAGGTTCTTTAATAGTGATCATTTTTCAGTGCATACTTTTTGGCACTTGTTTCATATACACTAAAGTGCCTAAATTTTGAATTGAATATCATAAATTTTTGAACATTATTTTTTTTTTCTTTCTGCTTTTATTTTTATTTTTGCAAATTTAACTAAAATGTCGTGCTCTCTTCGCAAGTGTAAAGTGAAGAGTAAAAAGGAACCTTTTGTTTCTTGTTGGTTTTGTGAAAACATTTACCATTGCAAATGTGTTTCCTTAAAGACACGTCTGATTGATGACCTTGAAGATAGAAAGTGTGGTTTACGTGGGTCTTGCACCGAATGCCGCAAAGTCGACTCGGCTATAGTTAGGGTGATTCGTCAAACCAGAAAGGGATTTTTAGAAATCGCTAATGAGATGTCGGTCATCCAAACAAAATTAGCCGATTATGAGAGCTTTTTCAAAGAGTTCCAGTTTTTGGATGAAGACTACGTCTCTCCAAAGAGCGCGCGAAAAAATTTAAATTTGAGGAGTAAAATAAATATTATTCCGATTTTTATTTCTCGGTTTGCGAGTGACACTACAGCTGAAGATGTGTTGCATCACATATCTGCGCAGCTAAAAGTTTCTCCCGACAACATACAAGTATTCAAATTTAATTACAACTATGCCCGTATAAATTCATCGTTTAAAATTTTGATTCCTGAACATTTATTTGATAGTGCCTAAATTTTGGCCTCCAAATGCTTTCATCCGTGAGTTTATACCACGTGAAAATCCTCGTGCTCCTAAAACGGCACGTTTACCTCGTGCACCCGAGATAAATGTTTCAAAAACTAAATTCTTCAAATTCTTGTTCCATTTTGTATCAAAACGTTCGCGGTCTTAACACCAAAATTAAAGATCTGTTTGTAACTAGTTTTGATTTAGAATATGATATATTAATTTTTACTGAAACGTGGGTAAAACCCGTAACACTAAATACTGAAATTTTATGTAATAAATATTCTGTTTTCCGCAAAGATCGTAATTCAATACTAAATAATACTACAAGTGGAGGTGGTTGTTTGATTGCCATTCGATGCACTTATTTTTCAGAAGAAGTTATTTTACAAGATGCTTTAAATATTGAATTTTGTTGTGTCAAAGTAAAGTATCAGCCTTTAAATGTTTTCATTACGTGCTCATACATTCCTCCGAGCTCTTCCAGTGAAATTTACTTAAAACATCTATCAGTTATTAATGAAATTTATTCCAGACTGAAACGAAATGAGCATGTTATTGTTTCAGGTGATTTCAATCTGCCAAGTATTTGTTGGGAAAGCGATATTGATAACCCATTTAAACTGCTTCCATCATCTAATAATTTAAACGATATTGAGTTCCTTAACTCTCTGGCCTTACATGGTTTATCACAAATCAACCAAAATCTTAATACAAACAACCGAATCCTGGATTTGATATTTGTTGACGATTTCTCTAATCTAAATATATCGCGGTCAGCTCCTCTAACGCTGCCTGAAGATGCTCACCATCCCACATTAGAAATTACAATAACTCTCCATACACAACTCTCCTATAACAATAAAAATTCTACAACATTTTTTGACTTCAAGAAAACTAATTACATAAAACTAAAAAACGTATATCTGATATTAACTGGTCTTATTTAACTAAAACAAATTGCTTAATGACAGCTGATCTCCTCGAACAAACGTTTACCAAAAACGTTCATGATTGTTTTGAGTATGCGGTTCCTAAAACGAATCTAAAGGAAACTAAGGACCCCTCATGGTTCAACAACGATCTGCGAAAACTAAGAAATTCTAAAACTAAATATTACAGATTGTATAAAAACATCACAGATTAACTGACTTTTCGAAATATACATATCTACGTTATAAATATAATTTTACTTGCAAATTAAATTATAACAACTATTTAAACAAAGTGAGAACATCTTTCAAGCAAGACCCAAAGTCTTTTTGGAACTTTATCAATATTAAACGTGGCTATCCATCGGTAATGAAATATAATGATGTTGAATCCGATAATGAAGAAACTATATGCAATCTTTTTCCCATTTTTTTTTTAAAACAACATATTCTGTGGATTCTTACCGTCACAATACCTATCCTTTTGATATAACACCTTTTGATGTTTTACAACCTGTCATTGAAGAAGTTATAGTATTGGAGCATCTCAAAAAACTAAAGATTGGTTTCAGAGGTGGTCCAGATAACATACCTTCGTGCATTCTGAAAGAATGTTCTGAAGAGCTTGTTGTACCTATCACTTTATTATTAAAACATTCCCTTTCATGTGGAAACTTTCCAGTTTCCTGGAAATCATCATTCATAATACCACTGCATAAATCCGGCAGCAAATCAAGTATTACAAACTATCGTGGAATAGCAAAATTAAGTGCAATTGCAAAACTTTTTGAACAAATTATTTGCATTCAAATAAACTCTAGTATCTTCAAATCAATTTCACCTTTTCAACATGGATTCTTACCTGGCAAGTCAACTACAACTAACTTATTAGAATTTTCATCTCATGTAATCGAAAATTTTGAAAAAGGATTGCAAACTGATGTAATTTACACTGATTTTAGCAAAGCTTTTGATGTAGTAAACCATAGATTATTAACTTAGAAACTGTCGAAATTTGGATTTCCGCCAGGATTATTAAAATGGATTAATTCATATTTATTGGATAGAAAACAACGAGTTATTTTCAAAACAACCAAATCAACTGAATTTAATGTTACATCTGGTGTACCCTAATGAAGTCACCTTGGACCTGTTCTCTTCTTGTTATTTATGAATGATCTACCATCTATTATCAAAAATAGCCATATTTTAATGTATGCAGATGACGTCAAACTTTTCCATTCATTCAATGACAAACGTGAAACAATAACTTTACAGGCGGACCTTGACAAGCTATGTAATTATGTAACGGTGTACAATAAACAATCTAAACTTGAAGAAATGCAAACAAATGACTTTTAGAAGAGTGAACCCCATTGTAGTGTATACATACAAATCTACATTACCTACCCCTGCATTTCATTAGTACAAATTAAGGCATTCCATCCCGGGATCCCGAATCCCGAAATCCCGGGATCCCGGACGTTTTCTCAATCCCGGAAACCCGGGATTTTCAGTCCGGAATCCCGGGATTCAAAAAAGGCTTTTTTTTATGCATTGTTTAAGATATTATTGACGGTTTTCTACAAAAATACAGCCGTGCATTTACATCCAATCTAATTTGTAAATTTAAAAAACCCACTTTTGCTGATTTAGTGCTACACACACACAAAAATTGACAACATTTTTGTCAATAACGGTTAACAAACAATTTTTATCGATCTGAATAAAATTTTGTGAATTTAAAAAATTTTTTTTTTACAAAAAATATATATGTTTTAAACAACAATTCGTGTATTCGTTCTAGCTATATTACTAAAACTACTGAAAGTAACTTTTTCGTGAAATAGAGCTGGCTGAATTTTATAATAATATTCAGATTCAGGTGGCAAAAAAAAATTTAAAAAGAATTACTTTTTGTTCGACTTATTTATTTTAAATATTATTTGTTTTGTTTAATGCCATATTTAATAAATATTATTTCTTTGTCTAATTAAAATGAAATTAAACTTAAAATATGGTTGCAACAATTTTTTCTTTAATTTTATATTAATTATTGTATTTAATTGGAAAATCCCGAACAAATCCCGGGATCCCGGGATTGTAATTTCAAATCCCGAAATCCCGGGATTTTCAAAAACACTTCGGGATTGAATGCCTTAGTACAAATGCACCGACAATGTATCAATATACACAAATGGTTCTGGATGTTGTCAACAACAATTGAGTGTATATTGAAATGCACTCAATTTCGGTGACCGTCCTTCGACACCATTCGTCAAGACCAAATTAGCGTACTCAGGGCAACGGGTGCAAATGAAATACAGAACATAAGTATAATTATATTATTGTAGTGTAAGTAAGTAGGATAGATTAAGAACTAATGTATAACAGTTATAAGTAAAGATATAAAAGAGCCGCGTTGGCCACTAATAAAACCAGATTGAATTGGAACTCTGTTCTTCTACTTTCTCATCCAATTGTGGTGCCTAGCGCCAATTGAAGAAGCTTAAAATCTTCAAATACACAAAACACATTACTCTACATGGCGATTTTGCCACTACAACCTTTGAGTTTTACTGAGACGATCCAGCGTAGCGAGTCCATTGTAATGGGCATAGTTAGGTTAAGATAAAAATCATCAACATGAACTATTATTTCACTGAACACGAACCAAGCAAAATGAAAATTTTTGAGTTTAATGATGAACAAGATGCGGCAATTGCAAAGGCCACCATGTCCGTAGCAGAGGAGGTGGCTAACGAACCAAAAGTGGCAAAAGCCAATGATCCGCTACGAAACGGAGAAATCATTCATCTGCTCAGTGACTCGGAAGACGATTCTTACGAAATTCTGGGTTTTATAACGTTGGCATCACCACCGGTGTGCATCTCGAAACCTTTTTCTATCTCTGAGCCAGTATCATTGGGAAGCATTGAAACCACAGCGATGCAAAGGGTTGAAGTACCCGTGAACGCCGAGGAAGCACCAACAATTGGCGCCGATCAATTCGATGATGATGATGATTGTCATGATCACTGCATTGATATGTCAATGATGTTCGCCGAAGCAGTTAGGAGGACACACAATGGCAAAAATGTCTTTTATCATTTTTTTAACGTTCCATATTAAATTGCTTGTTTTGCCATCAACATCCTCTGAAACTACTATCTATTATAAATTTTTTTTATATTTTACGATTTTTACTAAATTTGCATTTGTCAAAATATTTTATTTAAAAAAAAAAAATTTGTAAATAAACCCGAATTGATTAAATTTTCATTTTTAAAGTTACAATTTCTAAATAAATTTTACGCGCTAAATTAAGTAATAGGCTAATTTAATTGTTAAATAACAAAAAAAAAAAAATTAAAGCATTTGAAATATTCACAAAATATTAACTAAATATTAACTAAATTAATTTTGTTGCAAACAATAAACAAACAAAAAAAATATATATATATATATTACCATATTATTATTGTATATGAAAAATAACAATAACAACAACAGAAACGCTACTCCAATTACACAAACCAAAAGGTACACATCATAAACAATGAAGGAAATGATCAGGGAAACGATCAGGGCTCGGAAAACAAAGTTATTCCGGACAGCCAAAACTAATAATTTATAAAATCTCGGATAACAATTCCAATTTCGTAAAAATTAAGTACAAAAACAACTTTATGACTTTTTTAATCGACACTGGCGCAGACATTTCACTCTGTAAAATTAATAAACATGTAGATAACGATTTTTATAATCCAGATGAAAAATGCAAATTAACGGGCATTACAAACGAAGAAATTTTTTCACTAGGTATTATAAGCCTAACACTTAATTTTGGGGAGGAATCCAGCAAACATGAGTTTCAACTGGTCAGTTCGAAATTTCCGATTGAAACTGATGGTATATTAGGTAGAGACTTTTTAAAGAAATTTCTTTGCAAAATAGATTACGAAACTTTTACAATTTCAGTATTGATAAACGAATCACTAATCATTTTACCTATGCATTCAAAATCCTTTAATACAATGACAATAAAAGTTCCACCAAGAACTGAAATCATACAACCAATTCGTATCAAACTAACAGAAGATACAGTTATTCTAAATAAAGAAATACAAGAAGGCATTTTTTTGAGTAATTCAATAGCACCAAAAAACGGCATGACACATATAAAAATTTTAAACTCAACGGATAAGGAAATAATTTTAAATGGTATTCAGTTGGAAACTGATTCTGTGAACAATTACGACATTTTGACCTACGACAACACAAAACCAAAACACTCGCAAAAACGATTGAATAAGATTTTAGAAACATTAAACATACAGTGTAATGACACAAAAATTAAAAACGACTTGACAAACATTTTCCAAAAATACCAGGACGTATTCCACTTGGATAACGAACCCTTGACAACAAATAATTTTTACACTCAAAACATAACGACAACAGACAACACACCAGTTTACATTAAAAACTATAGACTACCACACACACACACTGACGTAATGAATGAACAAGTCAAGAAAATGCTTGAGGACGATATTATTGAACCATCAGTTAGTCCTTACAATTCCCCATTACTTTTAGTACCTAAAAAGAACATTGATGACAAAAGAAAATGGAGACTTGTTGTGGATTACAGAAAACTGAATCATAAAATTGTTAATGATAAATTTCCTCTAACTCGACTAGAAGACATTCTAGACAAGTTGGGAAGAGCAAAATGGTTCTCAACACTTGATATGACCAGTTCATTTCATCAAATTAAACTTGACAAAAAGTCACGAAATTTGACAGCTTTCTCTACACCGAACGGACATTTTCACTTCAAACGATTACCTTTCGGACTTAAAATCTCATCAAATAGTTTCCAACTTATGCTAACACTTGCACTTGCAGATTTAGATTCAAATGCATTTCTTTACGTGGATGACATAATCATTCATGGTTGTAGCATAAATCACCATAATGAAAATCTGATTAAAGTATTAGACAGGCTGCAACGGTATAATTTAAAATTAAATGCTGCCAAATGTTGTTTTTTGCGTCCAGAAGTAGTATATTTGGGACACCTAATTACTGGCGATGGTGTTAAAACTGACCCTGCGAAATATGACACTAAAAAAATTCGGACGAAATTAGAAGATTTGTTGCATTTTGTAATTACTATAGAAAATTTATTCCAAATTTTGCAGATATTGCGAAAAATTTAAATGCACTTTTGAAGAAATCTTGTAAATTTGTTTGGACGGAAGAATGTCAACATGCTTTTGATACACTGAAAGAAAAATTAATTACTCCGCCTTTGCTACAATATCCAGATCTTAGCAAACCTTTCATTTTAACAACTGATGCTTCAAATTATGCTTTAGGCGCAGTACTGTCACAAGGCGACATAGGCAATGACTTACCTATATCGTATGCAAGTAAATCGCTGCAAAAGCATGATTTGAATAAACCAGTAATAGAAAAGGAACTGTTAGCTATTCACTGGGGGATAAATTTTTTCAAACCATACCTATACGGTAGAAAATTTACAGTGGTAACTGACCACAGACCACTAGTCTCATTATTTTCGCACAAAAATCCTTCATCACAAATGACTAGAATTCGTCTAGATTTGAGTGATTACGACTATGACATAATTTACAAAAAGGGTAGTATGAACACTAATGCCGATGCATTATCCAGAATACAAATTAATTCAGAAATTTTAAAAAATATGATACCGCAAAAAGATGATAAAAATGCGAAGAAAACACTTATAATTACAAGAGGCATGGCAAATAAAGAAGCCATTAAAAATAAAGAGGCAAACAATGATGAAGAAATCATTGTGGATAGTGACAAAACCCAGAAGTCTGATCAACTTCCGATATGGGATTGCACATCCGTTAGTGACGTCAGGAATATGAAGAATTTAAAATTTTATATGGCCAAAGAAAATAAAATATATATTGAAAATAATATTGTGCACGTGGGATTTAGTGATAATTCAACGAAACCAGTTTCGTATTCGAAGAAGCTAACCCAACAAAATAATTTAAATACGCATGCGAGATACAGTGATAATTCAACGAATCTAGATTCGATTATGAAGAAACTGATATCCAAAATGAAAAATGAGAATATAGTAGAGCTAGCGCTAGCCAACAATGATAAAATATTCCAAAGAATCTCAAAAGAAGAATTCAAAAACATATTTATAAACATACAACAAAGCCCTCAAAATAGAAAAAGTCCTCAACTCAAAATTTTAATTTATGACCCACCAAAAAGAATACAAGATGACATTACGAAATTTAAACTCATTGACGAATACCACACAACAGGACACTTAGGATTTAGAAGGTACGTGTGGAAAAACATGTACAAAATGGTAAAGAAATTTGTATCGCAATGTGACATATGCGCGAAAAGTAAACAAACACGCCACACTATTGAACCACTAACGATAACAGACACGCCTAGTAATAGTTTCCAAACATTGTCAATCGACACCGTAGGACCGTTACGTATATCCATTGGATTTCGGTACATACTAACAATGCAATGTGATCTCACAAAATTTGTAATATCATACCCTATGTCAACAAAAATAAAACAAACATTTTCTACTCCATACCATCATCAAACGATAGGGTCACTTGAAAGGAACCACAGAGTTCATAATGAATTTCTATTAACATCAACAAATGACCATGAATGGGACAAGTGGATACCGTATTTTACTTTTCCTTACAACACGACTCCACACGTTGACACTGGATACACACCCTTTGAGCTGGTATATGGTAAATTACCGTGTTTACCTAACGAAATTTATGATAAAGAAAATAAAACTTATGATTTCGACAGCTATCGAAGCGAGATGCGTACGAAACTAAATTTTTCACTAAATAAAGCCAAAGAAATGTCAATTAAGGCTAAGGAGAAACGAACTGACAAAAATTTAAATAATATACAAAAACTTAATATAGAAATAGGAGACTTAGTGTTATTAAAAGTAGAAAATAGAAAGAAACATGAAAAACCATATGAGGGACCATTTATAGTACTAGATAAATTAGGAGTTAATACAAAAATAGAATATAATGGGAAACCAAAAATTATTCATAACAATCAGCTGATACCTTACAAGGCAGCACTATAGCAATAAGAAAATAACTATTAAATTTAAAAACTTTTTTACATATATGTTATTATAAATCATACTAGTTTATTTCATAAAAATAATAATTTTACACTTAAAAACAAATTTAAAAAAACACAAAAATAAATTTTAATTGTATTTTACTGTAAATTATTAATTATAATCATATATTTGATTATTTAAGAATTTCATAATATAAATCAATATTCTATAAAAATATTATTTTTAATCATATCACCTAACAATTTTATAACTACAATCTTCTCTGAAAATTCTTTTAAAAATCATTATTCTTCAAATAATTTTCATCTTAAGGGTAAGGGTGTAGTGTATACAAACAAGTCTACCCCTGCATTTCATTAGTACAAATGCACCGACAATGTATCGACATGCTAGCGCTGCACTTTTGAGTACGCTGACCCAATATACACAAATGGTTCTGGATGTTGTCAACAACAATTGAGTGTATATTGAAATGCACTCAATTTTGGTGACCGTCCTTCGACACCATTAGTCAAGACCAAATTAGCGTACTCAGGGCAACGGGTGCAAATGAAATGCAGAACATAAGTATAATTATATTATTGTAGTGTAAGTAAGTAGGATAGATTAAGAACTAATGTATAACAGTTATAAGTAAAGATATAAAAGAGCCGCGTTGGCCACTAATAAAACCAGATTGAATTGGAACTCTGTTCTTCTACTTTCTCATCCAATTGTGGTGCCTAGCGCCAATCCCTAATATGCTTGAAGAAGCTTAAAATCTTCAAATACACAAAATACATTATTCTACACCATCTTACACACTTATAAAATCGAAAATGAAGAACTTGAAACATTAAATTCTATTCAAGATCTTGGAATAACTATGGATCCAAAACTTTGTTTCAACACGCATGTGAATAAAACTATCAACAAAGCAAATTGTGTTCTAGGCTTTATTAAACGCTAGTCAAAAAAGTTTGATGATCCTTATATCACTAAACTTTTATATATTTCTGTTGTCCGTCCTATTTTGGAGTATGCATCTATTGTGTGGTGCCCTCGTTACATCAATACCATAGAATCAGTGCAGAAACAGTTTTTAATTTTTTGTTTACGTGTATTGCCTTGGAATCCAGATGTTAATCTTCCAACATACGAAAATCGTTTAAAACTGATTTCTCTTCCGTCGCTAAAAAAACCGTAGACTTATGCTTAATTCAATATTCATTTTCAAAATTCTACAAGGCAACGTTAATAGTGAATGTCTGTTGAGCAAATTAAACATTAAAGTACCTTCCCGCGCAACAAGAAATTATAATTTACTTCTAGTAAAAACAGCCAAATCCAACTATATGAAATTTGAACCGTTCAGAGCAGCGTGCGACGATTTCAATAATATCTACAATGCAATTAATTTCAACAATTCAATTCAAAAAACAAAATCGGAAATTCTTCTTTTCCTAACAAACAATAATTCAAATACCTAAATTCAATAAATAACTATCATATTATCGCGCTATTTTTAACTAAAACTTTATTTAAAACTCTAAAACCAAAAATCCCCACGCAATAATTAAATTACCTATTTGCCCGAATAGCACAGTCGCGAAGCGTGGGATTTAAGCCAACCCTCGCGGTATGGTATCCCCGGCCGAACGAATAACACGAACACGCGAAAACCTGATAACTAAACTTTTAAAACCCTACACCGAAACTGCCGCAATATATATATATATAAATATATATATGTATATATATAAAAGAAACGGAAATTTTCCCGACACAAAGAAAATAATACCGAACACAAACCCTATTCAAAATTGTCACAAAACGACAAATACCAAAAAGAAATTATTTATATACCAAAAAATTATATTTTTTTAAAACGCAATTGATTTGCGGGACCAGACCGACCTGTCTGAAATCCCTCGCACAATTCTTTGCAGAATCTATTCACCAGCTGAACTTCGATAAAATTCGATGTCCAGCAACAACTTGGCTCAGATGTGGAACGACACAAACAAAAAAAAGGAATAAGGAAGAGGGGGGAAACGGCCAAACAAATTCCAAGCAAACTACTTGAAATTCCCAATATCACTAAACTTTTATATATTTCTGTTGTCCGTCCTATTTTGGAGTATGCATCTATTGTGTGGTGCCCTCGTTACATCAATACCATAGAATCAGTGCAGAAACAGTTTTTAATTTTTTGTTTACGTGTATTGCCTTGGAATCCAGATGTTAATCTTCCAACATACGAAAATCGTTTAAAACTGATTTCTCTTCCGTCGCTAAAAAAACCGTAGACTTATGCTTAATTCAATATTCATTTTCAAAATTCTACAAGGCAACGTTAATAGTGAATGTCTGTTGAGCAAATTAAACATTAAAGTACCTTCCCGCGCAACAAGAAATTATAATTTACTTCTAGTAAAAACAGCCAAATCCAACTATATGAAATTTGAACCGTTCAGAGCAGCGTGCGACGATTTCAATAATATCTACAATGCAATTAATTTCAACAATTCAATTCAAAAAACAAAATCGGAAATTCTTCTTTTCCTAACAAACAATAATTCAAATACCTAAATTCAATAAATAACTATCATATTATCGCGCTATTTTTAACTAAAACTTTATTTAAAACTCTAAAACCAAAAATCCCCACGCAATAATTAAATTACCTATTTGCCCGAATAGCACAGTCGCGAAGCGTGGGATTTAAGCCAACCCTCGCGGTATGGTATCCCCGGCCGAACGAATAACACGAACACGCGAAAACCTGATAACTAAACTTTTAAAACCCTACACCGAAACTGCCGCAATATATATATATATAAATATATATATGTATATATATAAAAGAAACGGAAATTTTCCCGACACAAAGAAAATAATACCGAACACAAACCCTATTCAAAATTGTCACAAAACGACAAATACCAAAAAGAAATTATTTATATACCAAAAAATTATATTTTTTTAAAACGCAATTGATTTGCGGGACCAGACCGACCTGTCTGAAATCCCTCGCACAATTCTTTGCAGAATCTATTCACCAGCTGAACTTCGATAAAATTCGATGTCCAGCAACAACTTGGCTCAGATGTGGAACGACACAAACAAAAAAAAGGAATAAGGAAGAGGGGGGAAACGGCCAAACAAATTCCAAGCAAACTACTTGAAATTCCCAGGACGGAAACACTTCACCAAAACAAATCACAACCGAACACAACCTGTCCAACTCTATTATATTCCTCAAATTCAAAACACTAAATGGCCGACTGCCACAAATAAAATAAAGTAAAAAAACTAGCTGGCAAAACTAAACCAGCGCGCAAAAATACTCCCTTTGGAACACTTGTCCTCCAGCCACAATCCGACGCTGGCAACCGCTCCACCTCACCACTCCAAAAACAAAATTTAGAAAACAAGAAAGAAAATTATCAAAATTTTCTATTTTGCTTGGTCTCCTGAGACCAACCAACTTTCGAATCAAACCGGAGAAAAATCACCCTGAGTCGATGTGCGGCCTAAGGTCCTGCACATGCCATGTCCCCTTTTCTCGTCCATCTTCGTCTTCCAAAACATATGTCCACGGAGACACCCTCTTTTTAACCCTAAACGGTCCAACAAATTTCGGAGCTAACTTCGCTGCAAAATAGTTTGCAGCATCGGGCAAAACAAAGTTACGTCTCCATACTAACTCGTGTGGTAAATACTGTACATCTCTACGTCTGAGATTGTAAGTCTTTGCTGTCTTGGCACTTGCCATTTCTAACTTCTTCCGTATGTCTTCCCTCAAGTCTGCCATTAATTTGGCCCGGTCGTCACTACTACTGTCCGGTTGGTCTGAGTCTCCCACTCGTCTATTATCTCTATCACCCCTGACCGCCATATTTCGGCCAAAATTCACGAAGTATGGAGACGCTCCCAAAACCTCATGCTGCGCTGTTCGAATGCAGCACGCCACCTTTGAGAGATGAGAATCCCATATCCGATGGTTTTCTGAAATATATGCTCTCAAAGTGGTCTTAATTATTTGGTTGATCCGCTCGGCCGGATGGGCCTGCGGATGATAGTGTGCAGTGTACCGCATCTGCACACCATACGACGCGCATAAACTCTGCAGCTCCTTGCTGCGAAACTGTGGCCCATTGTCGCATACAATGGACCTCGGAACTCCAAAGAGGAGGAAGACATTACCTTCCAGCTCCTTGCAAACGCTCTTAGCCGTTGCATTTCGCAACGGAAACAACAATGGAAATTTGGTAAAGTAGTCAACCACCGTTAAAATATAACAAAATCCCCGACTAGACTTCACCAAGGGTCCCACCAGATCTACGCAGATCATTTCTCAAGGTTCTAACTTCTTTGTCCTCTCTACCATACAACCAGCTGGCTTATTGTTGTCAGGTTTCACCCTCTGGCAAACCTGACAACCTTTAATATATCTAGCTATCTCTGCCTTCATTTTTGGCCAATAATATTTCTCAACTACCCTTGCGTATGTTTTCCTAACGCCCATGTGCCCCGATAATGGATTATCGTGACACTCGAATAAAATACTGCGCCTATCACTCCTGCCCACAACTCTCTTCCACTCGTACCCAGCGCTAAACAAACTATTTGTCCCTGCCTTTATGTGTTTCTATAACACCCCATTTTCAATTCTCCAAGCTTCTTTCCTAACCATGGAATCCACCCATGGATCTCTAACACGCCCATCTACCTCCCCTACGATTGGGACACCTCTAGAAAGCATGTCGGGCACAACATGATCTTTCCCCTTACGATGTATGATTTCATAATCGTATTGCTGGGCAACATGCTTATCAAATGTATTTGTAACGTTAATAATATCGTCCAAATACACGAAAACATGAGGTTCCAAGTCAGCCCCAAGGACCTCATCTATAAATCTCTGCCAAGTTGCAGGCGCATTGTGCAGGCCATAAGGCATGCGCTTGAACTGGTAGAGCCCCCTACCCGGAACTGTAAATGCCGTACAGGCCCTAGACTCCTTCTCTACTGGGATCTGCCAATAAGCGGATTTTATATCCAAGCTAGAGAGATATTTGGCATCCTTCAGCTTATCTAAAGTAGCCGGAATATAAGGGAGGGGGAAACTATCTCGATCCGTATTTTTATTCAGTGTCCTATAGTCGACACAAAACCTATAACTCCCATCCTTTTTCCTAATCATCACAACCGGTGATGCCCAAGGACTGTGAGAAATCGCAATCACACCCTTTTCTGACATATTCTCTATTTCCTCATCTATGCGCCTCTGAATAGCGGGCGATACCGGATAGTATCGCTGCTTCACTGGTTCCACATTTGGCTTTGTACGAATCCGATGTTCGACCAAATGTGTACAACCAAGTCCCTCAGGCATAGACCTAAAAACATCTGCAACAAACTCCTCAAGAACCGATTTTTCTGTAGTTGCCAACGACCTATCAACTATCGCCGCTACTGACGAGACCTCGACTTGGTCGGAAAACCTCCACTGATTCTTGGCCACATCTGGCCTTAGACCAAAAGTCTACTTTAAGAATCAATGATTGGGGTAAATCCGGTATTACGAGGCATTCAACGAGGACCGACTTGCCCTCTACCTCGAAAGGGACCGAAACTACCCCATTAACCGGAACTTCTTCACCATCAGCAAACGCAACCTTGCTGACCGCAGACGCCAATAAACTTATCCCCCAGGACTTTAATGTGTCCCAGCCTGGCCTACCAAGAATCGTCCTGTTGGCCCCCGAATCTAAAAGCCCTAACATACGCACTCCAAAAATCCTAACGCCTAAATATGGCCTATTATCTAAATCTTTTCCCGACAAAGTGAAACTCAAATATACTCCGGACGGACGCCTCTGAGGCAACCTACCTAAACCTCGCGAATTTCTTGCCCTGCTTCCACAAGAGCTCGCTCCCCATTTCCCGACTCTTCGCGGGCCCTCGGAGCCGCTCTCGGGGCCGCCTCCCTGTCCGAGCGCTCCTGTTATTGCCCTGCTCTCTGAGAGCATCGGGGGCAATCACGCTTCATCACTCCAGGCCGCCTACACCCAAAACAATAAATACCCCTAGGGCAATTGGACGAAACATGTCCAGGCCGGCCACAACTAAAACACCGACCGAATTCTGGGGAGGAGCCTGAATCCTCCTCTCCAGCCTAGCATCACGTAAAGGGGCCCTGACTTCAAGAACTTCGGGTTCAGCCGAGACGTAAGCCAAGTCTGGCTCCAACAAATTCTTGGATCGGCTACTGGGCGGCGGCACGAATGCCTCCACATTCGTCCGCACAGGTTCCAGCTTGCGACCCAAGGAAACCAGCTCCGACAGAGACTTAGGCTCAGCCAAGCCCAGCTGAGTCTGGTAAAACGGGGACAGGTTTGCAATCACCAGACCCAGCATACGCCTCTCTGACAACGTCTCAGACAGACGACCAAACAGCCCCTCATCGCCGCTACATAAATTCCTATGGACTCAGTCCCACCCTGAGTCCGTCTCCTAATCTCCGACATCAAAATGTCGTCATAGTTGGGGGGCAGGAATTCCAGTTTCAGCTCGGCGACCAACACCCGCCAGCCTGAAACTGTCCTGCGGACATCCCTAAACCAGAGCAGGACCTTTCCGGAGAAAAGCTCCACCCTCTGCAGAAATGCATGCACGGACATATCGGACCTTTCCCCAGTGAATTTCAAACCCCATTTCGATAAATTTTCTATCTTCACTTCTTCCTTACTCGCTGGCCTCGAACGAGTAAGGCGACCTAACGCCCATTCTAATTTCGGCAAAATCTTCAAATATTCGGGCGACTTTGCGTCCTTGAGAGGGGTTTCCATAAGTTTTTCAACTTCGGAAATCTTCCCCTCCACACCAAACCTATCTTCCTCAAAAACAAACGGATATCCCGCAAAGACATCCACGGACTCCCTTCGCTCTATTTGCCTTGATGCCCTCAAGGACTTCCTCATAGACTCGACCTGAGTCACTGGCAACCCACGAGCCTCCATCTCGTATGCCAGTTCCTCTTGGTTAAGCCTATTGATCTCCATAGTTATAACGGACAGACGAAAAAAAATTCAAAAGGAAACAAAAAAAAACGCAAAAAAAAGCCCAAAAAAAAAATTTTACAAACTAAAACCAAAAAGGAATTCAAATAAAAAACTTTCAAAAAAACTTTAGAGGCACCGCAAAAAAAAATATAAAACAAAATTTTTTTCTTTTTAAAAACTCAAAAAAAAATTACCAAAAATTAAAAAAATTAAAAAATAAAAAAAAAATAAATATATATATAAAAAAAAATTGATAAAAATAAAACTATAAAATAATAAAGAAATTTAAAAAGAATAATACAAAAACAACAGCTAAAGGCGGACAACACTGTTTAATAAAATTACAAAAAAAAATTAATATTTCATTAACATCAAAATAAATAAAATGGTGCAACACAAAAACAAACAAAAATAAAATTTAAAAGAATTATTAAAAAAACTTGCATAAAAAAAAAGGTTCCAAATGTTGCACCAAAAAAAGGAACAGACTCACCGAACAACAAAAAAAACCCGCTGCCGCTGCTCCGCCGTCGATAGCACTCTCGCCGGAAAAATTCCAAAAAAAAGCTAAATAAATAAAAAGACAAATTAGTAAATTATAAAAAAAACTAAAAAAACGGCACAAAAAAATATTTAGCAACAACGAAAAATAAAAAAAAATTTTAAAATAATTAATAATTAAAACCGAAATATTTTTTTACAAAAAAAACTTTAAACAAAATAGCCCCACGTTGGGCTCCAGCTTATCGCGCTATTTTTAACAAAAACTTTATTCAAAACTCTAAAACCACAAATCCCCACGCGATTATAAAATTCCCTATTTGTCCGAATAGCACAGTCGCGAAGCGTGGGATTTAAGCCGACCCTCGCGGTATGGAATCCCAGGCCGAACGAACAACACGAACACGCGAAAACCTGATAACTAAACTTTTAAAACCCTACACCGAAACTGCCGCAATATATATATATATAAATATATATATGTATATATATATAAAAGAAACGGAAATTTTCCCGACACAAAGAAAATAATACCGAACACAAACCCTTTTCAAAATTGTCACAAAACGACCAAAAGAAATTATTTATATACCAAAAAATTTTATTTTTTTAAAACGCAATTGATTTGCGGGACCAGACCGACCTGTCTGAAATCCCTCGCACGATTCTTTGCAGAACCTATTCACCAGCTGGACTTCGATAAAATTCGATGTCCAGCAACAACTTGGCTCAGATGCGGGACGACACAAACAAAAAAAAGGAATAAGGAAGAGGGGGGAAACGGCCAAACAAATTCCAAGCAAACTACTTGAAAAAAGACGGAAACACTTCACCAAAACAAATCACGACCGAACACAACCTGTCCAACTCTATTAAATTCCTCAAATTCAAAACACTAAATGGCCGACTGCCACAAATAAAATAAAGTAAAAAAACTAGCTGGTAAAACTAAACCAGCGCGCAAAAATACTCCCTTTGGAACACTTATCCTCCAGCCACAATCCGACGCTGGCAACCGCTCCACCTCACCACTCCAAAAACACAATTTAGAAAACAAGAAAGAAAATTATCAAAATTTTCTAACCAATTATTTAAGCCAAATTAAATTCAAAATCTAAAACTTCACTTTTTACTTTTCTTCTTCCCTGCTCAAAAAGAACTAAAAGAATTAGAATATATAAGCGCCTATGACGCTCACTTTCCATTTATTTTCCCACATACATAGAGTGCGGCTTACGCAGAAACCAGTGTCCGCAGTCGGGGCTTTACCCATACCTATATGCGAAAAATCTCTTCAGATTTTTCTAGGTGTGTTTGGCAAATTTACATATACCCCCCTGCACCCACCAAAATGAAAATATTCACTTTGGCGGCACTCATGTCTGTATAGGCGAAAGCATCAATGTCGACAGGTGCCCCTCCCTCAAACAGGTTCAAAGAGTACAAAAGCTCTAGTCCAGGCTCTGACATTTTACTATGGTAATGGCGAGACTGGCAATACCCTCATCGGATCGCCGCCGCTCACTGAGCTAATTTAACGAAAGCAAAAGCGATAGAAAGGAGAAGAAAGCCAGAGAACTTTGACAGCTCAAACAAAATATTCAGTTTACTTCTTCCGCGCGCCGGTCGCATTTCACCCGCGAGTGGCGAATTTGTTTTGCTTAACAAATTAAGCAAAACTAATTTATAAAAAAAGTAACAAGTAAAATTGTGCAGTGCGTTAATTCGGTCAGTGCGTGTGTGATTTTGTTCCTACGATTTTGTTCGCCCGTCGCCCCGAACAAAAGGGAAACACATAAAAACATAACAAACAAAACAACAACAACTGTGCCGCGAATTTATACCGCGGCAATATCTATTACATCTAACTTCCGCTATAGCCCTTATGCTTAGCAGAATAAACACAGCTAAAAGTCCTTTTTGCTTAGCTCAACGTCGATCTTTACAATTACCCTGCGCTATAGCCTTCATGCTTAGCGGAACAAGGAATATTTAATTACTTCCACTATAAAGCCTTTATGCTTAGTGGAATATTCCCAACGAGGGACTCGCTCTATCGCCTGACTCTTCGAAGCAGAACAGTCCGGACTGTTGCTGTTCGGTCACCGGTCCGTGCGTCATACGGATGCGCCTCTCGGTCGGTCGGGCGGGTAAGTGGGCCGTGGGATTCGTCGATAAAAAAACTCATGAAGAATCGGTTTAAATAAACTGAATAATAAACTGAACACCGATATATATTAAAAAATTCATTTTTATTTGAAAAAATTTAGTTATTGGTTTGAAATTTTGCAGTGAGGTATAATTTACTAAAACTCGAACCTCCGCTTCACTTTTTTTCAATTGCATACGAAAATTCTGATATTTTCTGTTTAACATAATGTTTAAGCGCGCTTTAGACAACCTCTTCACCTTCACTTTCGACAACCTTATCACCTTCTCGACACATTGTTCTAACTTACGCAATAGCCGGCGTAGGAGGAACAATGTGTTGAAGGCGCTGGCGGGTAGCACATGGGGTAAGGGTAAAGAGACCCTGCTAACCAAGTACAAGGCTATAGGGAGATCGGTTATGAGCTACGCTGCGCCGATTTGCACCCCGATTGTAAGCGACACCCAGTGGCGTCGTCTGCAGGAGTGCCAAAATGCTGCTCTTCGACAGGTTGTCATCTCCTGTCGGATGAGGACCACCTGCACGAGGAGACGAGGATGATGAAGGTGAGGGAACACAACGTCATGTTGTCAAAACAGTTCCTCCTGGCTTGCCACCAGGAATTCCTTGCTGCCCCCCTGCAACGTCCCGTAATATAAGCGGAGGACTGGCTGGCTACCGCGAGGAAATCAGCCGGTTTACGAATTGCACCCCCTTCGACAGGGCCGCTTACATATCGGGGCTAAAAGCGCTGCACGTCGAGGCGGTGGAGGCAGCTTTGGCTAGCTACCAGCCAAATGTTGTTCTGAATGGAAGACCACCGCTTATTGCAGATGGGGAGAGGCTGCTAGCCCGCGAGACCAGGTGCACTCTTGCACAGTTGAGGTCCGGATGGAGCAGGCATCTGAACAGTTATATGTCCAGGCTAAATCCGGACATAGCTAACGAATGTCCCGATTGCGGACATTCGCCTCACGTCGTTGAGCACCTGTTTAGATGCCAGTCCCATCCCACGGACTTAACTGTGTTGGAGTTAAGGACTACGCCTGGTGACGTGGCAATGCTAATCAACTTAAACATGACTGATACGACGGACGAC
This sequence comes from Heteromyza rotundicornis, assembly GCA_951394025.1. NCBI lineage: Eukaryota > Metazoa > Arthropoda > Insecta > Diptera > Heleomyzidae > Heteromyza > Heteromyza rotundicornis. The sequence continues at coordinate 6,213,786 of OX596013.1, forward strand.
GAAAACATTTAAAATGGTTAGGGAATTTGATAGGTATATGTGTGATGTCCCCTTGTAACGACTTTCTTTGCAGTTGCTACCACAACAACAATAAGATCTTGCAATGGAACTGTAACGGACTCAGCAGGAAAGCAACTGAGGTGACCGAATTCATGAGTAGGCATGGCATCCTCATTGCGGCACTCCAAGAGACCAAACTGACGAGCAGGAATCCCCTTACTTGCTCGTCAAGTTACAGTGTCATTAGACAAGACCGCGAAAAAAACAAAGGAGGAGGTATTGCCTTTCTTATTCATGGCTCGGTTACCTTTCGCCAGCTAAACATTCCATCTAGCGACGATCACCTGGAAATCCAGCGGATTGCCGTTGGATCGGGTGAGGTTGAGATTGAGATTTTTAATCAATACATCCGTCCTGTGGCAACCTGCCGTTCTGGTTACAGTCCTTCAATAGAATTTCTATTGCAGGGCCAGAGTAGGGTTATACTGGGGGACCTAAACGCCCATCATGATGGCTGGTATTCGAATTCAGTCAGCAGCCCGCACCCGCAATTCAATCAGCAGCCCGAACCTGCCAACACATATGCGGGCGAAAAGACTTGTAGAGACATCCTAGTGAAGGCTGGGAAACGCTGCATTCCTGCCGGACGAATAGCCAATATGCGTCCAAACTTTCCTCGTGAAGCATCTCTCCTTGCCAACCAAAGAGATGCACTCAGGAGACAGAATGCAGAGGACCCCCGCCTGAAGGAAATGACCGCTGAGATTGGTAAACTTGTCAGTGATCATTGTCGGGAGAAATGGCGCAATCACCTGAAGGAGTCGGAGAGAGGTTCCAAAGATCTGTGGACTACACTGAGGAACCTCACAAATCCCCGTAGAAGTGGAAAACCCATACTCTCTTTTGAGAATGGGTATACGCCGCTTGACCCCGTCAGGTGTTGCACTGTTTTGAACACGCAGTTTGTGGAACACCCTCCTAAACCCAAGAGGCATCAAAAGAAAAATTCGTGCCCTCCAAATCCTAAAAGATGAGGAGGTCACGTTCTCCTCCGATGATGTCTCCATAGCCATCAAATCTGCCAAAAACTCGACGGCGTTGGGTCCCGATGGTCTTGCAATAAACATGCTTAAGCACTTGGGGGAGCAGGGAGTTAACTATTTAACAAAGGTCTTCAACCGATGTGTGGAAGATTATTCCCCTTCCCAAACCTGGGAAGCCTCTGAACCAGGGCAGCTCCATCACACTGCTCTCACCAGTTGTGAAGGTGCTGGAATCTCTGCTACTCCCTACTCTTAGGGAGTGCCTCCCAGTGGCTCGGGCCACAGCACAACCACTGCCCTGTGTGAGGTTACTTCTGCCATCACCGATGGTATCAACAAGAAGAAGCCTCAGCATAAGTCAGTGGTGGTTGCCTTGGACCTGGCGAAGGATGTGTATGACTCTTCTCTTCCGAACGTCTACAAAAGATGGTTGGCAGTTTACATGGCTGGACGACAATCCTATGTGAAGTTTAGAGATTCCAAATCGGGACTGAGAAGAAATAAGCAAGGGGTACCGCAGGGAGGAGTATTGTCCCCCCTGCTGTTCAACACTTATCTCTCCAGGGTCCCGGTCCCTCCACCAGATCTGAAATTACTTTCTTACGCCGACGACTGCACTGTGTCGAAGAACTGGAAGTGAGGTTAAATGCTTATCTGCCAACGCTCTGTAATTTCTTGGCAGAACGGAACCTCAAACTTTCCGCACAAAAATCGACAGCCACGCTTTTCACCAATTGGACCAAGGAGGTAAGGAGGACTCTGGAGGTATACATTGATGCCAACACCAGTGTCCCCACGCATGGTAGCCCCAAGATTCTTGGGTTACTTTCGTTACCATGCATACCTTCTCCAAACACGTGGAAGACGTGGTTGTTAGAGTAAAGGGCCGAACTAGAATCCTCAGAGCAATAACGTGCAGTACCTGGGGTAAAGATAAGGAGACGATACTAGACTCTTATAAAGCCATAGGGCGTCCCCTTATCGATTACGCCTCACCAGTATGGGCACCAAGCTTGAGCGATACTCAGAGGAAGATCACCTGCATGATGAGACGTTGGTTCTGCCTCTGAGGACGCACTGCTCTTTGCTCACCCGCCAACATTTGATTAAGTGTGAGGATTCCAGCCATCCAAACCATGGTAGCATAAGACCGGAAAATACTGACTGGGCAAGGCAGATTAGGCGTGATTATTATACCGAAGCGGCGGCAATTAATCACCCAATCGTCATGATTCGGGGCCAAATGACTATAAAGGAGGCGCTGTCATGGGTCCAACCCCAAGCGGTTTCCGGAATCTTACAGGACAGGGGATCCAACGTGGTTCTTGGCGGAAGCCCCCCGAAAATTTAGGAGAAGGAAAAATGGTCCCGCGGCTGGCAAGAGTCACGTTGGCTCAGCTCAGGTCAGGTTACTCCAAATACTTAAACAGTTACTCTCTGCGACCTCCACCGGAGTCCCTTTGAACGAACCCGGTGGAGGCAGCCAGGTTCCTAGATTTGGACCTGGTGGAGTAGACTCAATGCTTACCCCATATTTTCTCTCACTTTCTCTCCTTTAAATTATATTGTTTTGTACCGTATTGTATTGTCCTAAATAATAAATGTTTTCATTTTATTCCCTCATACTATCCCCCCTGAACATACTAATATCTCTTCCAGCGTTGGCTACCACAACAACAACAACAACCAACACTGCAAATTCAGCAACAGGTGGATTATCTTCTGCCTGTTATAGTGTCTCTGCTCACACAAACTCAGGTAACTCTGTTACAGCTACTTCTCTTATTGATACTCCTAGTAAATATATTAAAATCCCCTTTTGCATCACTCCCGTGTCTGATGCAAATGATACAAATAGTAGATCTACTGTTGCTAATCGCAGGGCAAAGGGCAATACCCGCTCTACAGATCAATCCAGCACATTGCCTACAAAGCAAACCGGTATTGATGTTTACTTCTCAAAGCGAGGTATTTTCTTTTAATTTCCCTCCGTTTCCTCGTAAAAATAGCACAACAAAATTTGGCCTTTGATTGGCTGAGCTAAAAAAAGCGGAAAAAGGGAATTTGATAGGTATATGTGTGATGTCCCCTTGTAACGACTTTCTTTGCAGTTGCTACCACAACAACAATAAGATCTTGCAATGGAACTGTAACGGACTCAGCAGGAAAGCAACTGAGGTGACCGAATTCATGAGTAGGCATGGCATCCTCATTGCGGCACTCCAAGAGACCAAACTGACGAGCAGGAATCCCCTTACTTGCTCGTCAAGTTACAGTGTCATTAGACAAGACCGCGAAAAAAACAAAGGAGGAGGTATTGCCTTTCTTATTCATGGCTCGGTTACCTTTCGCCAGCTAAACATTCCATCTAGCGACGATCACCTGGAAATCCAGCGGATTGCCGTTGGATCGGGTGAGGTTGAGATTGAGATTTTTAATCAATACATCCGTCCTGTGGCAACCTGCCGTTCTGGTTACAGTCCTTCAATAGAATTTCTATTGCAGGGCCAGAGTAGGGTTATACTGGGGGACCTAAACGCCCATCATGATGGCTGGTATTCGAATTCAGTCAGCAGCCCGCACCCGCAATTCAATCAGCAGCCCGAACCTGCCAACACATATGCGGGCGAAAAGACTTGTAGAGACATCCTAGTGAAGGCTGGGAAACGCTGCATTCCTGCCGGACGAATAGCCAATATGCGTCCAAACTTTCCTCGTGAAGCATCTCTCCTTGCCAACCAAAGAGATGCACTCAGGAGACAGAATGCAGAGGACCCCCGCCTGAAGGAAATGACCGCTGAGATTGGTAAACTTGTCAGTGATCATTGTCGGGAGAAATGGCGCAATCACCTGAAGGAGTCGGAGAGAGGTTCCAAAGATCTGTGGACTACACTGAGGAACCTCACAAATCCCCGTAGAAGTGGAAAACCCATACTCTCTTTTGAGAATGGGTATACGCCGCTTGACCCCGTCAGGTGTTGCACTGTTTTGAACACGCAGTTTGTGGAACACCCTCCTAAACCCAAGAGGCATCAAAAGCAAAATTCGTGCCCTCCAAATCCTAAAAGATGAGGAGGTCACGTTCTCCTCCGATGATGTCTCCATAGCCATCAAATCTGCCAAAAACTCGACGGCGTTGGGTCCCGATGGTCTTGCAATAAACATGCTTAAGCACTTGGGGGAGCAGGGAGTTAACTATTTAACAAAGGTCTTCAACCGATGTGTGGAAGATTATTCCCCTTCCCAAACCTGGGAAGCCTCTGAACCAGGGCAGCTCCATCACACTGCTCTCACCAGTTGTGAAGGTGCTGGAATCTCTGCTACTCCCTACTCTTAGGGAGTGCCTCCCAGTGGCTCGGGCCACAGCACAACCACTGCCCTGTGTGAGGTTACTTCTGCCATCACCGATGGTATCAACAAGAAGAAGCCTCAGCATAAGTCAGTGGTGGTTGCCTTGGACCTGGCGAAGGATGTGTATGACTCTTCTCTTCCGAACGTCTACAAAAGATGGTTGGCAGTTTACATGGCTGGACGACAATCCTATGTGAAGTTTAGAGATTCCAAATCGGGACTGAGAAGAAATAAGCAAGGGGTACCGCAGGGAGGAGTATTGTCCCCCCTGCTGTTCAACACTTATCTCTCCAGGGTCCCGGTCCCTCCACCAGATCTGAAATTACTTTCTTACGCCGACGACTGCACTGTGTCGAAGAACTGGAAGTGAGGTTAAATGCTTATCTGCCAACGCTCTGTAATTTCTTGGCAGAACGGAACCTCAAACTTTCCGCACAAAAATCGACAGCCACGCTTTTCACCAATTGGACCAAGGAGGTAAGGAGGACTCTGGAGGTATACATTGATGCCAACACCAGTGTCCCCACGCATGGTAGCCCCAAGATTCTTGGGTTACTTTCGTTACCATGCATACCTTCTCCAAACACGTGGAAGACGTGGTTGTTAGAGTAAAGGGCCGAACTAGAATCCTCAGAGCAATAACGTGCAGTACCTGGGGTAAAGATAAGGAGACGATACTAGACTCTTATAAAGCCATAGGGCGTCCCCTTATCGATTACGCCTCACCAGTATGGGCACCAAGCTTGAGCGATACTCAGAGGAAGATCACCTGCATGATGAGACGTTGGTTCTGCCTCTGAGGACGCACTGCTCTTTGCTCACCCGCCAACATTTGATTAAGTGTGAGGATTCCAGCCATCCAAACCATGGTAGCATAAGACCGGAAAATACTGACTGGGCAAGGCAGATTAGGCGTGATTATTATACCGAAGCGGCGGCAATTAATCACCCAATCGTCATGATTCGGGGCCAAATGACTATAAAGGAGGCGCTGTCATGGGTCCAACCCCAAGCGGTTTCCGGAATCTTACAGGACAGGGGATCCAACGTGGTTCTTGGCGGAAGCCCCCCGAAAATTTAGGAGAAGGAAAAATGGTCCCGCGGCTGGCAAGAGTCACGTTGGCTCAGCTCAGGTCAGGTTACTCCAAATACTTAAACAGTTACTCTCTGCGACCTCCACCGGAGTCCCTTTGAACGAACCCGGTGGAGGCAGCCAGGTTCCTAGATTTGGACCTGGTGGAGTAGACTCAATGCTTACCCCATATTTTCTCTCACTTTCTCTCCTTTAAATTATATTGTTTTGTACCGTATTGTATTGTCCTAAATAATAAATGTTTTCATTTTATTCCCTCATACTATCCCCCCTGAACATACTAATATCTCTTCCAGCGTTGGCTACCACAACAACAACAACAACCAACACTGCAAATTCAGCAACAGGTGGATTATCTTCTGCCTGTTATAGTGTCTCTGCTCACACAAACTCAGGTAACTCTGTTACAGCTACTTCTCTTATTGATACTCCTAGTAAATATATTAAAATCCCCTTTTGCATCACTCCCGTGTCTGATGCAAATGATACAAATAGTAGATCTACTGTTGCTAATCGCAGGGCAAAGGGCAATACCCGCTCTACAGATCAATCCAGCACATTGCCTACAAAGCAAACCGGTATTGATGTTTACTTCTCAAAGCGAGGTATTTTCTTTTAATTTCCCTCCGTTTCCTCGTAAAAATAGCACAACAAAATTTGGCCTTTGATTGGCTGAGCTAAAAATAGCGGAAAAAATATTTTGGGAACATATATTTTTAGAATTTCCCTTTATAGGCGTGTGCGGCCTCTTAACACGTTCGTAGACTGATGGGATTTTTTTGTTATGATCAAACTGCGTATATCGACTGGTTTCTGACTCAATCTCGTAACTCAGATTTGGGCCAATTTACGTTTTTGATGCCAAAAATGTTGGTAAATTTTAAGCCAAAAAAAGGCTGTGCAACAACCTCGTATCTTAAAATCAAAATTTGATAAAAGCATTTTGTTTCTTGCTCAATAATGAACAAAAAAATATATATTTGGTGTCTAAAAAGTAAATAATTCTTACTGAAAATGTTAAGTGGAAGGCGCGTGCATTTTGCAAAGTGGTCAGATAAACTTAAGAATTTTTTTTTTAAATTAAACAAGTGAAAAAATTATTGTAAAATATTTTTTTTTAAATCGTCAGATCAAATTATTAGTCCCAAAAGCATAATGACGTCAATAAGAAAGAGTTAAAATATCGTTTTGATCGAATAACACCGTTTGACAAAAAAAAATGTTTGTAACGCATATAATCGGGACTGACAGATTCTGTTAGAGGGGGTTAAAAAAAAGTACCCGAGTCTTTCAGTTTTTCTAGATCAATTCTTAAAACCATTTAAATCGCATTTATGCATTTTGCATTTTTCTCATGTACATAATAATTCTCCAAAAATACAGTTTTGGTTGGATTTTACATTTTATAGGGAAAAAACATACCTTTAGAAAACATGTAAACTTTTTACAATCGGATGTAAACTCATTACGCTAGACTAGAAACAATCAGAATCTGTCTGTCCCGATCATGTGCGTTTTTTAGTGTCGAACGGTGTAATATCTGGTGCCTCCACAACGCGTTTAAAATGTGATAATTTTTCGTCAATAATAAAAATTTAAAAAGGATTACAATAACCGATTAAGCGGTGGGTGGTCTCAAAAGTTTCGTATTGACTTCTATAAGATATGTTCTAAATTTCGTTCCAATCGGATAAATTCTTATCCTTCCGCCACACGGTTACATTTTTACTGTTTTGGTAAAAACAAAAACCAATATATCTGAAATGGTCCGATCGGACCTTACTGGGTCTCAAAAGTTGCGTATTGATATCATTATAAAATCGTTAAAATTTCATTCCGATAAACCACGTTGCAGAGGCCCCAGGACTTATCCAATCGGAATGAAATTTGCAGCGTTTCCTATTGAAGTGAATACGTCTCCTATTGAGACCACCCACGATTTGAACGGACTCTTTTGCTCCAGCCTACAGCATATTCGGTAAATATCACAACCTCGTATATCCAAACTTCAAATTCTAAATTCAAATTTTCATAAAAGTCGTAACCTTGTAAGTTACTTTCAGCACTTTTAAGGCGTGAAATATATAACATTTCGCGTGGATATACTAAAAATTGTCCTCTTTCATATTTTTGAGAAGAGGATGTTCGAATTCGTTCGCCAGAAGCTTGCAAATTGGTGCATCTCCTGAAAACCTAACATTTTTCCGTTACGAGGTTGAGTCAGAAACCAGTCGATGTTAGCTGTTATGTATTTTTTGTAAATGTGTTTTTTATAATTTTTTATAAACTAAAAGAGATACGACAAATTAATGTTCCACAATATTGTTGTCCTTTAAAAAAAATTAAAAAATATAATAATAATCAAATAATTCGTTCATAAATGGTGGTACTAAATCTGCATTGTTTTCACCATTTTTACTACAACTTAAAAACAAGAGCTGATAACGGCACAACGTTAACCAATCTAAAATTAAAATGTAAAAAATAAAAAAAAAGGAAAAAAATATTGCCATAACAGGATTTGAACGTTTTATAAAACCTAAGATATTTTCAAAATATTTAAGCACATTGCGTAGAAAATCCATTGACACCACCCCATCTCTCTTCTAGCGCCGACATACTGTCATGCCTCCACTAGAAGCGGGGATGGAATGTGCAATTTCTTCCCATAACAGGAGTGCAGGCATGTCTCTAGTGGAGAAGCCTTGCAAAATTTACTACTCGGTAACTATAGAGGCTGCGCAAACTACCAGAACTTCATAAAAAAGACGGAAACTGTGACTCAAAAACACAAATCAAGGAAACCCAAAAATTTCCTCCGTTATACGTTGCCCAAACTTTCGCTAACCCTCTTATAAAACAAGGCGTTTCCTACGCCAGCACCTTAAAGAACAGTGTCCCTGTGCACACGCAACCTGCTCCTCCAAGCAGTAGCTTTGAACAAACCCTACAAATGTTCATACAAAATATGATTAAAAATCACAGTCTCTTACTACAACATCTCATGTCTAAACCATTTAAAAATATCATTCTGGAATCCCCACGCCATTGACTTTGCAATATTTAAAACAGTAAAAAGGAGCCAATTGACTATAGAATCTTCTATAGATCTCTCATCAGACCATACGCCTACTATTATCACAAAAAAGTACACCCCAAGCTCTGAGGTCAATCCAATAGATAAATTGACCAGTAAACTCACAAACTGGCTCAAATATCGGCAGTATATAAGCTCTCACATTAGCCCAAATGTGTCACTAAAAACGAAAGATGCAATAAACACAGAACCTCCCATATGGCTGCCAAATGGAAACTGGGCCAGAAGCGATGCAGAAAAAGGTGCTGCTTTTGCCAACCATTACCAACATTAATCCCACTCAATAACCCCTGTATAGTCGCGATTAAAAAAAATGAATTTATGGAGGCATAAATGCCTGGATCCAAAAAAAGCACCAGGACCGGACTTGATAACGCCCACAATGATAAAAGAACTGCCAGCAGTTGCAATAACCCATTTATTGCACACAGATGATTGGAAACTTTCTGATTCCCAAACCTGGAAAAAATCCCAACAACGTGACTTCATACCGCCCCATAAGTTTGCTCTCTGTGTTATCAAAACTCTTTAAAAAACTTCTAATAAAATTGATCCGCCATCTTGAAGTTTGAAAATGCGACATCAAATTCGAAATCAGCGACCCCAAAAATATGCTCACGTTTCATCCAAATATTCTAGCTATGAATTTACTGAGACCTCTGATTCCCTCCCGTCTCAAACGAAACTAATATATTCTCCATATATTAGTTCAAGCGATAAGTATTTCTCTCGATGTTTAAGTATTCATCGACATTAACAGCTATATACTGCCCGTCGAGACACAAAATAACAATTCCAGACTTTTTTCCATTCTCTTGGACCAAAGTTTCTTGTGGCCGGCTACTTCAACGCCAAACATACATATTGGGGCTCTCGCCAAAGGGCAGGCTCCTGTTCAACACTGTCAAAAGACTCGGCCTTGACTTTGTCTCCTCTGGCACTCCAACTTATTGGCCAACAGGCAGTCGCAAAACTCCCGACGTCATTGACTTTACAGTATTTAAAACTGTAAAAAGGAGCCAATTGACTGTAGAATCTTCTCTAGATCTCTCATCAGACCATACGCCTACCATTATCACAATAATGTACGAGCCAAGTTCTGAGGTCAATTCACCAGATAAACTGACCAGTAAACTCACAAACTGGCTGAAATATCGGCAGTATATAAGCTCCCACATTAACCCCAATGTGTCACTAAAAACTCTCTTACTTTCCCAAGCAGCTGCAGCGGCCACTCCCGCCTCAATCCAAAACAGCTCAACTCACAGCTTATTTTCTACTATTATTTCAATAGTAAGAGCATCCTATTGACCAGATTTAATAGTATTTAATAGGATTTTTTTCTAAACGTATGTACAAAATGTACTCCAAAACATATAGAACAGCTTCTAAAAAATAAGAGAAAAATACGCCGGGAATGACGAAATCACAGATCGCCCACTTTGAAAAAACAGTTAAAAGAAATCATTCAAAATCTTCAAAAACAGCTTAAGTGGAAATTCGAAGGAGACTTTCAACAATTTGTTCAACATCTCCCACAAAATCAACAAATTACTCTCTCTGGCGAGCTGCTAAAAATATGAAAAAACCGGTACTGGCAGTACCTCCCATACGGCTGCCAAATGGAAACTGGGACAGAAGCGATGCTGAAAAGGGTGCTGCTTTTGCCAACCACCTAAAAATCGTATTCACCCCGAACACGACAGCTGGTGATATCCTAATACCAACATTAATCCCATATAATACCTATTGTACAATCGCGTTTAAAAAAAACGAACTTATGGAGGCAATAAACAAAAGCTTGGACCCGAAAAAAGCACCAGGACCGGACTTGATAACGCCAACAATGATAAAAGAACTGCCAGCAGTTGCAATAACCCATTTATTGCACATATTTAACGCAATCCTTAGAACATATCATTACCCGGATGATTGGAAACTTTCTGAAGTTATAATGATTCCCAAACCTGAAAAAAATCCCAACCATGTGACCTCCTGCCACCCCATAAGTTTGCTCTCTGATTAAACTAAAACAATTGTAACTGAATTGGCTAATCTCAAAGGCATCTAAGCTAAGTCTCACATACAAAGTCCAAATATACAAAAGTATAACAAAACCCATATGGACATATGGAATTGAGCTCTGGCTCAATTCCATTCTCCCTCGAACGTGGAAAAACTCCAGAGAGTCTGTCGCTGCATAAATTCGCGACAGAATTTTGTTTGTTATTGTTGTTTGTTTGTTCTTGTTTTTGTGTTTTCCCTTTGTTCGGGGCGACGGGTGAACAAAACCGAAGGGGGAAAACACAGACCGAAAGAGGAATGCATGAGTGCCGCCAATTTGAGTATTTTCATGGTGGGTGCGGGGGTGTATATGTAAATTTGCCAAACACACTCTAGAAAAATCTGAGAAGATCTTTCACATATAGGGCAAAGCCCCGACTGCGAATACTGGCTTCTGCGTAGGTCGCGCTCATATGTGGGGGGGGGAAGATGTTAGAGAAATGGAAAGTGAGCGCCATATATGCGTTCATATAGACAGGTTCTTTAGTTCTTTTTAGGCAGGGAAAAGAGTGCGAACAGTTTAGTGGACTGGCGATTTTATATTTTTGAATTTAAATTTTAATTTTCGAGTAGTGTTTAGAAAAAAAGGATTGTTTTGCTAATTTTTTTAAATTTGATTTTTAAATTGTGTTTTTGTGGTTGCTGAGGACCTCGTCGGATGGTGGAGCTGAGGCAGGAGATATTTTCGAAGGGAGTATTTTTCCGAGCTGGTGTTATTTCCACCAGCGGGTGGCAATAGTGTTTTTGGTGTCTTTTTTTATCTGTGGCAGTCGGCCATTTAGTTTATTCAAGGGTATAAAAGGAAGGGAAAAAAATGTCAATAGAGTTTGTCAAGTTGTGGCAAGTCGCCCACTGGTGTTTCGAGATTTTAACAGTGGAGTTGGTCTCCGTCGGTTTTGTGGTCCTGGTTTCCCCTTTCCCTTCCAATTTTTGCTGTGGCGTCCCGCACCTGAGCCAAGTTGTTGCTGGACATCGATTTTTGATTCTGGTCCAGCTGGTGAATTGATTCTGTAAAGAATCGTGCTAGGGATTTCAGGCAGGTCGGACTGGTCCCGTGAACCAGGTGCACATAAGGACTTGATTTTTGTCATTAGTATTTTTTTTTCTAAAATACTATCGTTTGACAGATTTTCGTTTTGTGTGTCAGTGAGTTTTCGTTTCCATTTCACGTTCGGTTATTTGCGGTTTCCATATACGTGTATGTTTCAGAGTAGGATTTGAAAAGTTTAGTTATCGGGTTTTCGCGTATTCGTGTGTTTCGTTCGGTCGGGGATACCATTCCGCGAGGGTCGTCTTTAATCCCACGCGTCGCGATTGAGCTGGCGAGCAATTAGGGATTTTAATTATCGCGTGGGGATTTTTGGTTTTAGAGTTTTAAATAAAGTTCAGAGCCCCTTGGTTTATAAGGAATGCAAACATCCACAATGATCTGAATATCCCTGCAGTAAAAGACGAGATTCCGAAACTTACCTCGAAGTACAAGCAGAAGCTTATGTTTCATCCAAACATTCTAGCTAGAAATTTACTGAGACCTCTGAATCCCTCACGTCTTAAACGAAGCTAATATATTCCCAATATATTAGATACGATAACTCCACATTGCCTAAATCAATGGATATAGGGCAATTCATACATCTCACAACATAGTTTAAGCTGAATTTTTATTTTTATAAATTAAGTTGAATTTGTGAATTTATGAATAATAATTGTTAGACCTAAGTTAATATTAGGTGATTCAAATGAAGAAAACTACATGAAAAAAAAATATATATTAGTTTCGACAACTCCGATTTATGGCGATGTCAATACGCAATATAGATTTAAGTGAATTAAAAAAAAACTAGTAAAAGAATACATTCTGAGACCATGTGTTAGTAATTTCATCGAAAATCGGTATTTTATTGATAGTTTTTCGATATTTTATGGATATTTTATTAATAATTTTTCGATATTTTATCGAGATTTTCCGATTGATTGTCGATAATTTTCATTTCTATTTCATTCCCGATTAATTTTACAATTTTGTTCCAGTTTTATTCCCATTTCGACATCATTTCCAATCAAATACAAGAAACGGCGTCCAAATCGGTTAAGTATTTCTCAAGATAAAAAATAGTACAATTTATCGATTTTTTATAGATAATTTTTCGATAATTTATCGATAATTTTTAGATAATTTATAAATTTTTTATCGATAATTTATCGATATTTATAGATAATTTTCCAATATTTATCTATAATTTTATTTTCCTGATCCATTTAAAAATCAGATAATTTATAGATTTTTTATCGATACCACTAGTTTACAAATAATTACTCTTTGTTTATAACATTGTGCAAACTATATTTTATAAACTAATTTGGGGTCGCTAAACACGAAAATCACAATTATTTTTTTTTCCTTGTGGCCGTTTGAAATATTTCCAATTTTCGAAATTTGGGGTTATGGCTCTACTTACTTGAGAATATTTCAAGAACGATTATTTTGATGAAAAAAAACGAAAAACTCTCTTTTGATGCGTTCGCAAACTTTTCGGCTCCACAAAAAAGAAATAAAATATACGAAAAATATACATTAAAATGAACACAAAGTCCGCGAAAAAACCACAAAGTGATCATCTTTACGCAGTCGGCATCTTCGGAGCCGCTGCATAAAATCGCAAAAAATGGGAATAAAACATTCCCCAAAAAAATCGAACGCGTCTCTCACGCCGAATTCAGCTTCCCGCTCACGAAAGCGAAACAGAAGAATGTGCAAAAATTACACAAAAACAAGAAAGAGAGCCGCGAAAAATGATTGCCCCGATATTGAAAACGATTGCCCCCGATATTGATGACGCTCTTCGTCCATCACACAATGCAACGCTCTCAAAGCACACTGTATCGTTAGTGTTGCCAAGTGCTCCCGTTCAACAGCCTATATATAGTGGATCTCTCATGGAGTAAAGAATGTGCTACTCCTAACACACACACATGTAACTCTGTTTCGCCTTTTGTTCTCGAAATTCCATTTCAGCACAACATGCAAATTCCCCTTTGCGTTGCTCCCGCTCAAAATATAAATGAGCGAAAAATCGATAAATTTAAAACAACAAAGCTTCAAAGTAGCTAAAGAGCATAATATAAAGGCAGCGGCAGCGCAGACTGGCATTGACGCCTACTTCAAACGAAGAGGTTCTCCCCCTGGAAATACGAAATCCTCCAAAATGCAAAAGACTAATCCCAAAAAGTCTATTGAGCTAGGGCAAAACCGTTTTGCCATTCTTGCCGAAACAACGAGTTCAGATCCGATTCCGAAAGTTCAAAAACCCCCACCAATTTACTTACGCGAAAAAAACTCAAATCCTCTAATAACAAAACTTTCTCAAACTATTGGTGATCACACATTTCATGTAATCCCTATTCTCAAGGGAAGAATTCATGAGACAAAAATTCAAATCAATAACGAGGCAAATTATAGAAAAATTATCGAATCCCTCGATAATTCAAAAAAGAGCTATTACACATATCAGCTCAAAAGCTCCAAAGGACTCTCCGTTGCTCTGAAAGGCATTGACTCGTTTGTTGAATGCAATGAAATAAAAAGCGCTTTAAACGAATTTAAATTCCAAGTAAAATCAGTTTTCAACATACAAAATCGAGATAAAATTCCCCAACAACTATTCCGAGTGGAACTGGAATTCGATCCAAAGTCCCTAAAAAAAGGGGAATCTCACCCAATCTACTCATTGCGGAATTACTTCTACATCGCAAAATTACAGTAGAAGAACCTCATAAGCCCCGTGGACCAATTCAGTGCCAAAATTGCCAAGAATACGGCCACACAAAATCGTATTGCACACTTCCCAGCGTGTGCGTAATATGTGGAGATCTCCACTCCACTAACTGCAAAAAAACTAAAGAGGATGCAAATGTTAAAAAATGCAGCAATTGCGGTAGCAACCATACAGGAAACAATAGAGTCTGTCCCATCTACAAATCTTTCAAAAGCAAGGCTATTCCCAAAGCTTATGCTTTCCCCCCAAAACAGGATTTAAGAAAAATCCCTCACAAATACCTACTTATGTAAATCCCAATATAAATCAAGGCGTTTCCTACGCCAGCGCTTTAAAAGGACAAAACTCAGTCCCCATGTACACCCAACCTGCTCCCCCTAGCAGTTCTCTTGAACAAACTCTGCAAGCGTTCATACAAAATATGTCACAATTTATGTCTGGTATGCAAAATATGATGCAATAAATGATTAAAAATCAAAGTCTTTTACTACAACTTAAAAATATCATTCTGGAATGCAAACGGCCTGTGTCATCACAAACTAGAACTTCTCGAGTTCTTGAAAGAGTCCAGCATAGACGTTATGCTAATTTCTGAAACACACTTCACTGAAAAACACTTTTTCAATTTACCAGGATACAGACTCTATGACACAAAGCATCCAAGCGGAAACGCTAGAGGTGGTTCCGCTATTCTCATTAAAAGTCGAAAAAAGCATTACGCTCTACAGAATTATTGCACAGAATATATTCAAGCGACAAGTATTTCTCTCGATGAATACTTAAAAGGCCTAACATTAACATACTGCCCGCCCAGGACAAAATAACAATTCCAGACTTTTTCCATTCTCTTGGACCAAAGTTTCTCGTTGCCGGCGACTTCAACGTCAAACATACATATTGGGGCTCTCGCCTAATATCACCAAAGTGCAGGCTCCTGTTGAACACTGTCAACAGGCTCGGTCTTGACGTGATCTCTTCTGACACACCAACATACTGGCTGACAGTCGCAATACTCCTGATGTCATTGACTTTGCAGTATTCAAACTGTAAAAAGGAGCCAATTGACTATATAATCTTCTCTAGAACTCTCATCAGACCATACGCCTACTATTATCACAATAAAGTACGCCCCAAGCTCTCCACCAAATAAATTGACCAGTAAACTCACAAACTGGCTCAAATATCGGCAGTATATATGCTCCCACATTAACCCTAATGTGTCACTAAAAACCAAAGATGAAATAAACACAGCTGTAAGTAATTTCACACTCTTGCTTTCCCAGGCAGCAGCAGCGGCCACTCCCGCCCCAATCCCAAATAACTCAACTGGCGGTTACTCGAATTGTACCCCAATATATATAGCTCAGCTTTTAAAAAAGAAAAGGCAAATACGCAGCGAATGGCAGAACCACAGATCGCCAACTTGAAAAAACAATTAAAAGATATTACGCGAAATCTACAAAAACAGCTAAATTTAAATCCGAAAGAGACTACTAACAATTCGTTGAACATCTCGCACCCACAAAATCAACAAATTACTCTCTCTATCGTGCTGCCAATAATATGAAAAAACCTGTGCTTGCGGAACCTCCCATACGGCTTCCAAATGGAAACTGGGCCAGAAGAGGTGCAGCTTTTGCTAACTACCTAAAAAGCGTGTTCACCCCAAACGTGACAACTGGTGATATCCCATTACCTAGATTAATCCCACGCAATAACTCTAGTACAGCCGCGATTAAGAAAAATGAACTTGTGGAGACACTTCTTTACTCCGTACAAAATTAGGGTTTTACTAGCAAAAACGTATCTTATACCAACATTAATCTATGGCTGTGAAATATATGTCAATTGCGACTACTCCTCTAGAAGTAAACTGAACGTTCTTTACAATAATATTGTTAGATATGTTTACAGTCTAAAACGATATGATCGCTTTCATACTTTGCTAATCAAATTTTAACCATACCTTTCAACGACATTTTAAATTTTAAAGTTTTACTGCAGTTACATAAAATCATTTATACAAAAGAACCGCATTACCTATACACCAAATTAATTTTTTTGCGTTCAAGTCGTGTTCATAAGATCATACAAATAAGACACTTTTACCTGACATCGGAAAGACAATTTTTTGTAAATTCAATTCGTCTTTGGAACTCACTGCCAACCCATTTGCAATCAATTAGCAACGCAATACAATTTGAAAATGGTCTCATAAAATTCTACCAAGAAAAATATTTAATTTAATTCTTTGATAACAATGACGCACCTATGTATAAAGTGGTTAGTCAAAACATGTGGAATCTTTATGTGCTGATTTGTTAATTGTGTTTGTTTATGTGTTAAATTTGTAATTTTATTTTATTTCTGTATTTATTTTGGATTTTTTGCAATTTAATTATTTATATTAATATAAACGCTAAATGAATTATTAATTGTGTGACTAGTAATATTTAAGAATTCATTCTTGTAACACTAGGATTTCAAAATAAACAAATAATAATAAAAAATAAAAAAATACACAAATGCCGGACCGGACTTGATAACGCCCTCGATGATAAAAGAATTGCCAACAATTGCAATACCCCAATTATTGCAAATATTCAACGCGATTCTCAGAAGATGTCACTACCCAGATGATTGGAAACTTTCTCAAGTTACAATGATTCCCAAACCTGGAAAAAATCCCAACAATGTGACATCATACCGCCCCATAAGTTTGCTCTCTGTGTTATCGAAACTCTTCGAAAAACTTCTAATAAAAATGATTTCACCCAAAATTACGGAAAAACAAGTGATTCCGCGTTTGGCTTCCGCGAAAAGCATGGCACTATCGAACAAGTGCACCGTATTGTAGACTCAATAAAAAACACCTTCGAAAAGATACAGTACTGCTCCGCTGTTTTCCTCGATATCACCCAGGCATTCGATAAAGTCTGGCACGAAGGACTTATTTACAAATTACACCATATTCTTCCCGCTAATATGCACTGCCTTCTCAAAAACTATCTCACGAATAGAAAATTTGTAGTAAAATATAAAAGCTTTGTCTCCCGAAAATACGAAATACTGGCCGGAGTACCACAAGGCAGTGTCCTCGCGCCCCTGCTATATATTCTCTATACTGCAGATATGCCCAAAAGCGGTAGAACTCTTATATGCTGACGACACTGCTATCCTGTGCACTCACTCAAACCCAGACATGGCAACTCTTTACGTGCAAAAACACTTGGACACTCTAAGTAATTGGCTATCACGATGGAAAATCAAAGTCAACGAATCCAAAAGCTGTCACTTAACCTTCACCCTAAGAAGGAGCTAGTGTCCTGCTCTGAAGATAAACTGCCAAGTTGTCCCTGAAAGCTCCGAAACAAAGTATCTTGGAATGCACCTCGATAGCCGACTCACATGGCATAAGCACATCAATCCAAAATCACCCAGATTAAGTTAAAACAATTGGAGCTAAATTGGCTAAATCTCAAGGGCATCAAAGCTAAATCTCACTTATAAAGTCCAAATATACAAAAGTATAATAAAACCCATATTGACATATGGAATTGAACTCTGGGGTACAGCCTCTCCCTCCAACGTGGAAAAACACCACAGAGCCCAATCAAAAATCCTGCGACAAATTACCAGAGCCCCTTGGTACATAAGAAACGAAAACGTCCACAGAGATTTGAATATACCCACAGTCAAGGAAGAAATTCTGAAATTTACCTGGAAGTATAAGCAGAAGCTAATGTCTCACCCGAACATTCTAGCAAGAAACCTACTAAGACCTCTGAATCCCTCACGTCTTAAACGAAACTAATATATCGCTCATATATTAGTACGACAACGTCACACTGCCAAATTCAATGGAGTTAGGCAATAGAATTAAGTGATATATGTAGAATTAAGTGAATTTTTATAATCATTGAAATATTATTGTTAGGTCTAATTATATACTTTTAGATGATCCAATAAATAACAAAATACTTAAAAAAAAAAAAATTATTTTGATTGAAAGTAAAATAAGTTTTTGCGGACAGAAGTAATTGCAAAAAAAAATCGTTTTATTTTTAAATTGGACAAAGTTATTAGAGACTTAGTTAAAAAGTATATTTTAATTTTTTAATTTTTCCTGACTTTTTTACATCAATTGATTGGAAATGATGAACGACCAGAACTTTGTCGCTTTTTCTGTGGCGGATCCTCTCTGTAAAGGAACCAGCAGTAGTCTCTAATCATACTTTCATCCCAGAAGCCTTCATATCGTCTTTCGATGTCACACATTTTCTGATGAAAAAAGTTTAAAAAAGTCGGGAATGATAAATTTAAGAATAATTTAAAAAAAATTGCAATTTTCCATTATTTTCTGTAAAAAATTAATATATCCTTTTTCACTAAATCCTTAATAACTTTGTTCAACTTTATCCGACCGCGCCCGAATCGAGGCAGAAGTTGCACAATGAAATGCCCTATTGAATGAAAAATAAAACGATTTTTTTTTGCAATTACTTCTGTCCGTAAAAAATCATTTTATTTTACTTCGATCTTTATAATTGTCAAAAATGGTAGTAAAATCCAACTTCCGGCACCGATAACTCAGTAATTTATCACCTTATATTCGTTGGATGCGTATTTTTATTATCTTTGCAATGGTAAAAGGTTACCTTCAATCAAAATTATCATTCTTGAAATATTCTCAAATAAGTGGAGCCATAACCCCAAATTTCGAAAATTGGCAATATTTCGCAAAGGGAAAAAAATAATTGTGATTCTCGTGTTCAGCGACCCCAAATTAGTTTAGAAAATATAGTTTGCACAATGTTATATTTTGGCTGTTAACTAGTGTAATTTATCGATATTTTATCAATATTTTTCCAATATTTATCAATAATTTTCCAATATTTATCAATAATTTTCCAATATTTTTCAATAATTTTACAATTTTTATCAATAACTAGCTGGGCCCGGTCCGCTTCGCTGGGCCTAAATAATTTTATGTTGTTGCAATGTAATGGATGAATGGATGAAAGTAATTTTTAAATATATATGTTTAATTGGTGTTTATACTATGGAGTTAATTTTGTACAATTTTATAGAGAGGAAAATTGATGTAGCGATTGGTATTGAAATACGTTTTGATGAATGAATGAATGATTCGTATTGTATGTATGTATGTAGCGCAGTAAAGTATGTTTGGAAGATTATTGAAATTAAATTAAATGACATGTGGTATAAGTATTTGAAACAAATGCCGTTAATTCGGCCGGTGCAAACGACTGGATTACGATCTTTGAGCTTTGGTACGTAGCCGAATGCTCGCACAAAATGGCCCGGCAGTGTAAACACTTGAAAACGAACAAATCTGTAGATTCCGATGCTGGTGCGGGAGGGAATATTCAGTCAGTGTAAACGGTTGCACGAACGGAATTTCGTTTACGATTGGAGTTCGCGACAAAAGTTGTGTTCGCTCCTGCGGTCTAAGTGCACCTTCAAATTAAATAAAAATAAGTACCTTTATCCCTTTTAGACAAAATTAAACCAAAAATTCCCTTAGGAAGGGAAATTTTCCTAAAGTTGGCTGCACTGGTTGAGCGCCCCGTCTGTGAAGAGTGTTGCCACATTGAGAGACGTTCTTTTGTGTTTTTGTAAATTTTTCTTGTGGGAAGAAAGTGATTTCTATAACTTGTTGGGACAATTTTGCAATGCTTATTTGCCGAAAAGGCCAATTGCAGTGTGTGCATTTAAGTCAAGTTTAATTTAATTTTCATTCGCAATGGACGTCTTCTCGTAATATTAATGGCAGTTTGCCTGCATTTAGGTCCCCATAAGCCAACGCGAAATTCCGCAGTCGGTACGGAACTTGAACAAAAATGTTGCTTGAATATGCGATACTGCGTTTTTTAAAAGAAAATTTATAAATGATACACATTTTTAGTTGTAGCTTTGAAATTTTTCACCGCAAACAAATTTTTTATTCCAATTTCTTTGCTTGAAGAATTTTCGAGAAAGTACCGCGGCGGCGGAATTTTGGGTATTTTAAGTTGTAATGAAGTACTGTGTGTAGGGTTACTGTGAAAGTGGGCGACTTTCGCAGTGAGCATTTAAGGTCGCCACACATGAATGCAAAATTTCGTTGGTGTCGTGGTACTTTTTCTTGAAAATACGATAGTGCGCTCTAGAATGATATGCATTTGTTTTTGTTTTTGCGAAATTTTTCAGCACGAAAAAATTTGTCCGAGCCGAATATCGCCTTGTAAATTTTGAGCAATTTTTGGGGAAATTTCGCGGCAGTGTGTGGGGAGCTTTAAGTTGGTTATAATTTAATTTCCATTCACAATAGACATTTTTCCGTAGTTATTTGGACTCAGGTGATGCTGATCAAGAATATATAAACTTTTCCATATCGGACACGCCTCCTTATGGGCGTTACAAACGGTGACAAAAACAATATACCATTGGACACTAGTGTGCAGGTATAAAAAAAACATTGAAATACTATTGTTAGATCTAAGTAAATATTCTTAGATGATTCAATTAATAATCTATTTAACAAAAAAAAAAAGTGAAGCTACAACAACAACAACAGTTCAACTCTTCCGGCACAATTCTTCATCAGCGGTGCTTGTTTAAGTGTCGAACGTATCCAGAACCATATCCTCTTCGTCGAATCTTAATCGCTTCGGCGGAGGGCGGGATAACATAAGGGCAATTGATGTTAATACCATTTCAAACGGTCATGAAGTTAATTGACTTTATGTCCATATGAAGGAGACATAAGTTCAAATCCTAAATGGACACAATGTCAATTATATTGAGTTTGTGTCCATTTAGTTTTTCCCAAATGGTCATATCGGCAATACTTTTTTTCCGACATGGACATAAAGTCAAAATACGTTTTTCGGAGCTATTCAATTGGCGCATTCAGCGGAGACAACAGTTGTGTGATTATTCACTGATGGCCATAATTTGATTTAGGTAGCAACCTTTTTATATGCTACTTTTAAACAACTGTTGTGTGCTACGTCAAGTAATCACATTTCAGTCAGTTTAAAAATAAATAATGAAAATAAACAATTAGACAAGTTCTCTTTGAAATATTGGTCGTTTCGAGATTTATTCTCTACATTACCTACTCATCTGTCCTGGCAACGGTTGGATAAGAATCGTATATGTCCCACTATATCCATATCAAATCTAAAACAAAAATTTCCATTTCCAAAAAAAATATTTATTGCAAAACAAAATATTTTTTTTTATTTTGACGATTGAATAGTTAGTTTTGCATTGAATAGTTAGTTCAGCTATTTTCCAAAACTTTAACTTTTTTCTTCTCGAATAAAGCTTTAAAGTGATAACAAGCGACACTTGCTCCTTTTTTTATACTACTTTTTCAAATCTATATACTCGGCCGCTCACAAGCACGCTGAACAATTAAACAAATTTTTATTTAAAAAAGCGAGCGTGAAAAGTAATGTAATAATGTGGAAACAACTTTTCAAATGTTATCAGCAGCACGTTAGAAAATGACTAAATGTGACTAAAGCGCCGTAGGCGAAAAATTGTAACAAAAAATCGCTCGATTTTTTGTTTAAATTTTTTAAGTTAAGAAGGATTGGTGTTTTTACCGTGTTTGCAATACTTTCAGTATATAATATGGGCCATTTTACATTTCTAAATTTAGCCACTTCACTTTTAGACGATTTTTCAATTAAAGATGTAAAATTTTTTGGGATTTTAAGCGATTTTAAAATTTTTCTTACTCCATATCGCTCATTCCCTGCAATAAAGACGCAACTCAAAAAAATCTTATTGTTGGGAAATCACGATTTTAAATTTCAGTATTTTATATGAATTTAAACACTTGGAATGTTTTTAAAAAAAATTTAAATGGATCAAAAATAAGAGATATGAGTTCAGTCTTTTGGCAGCATGTAGATAAATATCTGAGGATCCTTGTGGCGTTCATAACTCCGAAAACCCGAATTTTGAGTTGTCTTTATTGCAGGGAATGAGCGATTAATTGTTTTATTACAAGGGTTTTTTTTTCAAATTAATTCACATTAATAGAAATAAATCAGCTAAAAAAGCTTAAAACATTATAAATATTTCTTAAAAATTATTACATTAACATTCTACTAGAGATTATCTACCATTTTTAAACATCATAATGACTAAAAAAAAATTTAAGCGTTAAATTAGCGTTCTTTTTTTATTATTTTCTTAAATGGTCGTAAGGTCATTTTAGAAAAGCCAAAATGGTCATAAGGTCAATATTACAACCGCCTAAAGTCAATTGACTTTATGTCCATATGAAGTGGACATATTTGAAATGGCACTAAATTCAATTGCCTTTAATTCCGTTGCCCTTATGTCATCCCGCCTCGGCGGAGTACCTCTACAAAGTGCTATACTTGACATTGGTAATGATCTGTCTTCTGACCGTCGGACTTCGAACCTTGGACGTTTAAGTAAATCTAAGAATAAAAATGTTGATGCTGCTGCTGGTCGTGAGTTTTCCAAAGGCAAATAAATGCAGACAAACCGCTGCTGACAAAAATGGTATGTAGGATAGGTATCTTCTTTAAATAAATACAAAACTTTTACAAATTAAATTAATTTAAAGTCTATATAGATTTATCTTAACTTACTCGATTGGTCTAAACTTCTCACTTCAAGAGCCAACAGTATGACTTTCAAATTTAACGGAGCAGCCCTACCAACCGAAAATAACATTAAATAAGAAAATCGATTTGATTGCGAATCAAAATCAATATCACATTGAGTTGGTTGCTGCACAGTGGTCGCGACAACTATTAAAAGTAGAATTATCTTCGGTTGCCGAATTGTAAAAAAGCGAAAACTGTTTAAAGCCTGCAAAATTTTATTTTAATATACGATCAAATACAATGGAATTCTTGCAGGGGTACTTTTTATTTTTTTGTTTTAAATATGTTTTACTCTTTGTGACTGTGAGTGGAAATTGAAAAGTCCAAACGTATAAATATAATTGTTAAAATGAATATAATAAAAATAAAAGATATTACTAATATTGGTTCTTGGAGTAAAGATATTCTAGAAAAAGTATATTTTAAATCAAAGTCGGATATGTGATGTTCGATCAAATTAGTTTTCGAAAAAGATAAAATTGGTCGCCCAACAGTATCTAAATATGTGTAAAATAATCCATCTGCGCTTCTATTTACTGAATATGGAGTTATTAGTTCAATATTCGAAGATCCTTCTGGTAAAATAATGTGAATCAATGCTTCATCAATAACCATATCATCGTAAATGTGGTCAATAACCCTCATTTTTAGCAAATAATCATTATCAAAATTGAACAAATATTCGAAAGATGGCACATTATATCCTAAAATATACTGAGTTTTCCACCCACCAAATAGTGGAAATCTTGGCCTTAACTCCAACTCCACAGAATCACGCAAAATATTCATGTTAGAGGTAGAAATGTTTCCATTGCTATCTCTGTAATAAACTCCTGAAGCTGAAGAGGGCAGAATGGTTTTATAAGATTTTACTGCAGATGGTCCCGATCGTCCATCTTTCTGAAACTCATATCTTGAAAATGATCCTTTTAGCTTAGCTCCTGAATGCTCCAAATAAACACTTTCCTTTACAGCGATATTTCCCCAGTGTGAGACTTCTATGTTCCTTTCCAATAGTTTCACGGCCATAAATGGAGATTGGTTTTCGTAGTGCAAAACAAGTGTTTGATTTGCGAACTCTGAAATGTGTAATTCATAATTTATATAAAGTAATGTATAACTATTATGAGGAATATCTTCGATTATACCGAAGCTAAAATTCTTTTCACTGTGGGCATGGTGACCATAGTACGACTAAAGAAACTGATCATATGGAAAGTCTGGGAAACGGAATCGATATTTTTTCCAATCTGAGAACCGGAGCCTTGTTGGTTCCAGATCCTAATTTCATAAGTAAAAAAAATACAATTTTTCTAAACACAATTTAGTTTTTGCAAATTAATTCTGTCTGATAAAATTTTTTCCATTTGACTTTGATTGGAAAAGTCGTCAAAAAATTTCAATAAAATCGAACTTTTTGCACTCATAAATTAGTCAATTTTAATCCGATGGTTATGATTCGGATGTATAAATTAAAATTGCGATTTTTGTGTTAAGCGACCCCAAATTAGTTTAGAAAAATATAGATTGGAAAAAGTCATCGGCAATGATTAATTATCAGTAAACAACCTACTTTCTTACTTGCATCCTTCATGAAATTACAAACAAAAAACTTTGTAACGAAAATAAAATATTTTTCCATTAAATATATTTTTTATGAAAAATATCTGATCGATCACTAAAATCCGAACGATAAAAATGGGCGTAGTATAAACGACACGGCCGAAAAAACGACATCGATTATACGCAGATTCACAATGGATACAAATTTGATCGAAATAAACGACACAGGTCGATACTTTCGTAATGATTATTGACATCGAACATTTTTTTTTATTACATGTACTTTTATTCAATTGAATCACCTAATATTAACTTGGGTCTAACAATGATTA